>CM019064.1:223723133-224923133 GCA_009667805.1 Leptobrachium leishanense | reverse complement strand
TCGTTGGAAACACTGTAGGACAGGGGTCAGCAACTTTAGTCCATGAGATGTCTTAGAACTGCATTCCCATGAGTCTCCATTATCCGAACGAGTGGTTGAGCATCATGGCAGTTGTTCTAAAACATCTGGAGGGCCAAGATTCCCAACTTCTTCTGTAGTTATTAGTTTGATCAATGTATAGATCGTTAAGTAGTTAACCACCATAAATCATAAAAGTTGCAGGATGGCTAGTTATGAAGAGCAGTTGTTTGGAAATATTTATGTAATTGTTGTATTCGCCATTTAATTATATTTTCTTACTATTTTACATGTGGTCCCACAATTCTTTAGGAAAATATCTCCCCAAATATAATTTTAGGGCATATTCAGAAGCACTTCATTTTTCTTCTTTTTCTTTGTTGCAGACCTATACCAAAATTCTTTAAATTAATTAATTGAACATCAATCTACACTCAATACCTCATAATGACCAGGCAAAACTAGATATTTTTTTTACAACATTGCATATTTTTTAGCTGAAATATGACATTGATAAGTTTTTGGACCATTTGCTATGACACTTGAAATTTAGTTTTCCTGTATCCCATTTCGCTCTATCAAATTTTAAGATATTTCTACCTTTTGGCATGCACCTGTGATAAATTCAGTTGATCGGACATGATTTGGAAAGTCACACATCTGTCTATTTAAGGTCTCACGGCTTTAAATGCATGTCAGAGCAAAAACCAAATCATGAGGGCAAAGGAACTGGCTGCAGAGCTCAGAGTATTGTGTCGAGGCAAAAATATCTAGGGTATTGGGAATCGATTTTTTTACACATATAGAAGAAAACACTGGGGTTACCCTACTTTATACTCCCGCGACTGCCCTTCTACACTTAGGGCAGTATTACAAAGCTGGTGCTAACTTAGCCAGAGCTGTTGTAAACTTAACAGCTCCATAGGCTATAATGGCTCTGGTAAGTTAACAATAGCTCCGGTTAAGTTAGCACCAGCTTTGTAATATGGCCCTTAGTATCATATTCTGTGGCTACCTACAAAAAGTCTTTGCTTCTCCACCTATTGGCCGAGTTACTTATCCCTACTTATTGAAAGCAGACTTTCTTTGCTAGATTGGAACCAAACAGTTGAGAAAGTGAGTGAACTCAAAGAACTTCACTATCCTCTAGAAAATAAATATGGCAATTATTACCGCACATGATATCGGTGGTCTGAAATTCTGTCCAAGCGCAAATCATAATGCTATCATAACTCCTCGATACTTACCCTCTCGAGGTTCTGCATGGTCTGACTGTTAAGAGTCTCGCGTGCAGGCATTAAACTTGCCCAAGATATAGCAGGAATGGTTTATGTGCCTTGAACTTTGTTTTCTTTTACTGTCTTGTGTTACTATTGTTCTACATGTGAGCCAAAACTGCCTGGTTCTCTCCTCTATTACATTCCCCCCAGTTCTATTTATTCCTGTTGAAATTCTTAATTTGCTTCTGTTGTTTCTTGCTGCAAAAAATACTTGCGGCAATGTATGTGGTTGTGAGATACCATTAATCTGTACTTGTATGGATTAATATTTCCTCTTCACTTATTGTCTCTATTGTACACCACCATGAGCTTTGGTGTCCTCTTTGTTTATGCTATTCATTCAATGTACTATATCTGCCTACAATAAAAAAATATTTTAAACAAAGAAATATGGGGAAGGCTATCAAGTCTATTCACTAAAGGTGAAACTTAAGAGAATTGGCAGGAGAAGAGAACAATCTAGACAAAATAGCCAATTTGGAAAGTGAGATAAATGGGAGGCTTTTTCTGCTTTGGCAATTTTGACCTAGAATTTTCACTTCTCCTGAGTTTCACCTTTAGCAAATAGACCTGTATAAAAAGAAACTTTGTCTAGATTGGATTTTTTCCAAGAGGAGAGTGACCTTCATATTTATTAAATGGAAGATTCTTCTAGGAGCTGGCCAACCTGAGCAATCTGAAGAAAGGCCTTGCTAAGAGCGGTGACAAAGAACTCAGTGGTCACCCTGGTTAACCTCAAGAGATTATAGACGGAGATAAAGAAATTTGCAGAAGAACAAACATCACTGCAAACATCCACCGATCTGGCTTTTATGAAAGACTGCCTAGACACATGAAAGTCCATTAGGAGACTGAGAGAAACAAATTTCTTAGGACTGATGAAATGAGGATTGATATGCTAGGTCACAATTCAAAGCATTATGTCTGGAGGAAACCAGGTGCGCTTGTCATGTGCACAATACCATCCCTATGGTAAAGTTTTGTGGTGGGAATAGCATCATGCTTTGGGGATGTTTTTTTTAGTGGCAGGGACTGGGAGACTGGTCAGGGTTGAGGGTAATCTGAAAGCCGCAAAAAGCAGAGATATCATAATGAAAATCTAGTCCAGGCCCCTCAGGACCTGAGATTCGGCCATAGGTTCACTTTCTGAAAGAACAATGACACTAACCACACAGTCATGACAATGTGGGACTAGATTAGGGATTTAGGACCCGGACTGAAACCCAATCAAGTATCTCTGGAGAGACCTGAAAATGGCTGTCCATCAGAGGATCTGCAGAGAAAAGTGGCAGAAACTACCTGAATCCAGGTTTACGAAACTTGTCGCATCCTACACACAAAAGAATTGAGAAAGTAATCACTGCAAAGGTGCTTCAACTAAGGACTGAGTTAGCATACCTATGTCAATGTGATATTTTAATTCTTTATTTTTAATCTTCAAAATTGCCAAAATCTGGTGTTTGCTTTGCCATTATGAGTTATTGGGTGATTTATGTGAAAACCTTTTCCAGGAATTATAACCCCATGAATCTTATCCTTAAACAGTAGTGAGTAACCCCAGAACCTCAGTTCTGCTGTTGTAATGCTGCAGAAAGTCTGAACATTTTGTTGGAGTGTGAGGCACTGTTGTTGGTGGCTTCTTTACAGTTATAAATGGTGAGGGGAGTGAGAGCTCGCTAGGAATTTTGTTTCTTCACTGGCAGGGTTATTCAAAGAGAATTGAAAAGTCACCGCACGCTCGGTGACTTTTCGTTCTCTTCAATTCGGTGCGATTTGGCGATCCCATTTCGGCGACCCTGCGGTGTATTCAGCAAGCACCACAGGGCCGTCGTAGTGCAGGGAAAAGCCGCCGCAAACCTGACGAACACTCACCGCAAAACCCTGCAAAGGTACACCAAAACCCACAAAAACAACTGGATTAACCCCGCCGAACACGTCAGAGAAACCCGAGCAGCCGCCGATCACCGAGCAGAGCCGCCGGCGGAAAAACCGACACTGCAGACGAAGGAGGTGAAAATAAAAAACAGTACGTTTGAATGTTTGAAAAGTGAAACGCTGTTTGCAAAGAAACTACAGAACGAAAATGTCTGGAATTGACATATAAGATCCGATGAATGATAATAAAAAGGGCTGTTACAGAAAAAAGAAAAACCGCTTTAAGAAAAAAATTTCGCAGAAAAATTCCTAAAAAATCTATAAATAGACTTTTTACTGCAGAATATTATAATCAACAGTTTATTAGATATTGAATTAAAACGGGAATATTTTTAACATTGAAGCCTATGGGATTCGCCTGAATAAACCCGTCGAATGAAACCACCGAACAGCAGGGCAATTCGGCGACTTTTCCCTGCTGTTTTTGTTCGCTGAATAGACGAAGCATTGCTTCTCTATGGGGGATTTCACTGCCCTCGAACAGGCCATGAACAGGCACCGTATGTGCAGGAAATTCGCCAGGATTTGGTGAACTGCCTGCTCTCTGAATAGCCGAATGGCCAGGAAAGATAACCGAACGCTGAATTTCACTGTTCGGTTACCTTTCAGACACAATTCGGATCTCTTTGAATAACCCTGTATGTGTTATATGTCAATATATTGTTTTTCATATTGTTTTTCATGCAGAGCTCGTGGCCTGGCCGCCCAAGCCTTCTATGGATTCCAGGAGCTGATACTCGCGGTGGCATGGAAGCGCTATTGCGGGTATTAGGGAGCTTAGCGCTGACGTTAACGTGGAGACGTTCAGGGAAAATCTGCAGGCCAGATTTTTCTTCTTACTGTCTCCATATTACCATCCACAATGGAATATAAATATATAATCCAATGTTTCTCACATTCTTACTGGTATTGTAATCCTGATATTATTATGAGTTGCAGTGTTAATTTTTTTGTGTAAATATATATTTTATTATGTTTTAAAAAAGTGTTACACAATAACCGATTAGATAAGAGTGCTGTACACAGAGACATAACATGCAGGTTCCGTAGCAGGTTTGCAGAAAAGGTTAGAAAACTTGCAGGTACCATAATAAGAATGCAACACTTGGGATGGAGAACATGCAGGTTCAATAACATGTACATAGATAACTTGCAGGTTCTCAAAACTAAACATCAAACCTGACACTAGAAAGAGGGGTGTGTGAAAGGAAAATAGGGTAGGTCCATGGATGTACAAAGAAGTGAATAGTCTGGGATCGCCTAAAAGCTAGGAAGAGCTTGAAAGTCCAGAGTCGGGGAAAGCAATATCCAAAAAAAGGACCAGATGGACATGTATTGCGTCATACGATTGGATGCACTAAAAAACAAGTGCTCAATTGAATGAAGCACCTCCATCCGTTTGCACCAGAGGGATACTGGAGGACAGGTGCGTTGCTTCCAATACAATGGAATAAGCGCTTTGGCGTTGTTGAAGATACGGGTGGCAACAAAGTGTTTATAGCGGGAGATAGGATACTCTTTATGATGCAGAAACATCATGGCGGGCAGGAATTACGGCGGGGGGGATCCACATATTTCGTAAGAATCTGATAAATGCATGCCCAAAATGGTCGAATCAACAGGCAATCCCACCAAATGTGTAACATGGTACCGAGAGCAAGGCCACACCTCCAGCACACTGCCGGGAGATGCAGGCAAAACCAGTGTATGAGAGAAGGCGTGCGTACCACAGTGACAAAACCTTATATGCAGTTTCTTTTATTTTAATAGCAGCTGAACAATGATACGTCGGCTCGCAAAACATGGACCACTGTTCGCCAGAGAAGATCATGTCCAGCAACGTCTCCCAGTTACCCATGAAACCGTGTTAATGTTTAACCTATACTTCCATAGTTCTATAGTCTGAATTGTTGGTGAAAGAGCCTTGATACTTCGTCATATTAATTTAGTTTTCAGTCTTTGTTTCCGATATTTACTCTTTTCTCCCTCTAAATTACAGAATACCTTTTGTATTCCATTAACAAAATAAGACCATAATTAAATCCGAGGAGAGGATTTATAAAATATTTAACAAGAAGAAATGCATGGACATTTGTCTAATTTCCATGCATGTCCTGGGATTGATCAGCAAATCAGAATGTTTTATATTTGGTTACATTCACTGTTTTAGTTTTTATGGTTCACTTCATTGTTATGTAATTTTGTTTTTTAGGCACTCGACGTATGGGCTATGGGAATAACGCTTCATTGTTTTGTGTTTGGAAAGGTCAGTAGCATCAACCTTATGAATTCTCTGAGCATCTGAGCACAGTGTTTGATATCATTGTATAGGATATTGTAGGATAGAACACTGTCATCTAAATTCAATCAAATCTGATCACAGCTGTGAAGAGTCCAGATTTATCATGCTCTGTGTAGCTAGAGCAGGAATTCTAAACAGACTTCTGTTGGAGATTATCAGGTTCTTTGTATCCTCCCATACATAACACCATACAGCGTAAGCTTAGAGGATATGGATAAAATATAACTTTTAAAAGATTAACTAAAACGTCAATACACAACAATGAAAAACTCAAAACATTCACAAACCTATGATAAAAAAAATCTACTCTATTACATATAATGCAGAGTGTGAAGGTAATGATGCAGTATAAAAAAATAAATAATTGCAACTTATTGGCCAATTCTTTGTGCAGATGCTGAACTTCGGTTTGTTCTCCCCTCTGCCCCAAGTATTACCATGTGGAGGGGGCATAGCATTAAGAGATCGGGTCTGCTAGAGTCACTTGACTTCTATAGGATGAAACACAAGGACAGATCTGGTTACCTACACTAGTCTGCAGTACATACAGATGTGGGTGGGGGTGTATCCTGTCGATACATCCTGCATAGTGCACAAGAGTTTCATGACAGTACGGGGAATGTGTCATTTAAAACCTGTGACATTTTTAACATTAGAACTGGTCTTGTGAATCTACTCATCTGTTTCTGGCGGTGGTTATATGTGGAGAAACCCGATCAGTAGTTTTAAATTATGAATTATGGAACATGTTCACTTTGCTAGACGAACGCAAGAAACTCCAATTTCAAGGCATCTTAAAATTGAACATCAAAATGGGTCTGAAGGACTAAGATTTGTGAGTATTGAATTGGTTTCTCTTTCAGAACGGGGCGATAAGGCTAGGGACAGATGAGCGCATTTTCTGCGGCCACCGTCAAAATGTACGTCGATGCGTGCGCACGCATTTTTTCACGGAATACGCTTAAGTGGTCAGACGATGCGCAATTCTGGACGTATTTCATGACGATGGGGTGAAAAGAAGTCTAGGGAAATCCGGCTGTTTGAACGTTATGTTGGCCGCACACTAGCAGCGTCTGACGTCTCCTAATCACGCACACACGCTGCTATGCGGCCGCAGCGCACTCTGTACGTCAGTACCAGCGGTTTAACGTTCTCGAAAAAATGCGTTCATTTTCCACTTGCGTTGCGCGGCCGGACTTTTGTGCGACCGTACTTCGTATATTGGCTGTCATTGCCCGGCATCTGCTGCTAGTGCGGCCGTGATTATGTGCGCCAGAACGCGCGTTCGCACTGCCTCAGTCTGACCCTAGCCTAATCTAGACCAGAAGCTTCTCCAACGTGAAGCTTTTTGGGTATATAAACTAAAAACACTTAAACCTTCGGGTTTAAAGGAAGGTATCACGTTCACATAATTTTTAAGTCGATTATGTTCATGTACTACTGTAATTATTATTTGTTTGTACATTGAACATTCAGGTTTTAGGTGTATTTTCCTTTATTCATGAATTTACGATTTACACTGGTCCCGCTGTCTTCTCCCTTACCTCTCCTGGTCCGTAGACAAGTGCCCTAACGCACACCGGGTTTTGACTTGGGTACTTTATGCCTTCGGTGCCTGGGACGATCTATTTACATTTTTCTCCTGGAGTCGCCATCTTGGAGCTTGGGCTCATGTTCTGTTCTGGGCTTGCGCGCATACGCTGCCTATGAACTTTATGGTGCATGCATGGTTCTCGTGTGACGACTTCACTCCTGCTCCTCAGATCTTCTCTGTAGATGGGGTGACGGAGGTGCCAATTGTGCAGGTTACATCGCGTGTGTGATGTCATGGTGCCTTCCCTCGTTTCCAGTGCCATGGTGCTCCGACTCTTCCTGGAGGTCATGGTGACTACGTGTGCGCATGCACCTGGTACCTGACACGCTCATGCATGACAGACTCCTCCTCTCCAGCCTTTCAGCTGCTTTGTATATAAACTGGGACCCTTGTAGCCCGGGCTGGTCGCTCGGTCTTTCCCTTACATGAAGGGCTCTCCTGAGGAAGCTGTTTTGCTTTCTTGCTTTGCTTATTAAAACGGTAAAATGTGTAGACCTACTTGACCCTTTAAGATGTAACATGCTTTATCTAATCTATTTGCCATTCCTGTTTTTGCCTATTTATTTAACCCTTTAATACCTTGATTTGAGTGTATTCACTTGTTGCCTCTATCACTCTATCCTGGTAGTCTCTTTTCATTACTAATGATATTGTAGCGTGGTGTGTGGTATCGAATATCCAAACTAGGTGATAGTGCTACCCCAACCTAGGTTCTGTTTTTGCCAAATCAGGTCAGCATGTACATCCTCTAATATGGTATGACTGTCTTCCCCTTTTGGCATCGCGGATGATGCAATTAATCCATTAATTCTCTTCCATTCGTGTTCTATCCCCATGGATTTACGAAGGCACCGTTTCTGACTGTTAAAGGAATTTCTTATTCTAGTACGGAATGAGGGTTTTTGCCGCATCATTATTACCCAATTTTTCCTTCCCACATTGTATTATATGTAATAAAGTAGATTTTACTCTTTTTATCATATTTTTGTGAATATTTTTCATGGATCTGTATTGAACTTTTAGTTAATCTATTAAAAGTTATGTTTTATCCAAATCCTCTAAACTTACGCTGTGTGGTGTTATATTTAATTTAAGGATTACCCCCTCCTTTTTGCTGTAGCGGAGGATTTACAATTTGCTATTGCTGGTTTTCACCTGCCTGGTAATTGTTTGTATTTCTACTTATCTTATTCCTCTCATACACATACAGTTTTCTGTTCCCAGATGAGTTTACATGCCAAATAATGCCATGCGTAATCCTAAAACTAGCTTCATCACACTATGCAGATCTAACAAAAAGTCGACACATTATGACTGACCTCTAGAATCACTGAGGTCCATTCACATATGGGATCTGGGACTTTTGCACAAGCTCAGCTTAGTTGACCCGCACCCCATTGACTTTTGAATGTATTTCAATATGATAAAAATGGAACAATAATTTCTGTATACATGTTTCATAATAATCTAAGGTTTTATGGAGTCTACATGCTACTTAGTCTTTCTTTAAAAATATAATTGCCACAATAATCTAACCCCCATAAAATATGCTACACTAAATGTACGCTTATATGTTTGAGCAGTTATAAGCGAGCCAATATAGGTTCATTCATATTTGCAAAACGATCTAGACACTACCTTTTAGAAATACAAATACAGCAATTAAACTATAAGCGTATTCATAATCATGTGGACGGCTGCAAATTGCCCTTGGTTTCTAGTGTATGCCTTTTTCCAGTTCAACATCTCAACTAATGTGCACCGTTTCTTTCTCTAAAACAGTGGCTCTGTTGACTACAAACCACTAAATGAAAAGATTGCAGTGCCACCAAGTGACTGAACTGTTGTAAAGGCAAAGCTATTGTTTATCATTAACCAGGTTGCCTTGTTTCCAATTCCTGGCCTAAAAGAGTGATAGTTTTTATCTTGTGTTTATGGAAATGGTGTATAACATGTACCATTCTCTATTTCTAGTGCCCTTTCATGGATGATTATATATTGGTTCTCCATAACATAATAAAACATAAACCAGTAGAGTTCCCGGAACAGTAAGTACCTTGATTTAATCTGTAGATATTAAAGTGTTGTGGTTTGGACAAATGTTTGTAATTGACATAATAATGTTAACCGATCAATCATGGTTCATCCTTCCTTTACTTTTATTAGTAGATGGTTTTCTATTATGAATCCAATGAACTAATGTGTTTTTAGTCATAAGTTTTTGCACATCATGCTCAAAGGTTCTCTATTCCCTAGTGAACGCTAACTGTAGTGTTTGGATGTGTAAGTATTACCGTCAGGATAAGTGATATTAACGCATGCCACCCATACTACCTTCCTTACGCTAAACCCTTGAAAATTCCGTTAGCGCATCAGTGATTGCAAAAGCTTACTGTGCTTTGCGCATCCTATCCTTAACATGGGGAGTGCAATCAGTATTTAGCGTTAGGATAAGTAGGGTACTACAAAGTCCGAATGCTAATTATCGCACCAATGGCTAACCAAAAATTTAGCTACACCTAAAAGCTGGTGCTAACTAATTCCGCTTTTGCAGAATCATTTAGCACCCACTAAAACTCCCCAATAAATCAGATACTCATCTCTCATCCCATGGCGAGAATATTTTACATCTATCAGAATTCAATGAAGTTAGCCTTATTGATATTGCATATATTATTGTGGACAACAGTGGAACAATCTTAAATAGCGAATACTTGCAATTGACTTTTAGTGGTGGTAAATGTGACATGCATCACTTTGAACTTGGGGTACATGGGCCTAGAGAGGTATTTGGAAGGTGCAAGCCTGATGTTCTATATTATTTCCCTGCCCCCTCCTATCTGAAAGTCACCTTGTGCCTGTCGGGTGCAGGGTGTTTGTGTAATCTGTGTTATGTATGAACTAGGTGGAAAGCCTGCCCAGAGGGCAGTCTATTGTTAAGTGAGGTGTGCATGAATGTTCGCCGAAATGAAAGCACAGCAACGTCCAGGAAAGACAATTTTTTTTCTCCTAATAGCAGGTTGTCTGTGCTTGCATATGCTCATATGGGTATATAGTACCCTCCGCTCACATGGGTATATATTGCCCCCAGCTCACATGGGTATATATTGCCCCCAGCTCACATGGGTATATTTTCCCCCAGCTCCCATAGGTATATTTGAACCCCGGGCTCACATGGGTATAATTGCCCCAGCACACATGGGTATAATTGCCCCCAGCTCACATGGGTAGAATTGCCCCCAGCTCACATGGGTATAATTGCCCCCAGCTCACATGGGTATAATTGCCCCCAGCTCACATGGGTAGAATTGCCCCCCTGCTCACATGGGTAGAATTGCCCCCCTGCTCACATGGGTAGAATTGCCCCCCTGCTCACATGGGTAAAATTGCCCCCCTGCTCACATGGGTAGAATTGCCCCCCTGCTCACATGGGTAGAATTGCCCCCAGCTCACATGGGTAGAATTGCCCCCCTGCTCACATGGATGTAGAATTGCCCCCCTGCTCACATGGATGTAGAATTGCCCCCCCGCTCAAGGAAGAGCAGTCCTGACCACCAGCAGCCCCCCTCTGACATCAGAGGGGACCTGCCGGCTGCCATATTGAAGTCCCTGCTCGCCGGAGGCTGAGCCCACCGGCGAGCAGGGACTTCAAGATGGCCTCCGGCGGGCTTCCTCTGACATCATCAGAGGGGGCCTGCCAGCAGCCATCTTGAAGTCCCTGCTCGCTGGAGGCTGAGCCCACCGGCGAGCAGGGACTTAAAGATGGCCGCCGCCGATGGCCCTGACATCATCAGAGGGGCCTGCCGGCAGCCATCTTTAAGTCCCTGCCCGCCGATAGGCCCACCGGCGAGCAGGGACTTCAAGATGGCCACCGGAGGGCTTCCTCTGACATCAGAGGGGGCCCATCGGCAGCTAACTTCAAGTCCCTGCTCGCCGGTGGGCAGACATGGGCCCAGCCTCGGGCGAGCAGGGATGCACGCCGGCGGTCAGGGCTGAGGCCCCGGCTGTAGGTCCGCCAGAAAAAAGAAAGCGGAGCCGTTGGAGAGGTGCGCGCAAAGCGCCTCTCACCTCCTCAGTGACTGAGCTGTGAGGAGGTGAGACAGGGAGAGGCGCTTTGCGCGCGCCTCTCCAACGGCTCCGCTTTTTTTTTCTAACAGTTTTTAAATGTCCGTCGCGCATGCGCACTCAGCACTTGACGGCGACAGACTTTAAAACTGTTTTATTATATAGATAATAGTGCTGGTACTGATTGAAATTTTCATGTTCAATTAATCAAATTTTTTTAAATCGATTAATTATAATACACATACAGAACCAACTACTTTTAGCTGATCTGCTTGGGCCTGGTCCCTGGGTCTAGGGCCCCGGTCCTGGGTCTTGGGGTCTGGGTCTGGGCCCTGAGTCTTGGGTTCTGGGCCCTGGGTCTTGTCTGGGGCCTGGTGTGTGCCTGGGGTATTGGGTGTGCCTGGGGTCTGGGCCCTGCTGGGGTTTGGCTGGGTCCGAGGCACCATACTCACCGCTCCTCCCGCTGCCTTCTCGTCTGCCGTCTTCTTCCTGTGCCAGTCGCTGTGTGCGACACGTGCGTCGCACACGTGACTGGGGGGCCCCAGTAAGCCAGTACAGCTCCGGATATGAACTCCTAGAGTCTGATACCGGAGCTGATGCCCCCCCCCCGATCAAAATAAATTTAATCTTTCAAAAATTTTAACGATTGATTAATAGTTCATTTCCCCAGCCCTAATGAATAATGTTATTGTCTATCATTATGGACTATGTGTATCTGTTGCTATCCTCTGATGGGTTTACTGGGTGGGTTATTTTAGTGTTTCCCAGCATCCCCTCTTGGGAATGCGTTAATATCTGTTGTATGTGTGAGTGGTCTTTTGTTTATCTGCCCTGTGGGGAAACAATGCCACATTATCTGATGCTCAGACTGTGATTACATGACACCTTATTGTTTCATGTCTGGACATGTCTGGTTCACTTGAGCCTGGGATGGGGTGTAATTTTTTATTGGTCTCTACTAGTTCCACCTGGGACTGTATATATATTTATCTCAATAAAGGTGTTCAGTTGTTATTGCTGTTCTAAACTCCCAGATCTACGTATCATCTTATTTCTGGGGGATGCTAGCAAGGCTCTTTACTTGGACCCGTCCTTAAGCTTCATCTAAAGACTGGAGGAAGGCACGAAAGCCTGCTGGTGAGAGAATGGGGGTCTGGCAAGGAAGCGGCATCATCAGATCTGACCCTGTCCGGGGGTACACAGAGATGTTTCAGTAGAAATTAGTCTGTCTTGTTCACTATTGTTTGCAATAACCAGGGCTGCTAGTGGGAAGGGGGTGACAGCCGATGAAAAGTTCACGGACTCAGTTGCTCCAGGGGACCCTGGCACTTACCAAAGCCTGTGTAGCTTGTCTATGGCTAGGGTCAGACGAACGCATTTTTCGCGTCGTCCGTGAAAAAGTGCGTTCGAACGAATGGACGTATTTTTTCACGGAATACGCGATAGCTGTCATACGATGCGCATTTTCGGCCGTGATTTTGTATGGATCATCAATAAAAAACTTTTTGAGTCTGGACGTGATGTTGGCCGGACATTAGCAGCGTCTGACGTCTCCTAATCACGTACACACGCCGCTAGCGGACGCAGCGCACGCTGTACGTCAGTACTAGCCCGTATCACGTTCTCGAAAAAATGCATTCGTTTGCCACTTGCGTTGCGCAGCCGCACTTTTGTGCGGCCGTTCTTCGTATGCTGCCTGGCATTGGACGTCATTTGCTGCTAGCATGGCCGTGATTTAGTGCTGCTAAACGCACGTTGATACTGCGTTAGTCTGACCCTAGCCTAAGTGCCTATGTTTTCTGATGGCAGCCCTGGCAGCATCTTCACCTGCCGTTTATTGTATTTTGCTTCCATGGTTAAGAGTTTACCATAGTTCCAGCAATTACGGTGAACTTTGTTGAAACTGTAGTGTACAGTTAAAAATACCCTGAACAGTTTTTTGCACTTGATTTGCAGTTTTGCTGTTGGTGCTGGTGTTATATTAGCCATAAAAAGACTGTTACTGTGTAAGCACTCAAGACATGCATGTGTATAGCCAATAGTTCAAACTCTCACAAAGCCACCATGACTTTCACATATACACTCCTACAGCTGTCCTTCACCTAGCCAAACAAATATATTTCTCTTCTCTTATATCCTTGCTTTCTTCCAACCCTAAAAGACTGTTCTCAACTTTTAACACTCTCCTCTACCCACCAGCGCCACCTACTCAACACCATGGACAGCAGCCCAATTGGGCTCCGGAGCCCAGCGGAGCTGCTGTCCTTGGTGCTGAACAAGTTTCAGCACCATAGACAGCGCCTGCTGAACGCAGCCAGACTGAAGGAAAAAAAAAAAAAGCTGCATTCGGCAAAGGAAAAAAGCCTAGTTTTAAAACCTATGGTATTATTTTGTAGAGCTGGTATTTTCATTGTAGTACTGGCTGTATTTTGGTACAATATGTGTATGCGGAGGCGCTATAGCTAAAAATGTGTGGGTCACAAAGTAAGATGCTGCCTCCAAGGATGTAACACAACAAAACTCAACCAAAAGTTGTGTCTGAAAAACGTTTAAGGGGTTATTCAGAAACAGCCGATCTGGCCCTGAAATGGCACCGAACAGGGAATTTCTTTGTACGGTGCCATTTCGGGGCCATTCGGCTATTCAGAGAGCAGGCAGTTAGCCAAATTTTGGCAAACTGCCAGCAAGTACAGTGCCTTTTCGAAGGCAGTGAAATTCCCCATAGAGAAGCAATGGTTAATCTATTCCGAGAACACCGAACAGCAGTGAAAAGTTGCCGAAATGCCCTGCTGTTCGGTGGTTTCATTCGACAGATTTATTCAGGCGAACCCCATAGGCTTTAATGTTAAAAATCGTCCCGTTTTTATTCAATATCTAATAAACAGTTTATTATTTTAATCTGCAGTAAAAAGTCTCTTTATGGCTTTTTTTTGGATCTTTTAGGATTTTTTCGGGATGTTTTTCCCTTTTTTTAGTAGCGGATTTTCTTTTTTCTGTAACAGACCTTTTTATTATCATTCATAAGACTTCATATGTAAATTACAGGCATTTTCGTTGTGTAGTCTTTTTTTGCAAACAGCGTTTAAATTTTGACACTTTCAGACTTTTTTTTTCCTTTTTAACCCGTTTGGTGGCTCGTCGGTTTTTTCCGGACATGTTTGGCGTGTTTTTTGCGGCAGTTCGAGTGATCCAATACTTCAGACCGTATAGGATGTGTGTTTTCAGTGCATTTTCAGCAGGTGTTCGGCGGGTTTTCAGTGGTTTTACGGCAGATTTTTGGGTCCATTCCCTGCACTCTGGGGACCCTGCGGTGAATGCTGAATTCAACGTAGGGTTGGGAAATTTGATTCCCCAAATTGCAGGGAATGCGAGAGCACCGAAATGTCAGCAACATTTAGGTGATCTCTGAACAACCCCCATAGAAAAAGAAGAGAATGATCCTTATGGCCCATGTGAACTTCCAGAAACACATACACAAGAATCCTGTAACAGCCACGAGTATAAAAGAGTAGTGGGTATTATCAATATTATAGCATGATCTATCTTTTGTTCATGTGTAGAAAGCATGCACCGTGTAAATTGCTGTGTGCATGATCTAGATCCTGTGATTGTTAAAAAAATATCAAACCAAATCATTATTCCTTTTCATAGTTACCACAGCGTGAATCCCAAAAAACTCTGTCATTTCTTCTTATATAATAAAGAATAAGGCAAGACGCTGTGCTACGCTATAGCGGATACAACTGAAGCTAGTCGCACACAATGTGGTGCTTTCAGTATATCTGACTTGTCTTTGTTCAGCCAGATCTTTTTATTAAAACTCAAACAAATTATAGCCAATGAGAGTGTTCCAACAGACATGGTTCATTTCTGCCCCGCAACAAGAATGTAATATATCAGCCAATCAGTATACAGCTATATTACAGTGTCAGAGTTAAAATGGCGCGGATACATTTGCCACGTTGGAACTTACATTTAACCACATCTGGTTTACATTTTAACTTTTGGAGTAACATACAAAAAGGGGGGAGGGAAAACCACAGCCCGGCTGTATTAAAACACGCTTTTCAAACTAATGGGCATATTAACTAAGGTATGTATTTGAGTCACAATATTTATATATTCATACAGGAAATTAAAAGCTAATTCTTTCTTTTCAGTGATACGTATAAAACATAACAGTCTATGTATGATATTAGTCTAAATAGCCACAAAAATGGGTACAGATCTTGCTGATCTCTGTACAGAGTACATATATAAGCAACAATTGGTGTCAAGTATCTAGTGGATCGTGATCTTATTACAAAGTGAAAGTGAAAGACAAGTTTTCATTAAATAACATTGGACAAATGTATACATCTAATTCCATAGGGAATTTTTTTTATATCTGATCATATGAAGTGCAAGTGCTAATATGTTATAGGCTTAAGCGATAAGAGGCTGTCCAAACAAGGGACATGGATAAAAGTCTGTATTGTCCTTTGTTCTCTGTTGTATTTATTATATTCTGTTTGTCCTGGCTCCTGACGCTAGGGCCACTGGATAAGGCGAAATAGGCACGTCAAATCTTGTCACAGCTCCGTTGATCTTAATGTAGTGAGAAAACAAAAAAGAGAGAGAGGTGGCGCTCCCATGGCGTAAAATATAGTAACATGTATATGGAATATAAATGGTTTCAAGATTCCACTCACCGATGTGGGAGCCTGCTTCCACCAGGCTCAAACACAATGCCTTTGACACTCTGAGGGTTAGTGTCTGACCCCTTGGCTCTGCTGGCACCTCCCTTTGTCATCAGATATCATTAGACTTCAATTAGATCTGCGTAGGTGGACACCCCGGGGGGGTCAGGGAGTAAAAATAGGGTCTAAAACTTTATAGGTATTAAACCTATAAAGTTTATTAACAATAACAATATAATAAACGGGTTAAAAGAAAAAAAATATTCTGAGATGCGTTTTGCCGATGAAGTCCTCAGCTTCTTCAGTTAACTGTTATTTTTATTGTAGTACTGGCTGTATTTTATTTTTAGTATTTTCAATGTAGTACCAGCTGGTATTTTCCTTTACTACTGACTGATATTTTTGGTATTTTCATTGTTGTACTAATGCTGCTGTCCTTGGTGCTGAAATATATTTCAGCACCAAGGACAGGCTGTTAAACCTGGCCCTGGTAGGTCCCAGCGCCACTCCTCGCTGGCCCCCTTGCAGCTGCTTGCCGCCGGGCTCCTCCAGCGTTCTATGCGTGCGAGCCACCGGCGGCCCATCACGCCAATGACATCATCTCACCCGTGGCAGCTGTTCCTAGCACCACGTGATGCAGCGGACTAATCACAATTAGGGGCGCTGAATTTTAACTTGCTCAACCTTGGATTCAGTGCCCTTTCATGGTTTCAGAGTTACTGACCCTTAAGAGCCCCTTGTAATAATTTTCTGCAAATTATTCTAACTGATTTAATGAGTTTGATACGGATTTGGCTATCGTATTGTTTATTTCTGTACTCCCTTGACTCTGCTTGATTTTCTGACCATACTATTTGTTCTCGCTTCTTCAGACCTGCCGCCTGGTACTGCCTGGCCCTCTCCTTTTATCTCCTGTGCCGCTTTCCCTTACTCTGTCATTTTACCGGCCAATTATAATGGACTGGTGTTTCATTCCTTTTTGCTATCCCTGCCTTTTAGATCTATTTTCCATTATTGCAAAACTCAGCCATCTCAAGGACTGGTATGGGACCTGGGTTAAGGGCTTCTTAGTCCTGCGTATAGGGCTTTCCTGCAACATGCCCCAGAAAGTCCCACCAGCAGCCCTACACAGGGGGATTACGTATCTTTTTTTTTTTTTCCTAAGACCTCATTCACACACAACAAATTATTTTATTGAATATTGCGCATATGCGCGCATATACGCAATATTCAATAAAATCTATATACAGTGTATATATTTTTTTTTTTTAACCTCCCTGGCGTTGGCCCCCTGGTGGTAATCAAGTGTGGCTCTAGGTTAAGTTTCAGTGCTGAAAGCGGTAACCCCGAGTCACACTCGGGCTGCATACATTACCTGTCCCTGCGCTCCCTCGCTTCGCTGACCCCAATGTCACCTCCAGTCGATCGAGACGTCATACTTCCTGGTTGCCTTCTCACGAGAAGGGAACCAGGAAGCAAAACACCATGATCGCACAGAGGAGAATGCGATTGCGAAGGTCAGCGAGGGAGCGCAGGGACAGGTAATGTATGCAGCTTGTGTGTGGCTCGGGGTTACCGCTTTCAGCACTGAAACTTAACCCCGAGCCACACTCGGGAATACCATCAGGGGGGTTAAACTTAGTAATGTACGCGCGTATAGATGTGCGCACACGCGTAAAAACGCAAAAACACGCTGCCGGGACGGATCTCGGTTCCATTCTGTTTTTGCACGTGTTTACGCTACACAAATATACGGCTCCATACGTGGCTATGTGTATGGAGCCCTTTATTTGCATATGTTGCATATAGTACAATACGCACGTACGCGTGTATCAGTGTGAAAGAGGCCTAAGTAATTAAATTAATCCATTTCACATTCCGAAATAACTATTTAAATAGAAATAACAAATTAAAACGAACTATGAATCAAACCAAAATACGACTTATACTAATCTCCCGAAATACAAACTGATCCGAAATACGAAACATAAACTCAACAAAACAAACTAAAAAACGTAGTGATCCGATCAGAAACAAACCAATTTTTTTTGCCGTGCACATGTCTAATCATTACTTATACAAACATCAAATCTACTAGACTGGCCAGTGTATGACCGCTTAAACCTCTTCCTGTCCTCCAGCTCCTTGCTTGACCCCCTGCAATCATGCTTTCGCTCCCAACATTTAACAGAAACTGCTCTCACCAAGGTCTCTCTGCTAAATGTAATGGCCACTACTCCATACTTATTTTTCTTGACCTCTCAGCTGCCTTTAACAACGTGGATCATCCTCTTCTCCTAAAGACCCTCAACTCTCTTGCAACACCACCCTCTCCTGGTTCAGCTCATCCCTCTCCAATAGATCCTTCTCTGTATCCCTTGCTGGCAATTCCTCTTCTTCAATGCCTCTGCAAGTTGGTGTTCCTTAATGCTCTGTCCTGGATCATCTGCTTTTTTCCATTTATACCTCCATGCTGGGTAAACTCCTCACCAGCTATGGCTTTAAATATTACCTATACGCAGATGACACCCAGATCTACCTCTCCACTCCCGATCTCTCTGATCTCTCTCAGGTCAGTGACTGTCTGGAATCTCTTCCTGGATGGCCTCTCACCACCTGAAGATCAATATGTCCAAAACCGAGCTCCTTCTAATTCCCCTCTCTAACTCTGCTCCAATCTCCGACTTTTCTATAACTGTTGATGTTATCACTATCCTTACCTCAGCCTATCGACTCTAGGCTTTCCTTCAGCCCCTATATTCAATCACTTTCCTTATCTTGCAGCAATCAACTTTGCAATATCACCAAAATTCATCCATTTCTGACTGCCGACACCACCAAGCAAATTATTCACTCCTTTATAATTTTCCACTTAGGGCCATATTCATTCTCTGCGAAATTGCGCTCGCGCAGTGCAATTTTTTTGCGTCCGAAAAAAAGTTATTGCGCGAAAATTAACGTGGTATTCCGATCAGAGTGCATTTTTTCTTCCTCCGACGCCCAAAGCCGCTCGCAAATGAAGGTTGCGTGCAGGAATCGGTGGGCAGACTGTTTTGTCATGGGATTTGTCACGGGAATCAGCCAACATCAATCACCCATTTCCAATAAAATATTTACAAACTAATAAAAAGGAAAAAAAAAATTAACAACCACCAGCCAAAAAAAGAAAAAATTAACGACACAATTCATAAATTTTAATGTTTGGGTATGTGTAGAATGTGTAACTGTACTGTGCTGTATTTTTTTTTCCTGCTAGTGTATTTCATTTCGCCCAGAACTATCACATTTACAGTTACCACCTGCTTTTCAAAGACGTTACGAAAATGCGCGCAAACTTTCTTTGCGCGAAGATTGGAATACCATCCGCGTACCAGCGCACTAACGCATTGTTGCTCACAATGTTAAGTATGGGATGCGCGCACGAACTTGCGCTCATGCTGGGTTCGCGCAGGGTCACTCGCGTTAGACGTTAACGTGCCTTTTGTGCGCGAATGTCGGAATACGACGTTCGGCGCAAAGGGTTTTGCCCCTCGCGTTAATGCGTTTTGCGCACGAGTTAACAAGTGCGCATAGAATGTAATAGGGCCTTTAGTCTTCTGCAATAACCTACTAACTGGCATACCTCTCTCCCACCACTCCCTCTGCAGTCCATGCTAAACGCATCAGCTCAGCTCATCTATCTCGCCCGTTGCTCGGTCTCTGCCTCTTCTCTCTGTGAATCCGTACATTGGCTCCCCATCAACTGCAGAATTAAATACAAATTACTCACCCTGACCTACAAAGCCCTCACTAATGCCGCTCCTCACTACCTGTCCTCTCTACTCACCAAATACACCCCAGCTCACCCCTAAGATCCAACAATGACCTCTTTCTGGATTCCTCACTCACATGCCAGACCATGGAACTTTTCTCGTGCAGCACCCACCCCATGGAATGCGCTTCCATGCAATATCAGACTCTTCCCCAATCTGGCTTCTTTTTAAACGCTCCCTAAAGACACTTCGGTTTATGAACGTCTACCACCTGACTCTGTAATAAACATCCAAACAACCCAATAACCATCCTCGTCTCTCTCTACATTTCCATCATTTTCATCATTGCAGTCCTCCCCTTCTGTTTCTCAGACATTCACTCCTCTAGAGTGTACGTTCCCACAGGAATAGGGCGCTCCCCTGCTGTTTCTGTAAAATATTGATTTGCCTTTTTTGGTGAATTGTCTTGTTACTCATTGTACCTCTGTACAGCACTGCGGAATGTGTTTGCACTTAACAAATTAAATAGTAATAATAAGTCATGTCACGCTTGTGCAAATGAAGGGTATTGGTAAGCTTCCCAAAATTATCATCAGGCTGTATTTGGAAATTCCAAGTCCCACCAAAATGTACGAAAATTGCAAATATAGGTAAACCTATAGGTGCAAGCTCACCCATTTTTTTGCCCATTAACTACTGCAGAACGTTGAAGTGATTATGGTGTCTAGCGTGTCCCTTGAATTAACCAAAACGAGTTAATGGTTTACAGATAGAAAAATGTCGGCAGATAAGAACCTTTCGGCCCATCTAGTCTGCCCAATTACATGGATACTTTACCTGGATTTATCTTTTGTTTAGGATAGTCTTATGCCTATCCCATGCTTGCTTAAATTCAATTACTGTTTTGGCCTCTACCACTTCTACTGGAAGACTGTTCCATGTATCCACCACCCTCTCAGTAAAATAATGCTTCCTGATGTTACTTTTAAACCTTTGCCCCTCTAATCTAAGACTATGTCCTCTTGTTTTGCTACTTTGTTTCCTTTTAAATATACTTTAAGAAGGTGAATATAAGCTATTAGAATTATAAATTCTGAAATTGGTGACACTTGGTTCATTTGTGTTTGTAGTTTTATACATTTCAAAGTAGGTTTCCCTGGAAACAAAATACTTATTTGGTAAAAGATTTCACTGCTTGAACAAAATATCCTGTCCAGCGATAAAGGTATCAGTTGCCTATTGTCTAGTTCTAGTTCTGACAATGTTCTTTGTACTTAATGAAAAGCAGTATTTTATAACACTAAATCTAAATATCCAACATATTCTGAATCTTATTGAAAATCAGCTTTCCAGAATGGTCTTATGACTGAAATTTTCTTTTTTTCAGGCCTGTCATAAATGATGAACTTAAAGACTTGATAATAAGAATGCTGGATAAGAAACCCGAAGCAAGAATAACCGTTCCAGAAATAAAGGTGCATAGCTCTATCCTAGATATTATACTGTGTGCATAGAGCAAATTTACATGTCATTCTGTGCCTTCTCTTAGACATATTAAGAGGGATATATCCGAAGGTTTTGCTCCACTTCCAAACTGCATCATGACTCGCTTCAAATCTTTGAAAATGCTTGCCAAATAATCACTGTCTACTTCTGTCTCTCCTGACTCTGCAACATGATATCAATCCCCTTTTTTTCCACAAAACAGCAGAAATTTCCAACCCCTATTATGAATAATAAGGATCAAAAAAGCTGGGTCTGCAGCTGATGGATAGACAGGAATAACTCCTTGTAGGTAGAAAGTAAATAAATACAAGTTGAGCACCTTTTTATTCCGAATGACTAGGACCTCAAGCATTCCGTATTCCCTATACTTCTGGATTTCAGAATCTGAGATAATCCATTGTTTTATAGGAAGTAGATTGCAGTAGAAGAGCTGCAGTCTCTTTCCTGCTGCAATTCCCAGCGTGCACACACGCTGGGAGGGAGCACTCTTCAGCTTTTTTTCAGCCAAAATGAAGAAAGGTCCTAGTAGCGCAATCGATATAGTGGATATAAATTATCTCTTGAAATCAAGGTTATTCAGGTCTAAGTAGCACATGACATTGGTAAATATAAACAACCTTTAAAGGGCTATATATGCACAAATTGCCGTGTCACTATTACAACCTTTAAATATAATAGGATAAAGTGCTCGTGACATATAAGGGCAAAATAGCAGACCTACAATACCGAAAAATTATATACGGCGAATCCCAACATTCTGGGATATGTGCACGGTCTAAATGACCAGATAAATTGCAACCGTGAGTAATCTTTGTGCAATATTACCGTGTGCAAATAAGCAATGGATAATGTGCGTATATTGCAAAAAATCTACTAAAGTGATAATGCAAACAAAAAGTGCATATATATATAGAGACACATCTTTGAAGAACTGTGCAATCTAATCATACAGTGTTCCCTGTATCTCAAAAGAGTGCTGCTACTTTGAGTCCAGTTTCTCAAAGTCTATGTATAGCTGCAGCAGCAAAACATGCACAAAGTGCTGTGAATATTAGAAAAGTCTGTTTCAACCTTTAAATAAACAGTCCGAATGTATATGTGGGTATGCAGGATCTTGATACGATGTCTTTGCCTAAATTTTGAACAGGCTCCCATTCCACAGGGGGGAGAGAAAAAGAAGAAAAAGAGGTGATAGTGCAATATTGCCTCAAGGAATAGCAAGTGTCCGTAGGAAAAGGAACACTTACGCTTTTTAGAGCCTAATGTGTCCTGGCTCTGGTTTGAAGTGCCCCGGGCCAAATAGAGGGTGGCCTCGGCCCTTCGTTATTGCTTCTTAATTACCTCAAATACAGAGAAGTGGAAAGAGACAACACTCTCCTAGCGTAACTTAAGACCAAAAAGGTTGAGTATAAGACAAAATTAGTCAAACTTACCGATGGTGGAGCCTTATTGTTCCAGGCTCAACTCTTTAGCGTGTGGTACTCCTTGTTTGGTGGGTACCTTCACCACTTTATCTGCCAAACTGTTTCCTTAGTTAGTCCAGACAGTGGATGAAGTGTATAAAGTTAGTTTACGTCTGGTGCAGTTCAATGACAACAGTAATAGTCAAATACAGGGTAAGGATAAAAAAGGGGGGATTTATTAGATAAAATACAAATATATTGGATAAAATACAAATATATTGGATAAAATACAAATATAAAATGCAGATGAATAAAAACAAAGGGGAGAGGGGGGAAAAAAGCAGGTATGGAAACACATTTTGGCACTCTCTGTGGCATCCTCAGTCCATATGTGGGTCTATCAGACAAAAATAGAGGGGATTTCTGCAGCTTTATAATTTTTTTTAATGTGTATTTTTTCATGTTAACAATTGTAAAATAATCTATCATATTAGACATTATTATGAAAGTATGTTTCTAAATTCCTGAGTTTGTTTACTATTTTCTTATTGTAGAGAGGTGAAAAGTTAAAGTGATGGCATTTTTAACTGTAGTGTAAACCTTTTTATTTTAATTTAGCAATTTTCAATGCTTATGGGAATCCAGCACATTAGCAAGCTTGATTAGTGTCGTGTAATGTCCATCCTATAGTAACAATACAGAGTAATGATTAATTTTCTTACATATCAGTCTTTTTGGCCCTAAAACTATTATGGTCATGGATATGTGTATGGTAATTTCCAGGATGGGTTGCCTTGACTCGTTTTTATATTTTATTAAGCAAAAATATACTTTAATTCAAAGCAGAGACTTTTTTGAGTAATTTTAACTACAGTCTTTGATGTTCCCTTGGATTGAAAAGAATGTTAAACTAGTTGTACATAATTTTTCTTGTGTATTGTTATTTTTTTTAAATATATAACATATCTGTTAGGTCTTATCCATTTGGCCATTTTTTAACAAAAAATATTTTAGATTTATTTACCCAGTGATTTGACACCTATATGCTTTATTATTTTGAGTGAGTGCTGTGATTATGCTTATGGACGGCGACTCTAATCTACATTGCCATTTTGTAGCTTTACAATTTATTAAGGTTTTTTTAAAAATTAAAAAAGGGTACAGGAAAAAAAGTGGCAATCAACTACTTAAAACATGCAACAAATGCGCATAAGTCAATCAAGGTACATCAAAGTGGAAATAGAAAAAAAAACTAGGATGGACAACAGGTTGACAATTCTTTGATCAAATAGCATGAATAAATGGTATTTTAAGTCATGTTTTAGCACAGAAATAGAAGTGGTATTCAAACGGTTCATTAAATCCCAGGAACTGGTGACTACGAAAAGGTGTTTCTTGCCAGTTCAACTAGGGTGTGTATTCCTAACTACTGTAAACGGGAGCTTGGGCTTGCACTGTAAAGGTATGTAGGAGCTTTGGGCATTCTTTGACTACGATCAGAGAGTATTAAGAGATTTCAAATTTTAATCATGGTGCCTCAAGACCACTTCACCTACCAGGTATACCATAAAACAGCCAGGAGAACTAGCATGTATTGTGCTGTTCTAGCATTCCGACAGCAGAATAAATTTGTTGCTCTAGCACTCTATTATGCTCAAATGCTTAGAGTCATTCTCCAAAGGAAGGTGTGGCCGGATCCTTCCAATGTTTCACAATTAAAGCTTTTGCTGCATTCAGTATTCTAATGGCCAAAGACTTTTTGGTTGCAGGGATGCTGAGTGAAGTCCAATTTAAAAGTGGCTCCTCCGGGGTGAAGGGTGATGGGTGCGCTACGAGCACCCTTATGACTGCATTTTTACTTTTTATAGTGGTATTCATTTTCATGATAGAATGAGAAATAACTGGCCCATAGAGTTACTTATCTTTCGAAGTTCCTGCTTCACCATTGTAGGAACCTCTCACTTGTTGGGCTCATGTTAAATGATGAATAATGCTAAAAGATCATCTTCATGACTTCAGGAACAGTGAAGAGATTCTGAGAAATTAGTGAATTTGGTATAAGGGCCACTGATAGGGTAGCTTCTATTGTGCCCTTCATAGACCGGGTTAAAATTGGGTGATTTATATTCTTTGGGCCGATCACAACTCAGATGCTAAAGGTAAGATGCCAATGGAAAATGTTTGCATCGGTTGTTTTCCATTTCCAGCTTGCCTTTAATGTCTGTATAAAGACTGAACCACTTTGCCTGCAGCTTGAGTCGAAATGCATCCGGGCTGCAGGGAGATAACTCCAGTGGTGCTAAGCGCCACAGTGTTATCAGCTCCAGGAGTCCATAGGACTCCATAGAGAAAGACCAGATTTTGTGTGATCTCTGCAAGAGTGAGATTTGGCCAGAGTGGCAGAGGGATACGCAGAGGAAAACTAGGAACTATTTGTTCGCAGTGTTCCTCTGCCCGTGGAGTGAGGAAGCACTGGATTGTGGCACTTTCTCCACCAAAAGGATCTGAGGGGCGTATTTGATTTTTCGGTGGGTTTAGATTGATATGTTAAGTGATTGTGTTGAGGCGCGATCCCTTAACACCAGGTCTGAAAAACGTTATTCAAACTTGAATAACATCAGGCGCAGATGGAGAGTGAGTTGGGGGGAATAGCTCTGTCTACAGCTTCTAGGGGCATATTAACCCCTTAAGGACCAATAACGTATCGTTTACCTCATAAATGCATAAATTCAATGACTTTAAAGACCCTTGGTCCTTAAGGGGTTAACCTCTCCCATACAAATTATAGGAGACGTTAATGTACAGTAATCTGGCGCTACATCCGTCTTGGATGGATTAGGAAATTGTAAAATGAAGCATAGTGCTCGAGTCGTTATGCTGTGTGGCTCAAGCTCTTTGCTGTGCGTCCAGGTCGTGATCTGTTTGTTTTTACACTCTCATTAAAGTGATGAATGCTTATGGTGACATCATGTTCTGAGTGGGAATAATACTCTTACTTTCTATGCAGAAATAATAAAATATTTTCTTATTTCTTCTTTCCAGGAATGCATATGATTTGTACTGTTTTGGCCATTTATTATTTTATGTTTTGTAGATATGTCTCTGATGCCATGAAGGGCAAGAGATGTCTTGTGACTTTTGGGCTAGAAGTAGCTTTCATATGTCTTGTTGACTTGAATTTTTCATGCACAGTCTTTTCTTATACATATATGCATGGCAATGTCCCATGTGCTGCTATAAAGAAAATCTGATTTATAAATCCATAGCAGGATCTCCAAATAGATATAAGACACAGGGTTATATTTGCTTGAAAAGGGCAGATATTCTCATTGCACCAATGTATTCCTTATTGCTTTTCTATCAGCACCTGCTGCATTGAATTCAGTTTTGTTCTTGTGTTATTTATGAAGACTGACAAGGGAATATTGGATTTTACTAATAACAATACGGCCTGCGGTTATGTGCACTTTATGCAGTTCCATTACAAGTAGTAAATAGAATATTCTATGCATTTAAATCCTAATATTTCATTATATGAAGTTAAACTAATTTCTCATCTTGAGAAAGAAAACCTTGACGTGGATTTATTTTTCATCAATCATAAAGGAGAATAATTTTCAAAAAACATTATGAATCAACTACTATATATCAAAACGTAATGTTATCAGCTGAAATTGTATCATTTGTCAGTATTACTATGTTCAATAGAAAATGCTTGTTGTAAGTTTTGCTATTTTCACTTTCCTTATGCTTCCTTGAATGAAATGTAAGATGACTTATCTGTTGCTTTGATAATCTTCAAAATCAGTGGGCACCTTGGATTATTTGTGATCTCTTGCACAGGTTAGATTTTGGTTCATATTGCAAGCTTTCAGGGGAGGACAGAGAACATTTGACCCATATGCAAGAGCAACACCGTAGCCCACGTACAGTAAATCATTCCCTTTCAATTATTATAATATATATATATTTGAATACAGGTCTGCGTGTGTATGCAGCAGTATTTTTATGTGTACTGTATGAAAGTATTTAGTAGACACAAGTGAATTTGTTCACTTTTATTTTCTTTTAAATTTTTTATACTATCCTGTTGAAATGAATTATTTATGACCCTCTTACTGGCTTAAATATTTAAGGAATATTTAATAGGCAAAGCAGAGAAAGAAGTATATAAAGAGACATACAAATTGAGTATCCCTTTCACCGCAATTCCAATTTCCAAATAATTAAGAAATCAATTTTGAGCTTTGACACTATGGAGGTGTAGGATGATACAGGGTGTGTGGGCTTAAATATATATATATATATATATATCTACAAGGGTTGTAGTGGAATGCAATTCATCGAGTTGCTGTGAGGTGCAGGTGGCTTCTGCAATAATAAACACAATATATTATATTCTCACCCCTTTGTGTGTTATTTTTGTGTACTCCGCATTCTTTGGTCTTCTACTAGAACCGTGGTATTCCTATCACTGCATTCTTCTGGACTGGGATCACAGATGGTTTGCCTGGAATCTGCGGAAGCCAGTCTCCCAACTTGGGAGCTAGTCCCCCTAGTGCTCCTATCACAATTGGGACTACTGCTGCCTTCACTTTCCATCTTTATCCTCTAGATTCCTTCATATTTGTCCATTTTATCAAGTCCAAATATATATGTTATTTGTGATAGTCGTTTTATTGGCTTAAATAGGAGATTTAAAAAATATTGGACAAAAAGTATTGGACAAAACAAAGAATATCTTTTAATTTACATCAGTAAATTAAATATATACAATACAACAATCTAGATTAAACAAAAAATGTTTTACTTGATAAATTGAAAAATGATTTGGATTAAAAATTGGTTGGCTTTTACTTCAGGTGCATCCATGGGTAACAAAGAATGGTGAGGACCCATTGCCACTTGAAGAAGAACACTGTACCATTGTAGAAGTGACTGAAGAGGAAGTGAAGAATTCTGTCAAACTCATACCTAGTTTGACAACTGTGGTAAGACACTATTTTTCTGCTGTGTTGTGAACAGAAAATGTACCTTACTGAAAATCATTAAATTTTAATTTTTGAAAAATCCATGTGTAGGTTGGTAGCAAACCTTAATGCCCTGAGAAGTGAGAATTATCCTATGCATTCTAGTCATGCTTCTCCTCACTTTACCCTATGCAAGAGAGGAGGTTGGATTATTACACTTGTCAGAAATCAGAAAAATCCTCTTTATTGTCCTCCCATAAAACACGATTCTCTTTATTTTAAAGCATTTGCCTAGTCTACTGAACAAATGCTCCTGTGTATGTCCTGCCTTAACAGTGAGAAACACCTTGCAGTACTAGATACATTATGGGATTCTGGGGATGATAAAGATGTGCATGCATGTGAAAGTGGCTGGTCTTTTGCGATGACTATATAGGGCTTATTCAAAGAGAGCCGAACTGGCCCCAAAATTGCATCGAACAGTGAATTTCCCCATACGGTGCAATTTCGGAGCCAATCGGCAATTCAAAAGCTGGCAATTTGCAAATATTGGCGTATTGCCAGCGAAATGCAGTAATCTTCGGCAGTAGTGAAATCCCCATAGAGAAGCAATGGTTAACCTATTCAGAGAACACCGAACAGCAGTGAAATGTCAGTGAAATGCCCTGATGTTCGATGGTTTCATTCGGCAGGTTTAATCAGGCGAATCCCATAGGTCTTCCCCCATAGGTCTTTTTCTGGGGGACCCTGCGTTGAAAGCTGAATTCACCGAAAATAATTTCTATACTCTTTGAATAACCCTGTATTTATGTGTTTGGGGTTGTCAGACTGACTTACCTGGTCTTCGTGTCTGAGTAATGTGCAACTCCAGAGAAAACACATCCTTCTCAGTGCACAAGGTCTTTGTTTCTGTTTAGCACAAAGCATGTTGAGGGTTGAGAGTTGGCAGAGAATTTGGAGGTGAGGTTGTCAGATTTAGATCTCTACACTGACATTCATAGCAATGAAGCATCCGCTGCTGTTCTGAACAGAGAGGGAATGCGTTTGTAGAGTGTGTTTTGGGATATGAAGACGTTGCTGGCTGGAGAAGTCAAACCCGTGGCTGCTGTTCTATGATCTGTTGGAGGTCTCTGCCACCTGGGTCCCATCACATCCCGAACAGAAATGAGCATAGCAAAACCATTATGACCTCCTTCACCTCTGCCTGTGAGCTAATGAGATCCTTGCTCAGATGCCTAAAGTACAAGTGAACTGGTTACATCAAAAAAGGGGGAAGAGAGAGCATGTGTAAAGTGTCCTAAGTTAGGGCGGGTTTCCAAAAATGTCCGTATGGATCTTGCTCTAAATTTTGATGTGGGCATTCGCTATTGCTATTTCTTTTAAACCGCAATCAGTGGTAATGTCTGTGAAGACTGTTTTTTTCCCCTACTAATTAAAATGTATTTAAACCTAACCTGTCAGGGGAAAACAAAACAGAACACACAAGAAAAAGAACTAACCCGGACTACAAACTGCATCATTTTTTTTGTCTTTTTTATTAGTTCTTTTTCCTTTTACTGTATGACCCTCAACTGAAGCTAACATACAGTTGTGTTCAAAATTATTCAACCCCCACTGAAATTGAGTGTTTTGGCCAGTTTGACATTGATTTTGATCATTCAGTCATCTTGCTTACAATTAAATCAAAGAGGCACGTGTAGGTCAGACAAATATAACATAACATTTATAATGAAATAACCACAAATGTCTTTTCTGTGCTCACATCATTATCAGTTTTATTCAACCCCCAAGTGACATTCAATCTTAGTACTTAGTACAACATCCTTTTACAGTTATAACAGCTTTTAAACGTGAAGCATAGCTTGACACAAATGTCTTGCAGCGATCTACGGGTATCTTCGCCCATTCATCATGGGCAAAAGCCTCCAGTTCAGTCACATTCTTAGGCTTGCGCACTGCAACTGCTTTCTTTAAGTCCCACCAGAGGTTCTCAATCGGATTTAAGTCAGGTGACTGCGATGGCCACTGCAAAATGTTCCAGCCTTTAATCTGCAACCATGCTCTAGTGGACTTGGAGGTATGCTTGGGATCATTGTCCTGTTGAAAGGTCCAACGTCTCCCAAGCCTCAGGTTTGTGACGGACTGCATCACATTGTCATCCAATATCTCCTGGTACTGAAGAGAATTCATGGTACCTTGCACACGCTGAAGCTTCCCTGTACCTGCAGAAGCAAAACAGCCCCAAAGCATGATTGACCCCCCGCCATGCTTCATAGTAGGCAAGGTGTTCTTTTCTTCATAGGCCTTGTTCTTCCTCCTCCAAACATAGCGTTGATTCATGGGCCCAAACAGTTCTAATTTTGTTTCATCAGTCCACAGAACACTATCCCAAAACTTCTGTGGTTTGTCCACATGACTTTTGGCATACTGCAGTCGACTCTTCTTATTCTTTGGAGACAGCAAGGGGGTGCGCCTGGGAGTTCTGGCATGGAGGCCTTCATTACGCAGTGTGCGCCGTATTGTCTGAGCTGACATTTCAGTACCCACATCTGACAAATCTTTTCTCAGTTCCTCAGCAGTCACACGGGGACTTTTCTCCACTCTACGCTTCAGGTAGCGCACAGCAGTCGAAGTCAGCATCTTCTTTCTGCCACGACCAGGTAGCGTTTCAACAGTGCCCTTTGCCTTGAATTTGCGAATGATGCTTCCTATGGTCTCTCTTGGTATGTTTAACATCTTTGCAATCTTCTTATAGCCATTGCCCTTCCTGTGAAGAGTAATCACCTCTTCTCTTGTCTTCCTGGACCATTCTCTTGACTTCACCATGTTTGTAACCACACCAGTAAATGTCTAGAAGGAGCTGAGTATCACAGTCATTTTAAAACTGCCTAATTGGTGCTTATTATGCTTTATTGCTGCTCCGTGACATCCACAGGTGTTTTCAATACCTGATTGAAAACACTTGAATGAACCTCTGTTCTTCAGAGTGGTAGTCTTTAAGGGGTTGAATAATTGTGTCAATGAAGAATTCACAAAAGAAACATTTACTACTGTATTACAAAACCAATTGATGTCATTTTAGTTGCATATGGTTCTTTAAAAAGTCCTTGTAGGATTTCATTCTGAATACAATTACAAATGTACACTAAATTCCCTAAAACCCTTTACAGCATTGGGGGTTGAATAATTTTGAACACAACTGTACACTAACCACATGCTGATAAATTGTTGAAGTCTATTCCCTCAAAGATCTCTCTAATCTATTGAATGTTTATAGATTTAAATTTTACATATCATCTTAGTCGTATTTTTGAAATATCTTTTAGTCCATGGATGCTGTAGAATAGGCTTTTCTGTGATCTGATGAATGATTTGAAACTATCCAAAGTATCACCTAGAGGTGATATTCTCTTGATATTTAAATAAATTCTTTTTCGTTATAGCAGTGGACGGGACTGCAAGGCCTTATCCCTTCTTCATTTTGTTAATGTTCTAATCATTTAAATGTGTTTCCGTGCTTCAGACGTAGACACTGTCATAAAGTATGGATGATAAAATGTGGTCTAATATATAGTTGGATGCACAGGAGTCCATTTATGTGCATTATTTATGCAGAAATAAGATAATAAATGGTAATCACAACTGATCTTGCAGCCCTGCTGGGAGTGCATTAGCAGAGGCTTTTGTTGCTGGTGCGTATGACTCTGCTCATTTATCTATTCTGTCATGAATTATAATGCTGTGAGGTTTATTATGCTGGACTGCTCTGAATTATCTCCCACTATTCATGTTATCCAAATGTGTTGTGTTGTATGAATTAATTCACATATTAGTAATTTAACAGTGATGTGCATTAGTTGTCTTTGTAAACAAAATTCTGATTTCCCCATAATTCCATTGCAAGGGTTATTATTTTAGGAGCTTTTACAAATGTCATATGCTTTCTAGCGCTATTTAAAACATACTGCCTGCCCTTATACAACAAATGCATTTTTTTAACCGTGCTCTGGAGCAGAAGGGGTTGATGCCATAACTGTATCACCTTGATGAGGATTTAGAATACTGTAGATACTAGAGTATACCGCTAGATTTTGTTGACAAAAATTTACCTTAAAATTGGAGGGGTCGCGTTATATTCGAGACATCTGAATCGCGTGTTAAAAAAAAAAAAAGAAGAAATTGCCTTGCTCTGGATCCCAGTCTCACTGAAGTGAATGCGGGCTCCCTGATATTTGCAAACACTTCAGGGACTCCCAGATTCGGGAGAGGTGGGTTCCATCACGGCCAGAGGGCACTCTCGGTTTAAGCCAATAGTTCACCTCGCTTGCCTCCGCCAGCCATCTATTAGCTAGTAAAGAAGACGGGTGGCCGGTGGCTTCATACTTGGTAACAGCTGCAATCATTCTAGAGCAGAGCGCCCTGGCCTGAGGGGGAGCCGGACTGTGTTACGAGAACCTGAAAGGATTTTAATTGTTTACCTGTAAGGGAAAATGTTCTTCCTCGCGTTATATTCCAGTCTTGCGTCTTCTCTCATTTCCATAATAAATCTCTACCCATCGCGTTATATTCGAGTCGCACTATACTCGAGTATCTACAGTAGTTGGGACATTGGCGTTCAGCTTAGTATATTACCAAGAGGCAGCAATTCTACTGCTTAGAAAACGGAATACCTAGAACGCCTGGCCTAGGTCACATACACCATGCAGTGACCAGACTTTAAAGGGACTTTCTAGTGGTTTTTGGATTTTGCCATAACCATGATAAACCATGCTTGTGACAGAAGCCCTCTCCACCTTTTAATAGACTCAGCCAGCAGCCTCTGTCTCCCTGGATAATGTTTGTTTCACTGTCAAGATATGTGATTGTGTGTGATGTGATTAGAGAGTGACCATTGATCTTGTGTTTACTGTGTGTCTACTGTCTATTCTCTTGTTCGGTTTTGTGTCTTCAATAACTGGTGGAAGGGAATATAAGGGAAGCCCTGGAATTAATAAAGAGTTTTTGATTCTCACTCCAAGAACCTTGTGTCTGGCCGCTGTTTATGGGGCTCTGCTGAACTGGGTCAACGCTGTGATGCCAGGGCTACCAGTCGGGTAGTCTGGAAGGTGAAAGCTGGTCCATGCGTGGTTCTGGAATGGAGAAGGAATGGACTAAATAACATGCTGGTTCTGATCCTGTAGTTTTGGACAGAACCCCATTGTGTTCCTGTTACAATGCTTTTTTTTTTCTTTTGCCCATTAACATCTTTTATTTAATTCCTACTTTTAGTGTTTTATTCCTGAAAGTCCCACCAAAAGGGGGTGAATGGAACTCAGGGCAGTGTGATCACACACATACCAATATGAGGTCACACTCTGTAAATTAATTATCATATTTATCTGCTGGGCACTGCCATAGCCAGTTTCCTGTAGACCAGCTTTTCTGATCTAACATGACATCAGCAGCTTTGATTGGTCCTCAAATTGATATGCCAATGCTGCTGTGCAAAGGCTACCACCAAGATGGCAGCACCCTGTGATTATGCATGACAGGTGCTTGTTAAAAACTGGATGTAGCGTTTATCCCTCAGTGTCTGGAGGTTTGAACAGGTTTGGTTGTCTTGTGCCTTGTGTGAATGGTGACAAGTATGACAATTTATCAGGTTGTAATTAGACCAAAGCTGCTCATGCATCATTTAGAGCTAGTCCGTAAGCTGTCCATGATGCTACGCTCTCTTTTTTCACATTTTCTATGAATCTGTATCTTGTAAAAAGAAGAATTGTGCACATTTTTTAATCTGTAAAATATTGTCAGCATTTACTGACCTTCAAATGCAATAAATTATAATCTTCTCACACAATACTAATGCTGCCAGATCCCAGCTTTAGGCTCTTTTAACATACAGCTCCTTTGCTCTTTGTTTCAAGCTGTTTTAAGCATTGGGGTTTAGCTTTATCTCTTTGAGGTGTCTGCTTCAGTATGCTGATCATTTAAGAAACAATTGACATTGTGAGGCTTGTGTTTAGGCTAAGTGCATGTTGCCAGTTCAAGGAAAAACTTAGCAGGTCTACAGTTCAAAGAGTAGTTTTCTTAAAAATAAAGCATGTATACAAACCTGACCTACAATGTTATATGACTGATCATCATAGGATTGTTGTAATATTTAGATCTTTTGGTCATCCTCTGGTGTAATTTATGTAATTCCTTAATAGAATACAGTAGCCTGCAAATATGGTGTTGTTTTCTCGACCAAGTGGTTTGCCATAAAATGACTGCTAGAAGCCATTAGATTTATGGACAACAACTTTCTATTTCAAACAGTGTAAAAATTGGTGTGACCTTTTGTAACATATATTTTAGATGCAGTAGCAGGGCTTAATCTGTGGGGGATCCTGTGGGAAGGATATGAGACCTCTCTTTTTATGACTGACTGTATTAGGGGATCTAATTGGGCAGATCCGATACCTCACAAAACCAAAAATATTTATTTGAAATTATTGCCACAATATTTATATCGTGCAAATTATTAGTAAGTGGGCATGAGTACATAACGGGCACTATCGGCTGCCCTGAGCTAAAACCAGGACACTAAGGGGAAACATTAGTGTTCGCTAACTTCCCCTTAGTGTCCCGGTTTCCCCAGCAGATCGCGGGGCAGGCACCGTATCCGGCAGCCTGCCCCATAGCGATTGCTAAGCTCGCGGATGCTGGGGGCAGCGCTACAGCGCCACCCCCAGCATCCCCTCTATGGCGTCCATAAGACTTCATGGAAGATCGTGCTGCTGGGTCTCATGAACCAGCCGTGGGATAAGAGGTGAGTATTTGTTTTTTGGGGGGGTTTTGAGCTGCAGCTTTCGGATTCTGCAGCATCGGAATCCGTTACCTACAGCTCTGAGCTGGTGGTAACTTTTTTCGTTAGCACTAGCTCTTAGGATCACTTGGTCCAAACGCTAGTTACTAACGCTAGTTAATCTGTGCTTACACTTTGCACTCCCCATGTTTGGTATAGGGAGCACAAGGTACAGTAAACTCGTGCTATGAATCGCTAATTAACAAGCGCTAACGGATTTTTTTAATCCGTTGGCACTAGCTTAAAGGAGGTCATAGTGCTGAGGCCAGAACGCCTTCGAATTGCTCATGCTGACGCTAGTGTTAGCTTGAAGGAGGTGATAAAGCCCAGCATGTTTTTTCAGCATGCTTTCTGGGATCTGAGCCAGACTTATCACCCCTCTTCTCTCTTATGCACTTAGCGTTCCAGCACCTTCTGATTTACAATTTAAGCACTGGACAATAATCTTATTGACAAGCAGGTGGCTTCCCCTTCTGACCCAAAGCTCCACTACATGTATAATAATACCTGGAGCAGCATCATTCTGTGAACGGGAAATGGAACTCCAAGCTGTTCAAATAGCTTTGGCCACTTGGCAAACCTGTCCAAGGTGCTGAACGTTTGGGGATGAATTCTGTAGCCCATTTGCAATACTTGCTAACAGTGCAGTATTTTTATTTATGGCAACAGAACTCTGTAAATGGACTCCCATTTGCCAATGTGTCCTGCTCCGCACTCTTTCATGATACAAGCTGAGAATCTCCAGAGAAGTGGAGAAGTGCTTGTATTTTTTGAGGTGAGCATTTTCTTTTATGGTTGTGTACCAAGGAGAAGATATACTAGATTAAACCCTATCAAGCTAATTTCCATTTCCAGGGAGGCAAATTACAAATTAATTCAATCCAAATATATTTGTGATATTAAAATTCCATGGAGTTTCTGCAGGCAACCTCAATGTCTATAACCCCTGCCAATAGTCAATACTCCTCTATTTTCAAACAGAAACTGTATAACAGAGAATATTGTTTCCATGGTAATATACTGAATATTCTATATTTCTTTCAGTCTGGAGGTGTCATAAATTTCAGATGACAGTTTAGTTTTGTAATAATATATTTTAGACCGAGGTGAACAGCATCTCCCTAGATTACAGATGGTACCGCTAGTATTTAGAAATGAAATTTAATTAAAGTGCTTCTTCCCAGGGGATTGGATTGATGACCCATATTTAAATTTAGCGTATCGGGAGTTTTGTGAGACACTGCTCTTTCATTCTTATCGCTTTGAAATTCTTGCATACTGACAAAATCCTTTTTATTAAATTCAAGCTGAAAATCATCTGTCCCTGTTAGCTACTAAGCCCTGCGTAGGTTATTTAAACTGACTCTGTTGAGTCGAAGATCTCTTCTTTGTTTATTGGTCTTTTTAAAACCTCTTGGGTAAAATCGACAGACTGTGTTATTAGATTGCCTTAAAAGTACATCCGTCCTATTCACCTGTTGGACGCCGCCATTGACGCCTGTAGGCCTACTCTTCTAATTTAGCTGGAGAGGTAAACATTGACAGCTCTGATTGTTTCTCAGATCGCTGTGTCCATTTTATCATTTTTTCAATGTTCTTGAACCCAGGACATACTTGAAAACAAGAGAAATCTCAATGTATCCTTCCTGGTAAAATACTTTGCAAATAAATAAATAAATCTTCCGGATTACCCTGTAGGTAAATCTGACAGGTGGACTTTAAACAGACAGAAAAGAGAGTATTTATGTGTGGTGTGTCATTATGGAATGTGACAAGTAGGGAAATTTAATAAGTGATAGGGTGTACCTAAATCTGCTGATAAAATGTTTACATGAACCATCGTTTAAGCAGATTTGAGTGCATTTTCCTGCTATTTCTAGTTAATCATGCTGATTATATTAACCTTTACTCTATAAAGATTTTTTTTTTATTTCCACCCTCTCTTTTAGAAGACTTCATTTGAACTTTTATAAAACCTTAACACCTGCCTGAGTATCTGGTTAGGTCCATTTTTTTTTAACTAAAAACAGTAAGGGAGGGGTTCTTAATACCAAAATTATTAGTAACATCTGACAACTAGATAAGAATTGTCGCCAGTGAAATGTTTTTTTACAATTACCAACAATAGATTTATGTAGAGATTACAATTAATATATTTTTTGATATACAGGTAGATATTTTTTTTCTAAACTTTTTTTTTTGTTCAGAGGTAGTGAACAGAATAAAATTAGAGTTTTTATGTGTTAGTTTTATCTTCTCATTTCTGTAAACTGTATTAATTTGGGTCTTTGCTGACCTCGTTATTTTGGAAATGGTGTACAAAGCTTGGTAATTTTGTAATTTTGTTACAAGCATGTACTTACCAAATTATCCATTTTTCTTCTGAAGATATTGGTGAAAGCCATGTTGAGGAAACGCTCCTTTGGGAACCCATTTGAATGCGCAAGGCGAGAAGAACGCTCAATGTCTGCTCCAGGAAACCTCTTAATGTAAGTATATTGTATCAATCTAACTTGAAATTTCAAAAACTACTGTATGTGCGGCCCTAACTGCACCGTCTTTGGAGGTTTTCTTTGCTAGTACATAATGAACTCACAGAAAGCACTGCTTAAGGAATAAACTTTGCAGTACACTTAGATGTTTTACCACCGATCAATGGCGTGCGCAGCCCATTTTGTAAGGGTGGGCACGTTGGAGTATTTATTAATTACATATCTATGTTTGGATAATTTTTTACAGAACCTTTATTTCTAATTAGGAATAACCAATATTTATAGAGTGATACAGTCAATGATAATGTAATTGATCATGAACCAGATAAGGAACCTCCAAAATATCTATGTAGGGGGTCAAAGATTAACCTTTTACCCAACATTAGGGCACACCGTGTGCGCACGCCTATAGAAACTTAGAAACATAGAAAAATGTCGGCAGATAAGAACCTTTCGGCCCATCTAGTCTGCCCAAGTACATGGATACTTTACCTGGATTTATCTTTTGTTTAGGATAGCCTTATGCCTATCCCATGCTTGCTTAAATTCAATTACTGTTTTGGCCTCTACCACTTCTACCGGAAGACTGTTCCATGTATCCACCACCCTCTCAGTAAAATAATGCTTCCTGATGTTACTTTTAAACCTTTGCCCCTCTAATCTAAGACTATGCCACTGATTAACTCAATTATAGACTCATGGTCTAGCTTAAGGAGAGTGAAAGAACTCAGTCATGTAGAGACAATTATAAAATATTTTAAGTCTATTCTCCATGCTCTCCACATTTAGAACTGTGCAGTGGATCTACTCTCAAAATACATGTTTTATTGAAAATATAATGTAATGTACGAATGTGTGTACAGAAGAATCTAACATGCTTGTTTTAAGATATATTGAATTTTTCATGAATGGAATTTAGAAGTATAGACGTAATACAAACACAATACGAGCCAATCAGGGGAGAATAGTTACAAGTCACGATGAAAAGTCACAACATATTTCAAAAGAAGCCAGACATGGTTACTTATTTTAATATATTTTTTTCAATAGAGCCTAAAGCTATGTATGCACAGCACTGTACAACGCAGCAAAGTTACAGGCAAGATGATAATTAACAAGCAATATATTATGGTATATAAGATGAGATGGTTGTGCTCTTGCTGGCTTATTATATAGCATAAGCTGGAGCATAATCAAAACAGCAAAGTGTTGTGTACATGAGGCGTGATGTGGATGAGCACATGAATGTGGCTCCTCCAAGGGCAGATCAGAAGGATATAATTATTGTACTTCGTAAAATAGGTACACATTTTCTAGCAATGATTGTAGTTTTAAAGATCTAGTACCAACAGTTGTAGAAAAATATACAGGGTTATTCAAAGAGCTCCAAATTGTGGCCGAAAGGTAACCGAACAGTGAATTCAGCGTACAGTTACCATTCCTGGCCATTTGGCTATTCAGAGAGCAGGCAGTAATGTTGGCGAATTGCCTGCGCATACGGTGCCTGTTCGAGGGCAGTGAAATCCCCATAGAGAAGCAATGCTTCAGCTATTCAGAGAACAAACACCAGCAGTGAAAAGTTGCTGAATTGCCCTGCTGTTCGGTGGATTCATGCGGCAGATTTATTCAGGTAAATCCCATAGCCTTCAATGTTAAAAATATTCCCGTTTTAATTCAATATCTAATAAACCGTTGATAATAATATTCTGCACTAAAAAGTCTCTTTATACATTTTTTAGGATCTTTTAGGCATTTTCCAGGATTTTTTTGCGAAATATTTTTTTTTCCGTTTGGTTTTTTTAAATCGTTTTTTCTTTTTTCTGTAACAGCCCTTTTTATTATCATTAATTGGATCTTATTTTGTAAATTTCAGACATTTACGTTCTGTAGTTTCTTTGCAAACAGCGTTTCACTTTTCAAACATTCAAGCAAAATTGTTTGTTTTTTTTCACTCCATTCGTCTGCGGTGTCGGGTTTTTCCGGCGGCTGCTCTGCGCTGTGATCACCGGCTGCTCGGGTTTCTCCGGCGTGTTCGGCGGGGTTAATCCAGATGTTTTTGGCGGGTTTCGGTGTGCTTTCGCTGGGTTTTGCGGTGAGTTTTCGTCGGGTTTGAGGTGGCTTTTCCCTGCACTACGACGGCCCTGTGGCGCTTGCTGAATACACCAGCAGGATCGCCAAAATGGGATCGCCAAATCGCACCAAATTGAAGAGAACGAAAAGTCACCGAACGTGCGGTGACTTTTCGATTCTCTTTGAATAACCCTGATAGCTCTGCTGCTTCCTGTACCATTTCGCAGGACTTAATTCCATTTCTCAGTATGTACTCCGTAAAGTTCTTCCTGTAACTAGGCACATAACAGATTGGTTTTATTAAGTTCCCTGTGGTTGAATGTATATATAACTCCAAAAGAGAATCAAACATTTCTAAAGCTGAATGTTAGAGAATATACTGTTATTTTTTATTAGAACTTCAGAAACATTTGGCATAGGTTGTCTTTATCAATGGAATGTCAACTCTCACTTCTTAGGATTAATGTGTAAACTCATAATCAGTGGCAGATGGTTAGTAGGTTTCCGTTTCTTATAGTTGAAATAACTGCTGGGCAAACTCATAACATCCAAACATTTTTGACCTTCAGAAACATACAAAAGCTATGTCACGGTGGCCCCCGCACCCCGGCGCCTGGCAGCAGCTTCCTCGCTGCTCGCTGGCCAGGCGCCGAATGATATTGCGGTCGCTTCCGCACACGTGGGGAAGCCGGGGGGCGGGGCCTAGCGGGCTGACGCGGACCCGCCGGGTTTAAAGCCCAGGCTCTCAGAAATGCCGGTGCCCTGACGTGGTAGTTACTTCCCGCAGAGCTCTTGTATATTTGGCAAACAACTATTCTGTGTATTGACCCCTTGGCATTGGCAAACGACTATTCTGTGTATTGACCCCTTGGCATTGGCAAACGACTATTCTGTGTATTGACCCCTTGGCATTGGCAAACGACTATTCTGTGTATTGACCCCTTGGCATTGGCAAACGACTATTCTGTGTATGACCCCTGGCATTGGCGAACGAACCACTCTGTGTATGATCCCTGGCATTGGCGAACGAACCATTCTGTGCATAACCCCTGGTATTGGCATCAACTCTTCTAATTCTGGTATTGAGGTCAGTCTGTGTGGCACCCTAAGCACACATCAGACTACCCCTTGTGTTGTTAGGGTCTTGGGAAGAGCTAATTATTCTAATTTCTTGTGTATCATTCTGTGTCTGTCTAGTCGTGCCGACCACTCTAAGGATCGGAAGGGTAGAGACTGTTCTGTGTCTAGAAACCACTAGTCAGATAAAGCAGAGGGATCCGTGACGTCTCTCTTGTACGTGCTCTGTACTGCCATTCTTGTAGTCTGTCTAGTCGTGCCGACCACTCTAAGGATCGGAAGGGTAGAGAGTGTCCTGCGTATAGGGACCACCACTCTAGTATCAGGGGGATCCGTGACATTACGTCAGGGCCATGGATCCCGCAGACCTCTCTAATCAATTGACACGTATTGCAGCCAGACAAGAAGAGCAGGACCACAGAATGGACCAGATTGCTCTTGCCCTGCAAACCCTGCTAAACCGATCCAGTTCTGGTACTGCAAGCCCGCCAGACCCAGTAGTGCCTAGGGTCAGTTCGGCCGCTCTCGAGGGTTGTCGGCTCAGTATGAAAGCACCCGTACGTTATGACGGAACACCGAACTTATGCCGGGGCTTTCTGACCCAACTCGAGATCTTATTCGAAAACAATCCCGGGTCCTGTATGTCTGATAAAGCCAAAGTAGGCTATCTGATTAATCACTTGACCGAAAAAGCTTTATTATGGGCCACGCCCTTGTGGGAGAACAAGAAACCCATCATATATGACTATGAGGGTTTTACCTCCGAGTTAAAGCGTACTTTTGATCCCTCTAGACGGGCTACCAATGCGGGTAGATCCCTGTTTCACATCAAACAAGGTAATAGGAGGGTTCCGACTATGCCATAGAATTTAAGACTTTGTCTTCTGAGGTACACTGGCCGAACGACGTTTTAACCCTGGCCTTTACCGAAGGTCTGAACGAGGCGTTTATGTTTGAATTGGCTCCCCTAAAATTACCAGAACATCTGGATCATTTGGTTGATTTCTGCATCGCCATGGACGATCAAATCAGGGAAAGGAGACACACCAGAGACAGACCCAGAAGGGTCCTACCTCCTTTACCCTTAGTACCCAGGCATACCACTGCATCAGGTAACCTGGAGACCGTTAAGACCGATGTACCGGCCATTGAACCTATGCAGATAGGTAAAACGGGTATTTCAGAGGCAGAGAGAGCTCACCGGAGAGAAAGGGGGCTCTGTTTTTATTGTGCCGGGGCAGATCATTTCCGCCTTCAATGTCCTCAGAGACCCAGGGGTAGCAGGGGTGAGAGTGGCAAATCAGGTCAAAAGACAAGTAATACCCAGGTTATTGGTTCTCTGTATGCCTCCTTTGTGGATGATGAAAAAAAAAACTCGGATTCTGTTACCCATCTCCCTCACCTGGGAGGGGGTTCACCTCGAGACTGAGGCATTCCTAGACTCTGGAGCCTCAGGTAATTTTTATGGATAGATGTTTTGCTGCCAACCACCTCTTACCTCTGGTTCTAAAGGAGAGGCCTCTTATGGTAGAAGCCATAGACGGGAAACCCCTGTCATGTCCCCATATCACACACGACACTATCGATGTGTGCATGACTACAGGAGTTCTGCACTGTGAAACCATACGATTCCAGGTTATCGACTCTCCCTCATGTCCTGTCGTTCTAGGGTTCCCATGGTTGACAGAACATAACCCGGTGATTGACTGGGCCCAGCGAGATATAATGTGTTGGGGTCCTAGTTGCCAGTCAAAGTGCCTGGGCAGGGTTAATGTGATTGGTAGTCTCAACATTGCCACAGCACCTCCTTTGTCCACTGAAGTCCCAGAATGTTATATGGCGCTAAAGGAGGTGTTCTCTAAAACCAGGACTGAGGTCCTACCACCGCATCGTCCTTATGACTGTGCTATAGAGTTACTCCCTGGTACTATGCCTCCTAGAGGACACGTATACCCCTTGTCTCAAAGGGAAAACGACATTATGGAGGAATATATAAGGGAGAATCTAGAGCGAGGATTCATCAGACGATCCTCCTCTCCAGCAGGAGCAGGTTTCTTTTTCGTTTCCAAAAAAGAGGGTGACCTGCGACCTTGCATCGATTATAGAGGTTTAAATAGGATTACCATAAGAAATGCATACCCAATACCTCTTATAACAGAATTGTTCGACCGTTTAAAAGGGGCCGTATTTATACGAAACTTGATTTACGCGGAGCGTACAACCTGGTCAGGGTTAAGAAGGGGCACGAATGGAAAACGGCTTTTAATACACGTAGCGGGCATTATGAATACCTGGTGATGCCCTTTGGATTATGCAATGCGCCAGCCGTTTTCCAGGACCTCATAAACGACACCCTAAGGGATTTTCTGCAAACGTTCGTTATAGTATATCTGGACGACATCCTGATATACTCTCCTGATAAGGAGACTCATCACGCCCACGTGAGACAAGTGTTGAAGAGACTATTGAGGGCTGGGTTATATTGTAAGCTAGAGAAATGCTTATTCGACATAGAGACAGTGCACTTCCTTGGGTATATAATAACCCCTGAAGGTTTCCAAATGGATCCTAAAAAACTCTCAGCGATTCTTGACTGGCCTTTACCCCAAGGGCTTAAAGCCATCCAGAGGTTTTTGGGGTTTACTAACTACTACCGGAGGTTCATTAAAAATTTCTCGGCCTTGATAGCTCCCCTCACGGCTATGACTAAAAAGGGGGTGGTGAATCAGAAGTGGACACCCCAGGCCAGTCAAGCCTTTGAGGCACTTAAACAGGCTTTCACCACTGCCCCTGTTCTCCGACATCCTGATCCGGCTCTGCCTTTCCAGGTTGAAGTTGACGCCTCCGAGCTAGGTCTTGGTGCAGTCTTGTCCCAAAGGGAGGCACCCGACAAGCCCTTGCATCCATGCGGCTTCTATTCCCGAAAGTTGTCCCGGCAGAGAGGAACTATGATATCGGAAACAGAGAATTGTTAGCAGTTATTGCAGCCTTGACGGAAGTGGAGATACTTATTAGAGGGGTCTAGGGACCCCATTGTCATCATAACCGATCATAAGAATCTCACGTACATTGGAGACGCTAAACGGTTGAATGCCAGGCAAGCGAGATGGTCATTGTTTCTTTCCAGCTTTAATTTCGTCCTCACATACAGACCTGGGTCGAGAAACATTAAAGCAGACGCATTGTCAAGACAGTACGAGTCATACGAACATAACATCCAAGATCAACATCCCATTGTACCCCAGGAAAGGATTATAGCACTTACCACGATTAGTGTCTCGTCTCCTCTAATGTTAAGATTGCAGACCGCCCAGGGCACAGCTCCTGGGGGGAGACCTCCTGCGAAACTCTTTGTACCTGAGAACGAAAGGGAAGAGGTATTAAAACTGTATCATGATAACAAAATCTCTGGGCACATGGGGATCACCAAAACAGTGTCTAGTATACGTAAACTCCTTTGGTGGCCCACGGTGCGCCGTAACGTTAAAGATTACATAACCGTGTGTGAAGTGTGCACAAGACATAAAAGTCCCAAAACAGCGCCTATTGGTTTACTCCAGCCTCTGCCAATCCCCGAACGACCATGGTCGCATTTAGCTATGGATTTTATAGTAGAGTTACCTGAGTCTAGAGGGAATACTGTAATACTCACGGTCATAGATCGATTCTCCAAAATGGGTCACTATGTTCCTCTTCGGAAACTTCCTTCGGCAGCCGAACTGGTGCCCATTTTTGTTTCCAATGTGGTCCGCTTACACGGTATTCCTCTTGGGATTGTCTCGGATAGGGGGACCCAATTCGTCTCCAGATTCTGGAAAGGGTTTTGCAAGAGTGTGGGGATAGACCTATCCTTCTCTTCGGCCTATCACCCCCAGACCAACGGGCGGCGCGGAACGAGCCAACCAAAATATAGAAAAATATCTCAGGTGCTTTATATCCGAACGACAAGATAACTGGTCAGACCTGATACCGTGGGCAGAGTATGCCTTGAACAGTGCAGTAAGCGAAGCCACAGGACGTTCCCCCTTCTTCACTGTTTACGGTTTTGATCCTCCCGTGCTCCCTGCTACGTTTCCTGATACCGCGATTCCTGCTCTGGATGAGCATTTAGTATCATTGAAAGAAACCTGGGAAGGGTTAAACGGGCACTGGAGGATAGTAGTGTTACCCAGAAGATCAAAGCCGACAGACACAGGAGGCCGGCACCCGTGTATCAAGTTGGGGACAGGGTTTGGCTTTCTTCACGCAACATTAAGCTTTTAGTACCCTCCATGAAACTGGCACCCAGGTACATAGGCCCCTATAAGGTTCTGCGGCGAATCAATCCGGTCTCCTATGCTCTGGCTCTGCCCTCCCATATCAAGATACACAATGTGTTTCACGTGAGCCTTTTGAAACCACTTTTGTGTAATCGGTACACCAGGGCCCGTGTCCCCCCTCCTCCGGTCTCTGTGGAGGGCGAGGAGGAGTTTGAAGTTGAGGCCATTCTGGACGCCAGGGTTTCTAGGGGGGTCCTTCAGTACTTGGTTGACTGGGTGGGCTACGGCCCAGAGGATCGCTCTTGGCTTCCGGCTACTGAGGTTCATGCTCCTCGGTTGGTGAGGGCTTTCTATTTGGCTCATCCCCCGCCCCTGGGGGTCGTCCAGTGGCCGCCCGTAGAGGGGGGTTCTGTCACGGTGGCCCCCGCACCGGCGCCTGGCAGCAGCTTCCTCGCTGCTCGCTGGCCAGGTGCCGAATGATATTGCGGTCGCTTCCGCACACGTGGGGAAGCCGGGGGGCGGGGCCTAGCGGGCTGACGCGGACCCGCCGGGTTTAAAGCCCAGGCTCTCAGAAATGCCGGTGCCCTGACGTGGTAGTTACTTCCCGCAGAGCTCTTGTATATTTGGCAAACAACTATTCTGTGTATTGACCCCTTGGCATTGGCAAACGACTATTCTGTGTATTGACCCCTTGGCATTGGCAAACGACTATTCTGTGTATTGACCCCTTGGCATTGGCAAACGACTATTCTGTGTATTGACCCCTTGGCATTGGCAAACGACTATTCTGTGTATGACCCCTGGCATTGGCGAACGAACCACTCTGTGTATGATCCCTGGCATTGGCGAACGAACCATTCTGTGCATAACCCCTGGTATTGGCATCAACTCTTCTAATTCTGGTATTGAGGTCAGTCTGTGTGGCACCCTAAGCACACATCAGACTACCCCTTGTGTTGTTAGGGTCTTGGGAAGAGCTAATTATTCTAATTTCTTGTGTATCATTCTGTGTCTGTCTAGTCGTGCCGACCACTCTAAGGATCGGAAGGGTAGAGACTGTTCTGTGTCTAGAAACCACTAGTCAGATAAAGCAGAGGGATCCGTGACGTCTCTCTTGTACGTGCTCTGTACTGCCATTCTTGTAGTCTGTCTAGTCGTGCCGACCACTCTAAGGATCGGAAGGGTAGAGAGTGTCCTGCGTATAGGGACCACCACTCTAGTATCAGGGGGATCCGTGACAAGCTAGAAGCAGATGGTTAATTCACTCAGTATGGTTAAAGCATTTTAGTTTGTTGTTTGTAATCCGAGCATCAAATGGGCGGTGGTCCTATTGAAAAGGAAAATAGTATTGATTGCTGATTCCATATCTCCTGTATGCATTTCAGCAAGCAAATTCTTCTCGCTTTATATATAAATATGAAACGCATCTTTCTCTTGACAGATGAGCTAATCACAGTTAAAACGTATTTGTGGTTTTTTTAAGGGGAGGTAAATGTATTTTTGTCCTAGAATTCAGCAAACATGTCTGCCAAAGCTGCCTTTATCCATGCAGGACTATATCATAAAACATGATATGATCCTCTGTCAAAGATTTTTTTTTTTTAAATGAAAAAGATGAGAAATGTATGGGCTCTCTTCCATAGTTGGTGCTAATGTAGCGCCTCGATATATAAGCGGTAGCGCCAGGATAGCGGAGTTTAACGCATGCCATCCTTATTACTTTTTTGACACTACCCCATTTGCACATCGTTTTCTTAGCGCTTGCTTCTGCAAGCTTACTGTACTTTGTGCATCCTATACTTAACATGGGGAGTGCAAACATACATTAGCGTTTCGATAAGTAAGGAATCACAAGGTGCTAGTGCTAATTACCGTCAGAACGTGCAAGCTATAATTTTAGCACCTTCTTAAAGCTGGTGCTTAATGATTCTGCAAATCCAAAATCTTAACACCCCTAATACGCCCCCATATAATCCCATACTCCTCTCTCATCCCACAAGAAGGGTGGCCCGATCTGCCACTTCTTGTGGCCGTGAGCAGAGAGCGACAAATAGCTCCTAGTCTCCCTCCGCGATCACGAACGAGATGTGCATGGCACACAGCTTGGAAGCGCAACCCTCCATGGAGTCCTATGGATTCCAGGAGGTTATACTCACCGAGGTGCAGAACGCTACTGGGAGTAACACTGAGGGTAGTGCTTCGTTCCGGTGCAAGGTGCTGAAGTAGCGCCTGCCCAGGAAACTAAAGCTAAAATGGGGACATTATGGGGAAACCTGCAGGTGCAGGTGCAGGTTTTCCCTGTTAGTATCCTCATTTTAGCGTTAGGGAGGGAATAGGGACCAGAGTAATAAAATGATGATTTGTGTGGTCCGCACTGCGTTCCTGGGCGAGGTGCTAAGCAGCTGCCCCAAAATACCACGTTAACATGGGGATGCTATGGGAAAATCTGCAGGCGCACCTGTCCTGTAATCTAAAGGTAAAATGGGGATGCTATGGCGCAGGTTTTCCCCGTTAGCATCCCAATGTAAGGGTGCTAAGAACTAAGGAATAGTGCCCTATATGTTTATTTAACACATTGACACAGTACTTTATTTTTTAGGGCTAGTATCCAAACCTCAAAGATAACCTCCTCCATAACTATTTTACTGGAACTAATTTACTGGGTTGCTTCAGGGAATAAAATGACTTGTACAGAAAAGACTAGAATAAACCTTGTGAAAATCCAAACCCCAAATAATAATAGAAACTTACTTAGAAGAAAGACCAAAGATTATTCTTTATAAAACCTTAAACACATAAAAATACTCGCAAAAAGCAGTCTTGCTTGCACAAACAAATCTTGCAAAAAAAATAACACTCACAAGGAGTGACTCCTATGAGAACCGGAGTCAAAGGATAGCACATAAAATAAAAATAAAACCAAGCATTGTTTGCCTCACGAGAGTTAAAGTGCTCCTTCAGTATAGTTATTTCCCCACTTATACAGTCTCTCTGTAGGATCTCTCACATGGTTAAACTTCTACCTCACAGAAGAGCAGTAAGGGGATTTGCGTCGTTCAGTATGCAATTCTGCTAACAGCAGACCCAGGTTAGTGTCCTTGGTGTGTCGCATCTACCGCCTAAGCACCAACATATTTAATTTGAGACTTCAAGCTTCCTCTGGGCTGTTGTGAATGAGTTTGATGGATTTTCCCTTTGAAAAGCACAGATGTCTATTGTTACCTTCAGAAAAGAATAGCGTTTTTTCATACATGCTCAGAATCCCGTAGCCTACAAATAAAAACCGAGATTTTTACTTTGCCTAAAAGCCATTAAGAGTATTATTTTTGTCATCATTTATCTTTGTCTCAATAATTTTTAATACACTTTATAATATGATGGAACATCGCTATGGTAAAGCCAGAAAGATAAACATATTTGTTAACTATTGTAACACGGTGGTCATACAGGAAAAATAACTGTTTTAGTCAGACTAAAACCGTTTCAGACGACAATTCAGATTACTAAATAGAATTTTCTGTAGCTTTGGGAATTAAGATTATAGGGGTTATTCAGAGAGCACCAAAATGTCACCAACATTTGGTCATGGAATACACCTAACATAGACAATGGCGTGGTGAGCTTTGCGCCCGACCTGTCCGCAATCCGGGAGATATAAATAGAATTAAGCTGTTTGTGTATGGCCCTGGCCAATAATCTGCCGCATTTATTGCCATGTTCAAAGAAAACCCGTTTCTAATGGAAAAGAGATTTCTGTGCTTTACTATTCAGTAAGAAGTTCAAGTCAGCACTGAGGGCTGTGAGCCCACCGTAGACCTCTTCAGGACAAAGATCCTTTTGGGAGGTCTCTAGTGTACGAATATGGGCAAGCAACTCATCTTGCTGTTTAGAACGTTCCCGCTTAAGGCATGCACCCTGTTGTGTAAGGTATCCTTGGGCAACAGCCTTATGGGCCTCCCACAGGAGTAGAGGTCCAGCATCCGGGACAGCGTTATCCACAAAGTATTGGGATACTACATCCCTCAGGCCAGACAAGACCACGTTTTCTGACAACACGGTTTCATTTAACCTCCATTGAGATGCTTTAGGTCGATAAAGAGAAGATTGTAATACTATGTCCGCAGGGCAATGATCCGACCCATGTTTCCAAATGTGGAGCATTGGAGCAAATGGTAATTGAGCAAAAGGGAGGAGAACAAGGTCAATTTTCGTCCGTGAGATTTGTGTAAAGCACTATGGTGTGTGTAATCTTTAGTAGTGGGATTAAGCACTGTCCAGCTATCTGTCAGACAGAAGTCCAACAGCGTCAAGCGGACCAAACAAATGACAGATAGTGGACCCACAGGAAGTGTCAGTCCTAGGATCCAAGGTGAGGTTAAAATCCCTGCCCATCACCAAAATGCCCTCCTGGATTTCAGTGACGGTTGCCATGATAGACTTGTGGGTCTAATGTTGTCTGTGGTTGGGGCGTTAAAAATAAATAAATGTGTACAGTTGGTTGCCAATGGTGTCCTTCACCCTGACAAAGCGGCCATCATCATCACCATCTGCCATAGAATCAAGTAGTTGAAAAGGTACATGCTTGGCAAAAAGAACTGCCGTGCCCCTAATTCTGCCGGCTACACAGTTACTAAAAAACCCCAGTGGGTAGGAAGGGCTCCTGAAGACTGGGGCTTTATCGCGGAGGAAATGCGTTTCTTAAGAGCCATGGAAACCTGCACTTTAGCAGAATCACATAAAGCTACATGCCTCTTTGTCGGTATATTAAGCCCTCCTGCATTTATTGAGCAGAATCCACAGAGGTCGATGTTGAAAGGCCATTTCAGAATTACTCGAAGTAAGGAAATGCCATGGGGGGGGGGGTAAACTTTATCTTTATATCCAACATCAACAAGAATACTCATACTGTCAATTATAAGCTGAAAGCCCTTCTCTATTCAACTAAGCTGAATCTGTTTTATTTGATTCATATTAATTATTATACAGAGATTAGGTGTTATTTTTAGCATTCCTGGGCAGACCTTGGTAGAAAAGATTTCTAACCTCGTTGCATACCTTCCATCCTTGGGAGGTATAAGATTGGGTCAGGGGTGGATGGATCTAGAGGAGACTTGCCAGTGACACGCTTGCATCACTGTTAACACCCAAAAGGCAGATCTTGCCAGAAAAGGTGTCCACACAAAGGATTTCCTACTTAGACATGGCGACACTCCCCAAAAGGGATGGTTCCATGTGTAAAAGGAGGGTTCCCCCTTTTTTTTTTCTCTTTTTTTGAGGAAATGGGACAGATTAATGTCCCAGCAGGACTGTAGTACAGGCCCCGAAATAGATTACTGTTCCGTCTAAAGAAGTACATTTGATGTGTATGCAGTTGGTAGAGCAAATTCTTATTGATCTTCTCTAGAAACACCCATAAGTTTCAAGAACGCACACAATGACAATGTATGAGCTCTAGGATTAATATTTTGTCCAAAACAATATAATGCCATGTAGCCGCAGCTCCCACTGTATAAATATTCTAGAAATATCTACTGCATAGATAAAAAGAAAGCTATATGAAAAATCAACTTGGAGAAACCTCAAAAAGGGCTTAAACCTCACAAACTAGAAATTCAGCATGAGGAAGGAATTGACTATATTAAACACATAACCATAATTAATATACAGGGAGAAAGAAAAAATATATTAATGTATCCTCTACCATTTATATTCCTGTAGAGAGACAGTCAGTAGCTAGTCATTGTGTGAATGGGGACGGTAGCATTAATAGTCGATTGTCAATTTTTATCTACTGCCCATGTCAAGTGCCAGCCATTCTTGGCGATGTCAGGATTTTGAATGACTATGAAAGATATATTAACCTTATGGCTTGTTCCATTTAGATCTGGCATCGGGGTTGCCTTTAAAAATAGGTTTTGCGGCATTTATCTATCATAATTTTGTTTAATGTTCTCCTTCCAGCGACGCTGAGTCCTCTTCGGACAATATATCAGTTACTGATGCGGATAGATTCATTTCTGCACTACAGTAGCATTGGCGTTATGTTCTTTAAATGTCAATTTCTTTTTTATTACTTTGTACAGTCAATAAAGGCATTTAGATCATCCCATACTGCCTGAAATTGTTTAGGCATAAGCAGTTGGCCTACTTGATTGTTCCCCCTCCCCCCCCATTGTACATACCGTGTCAGGATAGAGAGTCAACCAGCACGCAGACAAAACCCAGCTAAGTGAGGAAACCCCTGTCCCTGACGCTGAAACCTATTCAGCATCAAGGACAGCAGCTCCGCAGGACTCAAGAGCCCCACACTGCTGCTGTCCTTGGTGCTTAATAGGTTTCAGAACCAAGGAACCAAGTGAAAAGAATAAACGGTTGAATAAATATTTAATAAAAACAGGGAATATTTTTTACATTGAAACATATGGGATTCGCCCATTTAAACCAGTCGACTGAACCACCAAAAATCAGGGCATTTCACTGATATTTCAGTGCTGTTCGGCGTTCTCTGAATAGATTAACCATTACTTGTCTATGGGGAATTTCACTGTAGCGGAACGGCACCATACAATACATTCCAAACAGGTGTAGTGTAACGTTGGGGGCTTCCAGTCTCTCCTGTGTGCTTGAGGGCAGCATGTCTGATGCTGCTCGCTGACCAACGCCCGGTTTAAATGGAGACAGGCAGGGAGTTGGCTGCATGAGGCGCGGCTTGAGTGGGGGGGCGCGGTCTGGTGAAGGTCTTTAAAACCCTCAGTTACTTCTCAGCAGTGCCAGATCGTGGTTATCCATACCTGAGTTCCTTGTACCTGTATTCTATTGTGATTTAACCTGTTATTGACCTCTGCTTGTTTTCTGACTATTCTGCCTTCCGTTGCCCTAGACTATTTTCTTGTACTACGCTACTGCACTGATATCGACCCGGCTATTCCATTTGACTATTCTATACTCTGTATTCCTGATTCTGGCTCGTCTGACTACCCCCGTGTTGCTAACCTGGTTTTGTATTACAACATTGTCTTTTGCTTAACCCTTTCTGTCTAGCTAGTTTACCTGGCCAATTCTAAGGACCAGACAGTTAGGGATTCTTCACGGTTACTCTGTTGGTAGCTTTTGGGCTCTGTGGAGTGTTGGGCGTTAAGAACTGCGTGGTGGGATCTGGGAACCGTAACATGTAGCGCTTTGTCCTGGAGTTCTTTGGTAGTTTTTCATTCCATGATATCTCAAAGAAAAAGGGACCGAACGGAACCATGGCTCTTTCCATTGCCTGTGGTGCTGAATACAACAGACTCGGCACCACAGCCAATGGACAGGAATGTGGTGCTGCATAATCTTTGAAATGAAATAACGAATTAATTAATAGAAACGGAATCAATTCATTATATTCCATTTCGGTGTCATTCCTTTTCAGATGTAACTGATTTTGTTATTTCGGACGTGCTTCCGAAATACGAATCGGTAAATTTCGTTCGAATTTTGATTCGGTACGAAACGCATATCTCTACCTGAAATCACTTCATTTCTCCAGTTTCCATTACTGTCTGAAACCTGAAACATTTATTGGTTTATGAACTTTCTCTTAGAATATTCAACACAAAATAGATCTTTTTCCTCAAAAATATCCATGTGTATATACAGATATAGTCAATTTCTATTATCTACCAGATAAGGGACAGTACTGATCTAAATTAGGCACTAGTCACTCAGTGTTTAGTTGTGCCTGGACAAACCAGTTACACAACTATGCAGCACAATACAATGGAAGTTAGAAACATACCCCAAGTTATTTTATACAGATACAGAGGTGTGTTCAAGCCCCTTTGTTATGTTGCAAGTACACCTAATTACATATTAGATCAGGGTATCTTTGATATTCTACTTTGGTTCCATATTATGACAGCAATCCGATGGATGTAACCAATAACGATAGCCCAATAGTGACATTGGAATTTTACCATAAGGGATGCAGGTAGCTTGGTCATAGGTGGAGTATATGGGAATAGGTTCCAGTGTGCTGTCTCGGTCGGACAGAGTGTCTGCACAAGACATTTCACCTGATTGATTGATTATCTCCTGATTAATCCATTAACAGTCATATTTTTGCATATGAACCTTAATGTAGCAGCATTACAGTTCAGCTGAGTTTCAGTAAGCTTTTTGTACAAGTGTATATTTTTTATATCCTTAACAATCATGTGTGTTTTAAATGTGTATTTCATGTTGCCTCGTCATAATGTGTATAATATAGGCATGGCAATCTGTCCTGGGAGAGCTAATGCTGTCTCTGCACTAGTGGATGGACATATGCAACAATCCTCTGTGCTTTTGTGCTTTCTTGCGTTGCTGCGTTTTTCTTGTTTATGCACCTTGCTATAGCTCTGCATTCCTTGGTTTCTTATTCCTTGCAACATCCTAGTTGATTTTAAGTTTATTATACCTTCCAATGTTGGAATTTCATTAAAGGCGTTAACAATATGCCAATAAACTGTGCAACCCAAAACACACACATGTACTGCATGGGAAACACATAAAATACACCATGTTGAAATGGCCCTCCGATATAATATATATATTTTTTATATGTTTATATGCAGTTTAAGGAACTATGATAGTTTCTTTGTGTCATATAATAATTAAACATCTATTTTCAGTGTAAAGTACACTCAACCCTTAGGACAGATTGGTAGATCGATAGATAGGTAACGGTGCTTACAATTATAGGTTAGAGACAGAGTTGAAGGTAAACGTTTGCTGTTTTTCAATGTTTTTTATATTTGTTTCATTATATAAATGGGCACCTGTATTTTTAGCTTTCATGTTACTTACAAAAAGTTGCACAATGCTGTAGTGTTCAAAATTTGTAAAATCAATTTGAAGTGATAGTTGCTCATTAGAAGAATAAACCTTTTTTTTTTTCTTTTCTCGTTTGGGTTGGTGTACCCACTCCTGCATGAACTGGTCGGACTGCATTTCCATTATTTTTTTTTAATGTGGTGTGATAAGTCTTTATTTTTTTAAGTGATTATTTTCAAAGTAGATTGAAATCTGTGCCAGCGCAGGTACTGATCTCATATTATACATTCAAGTTCTGTATATGATTGTATAAAATTGTCATCAAGTTCATTGTTCTTTCTTTTTTTTGTGTTTTCGTTCTGTCATTGTTTCACTACGGAGCAGGTGCCAGTTTAAGTCATCTTTAAAATTGCGTCCATACTTAAGGTAATTTCTGTGTTCCATCCCCCCTCGGTTACACTAACATTTGTTGAGTGTTGTTTCCAATTCCTAACCACACTGTGCTTTAGTAACATCCACTCTTAACAATTAACCAAACACTTACTGTGCCCTGTTACCCTGTATTTGATAATGGTGTTGACTTTCCTTAAATGTTCCTTTGTGACAGCGCTACGAAATGTTTGCGTTTTGTGCCTTATTCATACATTTTGGAATAAAAAGGGAAAAAGCAAGAATTGAATTCACAATTTTCACTGCCTTTATATTAACCAGCATTGTGCAATTTAACACAATCTGCTTAGTAATGCTTTGGTTATCCTTTTTCCGTAAACACTGCTAACCTGCTGCTTGCATGTTGCTTTCTAGAGCAATGGCTCCTTCTAGTCACCATCTGAAAGCTTAAATTTTACTAAATTTGCTTAAAACCATTGCATCTATGAGCCTGTATATGTAAAAAAATCTACATTTTCGCATATGATTGTTTATCGTGAACAACATGGGTCTCTGGAAGTTGAAGCTCAACATTCTGTAGCTTAAACAAAGAAAACTGAATACACCTACTACTAGTCATACCCTGCTTTTTGGAATGGATGGGATAAGTGCTGAAATTTACAGGCACATTTTGTATGGTGAAGACACTTCATATTCCTGATGGGAATCACATTTTTCAGGAACTGCAGGTGCATCCATTGAGAGGACCAATTATTTTGTTTACTTATTTTTATTGTTTTTGTGTTCATATTTAATACAGTAACCTGTATAATAAATTGTAAAGAGTGTTTCCTTTCCCACCAACAATGTCACATGCTTTATCATTGAACAGAGAAACTATTATTTGATGTTTGTTTCTATGTATATGTTATATTGTACTAAGAAGTTAATTCCTGCTTATTTGCATATGTTAGCTTGGGAAAATAGTCAATAGTTACTAACCAAGACTATGTTGTTTTCTATACTGATGTCCCTTGTTTCACAGGGGTCTACAGCAATAAAGTTCACAATTGTAGATCTTTATTCTGCATTGAATGTGAGGTAAACAAAGTCTATCGACCTACCTCTTCATAACATAAAAAATTTATGATTATTATTTATGATAAATACATTTAAAATTAAACATTAAAAGCACAAATTACAAATATTTGCTTCCAAAATGAAAACTGTCCTGTCCAAAGATTGCGATACTTATACATTTCCTCTTTAACCTCCCTGGCGGTCTAATTTTTGGGAAAAAAACGCATCTAAAAGCGGTCTATTTTTTTATTTTTTTTGCCCCCCCCCCCTAGAGGCATCCCGAGTGTAGCTCGGGGTTAAATTCCTATGTTGGAAGCGGTAACCCCAAGCAACACTCGGGATGCCGCTGGATACATCACCTCTTCCTGCGCTCCCTCGATGTCCCCAGCTGCCTCCTCCGGTGACCGCGACCTTATACTTCCTGGTTCCTTCCTCTCGAGAAAGAATCCAGGAAGTAAAACGCTGCGATCGCCGGAGGAGACTGCAGAGATCATCGAGGGAGCACAGGGAGAGGTGATGTATGCAGCCCGAGGGTGTCTCGGGGTTACTGCTCTCAACTGTGAAATTTAACCCCGAGACACACTCGGGAACACCGCCAGGGAGGTTAATGGTCCAGGAGAGACAATTCTATGAAGCTTGTCCTCCTTTCTATGCAAAATGCATAAAGCCATAGTAACTCAAGCCAAAAGAACCAGAGCTTCATAGTAAATACTATGGATAGACCACTATAATTTTTTCACAGCAATAACGATACCAATTATCGGCAGCCTATCTGGCTGATTGCCAATATGTGGTGCTGATTTTCTGTCCATTTAAAGTTGTGGTTAAAAAAAACACAGACAAATCTGTCATTATGCCATTATCTGAATGCAAGTGGTTAGTAAGGGTGATGGTGTGGTGAAGAAGCGCCAATAAATGTGAGTATGCTTATAGATAAAGAAATATAAATTTATTGCAGCTGCACCTGGAAACTAGATGCAGCTCATCCTCTCTACTAGGGTTGCCAATACAAATTACACCTTCCATGCTAAATTCAGTAGCACAACACAAAAGCTCAATATGATATTGAATGGTTTATAGATACTTGTAACTGTATATATTATTACTGTAAAATAGTGAATAATCGTGCTCTAAAAGATATTATGAAGCTTATATTTCGGTCACAGTCCGTTCGTTTTCATTTTCGATACATATGTAAAAGAGACAACGAAAAACCAAATAATAGTGCAACAATGTGCGATCTGTGATTACTATTAATCTAGCAGAGTTGTGTTCATCCCACTCACATGTTCCGGAGCCTGTATAAGAACTGGCTGTGTAGGAATCGCCTCGTGCCTGCTTTTGGGGTGCCTCCCTCCTCTCTGTGGATTCATTATGTGTGTTCCTCCAGAACAGAGTATGAAAGCACAAAAGGAATCATTGGGTGTATTACATTGACATCAATTCATAATAAAAGACCTCAATAGTCCCATTCACATAAATGATAGACTTACTAAATTCGGCTCGAAGGTATGCGCCTTAGGCTAATTATGCAGGTGGTTGTTTTGGATCCAGTTGTCTTGTGCCCACAAAGGAAAGGATACTCCAGTATGGATGAGTATTGCTAAAAAAGGTATTTATTTAGGGTATATGGATATCTATAAAATAAAAAGATTAAAAAGTGAATCAAAATGTGTAAATTCCTTACAAACATTGGTTTGCCAAAATATGGGGCCCAACATATAAAAGATACTCGTTTTGCCGATCACTATTTCAGCTTCCTCAGTCTCCATTAGGAAATCAATGGAGCGTCCTTAAAACATGTATAACATTTACTAAAATATGGTGTCTATAGGATTCCGACTTCGTGGTTCCCCAGGTTGTTTCAAGACGGCATCTGGAGCCTTGTGAATGTGTTCCCAGAGTAGTAAAATGGCAGCCACAATCCTTCCGGCATGATGCCTTCCAGTTTCACTGCGTATGAGTGTTCCAGCGCCGTCTTGGAAATGGCATCTTTGTGTTCCAGCGCCATGTTCTGCGCGTTCCAACATGTTTTGATGGCATATTGCAGTCCATTATACATTTTTCTTGTTGGACAGCTACAACGGAGTTCAAAAGATAATGTGTTGCACTGTGTATTATAATTGTAAAAGAAGAACATACTCCTTTTTCTTGTTATATCCCATACAACTGTACTTGTTTTTATAAATATAAAAAATAAAATAGAATAATATTAGGGTAAGAACTACTTTATTAATTATTACCAAGCAAAGGGGGATTTATTTATCTTTACAAAAAAAGTGAAAAATGAGATATGATTTAGAAAATATTATAACGAAATTAAAAAGAGAAATATTTAAAATATTAGAAATAGTGTAAAAATTGTGGAATAGAAAGTAGTGAAATATATATAGATATAAAAAGAGAGACCTTGTTAGAAGATACAAATTTTTGCACGTAACAATGAAAATATTAAAAATAATAAAAAGGTAGGAAATAAATGGAAACTATAATAATTCTTATTTAGCAGAAGATAATGCTCTAGGACAGAGCTGAGCCTTGGTGGAGGCTCAATTTGATTAACTTTGATTTAATGAGACAGATGTTCCAGGGGTTGATTGAGTAATGTAAGACATGGGAGATATTTTTTTTTTTTAAATTTACAATTTTTATTTTGTAAAATGGTCATCGTGTCAGCAAACAGTAAATGAGGGTCTCGCAGGGCCGCACAAAGTCAGCAATAGAAACACATCTTATGAAAAATTACAATTAAAAGAAGTCAGCTGTAAAAAAAAAAAAAAAAGGAAAAGGTATGCAAGAAGGGTCATAGAGAAAACATATCAAGGTAAAACAAATAATGAAGTCAGCTAATGGGTTCCATAGATTAGCAATAAACATCCCCTAACGGGGGGGTCTCATATAAGCAATAGAAAACGAGAAAAGTTGGCCAGATACATCTAGTATACTGAGGGAGGGGGGGAAAAGGGGCAAGGGGTATTGGCAGAGGCCAGCACTGTGTCGCCCCTGGTATATTCCTGCAAGTCCTTAAGACCGTGGGAGGCCAGGGGGAGTAAATGGCACTTGGCCCGATGACTCCAGGGGGCCTATACAGGCACAAGGCCATGTCGGCACACCCCGATGAAACCCGTGAACGCCCAAAAAAAAAAATATATATATATATATATATATTATAGAAAAACATTAAATAAGGGAGAAAAAAGTGTCTCTAATAGACATAAACGTCCCCAGCCGGGGAACAGCATCTCAGAGACAGCAGGATGGAAAAGTCTGCTTCAGCCAGTGTCCCTCCAAGGAGTGGAAGCAACAGCCCCACCAGTCTAAAATGGGTCGCGGAGGGCAAATCGGAGGTCCCATCTCCAGGCCGTTCGGTGAGTGTCCTCACCATCACCGCAGTGCCAAGGCCTCCGCAACAGCTTTCTGGTTGACCGGCCAATGGATTCCGGCTTCTCCCCCGTTTTTATGGCCGGACCAACAGGCGCCGCCGTCCCCTGAGGCACGTAAAGAGCCAGCGCAGCTCCAAGCAGGAGACCGATCTCGGCTTGCAGGACTCCAGAGCCGTATCCCAGCTGGGACGTCGCTCTCGAAGCAGCTCCCCTCGGCAGCACGAGGGCAGGGTGCAGCAGGTTGCTGGGCCGGTGCAGCCCCAGCCACCTCCACCGCTCTGTCGTCAAAAGCCGCCAGTTCCCCGACAGCTTGTTTAGTGAAGTCATCTTCCGATGCGCCCAGGCAGGAGGTCAGCAGCTCTCTACATACCCGCATCACAGTCATTATCCGGCGCCAAGTCCCCTTTGTAAGAGGACTCTGATCGTCCCCCTCCAACATCGCTTGACAGGCCTCCAGGCCCTCGAGCACATCCAATTTCACTGCAGTGGGGGGAGGGGGAACGACTCGGCCACCAGGTCCACCAGCCTCGTCCCTCTTCAATATTCCGTCTTGAGCTGCGAGCAGGAGACGGGGCTCTCCATCCCCACAGCTCGCACTCCAGGCCCGGTAAGAAAGGCATCTACGGGAGGGCACAGCAAGGAGATGGTGGAGGTCGGGGGTAGGCCCCAAGATGGCCTCCGGCAGCGATCTCCATTAAGAAATGCCTGGCGATCAACAGCCTCAAGTCCAGTGGGGGGGGGGGCAAAATGGGCCCCGGACAACGCACCCCCAATGGCCAGCCACTCGGGGCTCCCAGCGTGTGATTTCCAGCGGCAAAAGTATTGTTTAAAGGTCCCTTAGAGAGAGGACGGGTCAGAGCTCCACAGACACGCGTCCTCTCTCTTCAGCAGCCGGCCACGCCCCTCGGGAGATATTTTTAGTCTAGAAAATGGCATAGTTCGAAATCCATATTTAAACCTTGGGGTTGTAGGGTTTGGAAATTAAATATCTGTGTAATTTCTTTCTGTGCTAGCATTTTTTTTCAAATCGCTTCCTTTTCTTGATGTCTTAATTCACCTTATTCCTATGAATGCGAGGCCTTTTCGGGTCGCTATTATGTTTTGTGTTTGCAATGTATGGAAATACTGTGTTGTATCCTTTTCTGATGTTTTTTATGTTTTCTTGGATACTCCTATTTAGGGATCTTGAGATTCTACCCACATATTTTAATCCACAGGGACAAATAAGTAGATAGTGTTATTTGAGAAACAGGTCATTACATCTTGTATCTTAAATAGTCCATCTTTCTTTTCCAATTCAGTGATTAGTCTTTTTTATTTCCTGTGGTTCAGCAACTTAAACAGTTGTCACATCCATGAAATCCTATGCTGCTAACAAATACTTCCTTTTTCGGGTAAATTGTTCACTTCTAACTTGGTCTAGAAGTTAATAGATCATTTAAGATAGGATCCTGATGGTGTATTGGCCAGTATTTTCTAATGATTTTCCTATATTTAGTTTATTATACATAAATATAAAAGGGGACTTGTTAACTGTGTTTACTTATTATGTTTTTCTTTAAAGGTGGTTAGTGTTCTCCTATCCACCTTGGCCATTTCTCCTTGTATACTCCTCAGTTTTTCTTTTTCATGTCCTCCTTCCTCAAATACTACTTTTAATCTGGATGACTGTATGTATGTACAGTCAGGTCCAGAAATATTGGACATCGACACAATTCTAACATCTTTGGCTCTATACACCACCACAATGGAGTTGGAAGGAAACAAACACAATGTGCTTTAACTGCAGACTGTCAGCTTTAATTTGAGGGAATGTACATCCAACTCAAGTGAACGGTGTAGGACTTACAGCAGTTTGCAGATGTGCCTCCCACTTGTTAAGGGACCAAAGGTAATGGGACATTTGGCTTCTCAGCTGTTCCATGGCCAGGTGTGTGATATTCCCTCGTTACCCCAATTAATATGTGCAGATAAAAGGCCCAGAGTTTATTTCAAGTGTGCTATTTGCATTTGGAATCTGTTGCTGTCAACTCTCAAGATGAGATCCAAAGAGCTGTCACTATCAGTGAAGCAAGCCATCATTAGGCTGAAGAAACAAAACAAACCCATCAGAGAGATAGCAAGAACATTAGGCTTGGCCAAAACAATTGTTTGGAACATTCTCAAAGAAGGAACGCACCGGTGAGCTCAGCAACAGCAAAAGACCCGGGAGACCACGGAAAACAACTGTGGTGGATGACCGAAGAATTCTTTCCCTGGTGAAGAAAACACCCTTCACAACAGTTGGCCAGATCAAGAACACTCTCCAGGAGGTAGGTGTATGTGTGACAAAGTCAACAATCAAGAGAAGACTTCACCAGAGTGAATACAGAGGGTTCACCACAAGATGTAAACCATTGGTGAGCCTCAAAAACAGGAAGGCCAGATTAGAGTTTGCCAAACAACACCTAACAAAGCCTTCACAGTTCTGGAACAAGAGCCTATGGACAGATGAGACCAAAATCAACTTGTACCAGAGTGATGGGAAGAGAAGAGTATGGAGAAGGAAAGGAACTGCTCATGATCCTAAGCATACCACCTCATCAGTGAAGCGTGGTGGTAGTGTCATGGCGTGGGCATGTATGGCTGCCAATGGAACTGGTTCTCTTGTATTTATTGATGATGTGACTGCTGACAAAAGCAGCAGGATGAATTCTGAAGTGTTTCGGGCAATATTATATGCTCACATTCAGCCAAATGCTGCAGAACTCATTGGACGGTGCTTCACAGTGCAGATGGACAATGACCCAAAGCATACTGCAAAAGCAACCAAAGAGTTTTTGAAGGGACAGAAGTGGAATATTATGCAATGGCCAAGTCAATCACCTTACCTGAATCCCATTGAGCATGCATTTCACTTGCTGAAGACAAAACTGAAGGGAAAATGCCCCAAGAACAAGCAGGAACTGAAGACCGTTGCAGTAGAGGCCTGGCAGAACATCACCAGGGATGAAACCCAGCGTCTGGGGATGTCTATGCGTTCCAGACTTCAGGCTGTGATTGACTGCAAATGATTTGCAACCAAGTATTAAGAAGGGAACGTTTGATTTATGATTATTATTCTGTCCCATTACTTTAGGTCCCTTAACAAGTGGGAGGCACATCTGCAAACTGCTGTAAGTCCTACACTGTTCACCTGAGTTGGATGTACATACCCTCAAATTAAAGCTGACAGTCTGCAGTTAAAGCACATTGTGTTTGTTTCATTCCAACTCCATTGTGGTGGTGTACAGAGCCAAAGATGTTAGAATTGTGTCGATGTCCCAATATTTCTGGACCTGACTGTATATAATCTTCTGTACAGTTCCTTCTAATTCAGAGGAACTGACTTTGAGGAATGCCATCTAACCAATTCGGTAGACAGCAGCTTGTTTTATTGATAAGAATTTACATTCAACCTTCTTGAAGAAGTTTTGGTGTTAAGTTTTCCATCTTCTACACATATAATTAGATCCAGAAAGTTAGCGCTACTTGAAAAACTGAGAATAGAAAAAAATGTGTGTAAATGGCACTACCTAATGGTCAAAAGATCTTCAGGACATACAATAAGATACTACAGGGTGTGTGTGTGTATATATATGTCAGGGTGGCACCAGGCATGGGCCATGGTGGGACTCAGGTTCAGGGGGTCTGAGCCCAGTGTGCGGGGATGCACCGGTGGTACCTTGGTGTAGGCAGGCTGATACAGGGAAGTAGCCATTGGGCGGTACATGAGGGTAATCCACGGAGAGTAGTCAGACGGTCTGTAGTTCAGTGGCTGGCGGCAAGAAAACAGTCAGTGGGCAATGCAGGTTGCCTGGTACACAGTATAGCTTAAGCGATAGGACAGGTCTGCACAGTATCAGAGTTTGACTTGTAATGCAAAGTCTGTGATCATAGGGGGAAGTGACTCTTAACTACCAAGCAGGAGGGTGTGGTGTGTGTTTGGTGTTTTTACTGATTAACTGTCAGATATAATTTCTGCACGTGAATACAACACGTTATATATATTGGACTTCTCAGCCAAGCCTCCAATATGTCTATATTGGACTTACTGGACCTATCTCGGCAGTTGCCTCCAATATATCAGGGATTATTATTTCATAAGAAATTTATACGAGACACAAATATCAATCGTTTATATTTCCTAGAAATTCTCCTAAATTCTTTTAATTGTCTGTGTTTTGCTTTGAAAAATACAATAATCAATAATCGGATAAAAACATATATATATTTATTACGTATACAAAAAAGTTTCAAATCTCATATCATAAACAAAAATTTATAAACCACAATCCATCAGCATATAAAAACTAGCTTCACAATATATGTATCTCCGGTTAGTAACTGCATATATGATTAATATCATTTACCTTATCAGTTAGTAACTAATACACAAATAGTTAATAAACATTTCTGCTTAATACAACATGCATTTCCCAGCAAACAATGTTTAACCAGCCAGCTCTTTTAGATATATATATATATCTCTATGCTACATGGATCAACAAAAGATAAACTAATCTAAAAGGATAAGTAACAAAACTTATTTAGTGAATCCTCCCCTAATCTCGAGAATTAAACTTCTAATCTTTTGCTTTTTATTTTGTAGTTATATAATTCCTTGCTATATTAATTTTAATCACAGTAATTTCCCGATTCAATATATATATTGGTATCAATCTTACAACATTTCTCTAGAATAAATCCTTATATCCACTTCTTCACATCTTTATCTGCAGAATAAAGATATTTAGATTCTGGATCTAACAGTATCTGAGAAATCTCAGTCTATGTTGCAAGAATATCTACAAATATATATATAATTACATTAATTCCTTAATTTCATACATTACCTCTCCAATCTGGATTTTGATAAATCTTAGAATTTTCTATATGATGCTTTGTTTTGGAATATGTGAAGATTATCAATATCAGATAATCAATGCATGTGAGTTAGAGATTTGGTGAGAGTCAGAGTTTTGGTGAGAGTCTTGATTGCCTCCTGTCCTGGGATCTGCCTGCATCGTGGTATGAGTCTCTGAATGTTGGAATCTCGGACTCTCAGAGTTTCATGTGTACTGGTCGTCTGAATGCATTGCGGTGTGAGTCTAAATGCTGGAATCTCGGACTGATTTGCAACCAACACTGCCGCTTCAATTATAGTAAATTTTACGTCACTGGCAATATTTCTGGTACATCAAATCTAATATTTACTATCCTCTAGAGGGCAGTATTGCACTTCTTAACTAATTCCACTATTTCTTTTTAATATTCTTATCTCGGGTCAAAGTTCAATCTGACGTAACAAAGAACCTCTCTCTCCAGTATAGACACTGTGTCTCTACCTATCAAAATTAGATTTATATCCTCACTCCCTTTTGGTTACTTACTGAATCTTTATCAGCTGGATTCTTTTCCAGTTAACTCAACAAAATCTTTCTTCAGTAATTTTACTATTACCAATTATATTTATACAATATTTATTGGAGTATATATTTCCTACTGTAAATATAATAAAATATACCTTGATTATAAAAATATATTTCGTGAATATAAATCTATATTACAGAGATATTAACTCTTATTCCTATACCCAAAAGACAAAATATCTTTCGTTTTAAAGACTTAAAACAGACCAATAAATTTAATTATGACAGGTCTTCGCAATTAGCTCTAGCATTATCACACAAAGACATTCTAGGTTCCTTCATGTCTGGCACTTTCACCCAGCCATGAACTCTGTAAAAAAAAAAATCTCGTTCATTTCTAACTAGGGAAATTTGGAGAAAGAAAAAAGACTGTCTTTAAAAACAAAATGGCTACAGGCATCCATTTTACCTTTTTTTTCCCTTCCAATATACCTGACATAACCCCTTTCAGTGCTGGTTTGGCTGAGGGCAGCACTTTACACGTATTGCACATATGCAGGTATTTTTCTTTGCACATGCAGGCACTGATCCCTGACAATCCATATTTACACTGAGTGGCCAGATTATTATGACCACCCCTTCGGTACTTTGTTGGGCCACCTTTTGCCGTCAATACCGCAGCGATTCTTCTTGGCATTGACTCCACGAGATGTTGAAAGGTGATTTGAGGAATCTGACACCATGCCTGATGAATAGTACTGTCCAGTTCTGTGAGATTTGATGGTTGTGGAACCAACTGCCTGATGGCTCTTTGAACTTCATCCCGCAAATGTTCAATTGGATTGAGATCTTGTGATTGTGGGGGCCACCTAAGCAAGGGAAATTCTCCATGTTCTTGAAACCACTCCTGCACAATACGTGCACCGTGGCATGGCGCATTGTCTTGTTGGAAGAAGCCATCTCCATTGGGATACGCCATCAACATGATAGGATGAACTTGATCAGCAACGATGCTTTGGTATGTTGTGCTATTCAGATGTTGTTTCACACGAATTTAAGGGCCCCAAACCACAACACTGCCCCCCCCCAGCTTGAAGGGTTGTACTCATGCATGTGAGGTGCATGCTTTCATGCTGTTTCCGCCAAATTCTCACTGCCATCCACATGATGCAACTGGAAACGTGATTCATCGGACCACATGACTGTTTTTCCAATGCTCGACTGTCCAATCCTTGTGTTCCTGTGCGAATTGGAGTCGTTTTATCATGTTAACTGCAGACCGTAAAGGTGTTCGAACCGGCCTTCGGCTTCCATATCCCATACGTTGCAGTGTACGGCGAACAGTGCGTTCAGAGATCATTTAAGAGGATCCCTGATTAAGATCTGCAGTAATTTGATGCACTGTTGCCTTGTACCAGTCTTGCCACTTCCGTTCTACCCTAACATTGACTAGTCGGCCACAATTTGCACCTTCAGACCCAGATTTTCGGCTGATAGTCCAGTCTTTAAACACTTTAACAACAGCTGCTCTTCAACATTTAACAAATTCTGCTGTTTTGCTGATACTCACTTCATGGCTCCGAGCACCAACAATCATCCCACGTTCAAAGGCTGTTAAATCGCGTTGTTTACCCATATCTTCAGAAGAAAATCACTTCTACTGTCGTGGTAAACAACCTGCTTCCCTTATTTATAATGGTCTGGCCCTCTAGCAACTTCAGCGCGAAATTATAGCTAATTTGCCTAAAAAAAAAAGTCAGGAGGTCATAATAATCTGGCCACTCAGTGTATATATCATACAGTCATTGCATAATTCTGTGTGTTTATATACGTGTAGAGTTTCTCTACTTTCGACAGGATTAAAATATTTTTTAAGACACAAGTTCTTTTTGAACTTTTGTAAGTCAATGTAAAAGCTGAACTTATCTAAATTTTTGCTGGGTGCAAATTTCAGACCTTTTTGTAGCACTTTTCTTTGAGCTTTCGTTAGTTTCCGATCAGTTAAGTTAAAGATCCCCCCCCTACCTTCTTGTTTCTTCCACTCTCTTCTACTCTTGAGTTTTCTTCCAGCCCTGCATCCTCTTCTCCGCTTGGTATTTTGCCTGGTGTTTATCTTTTTCTTAGTGGGATTCCATGATAGTCATGGTTTTGTCCTTGGGCTGATTTTCTAAAAACCTCCTTTTCTTTATCTCCCAAAGCTCTGAATCTGTTATGTGTGTCATATTTGCCATATTCATCCTTATAATTTGATCGCCCATATTTCCATTTGTTTGGAGAAAAATCAACCCTCCTGTCTGAATTATGCGGGAATTAATTACTGCTTCTTCTAGGAGTCCTCCTCCATTTCACATTTCTTTGTAGTAGGGGGAATGATGCTCTTGGGTATTGCGTTCTGTTCTGCTGTTTGCTGCTGTTTTTCATTGTGGCTATCGTATCCCTCTTGGGGGATCTCCTTTTTCCAGATTGTAAAGGTTTCCTGTAAGTTGAATGTCTTTCATTTGGAGGTCGGTGTTCCCTCTCCCTAGATTTATCCCTTTGGGTATTTTTCTCTAGTCTCCAGTTGTTTCCGATTTTGTAGTCCTTTTAAATCTCATAAATATTTTTTCCTTTGTTTTCCATAATACCTTTTTTCATTCTATCCATTCTTTCCAGAAAGGTGTTTATTTCTTCCTTCTTCATAGTTGCTTTGAGAAGTTTGTGGCCTTCTTCTATTTCTTTGTTTAGGTGTTCAAGTTCTTCTCTTCTTCTCTTCTTTCTTCTAAAATACCGAGCATTGTTTGGAAGGAGAAGCCTGACAACATTTTTTACCATTCATCTAGAAAAATCTCCCTGTCTCTTCCAAAGGTGGGGCCTTTGGTATACCTCAATCCCCGTGGTATATTCATATCTGCTAGATATCTCTCAAGGGTTAAAATCTCCCATTTAGAGCGTAGTTCATTTTTACAAAGTTATAAATGGTTTAAGTATGCTCTATTCACTTCCTAACAAAGACTGAGGAGGCTGACATAGAGATCGGCGAAACGCGTATCTGTTTTTTATGTTGGGACCCTTATTTTGGCAAACCAATGTCTGTAAGAGATTAAAACATGCCAATGCCCTTTTTTAATCTTTTATTTTATATATATCCATATACCCAAATTAAATACTCTTTATAGCAATACTTTTTAATACTCCATACCTCCGAGCTGAATATAGGAAGTCTCTCATTTAAGTAGGTGGCACAATTGATGTATTTTATTATGAATTGATGTGAACGTACTATCCAATAATCCCTTTTGTTCTCCCATTCTCCGTTCTGGAGGAACGCTTATAAAGAATCCACAGAGAGGGAGGTGCCCTCCCAAAAGCAGGCACGAAGCGATTCCTACAGAGCTAGTTCCTATACAGGCTCCAGGACATGTGAGTGGGATGTACACAACGTTGCTAGATTTTTATTACTCACAGATCGCACAGTGTTGTACTATCATTTGTTATTTTTGTTTTCTCTTTTCCATATGTGTCTGCGATGGAAACAAATGGACAGTAACTGAAATATAAGTATTATAATATCCTTTAGAGCACTATTACTCACTATATTACACTAATAATATATGAACCATTCACTATCATATTAAGCTTTTGTGTTCCTCTACTGGATTTAGCATGAACGGCATTAACTGAGTGCATTTAATAACATTTTAAACATTGCACCATGTCGACTTAATTTATTTAATTTAGTGAAAAAGAAATATCTTTATTTATGCTTTTATTTTTACAAACGTCATAGCCATGCCTAGATTCTGGCCCTTGCAGTGATACCTCTTATGACCCTGTAGGTAAGGGGTCAGCAACCTTGGCCCCCCATGATGATCAGCTACTCATTAGGTTTGTAAATCCTCATGAGAAATGTAGTTACCAAACACATGGAGGACCAATTTTGCTGACCCCTGTTATAGGATATATGGTTCCAGAGATACAGGGGTCCACAAGACCCTTGCATCATTGTATATAGGGAATTCCCTACTAGATGTCAGTGGGCATGAGAAGTCCTGCAGCAAGGATTGACATCCAAAATGTCAGCCTGCTGTGAGAAGCCCAAAATCAGTGCCGGATTGGCACTAATCTGTGGGACTCCACATATTGTGGCTGCAGTGAGCCAACTTGGCCAGTTTTCGACAATATCAGCAAAAAAAAGGCAGATACCGATTATCAGTGATTTCCTGAATAAAAAATAACTGGCAAAGTCGATAATCGGTCTATCCCTACTAAACTCATTCCTGTATTAACATATAACTTATTATTTAATCATTTTTAGCTATATGTATCAGATCTTCTAAAATTGCAGCACTCTCACAAGAGTCCCCTTTTTGATCTGGAACATGACAGATTATAGGACATACAAACTGTTTGTTCCCTACTACAATGCAAAACTGCATACACATATTTCAAAATATATTTTATTTACTGGAGTTATTTAAATGTGTTCATTGAGGAATGTAGCCCATGCTTTAATCCTTTGGTTTTCAATCATGATAGCTTACAAGCTACGTTACAGTAATATTTGTAAACTAAAAGGCCCTGCAGTAAAAACATTGATTCACTTACATTGGTGACCTCATTCCCTCATTTATGTTTAGCAATTTAATTAAAACTTGTTTTTTCCTCCCAATTATGAATGCATTTGTTTGTGTGTGTATTAACTCTGATATATTTTAACACAAACTATTATTTAAAAAATAATTATTTGTGCACAGCAACACCTGCTTTGAACTGTAATTGTGTGCATATTGGTTTTCATATTTTCACATGAACTCAGTCTTGAGTCTACTCAGCTATAGGCTTTGCAGTAACACTTCTAGAATCACTCAGTTATCAAACTATTATTGGAGGATATGCCCTTGACCTTTGATGACCTTTAACCCTTTCACTGCAGAGGACATGTGGGGAACGTCCTCAAGCCAGGCAAATAGTCTCCCCTTTTAAGCGGTGCCTGGTTTTAACCCTTCAGACACCGGGTCACAATTCGGCGCCGAATCGCGGCCTAGCTCCGGTGGGGGCCGCCATCTTGGATGGCGGCTCCACCTCTGGGTCCCCCCTCACTGCCAGACGTCATTACGCTATGCGCGATGATGTCAGTTAGCCGGGGAACCCCTAGCTGGCCGGGGATTTCCTTTGAACCCCGATGTCTCCAGAACCGTGGCAGGTAGGGGGTCATGGAGGGTGTCATTCGAAAAGTCTGAGCATGGCCATGTTCAAAGTAAATTGTGTTCTTATTAATGCAGCCAGTGGCGGAAGTACCAGGGTCGCAGCGGTCGCAGTTGCGACCGGGCCCTGGCATTCCGCCACTGGAGGGGGGCCTGGCGCCGCCCGCCAGATTCCGGCAATCAGCGCCGGAATCTGGGAGCCGCGCGCTGGCCGTCCCTCTCCCTGCGAGCGGCCACTGACATGCAGCTTGGCCGCTCACGTGGGATAGGAACCACCTGACCAGCACACGAGATCCTCTTGCGAGACCTTTGCGCTGATCAGGTGGTTTCCGGCGAGCGGCCAAGACGCATGTTTCCAGCGGCCGCTCGCCAAGGAGAACAACACCTGGGGCCAGCAGAGGTAAGAGCTGGGAGGCCCGTATACCCATGAGCTGGGGTGCCCTTATACTCATGAGCTGGGGGGCCCTTATACCCATGAGCTGGGGGGCATACCCATGAGCTGGGGGGCATATCCATGAGCTGGGGGGCATATCCATGTGAGAGCTGGGGGGCATATCCATGTGAGAGCTGGGGGGCATATCCATGTGAGAGCTGGGGGGCATATCCATGAGCTGGGGGTGCATATCCATGAGCTGGGGGTGCATATCCATGAGCTGGGGGGCATATCCATGAGCTGGGGGGCATATCCATGTGAGAGCTGGGGGGCATATCCATGTGAGAGCTGGGGGGCATATCCATGTGAGAGCTGGGGGGCATATCTATGAGCTGGGGGGCAGTATCCATGTGAGAGCTGGGGGGCATATCCATGTGAGAGCTGGGGGTCATATCCATGAGCTGGGGGCAGTATCCATGAGCTGAGAGGCATATCCATGAGCTGGGGGGGCATATCCATGAGCTGGGGGGCATATCCATGAGCTGGGGGTGCATAGCCATGAGCTGGGAGGCATATCCATGAGCTGGGGGGCATATCCATGAGCTGGGGGGCAGTATCCATAAGCTGGGGGTGCATATCCATGAGCTGGGGGTGCATATCCATGAGCTGGGGGGCAGTATCCATGAGCTGGGGGGCATATCCATGTGAGAGCTGGGGGGCATATCCATGAGCTGGGGGGCATACCCATGTGAGAGCTGGGGGGCATATCCATGAGCTGGGGGGCAATATCCATGTGTGAGCTGGGGGCATATCCATGAGCTGGGGCAAATCCATGTGTGAGCTGGGGCAATCCATGTGTGAGCTGGGGCAAATCCATGTGTGAGCTGGGGCAATATCCATGTGTGAGCTGGGGCAAATCCATGAGCTGGGGGCAGTATGAATATATATATATATATCGGGGGATATACATGTGAGCTGGGGGCATTTTTATATGGTCTGTTCTTATTGGAAAGCGTCACATGACATTAAAGAAAAGTATCGGTACTCGGTATCGGTGAGTACTTTTAAAAAGTATCAGTACTCGTACTCGGTCTTAAAAAAGTGGTATCGGTGCATCCCTAGGCAATACTATCTTTGTTTTATTTTGCAGTGAAAAATAAGTAAAAATACATAGAATTTTTTGGGGGGGGGCCCTTCGTGGATTCTTGCACCGGGGCCCTCAGGTTTCTAGTTACGCCACTGAATGCAGCACATGTTTATGTTCACATTTAAATTATAATGTGAACAATGATGCTGCACTAATGATTTTTTCTATGGGGTGCGTTTGCTAAAAATCACGTAATTCCCCCCAAAAAAATGTCACGAGTCCCCATTTCTACTTTTTGTTCAGGCGCACCCCATAGAAAATATAACCTCAAACGCAAATGTGATAAAATGTAAAAAAAAACACTTTACATGCTGTAGATGATTAAAAATTCAAATTTTATTGCATTTTTGATATAATATACAGGCAGGATATGACGTATACGCAGGGCCGGCCCAAAGACCTTGTGCTGCCTTGAGCGAAGGATGAAATGCTGCCCCCCCCCAAAACAAAAAAAACACGCAGCGTGTATGAGTGTATCACAGTGCACCACAGCAATAAAATTCAAACACTCATACACACCGTACATTAGAATTTTCCTGCTGTGGAGCTCTGTGATACAGTAATGTGAGGTGTATACAGTATAACTGAGCCCAGCGTCACATACCCAGCAGTGCCCAGCGTCACATACCCAGCAGAGCCCAGTGTCACATACCCAGCAGTGCCCAGTGTCACATACCCAGCAGTGCCCAGTGTCACATACCCAGCAGTGCCCAGTGTCACATACCCAGCAGTGCCCAGCATCACATACCCAGCAGTGCCCAGCATCACATACCCAGCAGAGCCCAGCGTCACATACCCAGCAGTGCCCAGCGTCACATACCCAGCAGTGCCCAGCATTACATACCCAGCAGTGCCCAGCATCACATACCCAGCAGTGCCCAGCATCACATACCCAGCAGAGCCCAGCGTCACATACCCAGCAGTGCCCAGCGTCACATACCCAGCAGTGCCCAGCATCACATACCCAGCAGAGCCCAGCGTCACATACCCAGCAGTGCCCGGCATCACATACCCAGCAGTGCCCGGCATCACATACCCAGCAGAGCCCAGCATCACATACCCAGCAGTGCCCAGTGTCACATACCCAGCAGTGCCCAGCATCACATACCCAGCAGAGCCCAGTGTCAAATACCCAGCAGTGCCCGGCGTCACATACCAAGCAGAGCCCGGCATCACATACCCAGCAGAGCCCGGCATCACATACCCATCAGAGCCCAGCATCACATACCCAGCAGTGCCCTGTATCACATACCCAGCAGTGCCCAGCGTCACATACCCAGCAGTGCCCAGCATCACATACCCAGCAGTGCCCAGCATCACATACCCAGCAGAGCCCAGCGTCACATACCCAGCAGTGCCCGGCATCACATACCCAGCAGAGCCCAGCATCACATACCCAGCAGTGCCCAGTGTCACATACCCAGCAGTGCCCAGCATCACATACCCAGCAGAGCCCAGTGTCAAATACCCAGCAGTGCCCGGCGTCACATACCAAGCAGAGCCCGGCATCACATACCCAGCAGAGCCCGGCATCACATACCCATCAGAGCCCAGCATCACATACCCAGCAGTGCCCTGTATCACATACCCAGCAGTGCCCAGCGTCACATACCCAGCAGTGCCCAGCGTCACATACCCAGCAGTGCCCTGTATCACATACCCAGCAGTGCCCTGTATCACATACACAGCAGAGCCCAGCGTCACATACCCAGCAGTGCCCAGCGTCACATACCCAGCAGTGCCCAGCGTCACATACCCAGCAGAGCCCAGCGTCACATACCCAGCAGTGCCCACACATGGATATATTTGCCCTCAGACTCACTCATGGATATATTTGCCCCCAGGCTCATGGATATATTTGCCCCCAGGCTCATGGATATATTTGCCCCAGGCTCACTCATGGATATATTTGCCCCCAGGCTCACTCATGGATATATTTGCCCCAGGCTCACTCATGGATATATTTGCCCCCAGGCTCACTCATGGATATATTTGCCCCCAGACTCACTCATGGATATATTTGCCCCCAGACTCACTCATGGATATATTTGCCTCCAGGCTCATGGATATATTTGCCCCCAGACTCATGGATATATTTGCCCCCAGACTCATGGATATATTTGCCCCCAGACTCATGGATATATTTGCCCCCAGGCTCACTCATGGATATATTTGCCCCCAGGCTCATGGATATATTTTCCCCCAGACTCACGGATATATTTGCCCCCAGACTCACGGATATATTTGCCCCCAGGCTCACTCATGGATATATTTGCCCCCAGGCTCACGGATATATTTTCCCCCAGGCTCACGGATATATTTGTCCCCCAGGCTCACACATGGATTGATTGCCCCCAAGCTCACCTCTGCAGGCCCCTCCGACGGGCAGATCCTGCGGCCGCTGCGTTCCTTCCTTCAATGAGCGGCAGCCTCGTGAGTATCTGCCGCTCGCCTGGGATCCAGCCTGCCGCGATCACGTGATCTCGATCGCGGCAGGCTGGCGGATGGATCTCAGGCGAGCGGCAGATACTCATGCGGCTGCCGCTCGTTGAAGGAACGAACTCGGTGGCCGCACGATCTGCCACCGCCGCATAAAATAAAGTGCAGAGCGCAGCAGCGGTGCCGGGGGCTGAAATTTGCCGCCCCCTGAATTTCTGCCACCTGGCGCCGCTGCTCCGCTCTGCACCATTGTCGGGCCGGCCCTGCGTGTACGTATAAAAATTATATATTATGAATCTGCGGAGTCTGCCGGAAAAAAATAATATTTCTGGATCATATAATAAAATGTGGCTTCTAATCGCGTTTTATACATGATGAGCAAAGCGGTAAAAATTAGCTAAGCACACAGCGGTGAAATGGCTCAGCAGTGAAGGGGTTAAGAAACCAAAGAACCATGAAAGTCTATAGAGTTGCTAAGTTTATTAGAGCTCTGGTTACGTTTACACCAGGGTTGGATATATAGGATTAGGGGCCAAAGTGTCAGCCTGGACACCACGTATTCAGGGCCGGTGCTAGACTATTTTGCGCCCTAGGCAAGACCAGCTACTCCCCCCCCCCCCCAAAAAAAAGCGACACAACATGAAACTGCTAAATTTCATTTTATTTTCAAGAATAAAGTTTGAAAAGCACCAATGGTAAAATAAATATAAATAAACTGTATTAAACCATCTTAAATTAACTCTATTAAATAAATATAAATTAACTGTATTGAACAAATATAAATTAACTGTATTTTTGTTAACGAAAACCAAAAAAAAAAAATAACAGGGTTATTCAGAGAGCGTGAAAAGCAGGAGAATGACTGGAGAATGAAAAATTCTAGGACAAAATAGCCAAACCAGAAAAATTCTCCCTTTCATCTCACTTTCCAAATCCGCTATTTTGACCTAGAATTTTTAATTCTACAGTCATTCTCCAGTCATTCTGCTTTTCACGCTCTCTGAATAACCCTGTATGAGTTGTCACGTAAGTTTCAATTTCAGACACATCAAGGTTGGTCTGTCAGTGTCAGCTCACTGCCCAGCTGCCATTACATAAATGGTTAACACAGTGTCTGCTAGCACAGGCACGTAAACAAAGAGAGGAACGGTGGGCTGAAGAGCTTACATGCATCCTAATGAGAAAAAAAATACAAAACAAAAATGTGTACTGGTAAGACTTGATGGGTAAATGTCATTGGGAGCTTTTTCCCCATTCCATTTCCTCCATTCCTAGAAATGTTTAATTTTCTTAACCCCATGCAGGCTGCATGGGGTTATCTAGTTAAGAAAATTAAACATTTCTAGGAATGGAGGAAATGGAATGGGGAAAAAGCTCCCAATGACATTTACCCATCAAGTCTTACCAGTACACATTTTTGTTTTGTATTTTTTTTCTCATTAGGATGCATGTAAGCTCTTCAGCCCACCGTTCCTCTCTTTGTTTACGTGCCTGTGCTAGCACCCCGGGTCCAGGAAGGGGCTGGTGATAGGGGGGTGCTCAGCCTGGGCTCCTGGTGGAGAGGTGGGAGTTTTGGTTTCCCCTGGCTCCGGGGGGGGGGCAGAAAGTTTGGGGGCCTCTGTCTCCCAGGGCAGAGAGTTTGTGTTTTGGGGGGCCCTGGCTCCTGCTCATGCTGCGGAGTGCAGTCAGATAATCTGACCCCATTGCTTCACTCCATGAGTGATCTGCTTTCAATCCCCCTCCTCCCCCTGCACCTCCCCCAGCCTGGCTCCCCCTGCACTGCCACCATTTGCTGCTCCACATAGGGAGGGAGGGGTATAATGGGGTGAGGGGGCACAGGGGGCACAATGGGGTGAGGGGGCACAGGGGGGTATGATGGGGTGAGGGGGCACGGGGTATGATGGGGTGAGGGGGCATAGGGGGGTATGATGGTGTGAGGGGGCATAGGGGGGTATGATGGTGTGAGGGGGCACAGGGGGTATGATGGTGTGAGGGCAGGGCCGGTGCCGACATATGAAATTGCGCCCCCCCCATACCTGGCAGGCAGCAGGCTCAGCAGCACACAGGCACACGCACACTCCACAGCAGGACTCTGTCTCCAGTCCACAGTGTCCAGTCCAGCCGACCGAGGAGAGCAGCTTCCGTCCCTTCCTCCTTCTGTTCTGAGTGTCAAGTCGACGGCGCCTAGTCTAGACTCCGCCTCCTCCTTCCCAGGCTTCCAGCGGCGTCTGACGTGGGGCGGGGCGCGCGTGCTGCCGCCAGCCCCAACACGTGCAGGCGCCGCTGACTTTGCGTGCACTGCGGAGCGGGCGGAGCCTGGACGGTCAGGACCTGGTTGGCGGCTGGTGCAGTGTGTGTGTGAACGTGTTGATTGCGGCGCCCCAGGCCGCTCCCGCGGGCCGCTCCCGGCGCCGGCAGACACAGTAAACACGAACACACAATTTTATTTTTTTTCGACAACATTTTTTTTTCGGGCCCGGCGCTGCGCCCTAGGTGGCCGCCTAGCTCGCCTAGCGGCAGCGCCGGCCCTGCACGTATTTCATTAAGATTGTTAGGTTCTTTGGATGGTATGGCACAAACGTGCAGTTTTGCATGAACATTTTAAATCGGATTCCTTAAGTAAATAGAGAAAGAGATTTTTATGCTTTTCAGTGAAATCTTTTTTCAGTTCAACTTTAATTTTGAAAGCTGCATCAGACCATATGTCATATGTCCAGACAAAGAGGGATTGTGCATCAGATGCCAATATTTTAAAATAAGGGGTCTGATCACAACATGGATGTTAAAGGTGAGACGCAAATGAATTAATGGATTACATTAAGGTATTTCATTCATTAGCATATTTTTAAGCACATGAACTTCTACAGAGAACATCAAGTTACCAGAACACGGGGCGTGGCCCCCCCCCCTCCGGACCAGAGAGACTTACCCTCCTGCTGCTGCAGGTCGGCCGAAGTGCCCAGCTCGCTGGTGGCCATCTTGCGGCCTACCCCCTGGCTCCTGCTTGCCTTGTCACTCCCGTCCTCCTGATGACACTTGCCCCTGACCGGGACCTCGCTGTGGGTTGCGGGGATGGTGGGCCCACGTCTATCAGCCACCCTGGATGGATGTTTGGCGAGTGCGGAGTGGAGGCCTGGCAATGGGCAGTGGGAGGGATCCTCTCCCCCCACAGCGTTGCTTTCGGAGGATGACAATGGCCTACTTACCAGGGGCGCCTGGTGTTGGGTGATGGCTGTGTTGAGGGGCTGCCCGGGGACCAGGGGCCTCAGGACTGGGTGTGCCTGAGGTCGACATGTACTTGTGCCCCGCTGATGGCCATCCGGTTTCTGATGCAGTTGGAGAAAACTGTGCCCAGACTGGCGGTTCAGATGGGGCACTGCTCCTCAATTCCCTGCCCCTGTGGTTGACCCTAAGTTCGAGAGCCGATGAAGCGCCAGCAGTCTGCAGGTCCCGAGCTGACGTCTGAGTCGCCGGGTCAACAGCAGTGGATCACCTTTGGAGGCCTACTAAAGTGGCAGTGCCCGGGACTTTTGGCCTGTCTGTTGGAGTGGAGCTCCTTGGGCCTAGACCCTCTGGTGCTGTCAGTGTTGTTGGAGAGTTTATCCGGGGACGGCTTGCTCAGCAAACTCGCTGCAGGGAATCTCCAACCGGCGGGGCTACTTGCCACGCATTGTGGTGGGACACGGGCTGAGGAGTTTTCTGCTGCCGGTTTTTCCTTTCCCCTTCAATCCGTCCTGGGAAGAGTGACCCCCTTCGGTCTGCCACGTATACCCCCACGTTTCCCTTATTTTCTCCATTTTGCTGTGTAGTTCTAGATGTGGATGTTTTTTTATTTTACTTTTTTTTTTCCTTTCCTCTGAGACTTTGTTTCTATCTTTTTGTTATTTTTTCCCGCTGCGTCTTGTTTTTCCGTGGACGCCATCAGACCCTGGTGTTATGGTATTGCACTTCAGCATTATCACAAACAAAACAAAACACACAAAACTAATCCCACGTAACCTGAGTTCTAATAGATTTAGCAACTCTATAGACTTTCATGGTTCTGGTGAGATTATCAGATTTCTGGACGAGTTTACACCTGGTTCAGAATCTAGTCTTTGGTTTCTTAAAGGTCATCAAAGGTCAAGGACAAATCCTCTATTAATTATAGTTTGATAACTGAGTGGTTATAGAAGGTGTTACTGCAAAGCCTATAGCTGAGTAGACTCAAGACTGAGTTCATGTGAAAATATGAAAACCAATAAGCACACAATTACAGTTCAAGCAGGTGTTGCTGTACACAACAAATAATTATTTTCTAAATAATAGTTTGTGTTAAAATATATCAGAGTTAATACACACACGAACAAATGCATTCATAATTGGGAGGAAAAAACAAGTTGGAATTAAATTGCTAAACATAAATGAGGGAATGAGGTCACCAATGTAAGTGAATCAATGTTTTTACTGCAGGGCCTTTTAGTTTACAAATATTACTGTAACATAGTTTATAAGCTATCATGATTGAAAACCAAAGGATTAAAGCATGGGCTACAAACCTCAATGAACACATTTAAGTAACTCCAGTAAATAAAATATATTTTGAAATATGTGTATGCGACTCGGATGGAATAGGATGGTTAAAAAAAATAAGCACTGACACTCGAGTCGTTATGCTGTATGGCTCGAGCGCTGTTCTGTCATCCAGGTTGTAATCAGGCCCAAGGTGTTCTGGTAACTTGCTGTTCTCTGTAGAAGTTCCCGTGTTTAGAATTATGCTAATGAATGAAATGCCTTCCTATACAGGTCAGACATATTTTTTCGGCTTCTTTTTGACCGTCTTTAATTGTGATATGACCTCAGACTTTCTTTTCCATAAGATCAAAAATAGAAATTTCCTTGCAGCGAATTTAGCAAAGTAAAGAAACACTTTGGTATTCTATCTGGTTTTAATTTAAATATTTTATGCACCTCCTTTAAATGTCACTAAATTGAATATTAATAAAGCGTCAGGACTCGATTTGCAAATTATGGTTGTCTATAGATTTCTATTACCAGAAGCTACTTTCATCTTATTTTTTAAATCTTGGGAAAATAAGGCCTGTGGGTTTTCAGATTAATAACTACATATTTGCTTTCATGTATTTTAAATTAAATTGTGAATATCACTAGTAGTAAGTTATTACAGGCCTGTATGTGAATATTAACAATATCAACCTGCTGATATCTTAGATTTACAAGTATTGATGTATGTGGTCATTGACCACCTAGTTATCAAATGTTAAGTCTGATATGATTATATTATTACTGACCATTTCATTTTTAAATGGTGTACTTCATATTTACAAGTAAGTACTGAGAAGGTATAAAAAGTATTTGTTATATTCGCTTTGATTTTATTTGGAAAAGGTTTAGAAATCATCTCTGATCAAGTGATTTCGAAAAAGGAACTCTGAATAACGCACCCAAATCTGATATTCTTACCTCCTTTAATCTTGTACCTCATGAGTAAATGTATTAAATGAAGGCCCCTCTGTGGGCTTTTGTAGGGTAAGACAGACATATGGTCAACTGTGTTTGTAATAGTGATCCAGGAGACTTTTAAAAAATTGTATAGGTTTTGTCTGTAAAGAAAAAAAATAGAATTGCAGTGACAGTTGCAATATTAGCGATTTCTATTTCTCAGTGTCTCATGCATTGTGCCTAACATTTGTCGACATGATCAGGTTTTCTGAGTTTACCATTTCGTCCTTCTTTTAGAAAACAAGCTAGTGGAGATGCTTTAAAGGATTCTGAGCTCCCAGATGTGGAGGAGGATGATGGAGCTTCATGAGGATCTGTCGCCTGAATTCACCTGCTGCTATGGCCTGCTCGTTCCTATATTGCACAGACTTGTACCCTCATGATCATCATGAACCAAAATTTGTGGTCTGCAAATATAAACCCAATTCAACACTACCACCACCACCACCACGATAAAGGTCTATGCTAAAGGGTTTACAAATATCTGAAGAATTCTATCGCATTATGGAGACTCTACGTAACTTGTGCTGTATGTGTCAGTGTGCATGTATGTTTAAATATGTCTGTGTAAACAGGGAAACCAACCATGTGCCTCATCTCCATCTGTGCTTCTGCATTGAGCAGTCTGTGTAGCTTGAGGACTGCTTGACCAATGAATGTCTATGATATAATTGAAGAACCAAAAGCTTGCTGTAATGGGAATTGTAAATATAATCTAATGACTAATTTCATAGGAAGGTGTTGTGTGTTGTGCCGTAGAAGCTACCGGCTTCTTGTATTCTATAAAATCATTTTTAATTATGCATTAATGAAGATTTAGGTTAACTCATACAGAAAACCATGTTTGCTGCTGAGATGAATATGTTTGTATTGTACATGTGTTAAATTTCACAATTACTGCCTACGGGATAATAGGCTTGAGGTTCCCATCCTGGTTTGGATTTCCTAAAACAACCTGATTATGTATAGAATTGTTTACATTTGCTACAGAAAGGGCTATATATACCGTACTTTGCACCTCCACGCTGACATTATCCAATATGTTAGTGTGTATATTCTATGTAAAGCGAACAAAGACCATGTTTTCCAGTTAGTACCAGATCCAGGTCATAAGGTGGAGCGCAGTGATTGAAATGGCTAGAACTCTAGGTCAACATTTAATGGCTATTCTTAATTCTTTTGTGGACAGAACAACATTTAATGCTCCGTTACTGAACTGTAAGGTGTGTCCAATAGTTAAGGAAGACCATATTTATACTGTAAGGTAAAGTTTGCAACATCTGCAACAGAACATCTGAAGGAACAGTTGATTGATGGTTATCTAAATTATGTGTTGCATGCAGTTCCTTTGTCTCAAGGATTTTCTCTAACATATGAATTAGAGAATTCCATTTTTAGGTAAAATAGCTGAATTTAAGCCTAAATGTCCAATAGCGTTGTTTTCTGCATTATAGCACAAATACAGACTAAACACTTTTGAGCATTATTGCAAGAGTATTGATCAGGTAGGTCGTATATAATACACATTTCATTCACTGTAGATGCATGATTCTTCTTGATTGCCTGCCATCAGGCTAATGAAAGGAGGATGTTTTATACCAAACACTAACGCTGGGTTCACACCTGAGCGTATTTCATACGCTCGATTTTTTTTTTTTCCCGGCGTTTGAACCCAGCATTCATACGCGTGTTTTTGATAACGAAAACGCGCAAACGCCGATAACTGCCATGTCTATGGCCGCGAACGCGCTGTAATACGCCCCAAAGAAGCTCCTGTACTTCTTGGGGCGTAGGGCGTTTTACAGCGCGTTCCTATGCGCTGTAAAACGCCATGGTGTGAACGGGCCCCATAGGAAATAATGGGATTTCCGTGTTTGGGCGTTTTACAGCGCCTAGGAACGTGCTGTAAAACGCCAAGGTGTGAACAGGGCCTAAAACTATGCAACCAAGGCCCTCCAGGGGCTTTGGAACTTCATCTTCTATGCTGCTCAGTCACTCATTAGTTTGAGTATGAAGGGAAATGTACTTTCAAATCACCTGAAGGGCCGAAGTTGCTTCCCATGCCATGCGCCTTTATTTTATAGGTTGCCTACTTTTATCCTTATATGTAATTATATCTTTGATATACTTTACTTTTAGCATTTTAGGTAAAACATATATGGAATTGTGAAGTTTTAGGAATTATGTATTGCACATAGAACTGGTACTAGGTGTATAAAAGCTTTGTGCTTGCGTTGCTGAGACTGTGTATTTACTGGCAATAGAAACCATACCGAACATTAATTCCAAAACATGATTCACATTTCATTTTTTAGTCAATCCCTTTTACAAAGATTATCATTTGTTTTATTTTCATAGTATATTTTGGAATAAGAGGAGCATATGACTCAGAATTAATTTAACAAAACGTTCATTTGTTGTAGTACCTTCTGTATTGTCACCCTAAATACATTATTGGAGACGGTTATGAATATATTGCCTAAAATAAGGTTATTTTATTATTTATTTACCTTCTGATTGTCTTGCTTTTCTTGTTGAAAACTCTGCTCAAACTAGCAAGACTTCCCACAGCTCAAGTTTCTTATTAACAAGAGAATCTATAATGAATTTTAATTAGTTTTTTTGTGATTTGTTTTTAAACTCAATATTTAAAGTGAGAACAAATAGCACATTTGATTCCTTCTCCAACACAAGCCTTATATCTAGAACACATGAGTTAGACAATGGCCCCTATATATAGATTTTAGACTGGATTTTCATGTAGTTTATAATGCATGATGTTCAGGGTCTATCCACCTATTACCCAAGTATGCAAATATGGTGGATTTGCGGTAGTTCTACAGTAGATACATTTTTGCGAAAATATATGTTCTACAACATGTAGCCAAAGGAATGGGCAAGCCAATCCTCTCACAAAGAAGACTTTACTGGTAAGAACACTCCTACACTTGAGAAAGATTGTTGTATAGCTGAAACGTTGCTGTGTCCATTCCAATAAGCTGTTCATTAGAGGACTGGAGTGCCCGTTCCTTTTGTTACATGTTGCTGAGGAGCTACTAGACTGGTTCATGGTGGGGCCCATTCTCCTAAATTTTTTTCAAAATTTTCACCAGTGTTTGGAACTTTAACAAACACTAGTGCTTGTTGAATAACCCCAGTAGTGTTGGATTGGAGCAAGGGGCAGTAACCTTGGCCCTCGAGATATTTCAGAACTACATTCCCCTTGATGCTCAGCTACTCATTAAATTGGCTGAACTTCATGGGAAATGTAATTCCAAAACCTCTGGCTAGCCAAGGTTGCTGCCTCCTGGATTAGAGGGTTACTATGATAGCTCAGTAACAAGGTAGCTAGAATGAAAAGTTTCTGCACTTCTGTTGACTAATATTCATTCCATGCATCATAGTGCACTCACAACCATGTGTGTTCACAATTCACGTTCTTTGACTATGTGGACATTGTAAATACAAGTAGCCTCATTCACGTCACCTGCAGAAATAAGGATGGAAAAGTCAGAGAAGTATCTCACCTAGACAGTATATATGCCAACAGTGGGCCCTATGCTCTAGCGACCACTAAAATGGGGACGCTAACAGGGCAAACCTGCACCTACAAGTTTCCCTGTAGTGTCCCCATTTTAGTGGGAGATTCCAGGACAGACGCTAATTCAGCACCTTTCCCTGGAACCATGCGTTACCCGCAGTGATACTCGCAGTAGTGCTTCGGCGCCACCACGAGTATCACCTCCTGAAGTCCATAGGACTCCATGGTGCGTTCTGCTGCCTGGTCGCGAGCCCTGTGTGATCTCGCTCTCGCAAGATCGCAGAGGAAGGAAGACTGGGGACTCTATGTTCCCAGTCTCACTCTGCTCCCAACGGCAGGAAGCAGCGGGTTGGGCCGACATTCTCACCGCGGGATGAAAGGTGAGTATTTGATTTATTGGGGGAGTTAACGCACTTTGTAATACCTTACTTATCCTAACGTTAATTACTGATTGCGCTCCCCATGTTAAGTATAATAGCACAAAGTAGAATAAGCTCACAGAAGCAAGTGCAATCACTGATGCGTTAACTGATTTTTTTTTAAATGTTTAGCGTTCGGAAGGTTATATGGGTGGCATGCGTTAAAGTCACTTATTTAAAATGAGTGCTTTTACGGATTTTTTTAAACTACTCTTACTCATAAATCAGTACTCCCATATAACACTGAATGCTCATACACACAGCGCACATTACTGTGAGGTTTATTGCTGGAGAGCTCTCTCCTATGCTCACACACAAATTTTGGCGAACTGCCGGCAAGTACGGTGCCTGTTCGAAGACAGTGAAAGTGAAGGCACACATGAATATATATTGCCCCAGCTCACATATGGATATATTGCTCCAGCTCACATATGGATATATTGCCCCAGCTCACATATGGATATAGTGCCCAGCCCAGACCAGCTCACACATGGATATATTGCCCCAGACCAGCTCACACATGGATATATTGCCCCAGACCAGCTCACACATGGATATATTGCCCCAGACCAGCTCACACATGGATATATTGCCCCAGACCAGCTCATACATGGACATACTGTATGCCCCCAGCCCAGCTCACACATGGATATATTGCCCCAGACCAGCTCACACATGGATATATTGCCCCAGACCAGCTCACACATGGATATACTGTATGCCCCCAGCCCAGCTCACACAAGGATATATTGCCCCAGACGAGCTCACACATGGATATATTACTCCAGACCAGCTCACACATGGATATATTGCTCCAGACCAGCTCACATGGTTATATGCCCCCAGACCAGCTCACACATGGATATATGCCCTCAGACCAGCTCACACATGGTTATATTTTCCCCCCAGCTCATATGGGTAGATTTGCCCCCCAGCTCATATAGGTAGATTTGCCCCCAGCTCATATGAGTAGATTTGCCCCCAGCTCTCACCTCCTGTCTGCTCGTTGCTCCCCCCGATTAGATCCTGTCGGCGGCCGCGTGCTTTTTCCTCCTACGTGCGGCCGCCAGCATGAATATCTGCCGCTCGCCTAGGGTTCTATACACCAGCCAGCCACGATCTCGCGAGATACACCGCAGCGTGTGGCCCATCGAAGCGTCACAACGCTGTGTCGACGATGCTGGGAGGCATGACGGTACAGGCACACGTAGTGCGCTCTCTGACCCAAGGCCTAAGGTGTTAAACTATAAGCTCACTCAAAATAAAGCAAAATAACAATATACCAAAATGATGCAGAATCTCCTCAATATCAATATATTTTGCTTACAATATTAATCAAAATACACATACAGGCAGACATAATATCACAGGCCAAGTTTCTGTTTCCTACTTTTTTAATGTTTAAATCTAAAAGACCATTTCTAAGCAGAATAATTAGTTTTTTTAAAAGCGTTGTTGAGATGAGCCATTTCAGACAGCCTCTGTGTGTGTGTGTATAATAAGCAACAACCTCGCCGCACTCTCTATCTCTGAGGAGACGCGTCTCCCTTTAGGAAATAACAAGCAAAAGCAAGATGCAGCATCCTTTGCAATGTCTCCCTGCAGTGTCCTCAAGTGCAGCTTTGGGACTCCCAGTGACACAGGTGCTAATAAGTCCTAGAAATACAGGGACTGATGTCTGTTTAGTTAGACACAGTTTAACCCCTTCACTGCTGAGCCATTTAACGTCTTAAAAAAAACACATTTTTCTTTTATTATTTTTATTTTATTTCTTTACTTTAAACATGGTCATGTTTGGTATCATTGGAAAGGCCATGCTTTGGCCTTTCCAATGATACCAAATATGACTCTGCTAGCTGCCAACAGTCGGGAGATATCAGGATTCAAATGAACCCACTATCTCCACCCCATCTTTCCTTAGGAGTCAATGAGGACGTTCCCCACACGTCCTCAGCAGTGAAAGGGACAGAGAGCACAAGGATACGCACCTTATGCAGTGCAGTTTTTGAAGGCACGGTGCATTACTGACATGTATATGGCACATCCTGTGTTCGTGGGGAAGGCACAGACTCACTGGTGTGTACAGATGTACGATGGACAGTGTGCATGCATGAGTGGTGTGCAGTTTGAAACCAATGGTTTTAAAAGATCCATTCATAATGCCATTATGTTGCGTACATGCCATTGGTAAAAGGTCCGTTTGTACCAAACCATACATGTGTTATATATAACAAACCAGAAAGAGATCACTCCAGTTAACACCTGCAAAGACTTCAACAGCAGCTTTTACATTTAAAGATTTTACCAAATTTTAACCCTTTCAAAACTTCCAACAACTCTTACTCCTTGTAGGATTACAACAGTTCTTAACCCTTTCAAGACTTTCTACAAGGCTTATAACCCTAAACTCTGTTGAAAATTATGGAGATTTAGTTATATACAGTATGTATGTATGTATGTGTGTATATATGTATATATGTATATATTTTTATATATATATATATATATATATATATATGCAGAAAATCCAGCACTCACAGGTTCAGGTACACACGCCCGATGCAACGCCTACTATAATAAATCCAGGATGTAAATAGCGGCACTCTGGGTCTTTGCAATAAGATAATCTGTTTATTAATAAAAGGTCAACGTTTCAGCTTACTCCCCGCAAGCTTTCCTCAGGACAATAATCATATATACATACATACACAAAATCCAAGGTACCCCGCACTTTTTCACCTCCAATGTAAATAAATACTTTTTTGTATTTTTCTATAATCTTTGTGTGCATCTGGAAACCTCATTTCTTATGTGTGTATATATATATATATATATAATTTATTTATTTATAAAGGATTTTACCAGGAAGGACACATTGAGATTTCTCTCGTTTTCAAGTATGTCCTGGGTGATACCCTGCTTTATAGGGACATATATTTCATGGCTACACACAGTCTAAATTATGATTCCCCCCCCCCTCTGCTGCCAAGGCATTCATCTTTCTTATGCATTCCGGCTATTTGAGTTTTATAGATTAGCTGTTACAGTGTATGTGCATATAACAAGAGCTATGCTTTTTTTTATTGAAATAAGTTTATCTATGTAAGTTGGTTAAAACGCCCTGCCCATTACCTATGCTATCTTTATAAAAACAAAAAGGGTCCAGAGTCCATCTTTAGTGTTGAAAGGGATGGTGTGTTTGATTAGTTCTACGTGTTTTTAAAACGGAGTTCCCTTTATTTATGAGTTTCCCTATTCTTGTTGTAAGATAGTGATGTGTGCACAGAGTAGCATATGGGGTAGAACCAAACAGCCAGCTGAATCAGACGTCTGCTTTATATAATATGCTTATCATAGAGGTTTGTGTATCCACACATAACATTCTAGTTGTCCTTTTCATGCACACCTAATTTCTAGTAATGTTGTTCAATATAGTGCCTGGCAGTCCTGTGTCCCATCATTTCTTTCAGCAGATGGTACTGGTCCATTTATTCCATGTTTCCTATCATTTTCCTCCCCACGCGGTTACGCCTGCAATCCAGCTGTCTTCTACACCGTGTCTATCTCTTCCTTCTTCTCTCTCCGCCATGACGCTGTCCCAGTGTTCAGTTATAGTTATATCTCCTTCATGTGTGACCCTCCATTGACAGAACATGCTTAGTCATGTTTTCTGTCCCTCTCTTCCCAACACACTCCATACGACACATGTATACATATATGTAAGATATCCTAATAAGCTTTTGCTAGAAATCCCCCATGTGCATTATATATATTTGCCACTTTTTCTGATAGTTTGCTGTAATTTCTTGATGACATCATCACTGCTCTGACTGTTGCAACAGGGATAATAGGGTTAATGTAACAAGGAATGTGGTTTCTTTTATATCTCTGATTATCCACATGGAGATTCTCCTTAATGCTCATTCCGATTCTGACAAAAGCAATATAAATGTGGCAGAGTTCACGAGATGTGAGATGGGGTCATGTCAATCTCACTTTATTAATTGTAGCGTAGACTTTCATTTCAGGAAAATCTAATGACTCATTGCCCTGTAGGCCTCTGGGCAAGCTATGGGTTATACAGGCTGGATAATGAGGGAAAAGGACAGTAACACAAGTATATATATATAATTAGTAAATTAAGCTGGTCGATCTCTCATTCTATTGTACATTATGAGACAGAAATGAAGTCGGCTATGCCTGCTAATTGTATTTCAAGCTCATCAAGTTGCCATAGTGAGACTGTATAATACAGCATTAGTGAACTGGAGATTGGAGACCTTTACAATAAATACTTTACAGATGCAATTACTATTATTCAGACAGCATTGAAAGAAGTACAGTAGAGAGTCTGTGGGCAATGACAAGAAAATAAGAACAACGCAGGGCTCTGATGGTAAATAATAAACAAACCATGTGCAAGAATGTAAGAAATGAAAATGTCAGGATTGAAATCTTATTCCAGATAATGTGGCGAATCATAGATTTCCTACTTTCTTTTATATAGCGGAAACTTTGTTCCACAGTGCTGTACGTAAAAGTAAGAAAATACATTTTACTATAGGTGTAGAAGTCCCTGCTCCTAAGAGCCTGATCACAACTTAAATATAAAAGATAAGACACAGATGGAAAACTTGTGCATCCGTCGATTTCCCATTTGTGGCTCGGCTTTAACGTCTGTATTATAACCAAGGCACTTTCTCAGCAGCTGGAGTTGTAATACGTTCGAGCTGCATGATGATAACACCAGTGGCGCTGTGTGCTGCTGCTGTTGTCAGCTCCAGGAGCCCATAGGACTTCAAGGAGACGGGTGCGATCTCGCACAAGTGAGGGCCGGCCTGGACAGCTGAAGGATTTGTGGAGGAACTCTGGGAACTATTTGTCTCCAATGTCCAGCTGCCCGTGGAGTGAGGAAATGAAGGATTGGGACTTTCTCTGCACCGAGGGATCTGAGGTGAGTATGGGATATCTTGGGGGGTCTGACTCACTGTGTTAAGTGATTTTGCAGAAGCACAATCACTTAACGCCAGCCTGAAAAACATTATTTCTGAATAAAGTCAGACGTACATGGAGAATGATCTGGTTGGAATAGCTCGTTCTTCATCTGCAAGGAGCACATTAATGCCCCTACAAAGTATAGGAGACATTAATGTACTGTAACCAGGCACAGAATCCATGATGCAAGTAGAACGTGCTTCTTGGATGGAATAGGAAGAGTAGTAAGCACAGTGCTCAAGTGACACATTGGGTGACACCATCTGTTTTTTGTACAAATTCAGAAAGCAAGCACATTTAATAAGTCCATGAAGCTCAAGCAAGCTGAATATTTTATAATGCTGAAAAAACACTGTTACTGGCAGCTACTGCGCTGACCCATTTTAATAAAAGAATTCTGTGTTGTGTTGAGTGAGGGCCTCTAAATGCATCTTTGAATGAAGCATAATCTACAGTAGAAAACTTCCTATATAAAAAATACATAGGGGATTAATCACAACATGCCATAGTTTACCATTGTTGCAATGATGATAAATGTCTGTAATCCTGATAGGGAAATTCAAAGTGACAGGAGAAAATGCATTTATGAAGCTTCTCCTGCCACAGTTAGAATATCTGTTTTGGGAATCGCCAAAGTTTACAATCAATGCAACAGCAGTAAATTACAGCACTTTGTGAATACCTCCCATTATATTTTTATTTTCATAGTTTACCCACCTGGATAGTTTCCTCAGGAAAGGGCAAACATTCATAGCGGCGAGGTGATCAGTGCAAGACAATATTACTGCATAGAACTGCACTGCAAACATTCTTTAACAGGAGACCATAAGGCTGGGGTCAGACGAGCGTGATTTCTACGGACTGTACGTCCGTGCACACGGACGTACGTCAGTACGGAAGACACAGTAGTGGCCACACAGTCCGTTTATTCACTGACGTATATTTTGACGGATGTAGGAGGGAAAATAAATTAAAAAGCAAAACCATTTTGTCCGTGAAAAATGCTGGACGTATAAATGCAGTCCGTCTGACCACGTTCCATCACTCACACACAAAGCTATGCAGACGTTGCGGACGCAGCGCACTTTGTGCGGCCGTTCTAGGGGTTGTACGTTCTTGACTGCCTTGCGTCCGTTTGCCGCGGCCGTTGTGCGTCCGCAGTTCAGTGCGGACGTACTTTGTGTAACAGGCTCCAATGGGCTTTCTTTCATGCTATCACAGACGTACTTTTAGGCACAATCAGGGACGTGAACACTACGCTCGTCTGACCCCAGCCTAAGGATTAGAAACTTGGCCCAACTTTGAGAGTGAATCTTAATTCCTCCATCTGTCGCTTGACTTAATTTACTCTGAAAACATTCACCATGATCATCTTGCATGATTACAAACACAGGGGTGATACACTACTGCTAGTAGAGTCTAAAGATTTTGTCAATGATAACTGGACTTAATGGGAGTTGTAATCCATTGCAGGCGAAGTGACAGCAGATTCATGAGCATAAATGAATACAAAGATATCATCTGCCAGGCAATTATACCTTTTAAATGCATGTCTTCCAAGACTAAAATTCGTTAATATATATATAGACATCTCTTTTCAGTTTTTCTCATATATTATATTATGTGTGTGATATATGTATGTATGTGTGTGTTTGTATACACACACACACGTACTTATATACACACTACAGCTATGCCTGCTCGAATTATACTGTAATGAGAAACTTGTATTTAGAGAATATATTATTTGCTCTGTGCATTTGAAAGGAATATTGCTACTTCAATAATTTATTTAGGTAAAGTGGGATTTTATGCACACGTTAGTGTTTTAAAAACACATTAAAATGGATATAAGCAAAATCAAACGCTCGTGGCGAACGGACGCAAGTTAGGCAAGAACGTAAAACCGCTACCACGGACGCGCAGAGTGCGCCACGTCTTTGTAGCGTTCTATGTGAGTGATGAGAAGTCAGACGCAGCACATTTGCAACGTCCAGCACCTTGACGCACACAATGGCTTCATATCCTTTTCAACTTTTTATCATTTTTCATATTAATTTTATTTCCCATAGTTCCCTTTTTTTTTCTACGTCCGTCAACATAAACGGATCGTGTGGTGTCTGCAGTATCTTCCGTCAGTACGTCTGTTCGTTATGCACGCACGCAGAGTGCGCTCAGACTGCGTACGTCTGACATTAGCCTTAATCTTGGCTCTGGCAATCAGTGGTCCTATTCCAATAGGAAAGGGAAATCTATGAGCTCAAGCGCACTGAATTACTGCTCCAGGTAACCCTCAAGCATGAGCGAGTCGCTGCTGGTATTCAAGTCGGAACTCAAGGCATTTTAAGTCAAGCACTACTACAGTGACTGGTGACAATCACAATCACTGCTCATGATTTACACCTCAGAGTCCATAGGACTCTATTGAGGGTCTCTGCAGGTTTTACTCGATATCTCGTAAATGAGATCCGATCCTGCACACTATCTGTTGGGAGGACACTGAGGCATATGTTATCTTGGCGACCTTCTGGTTCCAGTGCGGTGACAGCAGATCAGCACAAGGATTTTGTGTGAGCCTAGTAGGTGAGTATTAATGTGGGGGATTTGTTATTTCAGGCGGGTGTAAAGTGATTTCCTATCTCAAAATCACTTTACACCAGGCTTATGGCGGCACTGTCTTTTTTTTTTTTTCTCTGGTTCACAGCAAGAATGAAGAGCGTTATGGAATCTTCTGTTATTCAAGAGAGCGTTGTGTGCATCCTATGAAAAAGATAGGACTCGCAAACAAGCAGCATTACCATGAAAAAGCAAACCGTAATGCAAGGTACCTTTTGAGTTGGATTGGAATAACAATCAGAACGGTTTCAATTGTGTGCAGACACACAATAATTACCAAGCCTCACAAAATAATTACTGCTCTAAGTGAAATGGGGTCCTAGGAGTTTGAATGATTTAATAGACGCGATTGTGTTATGCAAGCAGGCAGCACACTGGAAAACTGAGGACTAATATAATTTGTCAATGCTTTACAACATACTGATAACACCATTAAGGAACTTTGATAAATTGAAAAGATAGAGTTTTTCCTAAAGGACATTAGAAGTTTGTTGAGATAAGTTTAATAACTATTACAGTTATGAAAAAGATAATAAAGTGCTGAGACTGCATTTTAAAATAACACTGTGACACAGTTGCCCTATAGAAGGGAGGTTCTCAATTTGTAAACTATTCCTAAAACTGCACCACCATGCATGCAGCCTAATATGATTGTTTAAACCGAGATGTCGAAGGAAGAGAAAACCTTCTCTAAATTTTAAAATTAACAAATGACCTACTTACCAGCTAGTGTTGACAGCACTAATTTGTCTTCTTCGTTACGTCAATAGAACATGGAATGTAATTATGTATTCTGCGGCAAGACTGTGGATATGTCACTTTGTTGGTTTATTGTGCGGTGATTTTATGCTATGAAATCTGGAACCCAGCATTAAAAATATAAAATAATTCTTTACTTAATTCACATGTTTATGCAGTCTGGAATTAGAGACCCAAAATATGTAACTACTTTATTTATAAGGAGATAGAAAATTAGGAATATTTAGGTATTGTCAGAATTATACATATATGCAGACAAAACGGTTTTGCGCCTATTCCGTACCAGAGTGGCTACGTCAACCAGAAGTATCAACCCCACTTCATTATAATACATTACAAGAAAAAAAAGGTGTCATCAGCGCATACCCCTATAGCTCCATGCGAAACAAAACTATTCAGAGGTTTTGGTTTACTTGAATGGCCATTAAAGTGTAAGCCCACCTGCCACGTCACGGCAACCTCTGGTTAAGGTGGGTCCAGGGCCGGATTAACATAGGGCTGATGGAGCAGCAGCTCCGGGCCCATGCCCCAGAATAGGCCCAGAGAAAAAATAACAATGTCTGCATTGATGGCCATTTGGACCATAGCAGCTACAGGGTCATGTGAGGTATCACTGGAAAGGCCAGAGCATACCCTTTCCAATGATACCAACCATGACCAGTTTTTTTGTAACAAAAATAAAATAATAGTTCATTTTTTTCTTTCTAACACAGCAATACTTTCCACTTTTCAATTATAACGGGAACAATGATGCTGCACTAACTCACCATCTCAAGTGTGGAGGTGATGGCACGATCCATTATTACGAATTGTTACACCAAGAAAAAAAAAAGTGCACTGGGTGGGGGACTTTGGAACCCAGTGTCACTAATCTTTACACCTCACAAGGTCAAGGGAAGTGTCATTGGACAGGACAGAGTTTGGCCTTTGTATTGATATCAAACATGACCATGCAAAATCTAAAAAAACAAAAAACTTTTATCTCCTTATTTTTAGTTCCAAAGCGATGGCATTGTCCATTTGTCACGTATAAAATGAGCAATACCACTGCCATTACTCACCTTCTCATTTCCCACGCTGGGAGCAAGGTCAGTGTTTTATACATAGTCATATTATTCATAAAACACCAACCTCCAAAACACAAGGGAAATATTTAATTTTTTTGGTTAAAATTGTATATTTTCTCAGAAAAATGCAGCAACAGGTTCCCATTTAAATTTTATAAACAAGAATTCCCTATAGAATATATAACCACAAAGGTTTGGATGATAAAATGTGAAAAAATTATTTTACACGCTGTAAATGATTGACATCTGAATGGAAATTTACTCACACAGTATCTGCCTCGTTAGATATACCCGTATCTGCACTATTAAATAACCTAAAATATGCTTTCACTAAATTCCAAAAAAGCCACCAAAATCTTCAGCTCCAGGCCCATAGAGATCTTAATCCGGCCCTGGGTGGGTCCTAACTTAATTAAACTAAGAGCTGCTTTTCTAAGCAACCACATATCCACATGCTGCTTCACAGCTATGAGACAAACTGGTGGGTTTTATTTATACCCTCACCAGAAACATTTCCACTTTGGGATTAAAAACAAAAACACGGAAAGGGACAGCAGCAAAAATGACCTGGCTGGGGATACAACAAAATATACATACACGCAGAAAATTGTCAGAATTATGACTACACCTCCTGCTATCAATTAAGAATTCTAAAGATTAACCCATTTACGACGCAAGACGTGCTATGCCATCCTACAGCAAGTGGGCGTTAAAGCCGAAGGACGGCATAGCACGTCCCATGCGTTTGATTCCCCCATCCCGCCGATACTCACCTCTCTTTCTGGAGTCCCACGCAGACTGACTTCCTTGAAGTCAGATCTGCATGGTATACCCATCCTGGCACACTGACCTCATCATGATGGGTGTGATGACATCACTTTCAGATGCCCCCCCCCCAGAGCAGGCGGTGTGCCTCAAGGGGAGGGAATGGTCCTCTTTGGACCCCTCTATTTCCCCATCGCCAGGGGTAGCAAGTCAAGAGAGGCACCACTGGAAACATCACAGTCTGACCTTTCCAGCGAGGCCTTTCTTTAACCCCTTATGTGCCAGGCCACAGTCTGGCACCAATCAGCACCGGATCGCAGTCTATTTCCGGTGGGGGCTGCTATCTTAGATGTCAGCCCCACCTCCGGGTCCCCCCTCGACACCCGACATCATCACGCATGGTGCGATGATGTCAGTTAACCAGGAACCCCCTAGCTGCCCAGGGATTTCCTAAGGAAATCCTATGGTGGAGTTGGGCGATTCTTTGAATCCCAGTATCTCCCGATCAGTGTCAGCTAGAGGGTCATGCGTGGTATCACTGGAAAGGCCAGGACATGGTTACCTGGAAACCATATATATATATATATATAAATATATATATATATATATTTTAAATTTAATAATTCAGCACTATTGTTCACATTTCAATTATAATGTGAACAATAGTGCTGCACGAACAAAAAATTTTGTTTTTTTTTGTTGTTGCTAAAATTACATTTACTCAGAAAAATACAGTAACGCGTTCCCATTTCTATTCTTTTAAAAAGTGTATCCCATAGAGTATATAACCGCAAAGGCTCGGATTATAAAATGTGGAAAAATTACTTTGTGCTGTAGATGATTTAAATTTTAGTGAAAATTCCCTTTTTTTTTACATTCTTTGTTATAGTATTCTGTTATTTACATATAATAATGATATATTATGAATCTGCCGAGTCTGCCATAAAAAAAAGATATATAACTTGTCTGGGTCGTATAATAAAATGTGACTTCAAATCGTGTTTAAACATGATGAGCAAAAAAATGGTCAAACGGAGCTCAGTACACTTCTACTTTTAGAAGTGTTGAACTTGTAAAATTGCCCCTTTCCTTAAGGGGTTAATGCATATATGTTTATATGCTGTTGTATACAAACAACAAGTATGTTTTATGGGTTTAGAGATGCAAGCCTTTGATTATTGCTGTTGCCCCGGTTTTCTCTGAAAGGTCCAGTTTATAGAGAACCATTCAATTGTTGGTGCATTGCTTCGTCGAGAGTTTAAATCTTTTATTCAATGATGTAGCATATATGTACCTCCTCATTTCAAATATCAGAGTAACTTGTATTTCCCTTGATCTCTTAGCTTATATGCATACAATGCACCATGCTTGGCCATCAGTGGAACACATTTGTGCACCATCTACTACAGTACATCTCAAACCTGTCCTCAGGTACCCCATTAGGCCAAATTTTAAGGCTTACCTTTCGCAAATTCAGACTGAATCCTGCAATCACTGAGCAGCAAATCATATAATCTGTGCTGTGCTTCAGATATCTGGCAAACCTGACTTGTTGGGAGTCTTGTTGACAGCATTGGGAACCATTGATCTATCTGTAGTTATGCAATTTGGGTCAAAATGCTGAGAAACCTTTAATTATTATTTATTATTATTCTTTATAAAGCGCCAGCATATTCCGCAGCGCTGTACAATAGGCACAGTATAGACAGGGATACAATACATTGAACAACATTTGACAAACAGTACAGGAGGAGATGAGGGCCCTATTCCCGTAGGAACTCACAATCTAGAAGGGTTGGAAACAGGAGGAGAGGACTGCAAGCTGAGAGTGATGGACTGCAAGCTGAGAGTGATGGACTGCAAGCTGAGAGTGATGGACTGCAAGGTGAGAGTGATTGATGGTTGTGTCAGTGAGTTGGGTGGTAGGCTTCCCTAAATAGGAACGTTTTAAGGGAGTGTTTGAAGGAAGAGAAATTATCGGAAAGTCTGACCGTACGAGGGAGAGCGTTCCAGAGAGTGGGGGCTGCACGTGAGAAATCCTGCAGTCTATCATGGGAAGAGGTGATGCGGGGAGAAGCTAGGCGCAGGTCACTGTTTGACCTTAGGGAGCGGGCTGGGGTGTATTTGGTGATTAGTGAGGACAGGTAGTGGGGAGCTGAGTTAGTGAGAGCTTTGCAGGTCAGGGTAAGGATATTTAAAATAAACAAATGACTTGTTAAAGGAACATATATCCTTGTGTAATTATGTCTAGTATATCTAAATGTGCTCACATTTTACGTAGCTATGTTTGAGGCAAAATCACAAAAGATAACTCGTGATATTCCAGTAAATATATTATGCAGAAAACCTTATGTAATAACAAATGCAAAAAAAAGTAGCACTATCTTTATAATATGGAAAGTTAAAAAAATCAAGATGGAAACCTCTACTATGAAACCAGCAGGATAACAGCCTGTATGTTTTTTATTTATAAATTTTGTATTCATGATTATAAATGTACGGTTTGATGAGGTGACAGACCGAGAGATCATGTCAGCTCATTATCTGGTAATGCTTACGTGGCAGTGCTGTAGTAATGTGCTCCGCACAATGCTTAGTGTAGAAATATTTCCAGTTAAAGCAGATCTTATGGTAACTCTGACAAGGGCTCACAGGACTGTGTTACTTTACGCACTGTGCAAGAGGAAAATCAAAATCTGCTTTAAATGAAAAATGGAATTCATATTAATCGTAGTAATTACCTATGATGCTCCAGCTTTGCTGCTATTGTATGTACAGTATGTATATATATATATATATATTATACGAGAAACGCCTGCTCTGTATGTTTAAATGTGTCACGTTTATTGGCTGTGACCTGCTACAGCTGTCTGATTGGACTGATGCATGATCTACAATGCACTCATTAAAAAGGTAACTGTTCTGATACACTGTTACATGTAAATATGTACCATTATTAGAGAAGCTATTTTTGCATGCTTTTGTACCATAATAGCAAAACAATAAAAGAATTAAACAGGTTTGTGTTTGTTTCTTTTCTCTTTGCCTTTTTGGCAACAAAAAACTTTGCTTTGTTCGACGGCCTCGCAGTTTAACATAAAGCTGAGAGATTTATGTTGTATCAAAACATATTTTATGTTGTTTAGCAGAATATTTGTTTATCAGCTGTATCAACCAAAGGTGAGAAGTATAAACCTCATCCAGTGAAAATGATCTGTGACGTATATTGGTCAAATTGAGAATATTTTAACTTTTTAAATCACTGGCATTTTAATCTTTTCACTAGCAATGTCATTCTATAATGTGAACGGAACATAGGGAATACGCTTGTTAAACATCCTCCATTCATACCTTAACCATACAATACATGACCCCCACATTGCATTAATTGTTGTGTCTACACAAAATGTGCACTTTAATGTAAAAACACACTATATAAGGGCTTGAAGGTGCCATAAAAGGGAAAATATTAGCGTGGATAAAGATCGATAGGATATGGAGAAGATGAGAGCTTTGCAAAACAAGAAAACTGATATGTCCATTTGTCTCAATGCATCTTTCAAAGCTATTAAGATTATGGTGGACTACAAAAGCTTGATCTATTACTAAGGGGACTGTAAATTTAGGGCTGAATAATCAGCAGTACAGGATGGATGTAACCGAAGAATCTCTTCCTAATGAGTATGTTTTGACATATAAAGTGCAGCTATTCTCCAGGCCTGGTTGTGACTTGGTTCAGTGGTACAAGGGTTAAAAACGTGTTTGTCGGCACTAGACCAAAAATAATGATATAGAATCCAACTGTTAAAGGGAGTCATTTAAAATGTTAAACCCCCTCCTTTTTTCCCTTTAAATAATTAGACAGATGCTGCTGACATCATCGGTGACCGATTTGGTGACTGACGGATATTCTAATCCTCCTTTCTGCCTGGTGATAGCTGTGTGGGCAGAGGAAAGTCCTTCACGTCACATGGCAATATCAACAAAACCAGACCGGAGGAAGGTTTGCACACCACACTGCATGACCACTTTAATAAGTGTGTAGGGTGGCCCTTTAAAACTTCCTGTGCTGAGTCTACTGTAAAATCTAGCACCACCAGGACCATTTAAAACTAGTGAGTCTTGTGGTTACCATAGCAATTCTCTATTTGGAGAGTCATATGATTTAATCAAAGGAACTCTTACATACCCCTACATTTTAGGATAGTTTTTTCTCTTACCTTTGAAGGTGCTGTGACACTCCAAGTCCTTCGTTGTCACAAACCATTACTCTCAAAATTCTTTCTACATAAATTAATAAATGCATTTGCTTGCTTTTTGGCGTATTTTCTGCATGTATATCTGTTTTAGACAGTTGTCAGGGTTATTCAAAGAGATCCGAATTGTGACCGAAAGGTAACCGAACGCTGAAATTCAGCATACGGTTACCTTTCCTGACCATTCGGCTATTCAGAGAGCAAGCAGTTCGCCAAATGTTGGCGAATTTCCTGGACATATGGTGCCTGTTCGGTGCCTGTTCGAGGGCAGTGAATTCCCCATAGAGAAGCAATGCTTCATCTTTTCAAAGAACACAAAACAGCAGTGAAAAGTTGCCGAAATGCCCTGCCATTCGGTGGTTTCATTCAAGAGGTTCAGGAGTTCTCATAGGCTTCAATGTTAAAAATACTCCCGTTTTAATTCAATATCTAATAAACCATTTATTATAATATTCTGCAGTAAAAAGTCTCTTTATTTATAGATTTTTTTAAGATCTTTTAGGCATTTTTCGGGATTTTTTGGGGAATTTTTTTCTGTTTTTTTTTTTTAAGAATAAATAAAATCAATTTTCTTTTTTCTGTAACAGCCCTTTTTATTATCATTCATTGGATCTTATATGTCAATTTCAGACATTTTCGTTTTGTAGTTTTTTTGCAAACAGCGTTTCACTTTTCAAACATTCAAGCGTACGTTTTGTTTTTTTTCACTCCATTCGTCTGCGGTGTCAGGTTTTTCTGGCGGCTGCTCTGCGCTGTGATCAGCTCCTGCTTGGGTTTCTCCGGTTTGTTCGGCGGGGTTAATCCAGATGTTATTTGCGGGTGTGCGTTCGCCGTGTTTTGCGGTGAGTGTCGGGTTTGCTTTTCCCTGCACTACGACGGCCCTGTGGTGCTTGCTGAATACACCGCAGGGTGGCTGAAATGGGGTCGCCGAATCGCACCGAATTGAAGAGGAACGAAAAGACACTGAATGTGCGGAGACTTTTCGATTCTCTTTGAATAACCCTGTGTATAGTCAGACAGGTAGACCCCTTAATGGGCTTGGCTACCATAACTGCTCCCAATTGCTTTGTATGCCCTTTTTCCTTATGCTATGTACCTCTGCTTTATAGGAGATGTTTTTGTCTACTGCTCTAATAAAGACTTTTGAATATAAAAATAAACAGGAAATGAATAAATGCAAAGTAGTTCCTGCATGCTTTTCCGTTACTCTTCTTAAGCACATACGTTTACTAGAATACTGTAGCTTAGAACCTTCTTAAGAATGGATTTATTTGGCAGAAAATGGTCTTTCAGAGCAGGAATGATATTGTACATGAAATGAGAAGCAATCAAGAAACTATCACAGAAGACAAAAGCATGCTATGTAGTCAAATATAGCTCAGCGTACTAATTCATTTTATGTTTCCATAGGAACTTCTTATTAATTCCTATTATAATTCTTGGAGGAACAACAATAAATGCATTGCTTGTCATTTATTTATTTATTGTATATATTACCTCTGCATGAGTTTTTTTTTTCTTCTATTTTTATAGTTCTGGCTCATTAAAGTATTGAATGGTTGGTTTTCCTTTTTTTATTTAAATATGAATACTGGAAACATATTGTATAATTAGCTGCAATATGAACAAAACACCAAATAAGATGTGGAATATGCATGTTCAACCACTTGCTTTTTCAAGTAGGGGGAGGGGCCAGGTCAAAGTGTGTTTCTGTTGGGATGAACAGGTAAAACAATATGAATTGGTGCGTCTGAATGATCTGATTGACAATGGAATACTTGGGTCAGGGGCCAGGTTTGCAGGATATCTGAAGCACAGCACAGGTGATATGATTTGCTGCTCAGTGACGGCAGGATATAGTCTGCATTTCTTCAACATAGTCCTTGAAAACTGACCTGTTAGCGGTACTTGAGGGTCGGGGTGAGAACAGTACTGTAATTTTTCATAAGGATAATGCAATTAAGGTTTTCATGTTAGAACGATTCTTTTCCCAGATTGGTTTTCACAAGTGGGTTTTATGGTCTGAGTCTTTTCCACCACAACCTTAGCGCGTGACCATCAAGTGAGAAGGTTGTGCGCTCAAAAAAGAAAATGTGCATCAGTAAATAGATCCGAAAAATGAGCTGCTCACAGGGTTATTCAAAGAGATCCGAATGGCTGGAGAAAGGTGACCGATCGCTGAAAATCATCGTTCGGTTACCTTTCTTGGCCATTCGGCTATCCAGAGCAGGCAATTCGCCAAATCCTGACGAATTGCCTGCACATACTGTGCCTGTTCGGTGCCTGTTCGAGGGCAGTGAAATCCCCATAGAAAAGCACTGCTTCGGCTATTCAGAGAACACAAACCAGCAGTGAAAGGTTCCCCTAATGCCCTGCCATTCGGTGGTTTAATTCGGCAGGTTTATTCAGGCGAATCCCATAGGCTTCAATGTTAAAAATATTCCTGTTTTAATTCAATATCTAATAAGCCATTCATTATAAAATTCTGCAGTAAAGAGTCTCTTTATTTATAGATTTTTTAGGATATTTTAAGCATTTTTCTGGATTTCTTTTTAAAAAAGTCCCTTTTTTTAAGTTTACTTATTTTTTCTGTAACAGCCCTTTTTATTATCATTCATTGGACCTCATATGTAAATTTCAGACATTTTTGCTCAGTAGTTTCTTTGCAAACAGCGTTTCACTTTTCAATCATTCATGCAAACTGTTTTCCTAATTTATTCACTCCATTCGTCTGCGGTGTCGGCTTTTTCCGGCGGCTGCGCTGCGTGTGATCGGCTCCTGCTCGGGTTTATCCAGCGTTTTCGTTGGGTTAATCCAGATGTTTTTGGCGTGCATTCGCCGGGTTTTGCGGTTAGTTTTTGGCGGGTTTGCGACGACCTTTCCCTGCAATTCGGGGACCCTGCGGTGCTTGCTGAATACACCGCAGGGTCGCCAAAATGGGTTCGACAAAACTAACCGAATTGAAGAGAACGAGAAGTCACTGAACGTGCGTTGACTATCTCATTAGATAGAACGTGAATTACCCTGTCAGTCTTAGTGGTTCTGGGCTTTTGACCCTTTCCTTTGATCCAATGCTATTCAGAAAGCACTATGGACTCGCATTATTCAAAACGATTTATTAATGCAGATAATCTTTTCTAGTCACACAACATTCTCAGTGGGTATTATGGTTTCATGCATGAGAGGTCTTGTGATAACATTGAGGTGTTTGCTGCAGCGTCATAATACCACCTTATTACTGTGATTTGCACTCTAAAGCCAAGTGTATCTGTTTTGCAGTGTTATAGCACTTGCTTTATATTTTAATCTATATGGATTTTAGCATTAGATTTATATACTAGCACACTTTATATGTTAATGCATATATGCACTGTATTTTTGCACTGTAATTGCTCTTTTTTGCAGTGTGTATTATTGCACAGCACTTTTTTGCACCTTTTGCAAGTAAGCATGAGTTACTTGTGAGAGTAAACCACTTTATCGCCTACACTATTTATCTTGATTGATTCATAACCTTTGCGCTTGCTTCTTGAGAGAATGTATAATTTCCTGCTTCGTGAGATATGTATAATTGGAGTGCATAAACTCATTATTTGGAATGTAATGTGATGTATAAAAGAGAAGGATGGGAGAACACCGAGGAAGATCAGACGTCTCATTAGATAGAACGTAAAGATGTGGAAGGTAAGGAACATTTCATAAATCTGTTGGAATGCCATGGTGAAAAAGCATATATAAAAGGGGCTTTGAAAGACTGAGGAATATCAAAACACATGTCGGTATTATTTCATTACAGTGTTAAAAAGTGTTTAATTTTTATCTATGATAACTTTTTGTTCTGATTTTTGGAGTAGAGTCCAAGAATTTGAAGACAGAAAAAGCATAATCTATAAGGAAGATAATGTGTGAAATACAGAGGCTCCAAATCACATGTGTGTATATCTAGAACAGTGCTTCCCAACTCTGTCCTCGGGTATCTCTAATTAGCCAGATATCTGAAGCATAACACAGATCATGTTCTTTGCTGCTCCGTTATTACAGGATTAAGTGTGCATTTGAGGATAAGGTAAGGTTAAGGATTCTGGTTGGGTGGAGTAGAGGTAACATCACTGCTCTATAACCATGGAGACACAGGTTCAATCCCGGCAAGAGCACCTCTCCATAAGTGTCCCGGGCAAGACACATAACAGTACATACTCGCCACCCAGGACATACTTGAAAACGAGGGAAATCTCAATGTATTTTTCCCAGTAAAATCATTTCTCAAAAAAAAAAGGTAATCCTTAAACTCTGGACTGATAAAGGGTCCTGTGGACCTGGGTTGGGAAACATTGTTCTAGAACAGTATTTCCCAAACCTGTCCTCTGGACCCTCAATCAGGCCAGATTTTGCAGATCACCTTGGGGAAATTAAGATTGAATCACTGAGCAGCAATCACTCAGTGCAATCACTGAGCAGCAAATCATATCACCTGTGCTGTGCTGCAGATATCTGGAAAAACATGCTTGTACTGAGCTACTCTTAAATCAAGGCTCAGTCGTGTGGAGTGAACTTCATAAGGTCACCACCTGAATTTCAGCGTTCGGTTACCTTTCGGCCACAATTCGGAGCTCTTTCAATAACTCTGATTGTATTTCCATTTTTTTACACTCCACAAAGTCACGTTAGGTGTCATTGGACAGGTCGGAGTCTGGCCTTTCTAATGATACCAAACATGATCAAGTAAAATGTAATGTTAAAAAAAAAAACCACAAACATAAAACAATTATTTTATTTATTTTTTGTTCCAAAGAAATGGCATTGTCGATTTGTCACATATAAAATGAGCAATAACACTGCCATTACTCACCTTCTCATTTCCCATGCCACTAGCAATGACAGTGTATAATACATTGTCATAGTATTCACAAGTCGAGAAGCGTTTTGGCATTGACTGAGGAAGGCGGCAACGCTGAAAAGCGTCTTGTTTAGAGACCCGGGACTCTGAACATTCTCAATTGCTCTACTACTTTTTATTAATTTTAGAAATAAACCTTTCTACTGTGATTTTAAAACCAGAGTCTATTCAGGTTTATTCCCTATATATGCTGAGCAGCCGGACCATAGGACCACAAGGGACTAAAATACTGACCTTAGCAGTATTAGAAACATAGAAAAATGTCGGCAGATAAGAACCTTTCGGCCCATCTAGTCTGCCCAATTCCATGGATACTTTACCTGGATTTATCTTTTGTTTAGGATAGCCTTATGCCTATCCCATGCCTGCTTAAATACAATTACTGTTTTGGCCTTGCACTATTGCTTGCACACAATTAAGAGCTGGGTATGGAGAGGCTCCACCATTGGTGAGTGTGTCCACCCCTATTATTTTATGCATCAGTAAGGGGATTGTCTGCACTATGAAGCCCCTTTCCCTCTCTCTGTGTTTATAACTTTGAGGAATGAGTCTACTTCAGAGACGGAGCAATAACATCACCGTATTGATGACATACCAGGCAATCAACGCCTTACCTGGAATCCTCTCGTGACCGAAATCTGAATATTAATATAAGTACCATTGTTCCTATTTACACTTTAAAATTTGCAATACAAAGCATAATTATATGTACTTTCTTCCCCTTCACTGGATTCTGAATATTAATATAAACACTATTGTTCTTACTGCACTTTATAAATATGTGCTGCAAAGCACCGTTATATGCACATTTAGGACAGGTTTTAAAAATAGACTGGTGAGTGCCGGTATATTCTATATTTCCATAAAAAAATATTTTATTTTTGCGCCATTGGCTACACAATTTGTTGCAAAACTACCTACACTTATAACCTGCACAAGTGTTTAAACAAGATTAAGCTATGATCTGCCGCTTTGAGTGTTACCTAAAGACCCCACTGAATAAGGGAACAAGGTCACCTTCAGAAGACGTTTGGAGCCTAAACCGAGTCAGTTGGTCTAACGCTCTAAGACATGTGAGTGGCCTTTCTGCACTATGCATATTGTCGGACCATTTCAGGTATGAAATTTCTATAATCCATCATATTTCGCAGGACTGTTTAAATTTGGGGCCAGGAATTGCTTCACACAGGCAATTTGTCTGTGTGGCTAAAATGTAACCAGCTAAGGTCGTTGTCTTTCCGCAAACAAAGGAAGAAACATCCATTGTTCAGAAACGGTCCTAATTGATTCTGGTTGTAAAAAAAAAAACAACCGATGTTAGATCACATTGCATTGAAGTAAAGGAACACGATGGGCAGCTGAGCTTGACCTAGTGTGTATATTCAAGGGCAATATTTGGTAAGATCTAAGCTCTGAAGGCATATAAACCTTAGACAATGGATTGCAAAACCTGTAGAATAAAAAAAAAACAGAAAAGGTTAAATGATTTTCTGTCTTTAACAGTGCTATATTACCTGAATAACCAGTTTGTAATGCTATAATATAGCACTGTTATGATCTCTAACACTATATGGTATTTGAATAGTTAATTTATGTGGTCAGTTATAATAGATAATCTTGGTATTTTATAAAAGATAGAGGCCATACCACATTTAATTGATTATTACATAACAAATGTCTTGTGTATTAACATTTATAAAACAGATTAAGTCTGGTAATTATGAATGAATTGTATGGACTATATCACGAATGAATGAATGCATGTCTGCAGAATCACCTCATACGCACATATCTCTTGATATAATTAAGGGGTGTATGAGATGCATGCACGCCGCGGCGAAATATGCCGGTGATTCAACAAAAGCAATAATATTGATATTGTTAAATAAACCCATGGAGTCCTGGGATATAGTATAAAATGACCCCCAAACATTAACGATTGGTTACATACATAAATTAATTCCTGTAGAAGGTTGATGTTTGATCTGAGAGCGCCATCTGCTGGCCAGGTAATATAACACCTGGACAGACCCCTGGAGTTAATGAATATATACAGTTGTGTTCAAAATTATTCAACCCCCACTGAAATTGAGTGTTTTGGCCAGTTTGACATTGATTTTGATCATTCAGTCATCTTGCTTACAATTAAATCAAAGAGGCACGTGTAGGTCAGACAAATATAACATAACATTTATAATGAAATAACCACAAATGTCTTTTCTGTGCTCACATCATTATCAGTTTTATTCAACCCCAAGTGACATTCAATCTTAGTACTTAGTACAACATCCTTTTACAGTTATAACAGCTTTTAAACGTGAAGCATAGCTTGACACAAGTGTCTTGCAGCGATCTACGGGTATCTTCACCCATTCGTCATGGGCAAAAGCCTCCAGTTCAGTCACATTCTTAGGCTTGCGCACTGCAACTGCTTTCTTTAAGTCCCACCAGAGGTTCTCAATCGGATTTAAGTCAGGTGACTGCGATGGCCACTCCAAAATGTTTCAGCCTTTAATCTGCAACCATGCTCTAGTGGACTTTGAGGTATGCTTGGGATCATTGTCCTGTTGAAAGGTCCAACGTCTCCCAAGCCTCAGGTTTGTGACGGACTGCATCACATTGTCATCCAATATCTCCTGGTACTGAAGAGAATTCATGGTACCTTGCACACGCTGAAGCTTCCCTGTACCTGCAGAAGCAAAACTGCCCCAAAGCATGATTGACCCCCCGCCATGCTTCACAGTAGGCAAGGTGCTCTTTTCTTCATAGGCCTTGTTCTTCCTCCTCCAAACATAGCGTTGATCTATGGGCCCAAACAGTTCTAATTTTGTTTCATCAGTCCACAGAACACTATCCCAAAACTTCTGTGGTTTGTCCACATGACTTTTGGCATACTGCAGTCGACTCTTCTTATTCTTTGGAGACAGCAAGGGGGTGCGCCTGGGAGTTCTGGCATGGAGGCCTTCATTACGCAGTGTGCGCCGTATTGTCTGAGCTGAAACTTCAGTACCCACATCTGACAAATCTTTTCTCAGTTCCTCAGCAGTCACACGGGGACTTTTCTCCACTCTATGCTTCAGGTAGCGCACAGCAGTCGAAGTCAGCATCTTCTTTCTGCCACGACCAGGTAGCGTTTCAACAGTGCCCTTTGCCTTGAATTTGGGAATGATGCTTCCTATGGTCTCTATTGGTATGTTTAACATCTTTGCAATCTTCTTATAGCCATTGCCCTTCCTGTGAAGAGTAATCACCTCTTCTCTTGTCTTCCTGGACCATTCTCTTGACTTCACCATGTTTGTAACCACACCAGTAAATGTCTAGAAGGAGCTGAGTATCACAGTCATTTTAAAGCTGCCTAATTGGTGCTTATTATGCTTTATTGCTGCTCCGTGACATCCACTTGAATGAACCTCTGTTCTTCAGAGTGGTAGTCTTTAAGGGGTTGAATAATTGTGTCAATGAAGAATTCACAAAAGAAACATTTACTACTGTATTACAAAACCAATTGATGTCATTTTAGTTGCATATGGTTCTTTAAAAAGTCCTTGTAGGATTTCATTCTGAATACAATTACAAATGTACACTAAATTCCCTAAAACCCTTTACAGCATTGGAGGTTGAATAATTTTGAACACAACTGTATATCCTCCAATCAAATGAGGCCACATAGTGATGGGCTAGAGCTAAAACTGGGCGGAAAACCACTATATAGATGGGGTACTCCAGAGAGGAGAAAAAAAAGACCCTGAAAGAAAGCTTTGAGAGAGACCTGAGGGACGCTTGGAGGGGAGAAAGGGCAGATACCATCAGCCACTCCAATAAGACGCGACCACACCCTATTCTTACACCATTCTAACTGAATAACTTGATATCTATTTCCTAATTTCATAGTCCTTACTTTAGATGTCCATCACAAATTAAAGGAATATAAATGAATTATTTTGCTGTTGAAGCCTAAACAGTAGAATAGTATCAGCCTTTCCGCTCTAATGCAGACGAGCGCTAAGGGAGAAACTATTACGGCTGCCTAATTGCACCATAATTTAGTGAAATTATTTATATTCCAAGAATACTGGATGTGGACATCTAAAGATCAGTTGTGTGCCCATAGTGAGATACGCTGGAACTGAGAAATAGTCTTTATATATCAAGTGCCATCAGCTCCATTAGTAAAACGAACATAACCCCTTTCATATACATCTTGCAGCCCTTTCGATTGAATGCATGTAAGTCAATAGGAAGTTTTGGGTTAACGTATATTGAATGAAGTGCTGTGATTGATCTGTGGAAGAGATAGTCTACCTATCAAGTGTGTTATGTATCTCCCTGAAGGAAGTTGCATTTAGTGAATAGGCCCCCACAATAATAAACTGTGTTGCAGGTGATGCCCAGTAACTGAGTGGTTTTTTTAGCCAGGTGGAGGATTGGTTTATAATAGGAAAGGTTTAAGTGAATAGAATAGAACTTGGTGTTTAAGAACTGAGGCATGTATATATGTGGTGCGGTCTATAAACCTAAAATATTTGTCCATTAGATTATTGCGTGTCGCAGTATTGTTACTAATCATGATCTATAATCACTTTTTAAATTGCATCTTGCTAATCCGTTGATAACATATGATTGTATGAAACTTGACGTGTGAATAAATTTTGGTTTGAATTGTTTAACCGTTACGCAGTCTCATATCATCTTTTTTGATTTTGTGTCTAAAAATATCTAGATAGCATCAAACGAACTCGGGATAACGCGCTATATATTTGATGAGACGTATATTCATTGATTGGTTATTAATCCTTATCTTAAGGGTAAATTACCAAATTATACCATTGGTATTGGAGGCACTGTCAATAATATATATACATATATATATCTAAAATAAGAAAAATACACGTCATAATTAATATATCCCTGACATATTAATGGAGTCAAACTCTGACAATATATAGATAACATTTGTGATCTTACCACAATATAATTTGTTCTGTTCTCTTGTTTTCTTTCAGGTTACGAATCGATCTTGTTAGGACCCAGGGTTGCGTCCTCCTCGCGGCCCCTCCTGGTGTCCTATGCGCGCGGGCCGCCGCCGCTTCCGGGTATGAGGCTTCCCAGCGGCGTGACGTCATCACGCCTCCACCGCGGTGCCTCCTGTGTCATGTGATCCTGTTGGCCAATCGGGAGGCAGGGCGCCTGATTTAAACCTGCTTTTTGCTTTTGTCTGCGCCCTTTCGTGGTTTTAGCTTGCTATACCCTTTGGTGCTGTATTCTAGATTCTTATTTGACTTACTGTGCATGACCTGGCTTTTGGCAACCGACTCTGAGTATCTCTATATCCCTTTGACCCGGCTTTTGTGTTTGACGCTGCATTTGGTTTCTCCCTGTGTACTGTACTGTTTTACTACTCGCTATCACTTAACCCAGCCACCACAAGGACTGGTATTGTGATTAGATTTCGAGGTTTTTCCAGTTACCTGTTTATCCTCCTAACGTACCCTTCGACTTGCGTGTACTAGCTTGACGTACACTCTCTGGCACCCGTATTGTCTTGTTTCTAGACCAGCCACCCTTAGGACTGGTTTCTGTCCTCTTTGCCTACGTCCCTGCCTTATAGGTTCACTTCTAGCTACTGCGTAACCCAGCCAACTATAAGGACTGGTATCGCATTTAGGGTTCCACCCTCCTGTTTCGCCTTAGGGCTGACCATAGCTACCTACGGGTACGTGTGTCCGCCTGACAGATCTCTGAATTATAGGGATATAACGCATTGGTTTCCGATAAGTATTATTTAAACCATTTATCTGCACAAAATATGTTATTTTTTACTAGTTATTTACGTTGTTGCTTCACTGGAAGTTGTACTTGCACTGCAGTAGCTATTCCACAAACTAGTGGTTTACTATGCTTGTACTGAACCACTGTTACCAAATTTTTTGCACTGTAAGGACAAGTACCCCCATTTTCCACTAACACTGTTTTGTGTATTTTAGGAAATAAATACACGTCCATAAACGGCTGCATATTTACGCACCGTACACAGATAATTCAGAGTGCTGGTACGGTCACAGTTTCATTTTTTACACTATGAAATTGGTAATCTCAATGTATCCTTCCTGGTAAAATACTTTATAAATAAATGGGAATTGTTATACACATATATGGACTTTGATGTGACTTGCTCTGTAAGAACATTTTATAGTCAATTAAATCCATTCACTGAGCTCACAAATTAAACATTTAGAACCATACTGTACTTTTGTCAGAGAGAACTTTGTTGTTCAATCATGCATTGAAGTACATTCAGTATTGTGGTGCTCTTTATTCCATTCAACGCAGCTTTTTTATGGTAGCCCATGGTGCAGTTCTTCTGTGGAGAAGTAAGCTGCACGAGTCCATTGTAATGGTTTAAACCCATTAGAATGTTCTTTATATATTTTGTCCTCTCCTACTAGATCATTCTTTCTAATGCTGCTGTGTCAGTAAGATTGCTTTTTCATTTTGAATGAATCTGACCTCTCATAGAAAGAGCCAATTGCTTAAAATCCAAAACAAGTCAAGATTAAAGCCAGATTAATTTCTACCTGGTAAGAAAATTCACTTGGGAAGCAATTGTCCAAATTTCATTTGTTATACAAGCATGATAAGTTATACTCTGTGTGAAGATGTGTAACGAGTATTACTTTAGTGTTAAAATGTACCCTAAATTTACCTGAAAACATATACCAATGCACTTGCGTGTTAAAGTACACCTGACATCCTTCGCTAGCGAGCGCCTTGGTGATAGTCTTGACACAGCAATTGGAGATCCAATCAGAGCTGCTATTTCATTGTCAGATGAGATCAGAAAAAACGGTCTGTAGGAGACAGGCAATGGCGGCACTCAGTATGACAGGTGCATTTATAAGCAAAAAAAAATTTGCAGGTTAGTAGTAATGTGCCTTTCCATCCTTTTGGTTACAATGACACAGAACTGTTATGTCATAGAGTGGTACCCATATGACTAAAATCTCAGAGTAGTAATTTAGACATTAAATACTCCTTGTAGTATTTTAAAACTCTGAAAAGACATGCCTATCCCCATACCATTTATAATTATGTATATAAACATATATTTAGTTGTTTACAAAGCTCATTGCCATTATTGCAACTGCGACAGCCTCCATAATTGTAAAAGAGAAATTCTTATGATTGCTGGAGAAGCGTCAGCAATAAAGCTTCTCCTGCTGCTGTTTGAATTTACCTTTTCTGAAATGCCAAAGATTTTCTAACCATCATATGAAGAATTTATGTTGGAAACCTCTAAATATGATACTTTACGCTGGTCTAAAGAGATAATGTGGCATAATTGATTTTATAGGTTTCACATTATGTAGGAGAAATGCACCAGTTTCCCTTTAAAGAAACACTATTTATCCTGGCCAGTTTATATTTTTAAAGTGGCCCAGATGTGATGAGCGCTCGCCTCCCTCTTCTGCCCCTATCTGGTTAAAATGCTGGGTGAAGTGGAGGAGTTTTTGCCTTCCCAGTGTCACCATCAGGACCTCAGAAAATGTGTCTTTGTCCCCTCTGAGACTACTTGCGATCTAGTAAGCAGTCTCACAGAGGCAGCCGGTAGATCAAATCTGTCGAAGATCTGATCATCATTCTGCACAGGCGCTATGGAACTTGTGAAGGTCCGTAGCTCTACTCAATTTGTGGTTTCTATGCTAAGCTAGTTGTGTAGGAGTGCAAATTGCGTAGTATACAGTTACAGGCATTTATACAGCACCAGCATATTCCATAGCGCTTAACATGGGGGAGCACAAACATGGGACATACATCATAAATAAGGAAATACGACCCTGCCCGTAGGATAGCTTGACTAGGAGATACAGTACTTTAACCAATCGCTCAGCCAGACTTCCTGTGAGCTTACAATCTAAGGGACAGAGTAAGTGGAACAAATGGGAGCAGAGGGAATGTGAAGCTGGTTGCCAGAAATGATATAGTGGGGATTGCATGGGAAGGTCCAGAAGCTTGGGCTGAGTAAGAGTAATTAGAGAGAGAAGTGGAAACAGCTGGAAAGGAGACCTGAAATTATGGACCAGGGCTAGGTGGGAGGGTGGATGGGGTTCAAGGAGTTCTGGTTTCAGAAGCCTCTGAACCAAAAAGGAGGAGCTGTGCGTGTTGAGGGACAAAAGGTGAGTAAAATCACCTAACAGAAATAAAATTGGGAAGAGGCTGTCAGCAGCATGAGCCCAGTTATTTAAAGGCAAAGGGAATTCTATTTTCAACAGACAGGGTTATTCAGAGCACAGTGAAAACCAGGAGAATGACTGGAGAAGTGAAAATTCTAGCAGGGTTATTCAAAGAAAGTCGATCTGGTGGCGAAATGTAACCAAACACTGAAATTCAGCGAACGGGGACATTTCGGGGCCATTCGGCTATTCTGAGAGCAGGCTGTTCACCAAATGTTGGCAAATTGCCTGCACCTACGGTGCCTGTTGGAGGTCAGTGAAATCCCCCATAGAGAAGCAATGCTTAGTCTATTCAGAGAACACAAAACACCAGGGAAAAGTTGCCGAAATGCCCTGCTATTCGGTGGTTTCATTCAACAGATTTATTCAGGCGATTCCCATAGGCTTCAATGTTAAAAATATTCCCGTTTTAATTCAACATCTAATAGTTTATTATTATATTCTGCAGTAAAAAGTCTATAGATTTTTTAGGATCTTTTAGCCTTTTTTGGGGATTTTTTTGGCAAACCTTTTTTCCGTTTTTTTTTTTTAAATAGTTTTTTCTTTTTTCTGTAACAGGCCTTTTTATTCTCATTCATTGGATATTATATGTAAATTCCAGACATTTTCGTTCAGTAGTTTTTTTGCAAACAGCGTTTCAAATTTCAAACTTTCAGGCGTACGTTTTTTTTTTCTTTTTCTCACCTCGTTCGTCTGTGTGTCGGTTTTTTCCGGTGGCTGCTCTGCGCTGTGATTGGCAGCTAGTCGGGTTTCTCCGGGGTGGTTAATCCAGCTGTTTTCTGCAGGTCTCGGTGAGTGTTCGGTGGGTTTTCCCTGCAATACGGGGGCCCTGCGGTGCTTGCTGAATACACCACAGGGTCGGCGAAATAGGATCGCCAAATCGCCCCGAAGTGCAGGGAACAAAAAGTCACCGAACGTACGGTGACTTTTCGATTCTCTTTGAATAACCCTGTAGGTTAAAATAGCCAAACCAGAAAAATTCTCCCATTTATCTCACTTTCCAAATTGGCTATTTTGACCTAGAATTTTCACTTCTCCAGTCATTCTCCTGGTTTTCACCTCTCTCTGAATAACCGTGAGAGTATCGCCCTGCCTCCTGCCAGAAATTGAGGCATCATAGCTATTTATTTTCAGTGAAAGCATTTTGATACATATACAGGGTTATTCAGAGAGCGTGAAAAGCAGGAGAATGACTGGAGAATGAAAAATTCTAGGTCAAAATAGCCAAACCAGAAAAATTCTCCTTTTCATCTCACTTTCCAAATCGGCTATTTTGACCTAGAATTTTTCATTCTCCAGCCATTCTCCTGCTTTTCACGCTCTCTGAATAACCCTGATAGGGTTATTCAAAGAGGTCCGAATTGCTGGAGAAAGGTAACCGAACAGTGAAAATCAGCGTTCGGTTACCTTTCCTGGCCATTCGGCTATCCAGAGAGCAGGCAATACGCCAAATCTTGGCGAATTGCCTGCACATTCGGTGCCTGTTCGAGGGCAGTGAAATCCCCATAAAAAAGCACTGCTTCGGCTATTCAGAGAACACAAACCAGCAGTGAAAGGTTCCCGAAATGCCCTGCCATTCGGTGGTTTCATTCGACAGGTTTATTCAGGAGAATCCCATAGGCTTCAATGTAAAAAATATTCCCGTTTTAATTCCGTATCTAATAAACCGTTCATTATAAAATTCTGCAGTAAAGAGTCTCTTTATTTATAGATTTTGTTTGGATATTTTAAGCATTTTTCAGGATTTTTTTTTTACAGTTCACTTCTTTTTTCTGTAACAGCCCTTTTTATTATCATTCATTGGACCTCATATGTAAATTTCAGACATTTTCGCTCAGTAGTTTCTTTGCAAACAGTGTTTCACTTTTCAAACATTAAAGCAAACTGTTTTGCTAATTTATTCACTTCACTCGTCTGCGGTGTCGGCTTTTACGGCGGCTTCACTGCGTGTGATCGGCTCCTGCTCGGGTTTTTACGGCGTCTTTGGCGGGTTAATCCAGATGCTTTTGCGGGTTTCGGCGTGCATTCGCCGGGTTTTTGCGGTGACTTTTCGTCGGGTTTGCGGCAGCTTTTCCCTGCGCTTCGTCGGCCCTGTGGTGCTTGCTGAATACGCCGCAGGATCGCCGAAATGGGGATTGCCAAATCGGCCCAAATTGAAGAGAACGAAAAGTCACCGAACATGCGGTGACTTTTCGATTCTCTTTGAATAACCCTGATAATGAGAGATTGGTTATTCCAAATATTGCTCTTATGGTCCTGAAAGCATCATTTCCACATGATTGTTTTAATCTATATTCTAATTAAACAGCATTAAATATTCATTGTGTATTATTACTTTGCAGCATTTAATCTGAGTAAGGATTTTTAAGCTTGTCTGGTCTATGATACCATGGTTTAAGAACGTCTTTTATTGCTTTTTCATTCAATCTTTACGGCAGAAGTGGATATAGTTCTCCACCTAAAATGACAATACTGGCTTGCAACAATGAAAATCCTATTATTTTACGAAGATGGTTAATATCACTTTTGTGTAATATTCCTGTATGACAATTCCTTAAAAATGCAGTGAAGTTGGCTAAAGCTGTTTCTTGAGATAAGAGCTGAATTTTATTCATTCTTTGAAGTCTAAGAGGACTGTGTGCACTTCAAAGCATCTGTAAAATATCTAGATACAATATTTATACAGGCTTGAATATATGTTACTAGTTTAGCCTTATGATATAATTAGAAGATGAGCAAATGGCAACATTGTTATGTCTTGACTGCATAAGAATGTGCATCGGTGTAATACAATGGAGGAATTGTGATTATACAGAGATGTATTCTTGCAAAGGTCAACTAGGCCCAGGCCTAGGGCAGCAGACTTGAGGGGGCAGCCTTTAGTAATACTTGCTGAGTGAAATTAAACAATTAAAAGGAAGAAACTTTTAAAAAATGCAGCTCATTACCCCGTTTTTTCCCCTAATGTTACAGTATATTGGATCTCACAAAGAAGTATTTGAGGTGTAAGGGTATATAGCAGTGCAGTAAAGCAATGAAGCTTACATCAATGAGTTTATAACCTAGAATAAATGTTAGAAATCACTCAAATTAGAATTTGCTTTAAATTACATTTTTACAAACATAAATGATCATATGATATATTTATATTTAGCAGGGAGATTGAGTGTTTATGGCAGTACCAAGCCTAAATATACACTTGAATATCAAACTAATTCAGAGTCCCGCGATTGCCTTGAATACATTTTTAGAATATAGAAAAAAGAAGAAGGGTACGGCGCTTCCCAGTGCAAGTAGGTATGAAAAAATTAGTTACCCAGTGAGTAACAGGCATCTTCAATTGAAGGAGGATCAATACCTCAAAAAGAAAACACACATATATTCATATTCATATAATGAAATAAAAAAGAGCTGAACGCGTTTCGCCTGAGTCTAAATAGACTGTACGGCTTCCTCAGCAGCAGCAATAAAAATAAATTCATTTTTATTGCTGCTGCTCTTGAACACGTGAGTGGTCTGACTTTCTGTAACTAATATTGCAAAGTTTTTACGGTATTTCCCGATGTTGGCATTTTTCTCTCCTTTTTCCATATCTGTTGAGAATCAACATCTGCACATACTCCTTGAAAACCTCCGTCTACTGAAGTGGCCAGTGGGAGGGCCTATCTAAATTCTACCCACGGGCGAATATTGCCAGAGCTGGGTGAGGCTCTCTTTAGCGTGAGTGAGAGCCACTATACTTCCAATCATATATTTGTATATTAGCAATATTGTACTATGTGTGTTTTCTTTTTGAGGTATTGATCCTCCTTCAATTGAAGACGCCTGTTACTCACTGGGTAACTAATTTTTTCATACCTACTTGCACTGGGAAGCGCCGTACCCTTCTTCTTTTTTCTATTGCTCTTTCTGTCTTTTAGGGATGACACATATGGGTACAGTGGCGATCGTGCTTTAGGCTCTATCCCGCATAATCACTTACTGTTGCGCCTACCTTTTTTCTACATTTTTAGAATATGTAACCACAAAGACAGCGACATTTTAGAAACAACATTCTCCCTTTTGTAAGTGGTTACCTTTCCCCGGTATTCATGTATCATGCTCCTTCAGTCAGTCTCTCTTTCCAGAGCCACCATGTCAATGTCCTTCCTCCTAGGTCTTACGGATTTCAAACAAAAGATTAATGGACTTTGACACTTTCACTAGCAAGGTGTTTTCAATAAAACCACAGGCAGGACCCAGTGGACATGAAAAAAATGACGTTCCGTTGCAGAATGTGTAAAAAAAATAAGATACCCTTCTTAAAATAGATCTTAGACAAAGAAATCTCATTTGACAGGTAGAGGACTCCTCCTGCTGGCCAAAATGTACTACTACATGTATAATACAACTGAAGCTCCATCTTGCTGTAAAATAAAAATGGAAGTTGTCCAGCTTCAGCACCTTGGATGACAAGTTCAAGGTTCTGAAACTTTGGGAGCACATTCTGGTACCCATTTGCAACAAATTTAGTTTGTAGTAAACAATATTCCTTTGCATTGCTCCAGAATATGACCAGATTGAGTTTACCCTATGTTGGACCCCCAAATACAGTAGTATTTGAACTTCGAGTATGCTCGGTCATGGTAGTGAAAAGGTTTAATTTTTTCATTACTTGATACCTGCTACATTGTGTCCTTTTGATCTAGTTAGCTCCAGCCTTTCCAGCATTCACGAATTGCTCAGCCTTCTTTCCTTCACGGTCTGACACGACATTATATCATATCTTGCTCTATAACTCAGTGATTCGCTGCACACATTTGGTCAGGCCCATTACCAAACTGCTCAGTCCACACCTTTTGGATGTTTATATTAGGAATGTGCACTGGTGAGAAAATTCAGTTTGTGAATTATTTAAACCCTCATCTGTTGGCAGGGAATGAGGAGTTATTTGAAGGGAGAGTGAGCCCATGGCCTGCGGTTTACTCCCAATTCTCCCCCATCCAGATCCAGTATTTAAAATCGCTCAGAAAAATCGCCAGCACTACAATTTATTATTCCAGTATTTTGTGCATTAATTTCAGAAGATGTCAAACAGATCACCTGCTTTGAAGTAACCACTCACCCACTAGTCACGAGTGCAGGAAATTTAATGAGTGCACCCACAATTTGTACACAAACCGGCAAATTAAAAAAAAAAATATTCAGGGTTATTCAAAGAGAATCGAAAAGTCACCGCACGTTCGGTGACTTTTCGTTCTCTTCAATTCGGTGATCCTATTTAGGCGACCCTGCGGTGTATTCAGCAAGAACCACAGGGCCGTCGTAGTGCTGGGAAAAGCCGAAACGCTGTTTGCAAAGAAACTACAGAATGAAAATGTCTGAAATTTACATATAAGATCCAATGAATGATAATAAAAAGGGCTGTTACAGAAAAAACGATTTAAACAAAGGAAAAAAAAAATTCGCAACAAAATCCCGAAAAATGCCTAAAAGATCCTAAAAAAAATCTATTAATAAAGAGACTTTTTACTGCAGAATATTATAATCAACGGTTTATTAGTTATTGAATTAAAACGGGAATATTTTTAACATTGAAGCCTATGGGATTCGCCTGAATAAACCTGTCTAATGAAAACAGCAGGGCAATTCGGCAACCTTTCACTGCTGGTTTTTGTTCTCTGAATAGCCGAAGCATTGCTTCTCTATGGGGGATTTCACTGCCCTCGAACAGGCAACGAACAGGCACCGTATGTGCAGGCAATTCGCCAACAATTGGCGAACTGCCTGCTCTCTGAATAGCCGAATGGCCAGGAAAGGTAACCGCAGGTGCGGACTGACCCATCAGGCAGTGCCCAAGGACCCGCAGGTGGGGGGCCCGGATTTGGGTACATCAGCTGGGGTCTACTACAGGTGGTCCGGCCAGCAGATGAGGGCATCTGGGACAGGTAGCGATATTTGGCTTCGGTCGTTTGCCGAAATGTGCCCCCCTCTGCATCGGCTCGGACGTGGATCATAATGATCCGCTGCCGAGTGTTGAAAGGTTGCGACTGCAGTCTCCCAGGATGTGGACACATCAATCTCTATGCGCCCGCGCGGCTCTCAATTTCGGTCACGCCCCCTAAGGTAATGTGATTTTGCAGAGGCAGAGCCGCCCCCTGCTGCGCACAAGACATCCAAGTGGGCCCGGGCCCAAAAGCAAATATGGTACCAAACCTGAGAGATACTCCCTGAAATGAAGTTTTGTAAGGTTGTGATTTGGGGGGCACCCAACATGACTTTGCCACCTCTCACAGTGGCCTCTCATTTTGAAAATCCTAGACCTGCAGGTTTGGGTTTGCCTACCTGGTAAGACTTTATTAGATTCTTCTAGAATTTTGATATATAGATATTTTTAGAGATACCAGGGAGCTAAATGCCCCATCACAGGAGACAGAGTGTGATGATCTCACACAGCCGAGGCCCCAACCTTCCTAACGGATGTAGGATTGCAGTGACGGACAATGTGTTTAAGAAAAATTGTGGTAGGAAATATTGCAATATTTAGCTGTATCTATGCACACTATATATGAAAATAATAGGAATAGTAAATACAGCTGTGGATCCTGTGTACACTCAGACTCACTGCCTTTACTGTGAGAGCTCTATTGCTGTGTTGCTCTGTGTTACACTCATACACACCGCACATTACTGTAAGTTTTATTGCTGTGGAGCTCTGTGATGTGCTCATACACACTGCACATTACTGTGAGTTTTATTGCTGTGGAGCTCTGTAATGTGCAGTTTGTACAAGTGTGTCAGTAATGTACAGTATTTTATAAACCTTTGCAGCTTCCCATGTTTTCCACAGAGACATTGTGTGCCCCTGTGGAGCCTTGGCTGCTTATGAGTGGGTGATGGCTGCTGCTGCAGAGCAGTGCTCATCTGTAACTCTGGAGGGGGCACAATGGATTCCCCAATTCGCTGCTGGGACTGAGCAGATTTTCTTAACTCATTAAAATAATTATTTACAAAATTGAGTTAAAGAATATATTTCTTCACACAACAATGTACATGTGGTTGTTGCGTTGTATGGTTGTGACCTTTTGTGGGCGTGGCACAAAGGGGCCCCATGATCTCCTATTGCCCGGGGGCCCCATTAGTTGTCAGTCCGCCCCTGGGTAACCGTACGCTGAATTTCACTGTCCGGTTAACTTTCGGCCACAATTCGGATCGCTTTGAATAACCCTGTTAGTTTGTTCAGTAAAGCTGACGTGTTGTTGATTAATATTACGGACGAAACTCCATTTGACTGCGCATATCTATCTTCTATACAAAAAGGGTTATTCAAAGAGCACCAAAATTTCAATGCTCTTTCATTTGACACACTTCAGCAACCTCAATTCAGCATTCACAGCAGGGTTCCTGAAGTGCACCAAGGCTGGCGGCACACTAGCAAACACACGAAGCCCCTGCGCACTTGTTCATGGACGGGCAAAGCATAAAGCCACGGAGGCAAAAATAACATAGACATGAAAAAGCTAAACGGAGGCAGAAAATAAGCCACCATGTATTTTCCTAGGGTGTGGAGACCTCAGACGTTACGGACACACTTCACGCAGTACTCACTATCTCCCGTGAAAAAGTGCATCCGTAACGGGCGCAGTACAGTATGATCGTGTGCCGCCTCCCTAAATCGATCCACCGAATGCTGCTGAGAAACAGTCGAATCGATCAAATAAACCGCCAAAGACAGCCGCAAATTTGTCAAACGCAGCAGCTGGTAAAAGTCGACCAATCACTGTACAGGGGTAAAGAGAAAAAAAATTTAAAGAGAAAAAACGCTACTTTTTTAACCACTTCGATGCTGAGGACGCGCTCAGCGCGTCCTCAGCATTCCCGCTGGTATGCGGAGGACGCGCTGAGCGCGTCCTCCCATTGGGGTCAGCGTTCGGCCGAGTTCCGGCCGATCGCTGGCCCCCCCGGTGCGGGCTGACATCCTGGATGTCAGCCGCGCATCCGGGACCACAGCCGCCCGAATTAGGTGTCATCGCGGCAGCGCGATGACACCTAATTCAGGCGCCCCCCCCGCATGTGCGGAGGAGGCGCCTGAAAGGGAGGGGGGAGGTCCTTCGGACCTCTCTCCCTCCCGATCGGCGGCTCTGCGGGGGTTAACCCAGGCATCATTTGGAAGGGCACAGCCTGCCCTTCCAAATGATGCCTGGCATTAACCCCTGGGGAGCTGGATCGCGAATCGGCGCTGAAAAGCGCCGATTCGCGATCCTTTCCCGGAGCTGGCCGACATCTTGGATGTCGGCCAAGCCTCCGGGAACTCCCCCTGAGGACTGGCGTCATCGTGCATAGCACGATGACGCCAGTCCTGGACTTAACCCTTAACTGCCACCAACGGTGGAGATGTGGCCGTTCCAACGAAACCAAACATGAAAGTGAAAAATTTTGTAAAAAAAAAAAAAAAATGAAAAATAAAAATAAAAAAAAAACTTTTTTTTTTTGGTTTGTTAATGCAGCAATATTGTTCCCATTTCAATTATAATGTGAACAATGATGCTGCACTAACGATTTTTGTATGCGGTGCGTTTGTTAAAAATCTCGTAATTTTCCCCCAAAAAAAATGTAACGAGACCCCATCTCTAATTTTTTTAACAAGCGCACCCCATACAAAATATAACCGCAATTGCTCGCATGTTAAAATGTGAAAAAAAACACTTTACACATTGTAAATTATTGAAAATACATATTTTATTGCATTTTTTGTTATAATATACAGACATGACATAACGTATACATATAATAATGACATATTATGAATCTACCGAGTCTGACGGAGAGCGATATATAATATGTCTGGGTCATATACTAAAATAAGCCTTCAAAACACGTTTAAACATGATGAGCAAAACCGGTAAAAATGACCTCAGCACAGGGGCGGGAAAAGCCTCAGCAGCGAAAGGGTTAAAAAAAAAAAATGCATGAAAATAATTTATAAGGCCCTACGAATAACAATAAAAAGGTCCGTTACAAAATGTAAAAAAAAGCCATGAGAAAAAAATCTGAATCAGAAAGTTCAAACAAAATTCAGAAAAATGCCCCAAAAATTCTAAAAAATAAATAAGTCTGTTTGCTGCAAATGAAAATAAACAGCTGAATAATTTTTTTATAGAAAAGAAGATTTCTTTATTTTTATATTGAAACCTATGGGATTCGGTTTCAGTGCTTTCTGGTGCAGCGCACTTTAGAGACTCCATTTTGCCAAGCCTGCTATGAATTTGCCATTCAAGGTCCCCGAATTGCGCCAGACACGGAGCCGCCAAACTGCAGAACACAAAGAAATGGAAATCTGCTATTCTTCTAATAGGTGTTTAAACCAATAAAAATGCATTAAAATGTGTCTATATAATAAAAAGGATCTATAAAGAACTAATATAAATAAAAAGATCTGTTACAGAATAAAAAAAGATGCCTTTTAAAAAAAATTGGGAATCCAAAATTTTGTGTAATTATATAAAAAAATGCATAAAGGTGTTCAAAAGAATAAATGCATAAAAAGACTGCTGAAAATGAAAAGAATAAACGGTGAATAAAAAAAAATACAAACAATATTTTTTTCCATTGAATCCTATGTGATTCGCCTGTTTAAATCTGTTGAACTAAAACACACCGAAAATGAGGGCATTTCCCCGACCCTTTGGTGTAGTTCGGCATTCTGTGAATACAGTACCCATTACTTCTGTGGGACAATTTCGCTGCCGCTGAAGACCACCGAATTGTGGCGCACTGCACCGTAGCAGGAAAGGCTTAATGATCTTAACATGTACAGCTTGGAAAAAAGACGAGACAGAGGAGATATGATAGAAACATTTAAATACGTAAAGGGAATCCACAAGGTAGAGGAAGGGAGTATATTTAAAAGGAAACAAAGTAGCAAAACAAGAGGACATAGTCTTAGATTAGAGGGGCAAAGGTTTAAAAGTAACATCAGGAAGCATTATTTTACTCAGAGAGTGGTGGATACATGGAACAGCCTTCCAGTTGAAGTGGTAGAGGCCAAAACAGTAATTGAATTTAAGCAAGCATGGGATAGGCATAAGGCTATCCTAAACAAAAGATAAATCCAGGTAAAGTATCCATGGAATTGGGCAGACTAGATGGGCCGAAAGGTTCTTATCTGCCGACATTTTTCTATGTTTCGATCTTAATATTTGGTGAATTGACAGCTTTCCGAATAGACAAACTGCCATGAAATTGCACTGTGTATAGAAATTAACCGTTTGGTGCAATCCGATGGCAAGTTCGTGGCTTACTGAATAACCTCTGGAAAAGCATCTGATGATCCAAATATTCTACTTTTTTCTATAAAACAATTTATAGCCATGACGCACCACAAGGTCATCATGTACACTGAGCACTTGACATACCCGGGGAAAAAAGAAAAGAGGTTGTTCCCTTTTTATTTTTTGCTATTTTCGTTTAAATACAATCTAGGAGTTGAACCTTCATTTCCATGGTAACACAGCTTGTAAATATTGTGGAAGAAAGCCCTCATGAAGAATTCATTTAAGGCACCAAACTCTTACACTCTTCCAAGGTGACTCATCCATGGTTAGTAATGACTATTTAATTTATTTCTGTGATCTGGCATCAGCCGACATAGCAGAAAGTTCTCACTACACGTACAACCGAAAGCATAGATCGAAACAAAGTTGTCAGCATTTTATTTATTTATAAAGTATTTTACCAGGAAGGATACATTGAGATTTCTCTCGTTTTCAAGTATGTCCTGGGTTCAAGACCATTGAATTGTTACAGTTAGAAATACAAAGTAATACAATGCAAGATATTAAAAAAAAACAACACAAATATACAGATTAACAGAAAAATACGTAGGAAATAGTCACTAGGTTACAGGTGCATTCTGTATTGAGGTATGTTAGGAGCTTTTGAGTGACTTAAGACTGGGGGAAAATTTGATGGTGTCTGGGAGGTTATTCCATAATTGTGGCGCTCTGTAGGAATATGAGGACCGAGCCACTGTCTTTTTGTATTGTGGTATAGCAAGTAAGGTGCTGGTCCTGGATCTGAGGTTATAGGATGAGGGAGCTGCTGGTGGAAGCAGTCTATTCAGGTAGGGTGGCAGCTTCCCAGAGATGATCTTAAACACCAGGCTGGAAAGGTGAAGGGTGCGTCTAGATTCCAGCGATGGCCAGTTTAGCTCTTTTAACATGTCACAATGGTGGGTCATGTAGTTACATTGTAGCGCAAAGCGGCAGAATGAGTTATACAATGTAGTAAGTTTATGAAGGTGTGTTTGCGGGGCGGCTGCATACACTACATCTCCGTAATCAATAGCCGGCATAAGCATTTGCTGTACAATCTGCTTTCTTACCGCGGGACTCAGGCAGGATTTGTTTCTGTACAGGGCACCTAGTTTGGGGTAAAATTTAGATGAGAGTTTTTCGATGTGGGGGCCAAAGGATAGATTAGGGTCCAACCACATACCTAGATATTTGAGAGAAGTGACTGTGGTCAGCATGCCATTTGATTTTGTCCAAACACATAGATGGGGATTTTGCAATTTGTGTAGTTTAGGTGCTGTTCCAAAGAGTTGTTTTTTGTTTTTTTTTTTTTTAAATGTATTGCTGGCATTCTATCTCGTGCGACCAAAAAGTTCATTGATTTATATTTTGTCCAACAACCATATATTCCATCGGAGGCCAAGGTTTCCTTGCCCAGTGTTCATGTTTGGCTCTACTATCCCATAGGCTTAAAAAGCAAAGATACAATCAGGTTTATTCAGGGAGCGATAAAAAGCAGGAGAATGACTGGAGAATGAAAAATTCTAGGTCAAAATAGCGGATTTGGAAAGTGAGATGAAAGGGAGAATTTTTCTGGTTTGTCTATTTTGACCCCGAATTTTCCATTCTCCAGTCATTCTCCTGCTTTTCACCGCTCTCTGAATAACCCTGTATGTGTAGCCATTTTGTTGACCAAGAAAAAAATTCTCCAAGGTACACAAATCACCCATTGATGTTCTTTGTAATTCATCTTTTCCAAAGACTAAAGAGATGGCCTTGTACGAGGTCATTCTGTGGCCCCAAATGAGGCACAAAGAATTTTAAAAATCTTTTGTTTGGCAGTGTTATCCGTGAACTAATGAATGTGTCAGCTGTCACCCGGTTGTCCCCAAGATAGTGATTAACTCCATAGTGACTGGGCGGTTTTACAAAAATCCGTCCGAAAGTGCCCGCTGCCGTTTTTACGTTTATGCAACCCACACATTACTATATACCGCCATTAAATAGACTTTCTAAAAATACCATTATTTCCATCATATCGTATAATTTACATAAAAAATTAAATATGATGGAAAAAAGACATTTAAGCCCCAAAATCTACAACTGCCAAAAGGACCCCAGCTAAATAGTTTCTAAATTTTGTCCTGCGATTAGAAATACCCAATTTTTAACCCCTTCACTGCCGAGCCATATCACCTCTGTGCGCTGAGTGCATTCTGACAGTTTTATGCTCATCATTTTTAGATGCCAGCTTAAATCATATTTAATTAACCTTTTCACTGCGGAGGACGTGCGGGGAACATCCTCATTGACTCCCACTATATGCGGGGGACGTTCCCTGCACGTCCTCAGCTAGCGGGAGCCCAGCGAAAGATACTTAACTCTTTCTCCGGGGTCCCGCAGCGTTCTGACTTCATTGAAGTCAGACGCCGAATTTAAACCTGTCCTGACAATGACGTCATCGCCTGAAGGGAGGGGAGATCGCCTGAAGGGAGGGGAGAATCCTTTCGGATCCCCCTCCCTCCTGATCGGGAGGCGTTAGGAAAGAAAGACAGGCACCGCTTTGAAGGGCAGTATCTGCCTTTTCAAGCGAAGTCTGTCTTTAACCCCTGAATTGCCGGATCACGATCTAGCTCCAGTGGGGGCTGCCATCTTGGATGGCGGCTCCACCTCCGGGTCATCCTTTGAACCCCGATAACTCCAGAACCGTGGCAGCTAGGGGGTCATGGTCTGAGCATGGCCTTTCGAATGATACCAAAACATGACCATGTTCAAAGTAAAAAAAATAAAAAATTAAACCAATAAAAAACATGTTTTTAGTAATGCAGCAATATTGTTCACATTTCGATTATGTGAACAATGATGCTGCACTAATGATTTTTTTCTATGGGGTGCGTTTGCTAAAAGTCATGTAATTCCCCCCAAAAAAATGTAACGAGTCCCCATTTCTAATTTAACAAGCGCAACCCATAGAAAATAAAATGTAGAAAAAAAAAAAAACACTATACACGCTGTAGATGATTAAAAATTCAAATTTTATTGCTTTTTTTGTTATAATATGCAGGCAGAGCATGACGTATACATATAATTATGAATCTGCCGAGTCTGTCGGAAAGAACGATGTCTTGGTCATATAGTAAAATGTGGCTCCAAATCGCGTTTAAACATGAGCAAAAGCGGTATAAATGAGCTCAGCAGTGAAGGGGTTAACCCTCCCAGACTAATATATATATATATATTTAATTTTTTTTGAAAGGCCATGGTTTCCAATGATATCAAACATGACCCTCTAGCTTCCTCAGAGCAGGAGATAGGGGGATCCAAAAGGATCCCAGAGGCTTGGCTGACATCCAAGATGTCAGTCAACTCCGGGTTTGAATCGTGCTTTGGCACCGAATCACGTTATGGCAACGTAGTGGTTACTGCTATGCATCGCTGCAAAAGGGAGACTCTCCCTTTCCAGCGGTGCAATTTTTGTAACTTAGAGGGCTACAAAGGAGACCCCTCCCCTTTCTTATTTTTACAGCAGGCGCTGGGTGGTGCCTGGCGATGATGTCATCACGATGACGTCATTGCGCCTGCTGGGCCCTCTCAAAAGTCAAGCCAGGCTTCCAGCCTGCCAGACCGCCGCGGGAGCCCAGTGAGGAAGGGGAGTATCAGGAGGGAGGGAGGTTAGGGGACCCTGACGTACCATGTACGTCCGCAGGTCTAAGGGAGACTTCCCGATCGGACATACATGGTACGTCAGCAGTCGGAAGGGGGTTAAGGAAGCTCAGCCACAATTGTCAAAAAAAGAAATTTAAAAAAATTCACGAGTGTACAAGAAGGAAAACCACCTTAAAATAATTCATTGTATTTTTATTTCTTACTTGGATCTAGAAATTTTAAAAATGCAATATAATTATACACACACACAGAAATATATATATTTATAGATCTCTATAATAGGAGTCGTTACAAATCCCGTTATGTGCTTTTAATACACGGGTGACATACAATTCATTTTACACTCACATGCACACTGGACTTTAAAAACACCATGCTTTTAGATTTTCTTCATTGTCCTCACATTGATTGGTGTTAGAGAAGAGATGTCCACTTTAAGTTTCTTGCTTTTTACATGGATTTCTGTCATGGTTCCTTGCAGTCTCTTGACAGATTGAGTCATAAAAGCAAAGCTCTCTTTCAAGTCTATATTGCCATGCTCTCTGCAAATTTTATCAAGTCCATCAAACCAGGCAAGGACTTTTTCCAATTCAGCTTCGACAGCTTTCTGCTCCTCCAGCTCTGCCAGAAGACGCAGAGTGGCCAAGCTTTCCGCTTTATATTGCTCCTGCAGGTTCCCTGTTTGACTCTGGAGTTCCTTGTATTGTTCCGCACTGTAAGGATAGTGACTGTGAACCTCATCTTCGGGGAGCACAATAGTCTTTGGCACTTGAAGAACAAGCTTTAAAAGACATTTTTCCATTTTCTGGAAGAGATGATTGAAGCGTTCATTTAGGAATTGGAGGTACTTCTCTGTACTCTGTCTGACGTGGAACTTACTAATCCTATGGCCAGGGCTAGTCTCCAGTTTTTTCAGGATCACTTTTTCCACAATCAAAAGCATTTCGAATAAAAAATCTTGGAATGAAATATACAAACGAAGTATACAGGTCTGGGGTGTAAATTCAAAGAACTGGGCCTCGTAGCACATTGGAGTAATAGACATTTTGATTTCAGCAGTGACCTAAAAAAAGACGAAAAAAAACATAAGAGAATCCAAATGACAAATTAAACTCGATGCCATCTTTTTACATACACTGTACAAAACCTAGAACCACAGCCACCTAATGGAAGTGGAATACGGGACAACTGGGAGAAAAAAAAAAGAAAGATCTATTAATCCTTCTTTGTCTTTTACCCAGGTTAGAAAACAGATCGTAGCTTCTAATCCAAATCTGACCTGGTCTCCAAATTTATTTATTTATTTATAAAGGATTTTACCAGGAAGGATACATTGAGATTTCTCTCGTTTTCAAGTATGTCCTGGGTTCAAGAACATTGAAGTGTTACAGTTACATTTAGACCATTAATAGCAGAAAAAAACAGCTGTCATACTATACAGAGTCCCTATCAACAGATTAAATTGTTTTGATGAGAATGGGAGTTGATCATTTTGAGTTTTACACTTTTGCTAAATTTGAAAACATGCATGACTTTTAAGTCAATTTCCCTGGTTTGCCTCTCTACCTCTGCATCATTCTGGATCAGTGTGTCTGACTCCCCCTTGTGGTCGAAAGTTATCACATGCTGATGCAATGTCTTGAACTGTGAAGAAAGGCCAAAACAATCAACGAGCTTATAAGTGTCCACGTCTTTGATCACTTGTAAACTACCAAGTGACACCCAATGTCAATCAAAAAGTGATGAGTATTTTCTTTGATCATATTATCTGGAAATACCCAAAGGCATCTGCCAAACAAAGGCCTACTGATAAATATTTCTTGAACGAAATTTGAGTCCATTTCTGCCTGAAATCACAGGAAGATGTTTGTGTTAACAGGTTTCTTTTTGTTTTGTCTTCTTCTCTGGGGATAATGTATCCTACAATGAGCCTGTAGAATCTCTGATGCCCCTCAATGCTTCTTCAGGGGGAAGTCCACAGAGCTGGTTCCTGCATCCCATTCCATGAAATACCCAACTCAGAGTTTTCGTGTTGCTATTAAAAAAAGGGACATTCTAATCATCCCAACCACTTTATATTTATAAAGTCTTCAGGATGTGAGGAATGCCCCCCCCCCTTTACCAAGCTGGTGAAAACCCTGGGTGAAGTCTAGGAGTTTCCTCCAGCTCCTGTCACCAGCAGCCGGAATTTTTGATTGGTGTGAGCCAGCCGAAGGATAGGATCTGCGCAGCTCAAATCCATTGTTATGTGCAGGCGTTATGGAACATGCGTACATAAAGTGCGCAATACCCGTTGCAATTTGCAGCCCTACTAGGATTGTTAGATCGGCCATGTTTTCTGGACACAGTTATTTCATGCAGAGGGGAGCACAGGGAGAAATGCTGCCCTGCAACATGTATAATTCATATGCTGCAAGACAAAGAAAAGTAGGGATGCACCCTACATAATTTAGGACTTTGCTGAAAGCCTGTTCTGTTTATGTTAATATTGCAACATATGGGCAGACACCCCATATACCCCACTGCACACAAATATATATATACAACACACACACCAAGGGGGGGGGGGGAGAGAGAGAAATATATATATATATATATATATATATATATATATATATATATATATATATTCACACACACACACACACACCACTTGCACATCACAGCAATTTGATGAATTGCATCCCAAAGCTCCTATACCACATTCCCCATATGCAGCAAGGAATTCTGGGTAGAATATGCAAATGACATCTGTCTCACCTTTATGCATCCAGGGTCTGTTATTACACAGAACCCTAAAATCAATGCTATGCCACACCGTGGCTTTCTAGCAGAGATAAGGTTTATGCAACTGGTCAAAGCCACTCCTAGGACAGCGCTGTTTCTGGTTTGTTGGACACTCATCAGCTAGGAGCTAGGCATGATATACACACGCACATACAAACAAGTACACACACTGGCACATGTCAGACCAGACATGGGGCGGCTTTCAGAATGCTCTAACTGCATTCGGACAGGCCCCTTGCAGCTGGCCACGTTCCTTCCAACGAGCGCCGCCTGCAGAGCCTTTGAGCGGCCGCTCGTTGTTAAGCCCCCAGCCGCAATCTTGCGCACAGTTCGAGATCTCGCGAGATTGCGGCATAACGAGTGGCCGCTCTAAGACTTTGCCGGCGGCGCTCGTTGGAACGTGACCAGCTTCAGGAGCCTGTCCGAATGCAGTTAGAGCATTCGGACAGCCACCCCAACCCCTTGGATGCCGGCAAGCCAGGTCAGTGCTGGCTTCAGGTAATGGGGGAGGTATCCGGGGCATCTGCACAAGTACTAAGTACTCATATAGTATAGGTACCGGTGCATCCCTAAAGAAAAGGTTACCTCAGATTCCTTTTTTGTTCCTTACCCGGAGTGAGTCGGATATGCCGCGTACCTGTAGGCCGTTCTCCACCTCCTCCCTCCTTCTGAATTTTTGTTTTCTTTTTCTGTACGCACCTGTACTTGGACACCTTCCGTTGCCTTACTGCAGACTTGGTGGCCTAACCTGCATTAGCTGACTTGCTCGTTTATTTTGTCCCCCCTCCTTTTTATTACCCTTGTTGATTGTTCCATATGTGGCCTGATTAGTGGCCTGTAGACTTGGTGGCCTAACCTGCATTAGCTGACTTGCTCGTTTATTTTGTCCCCCTCCTTTTTATTACCCTTGTTGATTGTTCCATATGTGGCCTGATTAGTGGCCTGTAGACTTGGTGGCCTAACCTGCATTAGCTGACTTGCTCGTTTATTTTGTCCCCCTCCTTTTTATTACCCTTTTTGATTGTTCCATATGTGGCCTGATTAGTTCCCATTACTGCTTTTTCCTTTTTTTAATGACTTCGAATACTGCGGATTCTATTTACGTGTCTGTTCCCAGTTGGCCATGCAAGCCACGTGTTTACCCTTTATTGTTCTGTTGATGATTTTTGAAATAAAAAAAACAAACACTAAGCTAACCATTGTAAGAATCCCATACTCCCCTATCATACCGTAGTGGAGAGGGCAGTGCGATCCTGTGCTTCCTCGCTGGGAGCAGAGTGAGACTGGGAAGAAACAGTTCCGGTCTCCGTCAGATTCTTCCTCAGTGCTGCTGAACTCATGGCCTTAATCACAGGGGCGCGCAGCAGTGCTGCTAAAATTTCACTGCCCTGCACTTTGTTCTGGGGCTAGATGCTAATAAAGCAGCGACCTTGGAATAGGTATGCAAAAAGGAAGACAAGAAAAATCTGCTGGTGCAGTTCGCTTTACTTCCGACAACTTTGGAATAGGACCCCAGATGAATTTAAAAACACATCTCCCATGATGCTCAGCTACTCATTAGTTTGGCTAAGCCTTAGGGAAAATGTTCTTCTAAAACACATGTTTTGCTAAGACCTGCTGTAGATTTAAATTCACACTTTTTCCATTTTTTTTGTTGTTTTAGCATTCTGACGTAACCTGACTTACACACAAACACAATATGAGACTATGAATATATATATGGTTTCTATAATAAAAAAAACCATCAGGGTTATTCAGAGAGCGTGAAAAGCAGGAGAATGACTGGAGAATGAAAAATTCTAGGTCAAAAATAGCCAAACCAGAAAAATTCTCCCTTTCATCTCACTTTCCAAATCGGCTATTTTGACCTAGAAGTTTTCATTCTCCAGTCACTCTCCTGCTTTTCACACTCTCTGAATAACCCTGTATGACTTCAACGAATATTTAAATGTGATAAGAGAAAAATGGTCAATCTGAGCTCTGCACACAGGGTGAAATGGCTCCGCAGCAAAATAGTTAAATATGACTTTAATAAGCACTAAAACCATGATGCTTTCCAGTCATACATACCAGGCTAATACCCTGCAGAAAAAGAATGCAAAACCATGGACTGGGTGAAACACTGCAGTCAGATACTAGATGAAATGAATATCAAATATTGAAGTCAGAAATCCAATAGTTCCTTTGAAAAGAAAAAAAAAGAAAAAAGTTAATTTCAATCTTATTTATTTTACATTACTTCTAGAATGTAAACAAATATAATTATTCACATTGGCAGACTGGAGTAAAGAACATCAAATTTAAAAAGCCTCTATATTTTTAAGAATTATATTCACATACAACGGTTTCCCTAGCACCAGCAGCCTATATAACTTACACCCTTGGTTCTCAACACTGTCCTCGAGTAACCCTAAAAAGGCCAGGTTTGACATATCTGAAGCACAGCACATCTAATTTGCGACGCAGTGATTAAAGGATGCAGTCTGCATTTCCCCAAGGTAATCCTTATCTGGCCTGTTAGGCCCCGTTCACACTGTGCGATTTATCGCAACGTCGCAGCAAAATCCACGCGACGTTGCGCTGTGTAGCTTCTCCAATGCATTTCAATGGAGCTGTTCACATCTTGTTGCGCGTCGCTGGTACATGACCCTTTTTTTGCGACTTGCTATCTGCGATTTGTATTGGTGGTGCTTTGCAAAAATCGCACAAAACAGCGATGTCGCGTGACATTATCGCACCATGTCGCGAATATGAAAATCGCGCGATTTTCAAAATCTCAGTGTGAACAGGTACTTGAGGACAGGGTTGAGAACCATTGCCTTACACGAAAGTCCCATTTCATCCTAGACACACGTTCCATAAATATTCTCATATGGCACAGCTTTTCATACAAGGGTATTTGTGTAGCATGGGCACTTAGAGAAGACACAAATAATACAAATGTCATGTCCTTACAGAGGCTTCTTCATAAACGTCGATTTTGCAGCCATGGCTATCAGCTTGTCTAGTAATGAATGATACTGCTGCCAGCAATGGATAGGATGGGGGGGGGGGAACAAATCAAAACTCTGATCCTGCCAATTGGTTACAAAAAATGTACAGGTATCATTTGCATATTTGATAGTTTTATATTAATGTATTAAATATTATGCATCTCCAGTCTGTAGTGTTAATATTATATTCGAGATGCAACATTGTTGCAGATACTGTAAATAAAAACACCACTGCTCATGCTTCTAGGGTGCGATTCTGGTTGTACCTTTTGAAACAGAAGGTGAACTGTTAGGCTGGGGTCAGACCAGCGCACTTTTAACGTGCGTTCTGGCGCACTTAATTACGGCCGCACTAGCAGCAAATGACGGGCAATGACGGCCAATATACGAAGTACGTTCGCACGAAAGTCCGGCCGCGCAACGCAAGTGGAAAATGAACGCATTTTTTCGAGAACGCAGAACCTCTAGTACGGATGTACAGAGTGCGCTGCGCCCGCTAGCGGTGTGTGTGTGTAATTTGGAGACGTCAGACCCTGCTCATGTCCGGCCAACATAACGTCCAGACGCAAAAGGTTTCCTGGTTTGGATTCGTAAAACATCACGCACGAACATGCGCATCGTATGACCATTTTCGCATATTCCGTGAAAAAAATACATCAATCCGTTCGGACGCACTTTTTTACGTTCGCGTGTAAAAATGCTTTCGTTTGACCCTAGCCATAATGCATTTGTTACGGAAGATAGTGTAAGAACTTGCTATGTTTGACAAGTTTTTTTGATGCATGAGTAATGGGAAAGGGCAATGGCCATCTCGTCCGGTAAGTTTGAGTCATTTATGTGCAAATGGAACCCTTCTTTAGATATGCTTGAATAAACATACCCAAGGTGATCAGACCCGGTGGCAAAATAAATGATTAGTGTATTTGGGAATCTGCCATTTAGTCAGTCTCCGAATTGCCTAGAAAAGCGGGGGGGGGGGGGGGCAGAGATCAGATGGTGGAAAGTGTATAAAAAAAAAAGAGCATCTGTCTATTGGGATGCATTGAGTTAGTTTCTAGTGTATTGCATAAAGTAGCAGGGTTATTCAGAGAGAGGTGAAAACCAGGAGAAAGACTGGAGAAGTGAAAATTCGAGGTCAAAATAGCCGATTTGGAAAGGGAGATAAATGGGAGAATTATTCTGGTTTGGCTATTTTGACGTAGAATTTTCACTTCTCCAGTCATTCTCCTGAGTGTCACCTTGTGACGTGCGTCACTTTGGACTCGAAGTACATGGGCCTAGAAATGTATTGGGGAGGTGCGAGCCTGAATTAACACTACAGACTGGAGATGCATAATAAATTAATATAAAACTATCAAATATGCAATAAATTGTTTCCCTGCTCTTTCCTTTGTTAAAGTCACCCTGTATCTACAATTCTAGATGCAGGGTGTTTGTGTACCTTCTCTCTGCATAGTGTGACCTCTGTATTAGTACCTGCTCTCTATGGTGTACATTCTCTCTATAAGAAATTCCTTTTGTTTACCCGGATTTCTCCCTCCTCCTTCTAGGAAATCCCATTGTTTGAAGGTCCTGTGCAGTTATTTGATCTGTGTTATCTGTTTGGTTGTATGCAAAGGGAGTTGGTCCTTGACTGTACTGGTCTCAATGAATAAACAGTAGGGATGCACCGATACTTTTTTAAAGTACTCACCGATACCGAGTACCGATAATTTTATTTTAGGTCATGTGATGCTTTCCAATAAATCATTTAGGATTTTGCCGAAAGCCTGTCCAGTTTATATTGAAATGTATGGCCATGCACCCAACTCATCTCAGATACATACATTATATATCTATATATACACACAGACCTCAGACCAGACTTGACTACATACATACAAACATATATGTATATACATTCACACAGACCTCAGACAAGACATAAGTGTGTGTGTGTGCATACACACATATATATTACAGACCTCAGACCAGATATACCCATATATACATACACATTATATAGACAAACATACATCCATCTCTATCTCATTTGGGGAAGCTGGCCGCATGCATGAAAAGCATTTGGCCAGCGTTCTCATCCGGCGGGCCGCATTACTCACCCAGCGGTGGTTCCGGTCGCAGGGCTGTGAAGCGATCACCGGGCAGTGGAGACAGCGTCACAGCCTCCACTGCCCGGCGGCCACATCACAGCCCTGCGACCGGACCCACCGCTGGGTGTAATGAGGCCCGCCGGAGGGGGAACGCTGGCCAAATGCTTTTCATGCATGTGGCCAGCTTCCCCAGCCCCGCGGATACCGGCAAGCCGGCCCAGCGCTGGCTTCCGGTATTGGGGGAACGTTTCAGGCCATATGCACGAGTACCAAGTACTCGTACTAACGGCAGTATCGGCACCGATACCTAATAAACAGTTCTATTCTTACCAAGCTTGAAGTCGTGGCTCATGGTTTTGGGGTAGCAGCCATTTTCTACTTGCTGTGCCAACGAAAGGCTCCAGGTCTACAGCTTTGGCTTATTTCTGGGGGATGCTAGTCAGGCTGTCTACATGCACCTGTCTTTAAGCTGTGGCTAAGGTACTTGAGAAAGGCGTGAGAGTCACGAGGAGAACCCGGGTGTACAGCGAGGAAGCGGCATTTGACAGATGTGACCCTGTCCGAACACAGATCTGTTAGTCTCACACACAGTGGTTAAAGGAACACTCCAACAAAAAAATCACCCCCCGTTTTTTTTCCCTAACCTATCCCTATTCCCTTAATAAAACCTTCTTTTTTTTTTCTTTTCTTGTAACTGCAATACTTACCTTTAAAATCCTCTGGTTTCCAGCGGGGTTTTTTTTTTTTATACTCACCTCCCTCCTCTTCCGCTCCCGTCCTTCTTCTTGCTGCGTCTTGGCTTCTGGTTTACGTGAGAAGCGCGCATGCGCGCCTCTCACATAAGCCAGCCAATCGGCAGGCTTCCTCCCGGCTCCCTCTGAGGATTAGTGTTGCGCGCAAGAGGATGCGCGCAACACTAACCCGAAGAGGGAGCCGCCAGCTTCTGCGGGGAGTAGGAGACGTCATCGCGCTGAAAGCGCGATGACGTCTCCTACTCGGCAAAAGTCGGCAGAAGCGGGAAATATGATTCCCGCTCTGCTGACTGACAGCTGGGAGGGCGGAGTAAAGTCCTCCGCCTCTCTCAGCTGTTTTCAGCCTTTTCTGCAGATCGGCTGAGCGGAGGGAGGGGGGACAAAGGGCAGGATACTCCGGGCATCATGACCACCTAAAATAGCTTAGGTGGTCATGTTGCTTAGAGTATCCCTTTAAGGCAAGCTTATTATAGCATTGAGGTCTTTAGGAGGTGCTCAAAACACATTTTTTGCTAGTTATATTGGTTTTTGTGAACTATTTGTTCTTTTGTGAATTGCTGGTTTTACACAAAATACATCTATATACATTTGTTATTTTTACTTGTCTGTGTGTTTATTGTCCACCTTACCTAAAGAGTTAACCCAGTAAGAGGGTCATAATCTCTTATAAATCTAAATCAAGGGAATAGTATTGTATTTAAAATTACAAGATTTATATATCAGTATTTAAAAAAAAAGAGATTTTTTTTTTTAGCCCAGTGAAGTAATATTTCCTTTTTTTGCTTAGGTGCCATCTAGCGAGAGAAGCACTCCAAATAAGAGCCTGCAATTCAGCTGTAATCCTCTGCTGGCATCTCGAGGACAGCAAGGAAATGGACTGTGACCAATGTTTGACTTGCGACAGAGTTGAAATTCACTACAATACCAATGCCTAGAGCTAGATAAATATTCAGTAACAATCAACCATATACAAACTCACACAATTATTCACTGTGTGAAGCCTGCAAGATCATTACTAGGAAACAAATTTTGCTGGTCTAATTATTCTCCTATATATACACACCACGAAAACATGTCAGTGTTCATGATGTTATAGGTCTTAGATACACCCTCGAATTGAAACAATTTGGTAGTTTGTGAACAGAAAGAAAAAAAAAAAAAAAAAAAGGATTGATATTTTCCAATGGGACGATTTCATTGCTGCTGAAAGGTGGCAAACTGACAAAAACACTCGCAGGGTGTACAAAGATAGTTGTGGGTAGCAATCTAATGAACATAGAAAAAGGCTCTTGCCACTGTTGGTGACAGGGGGTAACCCCAATTTAACAATTGAAAAAGATAGTGGAGATGGCCAAAGAATAAAATAAAACTTAGCTTTTAATCAGAAATGCAGTAAAAGAATGCTTTCAAAGCTGTATTGCGATAGGTAAGCACTGTGACTGTCTGCCTAGGACAAACATAACATACATGTCTCAGCGGAGGTGAGAACATACAAGTAAAATAAATATGGTTGCACCGATACCGATACTAGTATCGGGGCCAATACTGGGTACTGCAGGAGTACTTGGTACTCGTGCAGTACCCCCCGATATTTTTACCGATACCGGAAGCCGGCATTGAGCCGGCTTGCCGGCATCCGAGGGGCTGCGGCGGCTGTCCGAATGCTCTATCGGCATTCGGACAGCCGCCTTTGGAGCTGCTCACACAATACTTGCCTTCCTGGGCGCCGCCGAGAAGGTCTCCGCGCGTGCGCTTGTTGGAAGGACCCCAGCCGCGACCACGTGGGACCATGTGATCACGGCTGGGGTCCTTCCAACGAGCGCGCGCGCGGAAACTTTCCCGGCGGCGCCCAGGAAGGTAAGTATGAACACAGTGAGCAGCTGCAGGGCCTGTCCGAATGCTGATGGGCCTGTCCGAATGCTCTATCAGCATTCGGACAGGCCCTGCAGCTGCTCTCCGCGAGGATACTTACCTTCCTGGGCGCCGCCGGGAAAGTTTCCGCGCGCGCGCGCTCGTTGGAAGGACCCCAGCCGTGATCACATGGTCGCGGCGGGGGTCCTTCCAACAAGCGCACGCGCGGAGACATTCCCGGCGGTGCCCAGGAAGGTAAGTATCGTCGCGGGGGGGGGGGCATACCCATGTGTGAGCTGTGGGGGCATATCCATAAGCTGGGGGGGCAATATCCATGTGTGAGCTGGGGGGCGTATCCATGTGTGAGCTGGGGGGGCGTATCCATGTGTGAGCTGGGGGGGCGTATCCATGTGTGAGCTGGGGGGCGTATCCATGTGTGAGCTGGGGGGCGTATCCATGTGTGAGCTGGGGGCAGTATCCATGTGTGAGCTGGGGGGCAGTATCCATGTGTGAGCTGGGGGGCAAATCCATGTGTGAGCTGGGGGGCAAATCCATGTGTGAGCTGGGGGGCAATCCATGTGTGAGCTGGGGGGGCAAATCCATGTGTGAGCTGGGGGGCAAATCCATGTGTGAGCTGGGGGGCAAATCCATGTGTGAGCTGGGGGGCAAATCCATGTGTGAGCTGGGGGGCAAATCCATGTGTGAGCTGGGGGGCAAATCCATGTGTGAGCTGGGGGGCAAATCCATGTGTGAGCTGGGGGGCAAATCCATGTGTGAGCTGGGGGCAAATCCATGTGTGAGCTGGGGGCAAATCCATGTGTGAGCTGGGGGGCAAATCCATGTGTGAGCTGGGGGCAATCCATGTGTGAGCTGGGGGGCAAATCCATGTGTGAGCTGGGGCATATCCATGTGTGAGCTGGGGCATATCCATGTGTGAGCTGGGGCATATCCATGTGTGAGCTGGGGCATATCCATGTGTGAGCTGGGGGCATTTTTATATGGTCTGTTCTTATTGGAAAGCGTCACATGACATTAAAGAAAAGTATCGGTACTCGGTATCGGTGAGTACTTTTAAAAAGTATCGGTACTTGGTCTTAAAGTGGTATCGGCGCATCCCTAAAAATAAAGGCCACTACCAAAAAAAAAAAAGCCATAAAGAAAGTTTGGGAGTATGCTAGATTGGAAATACTAGCACAATACTGGACCCTCCTTGGAAACTGATATAGGGAATAAAAGCAATGTTTCCACACTGCCAGTATCAAATATAATGACTGGAAACAGGCCTTCAAGGGTCTGTGGATATAGCAAAGCATGAGAAGACACACAGCCTTTATAAAGAGCTCTATCAGGAACAAACAATACAGGCTTGAGAAAAAAAAAAAAACAGCCTGGCCTCAGTGCATTGAAACTGAGCTAGATGCCTAAATTGGGAGCGCTCCCATTAGGTAAGGAATATTTCTATCAAGCCAGAAAAAACAGTTTCCAGAGCAAGGATTAAAGGGTCCCTAAAACATAGAACTAAATGAACATCTGTATTGGCTCAACGCGTTTCCCCAGTATAAACCAGCATCATCAGGAGCAGAGAGTGCAACCTAGTTGTTGCATAGACTTGAGAGTGACTTCTTACTCCCTGATAGGGCGCTTCATAAAAAGCTGTGTGTCTTCTCATGCTTTCCTATACCCACAGATCCTTGAAGGCCTGTTTCCATTCATTATATTTAATACTTGCAAGGTTTCCACACTGCCTTTTATTCCCTGTATCAGTTTCCTGGGAGGGTCCAGTATTGTGCTAGTATTTCCAATCTAGTATACTCCCAAGCTTGCTTTATGGCCTCTTTTTTGTAGTGGCCTGCTTTTACTTATGTTCACGTCTCCGCTGAGACATGTATACGTTATGTTTGTCCTACTGTGACTGTGTCTGCCTATTGCAATATAGCTTTGAAAGCATTCTTTTACTGCATTTCTGATTAAAAGTTACATTTTATTTTATTCTTTAGCTATCTCCACTATCTTTTTCAATTGGACCAGTTACTTTGTATGCAAGATATGCTCACTATGCTACAGCCCTGATTATACTTGTGCAATTATTTTTCCTCCTTTCCTATTTATCGTGAACCCACATTCCTACTGTGTCAACATATTTTTGCGTTCGTTTCAGAATTTGGTTATTATGTCTCTCAGCCATAGGGGAACCTTTTGAGTTTATTTCTCACATGTCCTTTATCTGTTTGTCTGGCTGAGTTAAGGCAGCAGCTTCTCATAGTATCAATTTATTAAAAGTTACATTTTAATTATATCCACCATATCGTGCTTCTTAGGCTAGTGTCAGACGAGCGCATTCTGTGCGGACTGTGCGTCCATGCATAACGGACGTACTTTCTGACTGACGACAAGGTAGTGGCCACACTGTCAGTTTATGTGACTGACGTTTCTTTTGACTGATGTAGAAGGGAAAATAAACATGAAAAACATTTTGTCCGTCAAAAATGCAGTCCGTCTGACTACGTTCCATCACTCACACGCAATGCTATGCGGACGTTGCGGACACAGTGCACTCTGTGCGTCCGTTCTAGCAGATTTACGTTCTTGCCTGCCCTGCGTCCGTTGTGCGGTGCGGACGTACTTTGTGTGTGGGGCTCCATTGGTCATAATTATATGCTAGAATGGACGTACAAATGTGCGGCAACACGAACGTGATCAGTGCGCTCGTCTGACACGGGTCTAATCATTCCGCAGAGGTGCTCTACATAACTTGCAAATGTAAAGTGAACAAGTCCTATAGCTGTGTGCAATTTGCTGCTCCTACGGTATGCAAGTTGCGTAGGAGCGCTAACTGCACAGAAAAGCTTCAGGGAATTCCAGGTTCTGAAATCCACCAAATTACAAAAAAATATAATAATAAAGAATAGTAAAGAAAATAAAAAAAAGCAGAACACTCCTATTCTCCAAATAGGTGTTTAAACCTATAAAAAAATGCACTAAAATAGGTCTTTGAAAAAAAATAAAAACACCTTTTTAAAAAAATGTGGGGGGGAAAAAATTACCACTTAAGAAAAAAAAAAAAAAAGGTGGGGGTGTCTAAAAATTAACCCTTTCGCTGCTGAGGCTTTTCCCGCCCCTGTGCTGAGGTCATTTTTTACCTGTTTTGCGCATCATGTTTAAACCTGTTTTGAAGGCTTATTTTAGTATATGACATCGACATATTATATATCGTTCTTTCCGTCAGACTCGGTAGATTCATAATATGTCATTATTATATGTATACGTTATGTCATGTTTGTATATTATAACAAAAAATGCAATAAAATATGTATTTTCAATAATTTACAGCGTGTAAAGTGTTTTTTTCCACATTTTAACATGCGAGCAATTGCGGTTATATTTTGTATGGGGTGCGCTTGTTAAAAAAATTAGAGATGGGGTCTCGTTACATTTTTTTTTGGGGAAAATGACACCATTTTTAACAAACGCACCGCATACAAAAATCGTTAATGCAGCATTATTGTTCACATTATAATTGAAATGGGAACAATATTGCTGCATTAACAAAACAAAAAACAAAAAAAAAAGTGTTTATTTTTTTTTTTTTAATTTTTTTTTTAATTTTTTTTATTTTTATTTTTATTTTTATTTTTTTTTACATTTTTTTTACTTTCATGTTTGGTATCGTTGGAACGGCCATGCTCTGGCCGATCCAACGATATCAAAATTTAACCCCTAACTGCCACGGATCGGGAGATAGGGAGTTCATTGGAACTCCCTATCTCCACACTTCGTGGCAGTTAGGGGTTAATGCTAGGACTGGCGTCATCGTGCTGCGCACGATGACGCCAGTCCTCTGGGGGAGTTCCCGGAAGCTTGGCCGACATCCAAGATGTCGGCCAGCTCCCGGGAAGGATCGCAAATCGGCGCTTTTCAGCGCCGATTTGCGATCCAGCTCCCCAGGGGTTAATGCCAGGCATCATTTGGAAGGGCAGGCTGTGCCCTTCCAAATGATGCCTGGGTTAAGCCCCTGTGAGCCGCCGATCGGGAGGGAGAGAGGTCCGAAGGACCTCCCCCCCCTCCCTTTCAGGCGCCTCCTCCGCACATGCGGGGGGGGCGCCTGAATTATGTGTCATCGCGGGGGGGCGATGACACATAACAATGGCGGCCACTGCTCCGGATGCCGGGCTGACATCCAGGATGTCAGCCCGCACCGGAGGGGCCAGCGATCGGCCGGTACCCGGCCGAACGCTGACCCCAATGCGAGGACGCGCTCAGCGCGTCCTCCGCATACCAGGGGCAATGCTGAGGACGCGCTGAGCGCGTCCTTAGCATTGAAGTGGTTAAAAGGCTTTTTTCTGAAAAAAGAATTTTCTTCGTAAATTAAAAATGTTATTTATTTTTTGTTGCATTGAATCCTATGGGATTCACCGGTTGACACCTATCAAACTGAATCACTGAGAATCAGGTCATTTCGGCCTTCTGTGCAGTGGCGTAGCGTGGGTTTTCAGCGCCCGGGGCCAGCCAAGAATTGTGCGCCCCCACCTGTGGACACGTTATCGATATTGCCCCAGCTCTCACATGGATTTGCCCCAGCTCATGGATTTGCCCCCAGCTCACACATGGATTTGCCCCAGGTCATGGATTTGCCCCCAGCTCATGGATTTGCCCCCAGCTCATGGATTTGCCCCCAGCTCATGGATTTGCCCCCAGCTCACACCTGGATATTGCTCCAGCTCTCACCTGGATATTGCTCCAGCTCTCACCTGGATATTGCTCCAGCTCTCACCTGGATATTGCTCCAGCTCTCACCTGGATATTGCTCCAGCTCTCACCTGGATATTGCTCCAGCTCCGGCAGGGGTTGAGGGGACCCAGATGCCGGGCAGCGCGGGAGTGCCTGCCCGGTCCTGAAGAGTCCGTCCTGTTGAAGGGGCTGCGTGCGTGCGCAGGTCACGCGGTCCGGCCAGTCAGGTGGTACAGAGACTCAGTACCACCTGATTAGCCGCACCACGTGACCGGCTGCGCCTGCACGCAGCCGCTTCCCTTTAACAGGACGGACTCTTCAGGACCGGGCAGGCACTCCGGCGCTGCCCGGCATCTGGGTCCCCTCAACCCCGGGCCAGTTTTAGGGGCGCAAATGCGCCCCTAACAAAACTGCGCCCGGGGCCACGGCCCCCCCAGCCCCCCCCCACGCTACGCCACTGCTTCTGTGGATAGACGGATCATTGCTTCTCTATGGGACAGTTTCGCTGCCGCCAAAGAGCGCCAAACCGCAACGTATTTTGTGAATTGACAGTTTAGTGAATAGACAAACTGCCCCGAACAACCCGTCTATATATTTTTGTTTGCGTTGTGTTCATTACTACTTGAAAACGAAAGAAATCTCAATGTATTAAATACAAGTAAATAAATTGGTGACTGATCACGTGGTCAGCATGAATAACCCATAAGTGTCCTGAAAAACGGCTTGAAACGTGCAGATCGATCACCGATGAGAAAAACGAAAGCGGAGAATGCAATAATCGTTTAGAGGCGGTAACTCTACAGAAGTTCCGTGTAGAACCGCCATGGAGCTCCGTTGCTGTGTGCATTTGCCCAGTGTTTACCTGTCCACACAGCCTCAGCTGTCGCTCCACATTCCCGCCGCACTGCCTCCTAACAGCCACAGGACAGCACTCCACCGGCCGCAGAATGCTAGTTCAAGAGAACCAATCAGAAACGCATTCTAAGGCGCGTATCGCCAATAAGCCCGACCGTTTGAACCAAACAGCGGCCATGTTTAATACTGGCAAGAGCGTCTTAACGAGACTATACCTATAAAGTGAATTATCAATTATCGACATTCAGGGTTGACCGCGTGAAAATACATCTCATTTGAAATAAAATCGAGTCTGTATTTCCACGTATAACGAATAGGCGCAGCGTGTGACGCTTTCTACAAGGCGTGGACAGAAGTTACGGCAAGCACAATGTAATAAATACTAGAGAAAATGTTTATAGGATGGATATGTTTATGAACAGTTTCATTTGGAAATGCAACGCTATTTAACGGGACTTTAGCTTCTCAAGTGCAGTGACACGACTAGACCTTAGAAATTCTTGTCTTCCGAGGGAACTGAGAAAATAGAGGATAATTTGAACTGAGAAAATATGGATACAGCCTTTGGTGTTTAGAACTCAGAAGCGACTCGGAAAGCCACGAAAGGGGTCAGATCCTTAGCCAATTAGACCTCACCAACAACACACACGCGGACCAATAGCGAACAGACGTGACATTAGGGTTCGACAGGCCGAGTCTGTGTTGGAACAGCCAATCGGATGCGCTATAGGAAGGGAGCTGGCACGATGATTGGCTGTGCGTTGTGAAGGCATTCGCTGATGCCGAAGAATAGCTGGGCTGGATCATAGAGAGGGGATGAGAGCGGAGGAGCTCTACAGGCAGCAAGATGGCGTACCAGACATTCCGGCAGGAGTATATGCAGATTCCCCCTGTCACCCGAGCTTACACCACTGCATGTGTGCTCACCACGGCGGTTGTGGTAAGGATGGGGAGCGCACTGGCCTCGTCGTGGTTGAGCTTTGGGGGCAGGAGGTGTGTTACCTACTGGTAGCAGCTCTGGGCTCTCATGGTTCCTCTCAAATTGGAGCCAGCATGTCTAGTAACCCGCGGGCCTGCAACTACTCTGAGCTATGGTTCACTCAGTCAGACGCCCGCTTGGAATCATGGGAAGCTAAGCAGCTGCAGTGTCACGTGGTTTCCATCCCCTCTGTGTACAAGTCACTGGCAGGCATACTACTGGGGCACAGCACCCTCTGCTATACCAGCCGGGCACCTCAGTAACAGGGGCATGTGTATCCCCTCAGTACCGTCACACCTGGTTTCTTCGCATGCCAAGATGGCACAACACACATTATTTCCTAATGTGAAAGTTTCTGTTTCTTTTCTTGTTGCTGCCCTGTATAGTCTTTCAGTATTAAGCTGCTATTGGTAGGTACAGATCTGACACTGTTTTATAATAAAGGATTAAAATGACATTAACACTTATATAGCACTGACCTGTTCTGCAGCGCTTAAAAAGTAAGGAGATCTAGACCAAATAATGTAATCCGCAGTCCATGCCTTCAATTCATGTCTATTTAGATTAACACCAAAGTGTGATGGAATATCCACATAACCTAGAATCATAAATCTTTTTTTTCTTGTATTTGCAAAGCGTTAATACAGCAGATAAAAAGATGACACGTTCACTATTTTCACTCGCAAATCCTAGTGAATAAGAGCAGCACGGAGGGAGAAAATCCTTAAAGTCAGTGCGCTACATGCATTTGGTGACAACATGCTGACTGTCAGAAAATAAAATGTACAGGTTGAGAAGTGAGTTGCACCCAGTGTAGACCTGGCGTTAGGAGTTTTTCTACCTACTGATTTGCTGGGCAATTCCTCGTTTCAAACCTAGGGTTATTCTAGATACAGATTTTAAAAGAACATTAATTTCTCTTTAAGATTTGTTTAAAACGAAACGCCCTCCAACTTGGCTACTGTTTATACATTCAGCATTGCGGACATATGCCCAGGGCACGTCACCTGTTGCCAGATGTTTGGGTAGGGACAGGTCAAAAATAGACTCCTGTTTAAATTAAATGTGTCTTATACTGCGCGATGGTAATGAGTCAGATCTCCCTATTAAACAGCAGATTTGTTCTTCAAATCGGTCATGTACCCCGTATTGCAGCTTTAGAAACGTTCGCACAAATCATTTAAGGTGGTTTTATAGATCTCCACATGGTAGCACCATCCCACTTACAATCCTAGGACAAGTATCTTTTATCCTTTTTTTTCTGTGTTGTTTTTTGTTTTGTATTTTTTTTTTTTTGCCTTTTCTAGCACTTCCTTTATTGCTGAGAGTAAAGAATTGCAGCTTAGATAATGGGATTTTCTCTGCGCTATGGATAGAGATAAAGCTTGGCTGTTTGCACCGTTTTTGGCAAGCTTTGTGTTTAACTTATCTAACAGGTCTTCAATGCCTTTGTCAGTAGGTGTACCTCAAGGCTCTGTCCTTGGTCCTCTGCTCTTCTCTATCTACACCTCCTCCCTGGGCAAAATCATTCACAGCTTTGGCTTTAATTGCCACCTCTATGCTGATGACCCTCAGAGCTACCTCTCTCCCCCTGTCCTTTCCGAAGCCAGTGACTGTTTATCCGGCATCTCCTCCTGGATGGCCTCCCACCACCTAAAGATTAACATGTCCAAGATTGAGCTCCTACTAATTCCTCCCTCTAAAGTCTCCCTACCTCCTGACTTCTCCATCATGGTCAATGGTATCACTATCTCCCCATCAAACCAGGTTCGCTGTCTCTGAGTTACACTTGACTCTATTCTGTCCTTCATCCCCACATTCAGTCTCTCTCTTGCCACTGCCAACTACGTAATAATTCCAGAATTCAGCCATTTCTTACCGCTGACACCACAAAACAACTCACCCATGCCGTTGTAATCTCCCAATTTGAATACTGTAATAATCTTCTAGCTGGCCTCCCACCTCCCCCCCCCCCTACAATCCATCCTGAACGCCTCTGCCAGCTCATCCACCTCACCCGCCGCTTGGTCTCTGCTGCTCCCCTCTGAATCCCTTCACTGGCTCCCCATCCCCTGCAGAATTAAATTTCAGTATCCTTACCCTGACCTACAAAGCTCTCACTAACACCGCTCCCCATTACCTGTCCTCACTAATCACCAAATACACCCCAGCCCGCTCCCTAAGGTCAAGCAGTGACCTGCGCCTAGCTTCTCCCCGCATCACCTCTTCCCATGGTAGACTGCAGGATTTCTCACACGCAGCCCCCATCCTCTGGAACAGGATCCTCTCCCTGGTACGGTCAGACTTTCCCCTAGTTTCCCTTCCTTCAAATGCTAAGACATTCCTATTTAGGGAAACCTACCACCCGACTCACTGATACTCCCACTGCCCCAACCAGTCCATCACTCTCACCTTGCAGTCCATCACTCTCACCTTGCAGTCCATCACTCTCACCTTGCAGTCCATCACTCTCACCTTGCAGTCCATCACTCTCACCTTGCAGTCCTCTCCTCCTGTTTCCACCCCCCAACGCTTCTAGATTGTGAGTTCCTAAGGGAATAGGGCCCTTGTTTCCCCCTGTACTGCTTTATCAAAATGTTGTTCAGATACAATGTATCGTAACCCTGTCTATATTGTGCCCATTGTTCAGCGCTGTGGAATATGCTGGCGTTATGTAAATAAAGTATAACTTTTTTTTTTTTTTTCCTATTCCCAAGGGGTTTCTCATTTGGGAGTCTTTCTTGGTACAGTTTCACATACAGTGGAAGTTGTTGCAGCTCCCATAATGTGCATGTCATGTCGCTGCCTGTAGACTAGTTTTAGTGCAGCTCTCCCCACAGGTCGAATAGCTGCATATAGAACCATTAGTCCTAACCTCATGAAGCTCTATGTCTGCTTGTTCTTTTCTAGAACATACAGATGTTTGCACGTGGAGTGGTGGAATGTACATTGTTTCTTGTTATTCCTGTGTTCTGGTGGAGATCAGATATTTGGCTAATACTCTTGGGCGCTCATCCATGACCTGTCTGTCTCTGTGCCAGCATCATGGCACAGCCCTTCATAAGTAAAAGGATGTTGCAGATCTTAGAGGGGCCTAGATGAATGTTCTACATAGTGACATCCCTGCGCAGGCTCCTTCTTTTATGTGAATAACAATATAACTATGCGCTGCAGAAGCTGTATCTTTGTCTGACGCGCAGCAGGATTACCCTTCCTGATCCGCATAAAGCTCCCATCTAAGCAATGTTCAGGGGTTTGGGCTCTGTTTTGGAATAGATTTTGAGTCAAGAGTAAATGTGACCTGAGCTCTTTAAGTATATGGAGTTGGTTTATACAACAGCCCTGGTTAAGATTAAGTTTACATGTCTGGCTGGGCAGGGTTGCGTGTGTTTGCTGTGGCTTCTTTTAAGTTTTTGAAGTGCCGTCATTACTATTATCCATATGGAAAGACAAAGGGCATTTTGTTTTTATTCTCCAATGCTATAATATTAGCAGTATTTGCTGTTGTCTCGGATTTTGTTTTTCTGTGAGGTTTTGATGAACTAGCAGAGTTTTTGGGGTTTTTAAAAGTGCTGCTAGTAAGACTCATTTGGTTTTTGGGGGGGGAGGGTTTGCATTTGGGTTGTTCCTTTTCTCCTTTTTCTATTCTATGCCTTTTTTTTTATTCTTTTTTATTAGTGTACGATCTACAGTATGTATGGTAAAATAATCACAAAGCCTTTCTTGCTTTTTTTTTTTTTTTCCCCAGCAATTAGAGCTCATAACACCTTTCCAGTTGTATTTCAACCCAGATTTGATATTTAGACATTACCAGGTAAGAATGCATATAACGATGTAGCAACCTACAAGTCTTGCTTTGTGGGTTTATTCACAGTGATGTGAAATGACAAGGACTTGCATGGGATTTGCAAACCATAGGCCAAAGAAGATTGATTGGACAGTCTAATGCTGGGCTATCAAACTCAGACCCCCCCCGAGAACTACAACCTCATGATTCCCAGGCCATCCCTTGCATTGAAGGAATTTTGAGAATTGTAGGCATCAACATTTGGGGGCTGTGAGTTTGACAGCCCTGCTCTAATGTTAAAAGAGGAGGGGGAAGAGTGGTTAAACATTAACCCCTCCTGACCCCCCCCCCCCTCCCCTGCAGTCACCCTCCTGTTTTAAACTTTTAGATATTTTGTAAAATGTTTTATCAGCACTGGGCTCCCTTCTGCAATATGTCACATGACTGCAGGGGACTGGACATTTCAGCCAATTCAATAGAGGGGAGTGGGTTCCGACCTGGTCCCAATCCCAGAAGCTACGGTCAGCTTTTCAGCTTTTGCTGATCTGAGCCTCTGGGAAATGCACAGCCCATGCATTTGGAGGATCCCTCTGAGGGGAAGGACTGTGACCACTCCATTTACATTGAATGTTCACAATGCATAGAGCAGGGATGTCAAAATCCAGCCTCCCATATGTTTCTGAACTACAACTCCCATTATTCCGTGGCCCTGTAATTCATTGAATTAGTTCTGGGACTTGCAGGCATCAATAACTGGGGGGCCATGAGTTTGACGGCTATGGCATATAGTGCTCCTTAAAGCTCTGCGATCCTTCAGCTTGGCTAGTTTTACCTAAAGTGTAACTTCTTGCAGTAGTAAATCCATCAATTCACAGCTTGGTAAATAACCCCTCTTAGTATTTGCTGATTTTAAAGATATCCTTAAAGATCTTTCAATGAGTGCTGTTTGATTACAATTTTTTTGTTTTATTACAGGTGTGGCGATTAATAACAAATTTCCTGTTTTTTGGATCAATTGGTTTCAATTTTTTATTTAATATGATTTTCTTGTATCCTTTTTTTAATGCAGTTGTTCAAAAAATGTTTTGTAGACATTATATAATAGTAAGGTAAGATTATCACGTTTTATTAGCATAGATCTGGTGAACTTTTTATTGGAAACTAGTTTCATAATCTATTGGATGATTTTTTTTGTTTTGTTTATTCGATTCATCGGATAAAGAAAAATATTTGTTTACTGTAAACGAACAATATGTAAAAAAATCAACCCCTGCCGCCTTCCTATAAACAATTTGCGTAGTGTACATTACCTTTGTACATATATACACAAATTGTGTATCTTGCATACTTTTGTTTTCACACACAAGGTACATGTGCACCTGGTTAGAATGATAGATTGAAGCTGTGTGTGTGCAGTTTAAGCCCATGTCTGCTCACCAATCGAATGTTGCTACGAGCGCTCAGATTGTCAGCACAAATGTGGGGTGAGAAGGGGGGGGACACTCCGCGCAGCCTGACCATTTTAATAATCTGAAGTGGTCAGGGTGTATAGAGTGTCCCTTTACATTTTAATTTCATGAACAAACTGAGAGGGAGGAGAGTCTGGAAGTGGAAGGGATTGTGGGCGAGGGACTTGAAGGCTGTCCACTGGCACTGTAGTCGGTCGACCGACTTGGTCACCCAACTATGGACAATGCCATCGGCTGATCAGGGTCGTCCACTGGACGCATCTGTAGATGACCCAGATTGGCCGATGGACAGGCCGCTGGGTGGAAAAAAGAAAAACCCTGCTGCCAGGTGGGAAAGCACCTGTCTTTGATGCTGAAACTCCGTTTCAGTAAAAGATTGCCCCCGTCCAGCACGACGGCTCATAGTGGGGGGGCTCACCAGGCTGTTTCAGCACACAGAGGTGAAATGGCTCAGCAGAGAAGGGGTTAAAAAGCAAAAACCTGTAACTATTGGGTATTTCTTATGTTAGGACAAAATTTAGAAACTATTCAGCCGGGGTCTTTTTTGGCGGTTGTAGATTTTGGGATTAAAGTTTGAAAAGTGTTTTCTCCATTCTGTCATATTGCATAATTTTTTAATATAGCAAATTATACAATATGATGGAAATATTGGTATCTTTAGAAAGTCCATTTAATAGCGAGAAAAACGTTTTATAATATGTGTGGTTTCCATAAACGAGTAAAATGAAAATTAGACCTAAACACAAACAGCGCAGAAACATAAAAACAGCAGTGGGTACTTTCAGACGGACAATCGTAAACCTGCCTGGTCACTGTTGGGTTAATGTTTCATCTATGTACAGGCAAAGGCAAGCACAGTTGCCTTGGTGTCGCAGAAGAACAGGTTGAATTTCAGAATTGCGCTCCTATATGATCTAAAAATACTATGTGACCAATTAGATGAGGTGTTAATGCATGACAAAACAGCAAAAAACAAAGTACTGAAATAATATACAGGATGACATGTCGTAAACTAGACTGTAAGTTCCGTCGGGAATAGGGTCCTCATGTCCTCCTGTATCTCTTGGCATCAATACTGACATGCCTCCTTTTTATGTATTGAATTGTCCTGTCTTTACCCATTGTACAGCGCTGCGCTTAATAATAAACCCATTTATAAAATCCGTCTTAATATGGGCAGCAGAGGAAGGGGGAGATCTGGAATTTACCTATGGTTCCTCATCAATTGAAGGGAAAACAATTTCATAAATGTCAAGGTTATAAAAGATCTAGAGGACGCTGGGAGCTGTTTGTAAAACTGGTGCCTAAATCTAATCCTCAGAATTAAAAAAAATCTTTGTTTTTGTATATATAACTTGGCATATTCTGGACAAACCCAGCAATGTATCTTGTGTGCAAAAAGGTTTTCTTTAACATGAATGCTTGCTGCAGATATCGATATTGCAGAATGCTCGAAGAAGGCTCCTTCCGAGGTCGAACCGCTGATTTTGTATTCATGTTCCTGTTTGGTGGCATCTTAATGGCTGTATCCTTTTTCTCCAAAAGAAACTGATTAATACGTACACTCAAATGTCAACTTTGGGGGGGATGTTCCTATATGATGGCAGTACATTATCACAGAAGTTTAGGATTTTTTTTCTTTGTCCGCTGCCAAGTGCATGGAGTACTTTTGGACACATGAGCGTGCGAGTCTTCAGGAAGCCTTGAGATTGGCACTCTCTGGTATCCATTTCTGGGCAGGGCTAATACCTTGCACTTGGGCCGAATCATCCCCTGAAGGCATTTGAGTCACTCTGGCTACTCCAATTATATTGAGTGGTACATTGTCTAAAGTATCCCTTTTTAGGCCGGCGTCAGACAAACGTAGTGATCACGTCCGTGTTGCCGCACAGTTTGACGTCTGTCGTAACATAGAATCATGAGCAATAGAGACCCACACACAAAGTACGTGCACACCGAACTGCGCACGCACAACGCACGTGGCAAACGGACGCAAGTTAGGCAAGAACGTAAAACTGCTAGACGGACACGCAGAGTGCACCACGTCCGCGTAGCGTTCTGTGTGAGTGATGAGATGTTGGACGCAGCGCATTTGCGACGTCCAGCACCTTGACGCACAAAATGGCTTTTCATATCCTTTTAAATTTTTTAGCATTTTTCATATTAATTTTGTTTCCCATAATTCCCCTTTTTTTTTTCTACGTCCGTCAACAAAAACGGACCATGTGGTGTCTACAGTATCTTCAGTCAGTACATCCGTCCATTATGCACGCACACAGAGTGCGCTCAGACTGCATTCATCTGACATTAGCCTTAACAGGGCTTTAAAAATACCAAGCCAAACACTATGGGCCATATTACATAGTTGGTGCTAACTTAACCAGAGATGTTGTAAACTTCCCAGAGCCATTATAGCCTATGGAGGTTTTAAGTTTACAACAGCTCTGGTTCAGTTAGCACCAACTATGCAATATGGCCCTATGACTTTTAGGAAAATCTAGAAGCCAGACAAATGAGATACATATATATGTATGTATGAGTACTGATAATTTTATTTAATGTCATGTGACCGCTTTTCAATAAGAACAGGGCTTAAATATATTGCCCCCAGCTCCACCTATATTGTCACCAGCGGTCTCTCCTACTCTGTCAGGCTCCTCTGAGTGCTCTTCTTCCTTCGAGCAGTCGCTGGCAAAGGTTGTAGCCCGGCCACTCGTTGAGAACCACGCAGAAGCCATGGTCTCGCAAGATCCTGGAGTTCAAGGGAACTCTGCGATCTCATGAGATCGTGCCTGGTGGATTTGAAGGAAGAAGAGCACTCGGAAGCCTGGCAGAGTGTTGTTCGAGCACTGTCCCAAGGATGCCGACTGGCAAGCCAGCCCAACGGTGACTTCCAGTATCTGTTTAGTTATTGGAGGCATCTGCACGAGTACTTGGTACTTGTGCAGATCCTGGTATCGATACCGACACTAGTATCGGTGCATCCGGTGCATCCCTAATATAGATTTAGGTAAAATAATCCAAAAACGTAGTAAATCCCAGGTGTCCTGGATTTGTCAAGCCACAATTTAATATGTAAAGCAGTGTTTCACAAACCTGACCTCAGAACCTGCTGACACACCACGTTTGCTAGATATGTGAAGCACAGCACAGGTGGTATAATTTGCTGCTCAGTGATTGCAAGATTCAGTCTGCTTTTCCCCAAGGTGATCTGCAAAATCTGACCTGGTTGAGGGTCACGAGGACAGGTTTGGGAAACACTGATGTCAAGGATGGGATAAGACTGCAGTTCTTTAAAGTATTCTAGAAATACCCACCGTTCATACGGTAATTATTTTGACATTCAGTAAGGGATTAGGTGACACTTCTTGTACCGTGTTTCTTCTATTCTGGCAGCATAGTGAGCAGTGATGGTATCATTTCTTCCTTAATGGTCTGTCTCCAGATCTTTGGTTTGTTTGTGAACTTAGTTTTCTTAGGTCAGGCATTCACGATAATGCTGGTGTACGTGTGGAGCAGGAGGAATCCTTATGTCCGAATGAACTTCTTTGGTCTCCTAAACTTTCAAGCCCCGTTCCTGCCCTGGGTGCTCATGGGCTTTTCATTGTTGCTGGGGAACTCTATTATTGTGGACCTTCTAGGTAAGGAAAAAACATTTTATTCAATCAAGTGGTGCAGCAACTGGATGCTGTGACAGTCGTTCAAAGCGGATGTGTCAACTCTGTGAAGACCCAACACCCCGTTTAATGCAAAACTCCAGTGATGCCAGTTTTATAGTTGTTGAAGCATTATAGGAGTTGTAGTTTTATAATACCATGGTCATTTCTCCTTCTGGGCTGGGTGTGATCCTTTACCTGAATGAGTACTCGTCTAACATCCTGCCACGGTCTTTGTTTCCCTCACTCCTGACCCTGCCTTTCCAGCGCTGGGACAACCGAAGTTAAAACACAGATATATTTTAAAAAGCTTTTTTTTAATTGTTTTCGTTCTGATCGTATCTAAGCATTTTTAGTGGGTTGTACAAATTTGGCACATTATCAGCTTTTTCCAGTCAGGTACAATAGGTGAGTTAAAGTACTTTTACACAAAGCGCATTCCAGAATACTAAAACGGTAATTATTTTTCTTATTTCCACATCGATGGTCTTAAAACCTAGGGGGCCATATTACAAAGCTGGTGCTAACTTAACCAGAGCTGTTGTAAATTTAACAACCTCATAGAGTATAATGGCTCTGGTAAGTTTACAACAGCTCTGGGTAAGTTAGCACCAGCTTTGTAATACGGCCCTGAGTGTGTTAAGACCTACGTGAAAAAAAGACGACACGTGGTACGTTCCAGAAAGAAGAAATTGGTAGGGGGAGGTCAATGATAAGGCAGAGAAGCAGCTAGAAAGCCAGAGTTAACCCTTTCACTCCTGAAATCTGGTTTAAACAATATGGGGGTTGTTCTGTTGCAACAACAATCTGAATAGGAAAACCAAAGACCAGTATGAAGCTTCCTTTTGTCATTCTTTGATTTACCTCAGGGGTGGGGAACCTTTTTTTCTGCCAAGGGCCATTTGGAAATTTGGAAGATCATTCGAGGGCCATACAAAATTAACAACTTAAAATTTAGCTATATTTAAGAAGAAATTAATTAACTCACCCCTAATGTGATGGCTGGAACTGCTTCTCTTTGGTGAGGCGCACCATGTTAACTGGTACAGATGATGTTGTTACTTGCAATTTTCCAGGTTTGTGCCCCTCCCCATTTAATTCATTTCACCTCTCTCCCCATTCAATTCATTTCACCCCTCATATAAATTCATTTCACCCCCTCCCCATTTAATTCATTTCACACACCTTCTCCCCATTTAATTCATTTCACTCCTCTTCATATAAATGAATTTCACCTCTCTCCCCGTTTAATTAATTTCACCCCTCATAAAAATGTATTTCACATCTACCCATTTAATTAATTTCACCCTCCCCATCCTCATTTAATTCATTTCACCGCCCATTTAATGTCAACCTCCACATTTAATTGATTTAACCCTACTCCCCATTTAATTTCACCCTCCCCTTGAATTTCTTCCCCATCTAATTCATTTCACCCCCATTTAATCTCACCCCTTCCCCATTTCCATATAATTAATCTCACCCACTCCTTTTAATTAATTTCACCCTCCCCCTTTCCATATAATTAATCTCACCCACTCCCCTTTTAATCTCCCCCCTCCCCATTTAATTAATGTCACTCTCCCCCTCTAATTTCATCCCCCTTTCCATCTAATTAATGTCACCCTCCCCCTTTTAAAATTAATTCCAGGAACCCCCTCACCCACCCCGTGGCCCTTTTTTTACCAGACCGCGGCAAGTAGCAGAATGAGGGGACGGGATTATCCCCGCTCCCTTCACTCGCTGAAGAGCGCCGGATCCTCCTTCACGCTGCGCCTGGAAGATGAGGGGCGCAGCGTGTTGGAAGATCCAGCGCGCAGCAGCTAGTGAGGGAAGCAGGGTTAATCCCCGCCCCCTCATTCTGCTACTCGCCGCCGTCTGTGACAACTGTAGATTTCACTGTTTGCGACAACTTCAGATTTCACTGTTTGCGGCAACTTCAGATTTCACTGTTTGCGGCAACTTCAGATTTCACTGTTTGCGGCAACTTCAGATTTCACTGTTTGCGGCAACTTCAGATTTCACTGTTTGTGGCAACTGCAGATTTCACGGTTTGCGGCAACTGCAGATTTCACGGTTTGCGGCAACTGCAGATTTCACGGTTTGCGACAATGATGTTTAGTGAACAACCCTCAGTGTGACAGGTTTAGGTGCTATCTCATTGACCTGTGCTTATCGTTAGGACTTGTGTTAAATGTGAAGGCTGTTTCACTGAAATGGTAAATGTAACTAATTACAAAAAATAAAATATTTTGTCCCTTTTTTTTAAATATCCTGTAATAGCTTGAGTGCCATCAATGTCTGTAAGCTTTGGTTTAAATGTATTTAGCCTCCTTTTTGATCATAAATGTAATGCGCTCTCAATTTTGAAACCTTAGATGTCCTATTCTGCCCCATTTCCATACTAATACAAATGTTTTTTGTCATCGTCTAGGTATTGCAGTTGGGCACATCTATTTCTTTTTAGAGGATGTGTTTCCAAACCAACCTGGGGGAGGAAGAATTCTTAAAACTCCATATGTATTGTAAGTATATTTAAAATACTTAAATATATTTAAGTGCTTGGTTATATGTAGTAGCACACAAGTCTTCCTTCCCCCTCATTTCATACCGTTTTCACACGTTTACTATTGATCTCTAGCATTCTGTGCTGTGGAATATGCTGGCATTGAAAACAAGATAAACCTCTTAAATCGGGGGTCAGCAGTCTTGGCTGGGAAAACTAAAGTAACAAAATACATTTTTCTCAAACTAAAGATGTAGAGATCCCTGCTTAAAACCTACAGAATTTGTGTAGAAATCCTAAAAAACTAAGGGCCAGATCACAACTCTGACGTTAAAGGTAAGACACAAATGGGACAAGTTGTCTGTCGTTTTCCATTTGCAGCTTTCCTTTTACGCACGTGTTATGACCAAGCCACTTTACCAGAAGCTCGAGTTGTAATACCTTCGAGTCGCAATCTGATAATACCAGGAACACTTAGTGCCACTGGTGTTATCTGCTCCATGAGTCCATAGGACTTCATGGTGACAGATCTCACGCGAGCGAGATCCGGCTGGGGCAGCAGAGTGATATGCTGTGGAACACTGGGATCTGTTTGTTCCCGGTCTTTATGTCTCTGGGGTGAGGAAGAGGCAGATCACCCTGCTTTCGCCACCGAGGGATCTGTGGCGAGTATGGGATTTTTAGGTTTGTGTAGAAGAGCAGTCACTTAACACAAGGGTCTGGAAAACTTTAGTTTGTCTTGGCCACCATGCTGCAGCTCAGTTTCAGGGTCTTGCCAATCTATGTAGAGCAGTGTTTCCCAAACCTATCCTCAGGACCCTCCGCCTCGCCAGGTTTTCCAGATATGTGAAGCACAGCACAGGTGATATGACTTGCTGCTCAGTGATTGCAGGATTCAGTCTGCTTTTCCCCAAGGTGGTCTGCAAAATCTGGCCTGGTTGAGGGTCCGGAGGACAGGTTTGGGAAACACTGACGTAGAGCAACAATTCTTCTTTTCAGATCCTCAGAGTTCTTTGCCATGAGGTGCCATGTTGAACTTCTAGTGACCAGTATGAGAGAGTGAGAGCGATAACACCAAATTTCATACACCTGCTCCCCATTCACATCTGAGACCTTGTAACACTAACGAGTCACATGACACCGGGGAGAGAAAATGGCTAATTGTGCCAAATTTGGATATTTTCACTTAAAGGAACACTCTACTCAAAAATCACCCCCCCCCGTTTTTTTTATCCTAACCTATCCCTATTCCCTTAATAAATCTTTAGTTTTTTTTTATGTAACTGTAATACTTACCCTAAAATCCACTTCTTTCCAGCGGCGTCTTTTTTTTTCTTCATACTCACCTCCCTCCTCTTCCGCTCCCATCCTTCTTGAGCCTTCTTGCCTTCTGGTTTACGTGAGAAGCGCGCATGCGCCCCTCTCACGTAAGCCAGCCAATCGGCAGGCTTCCTCCCGGCTCCCTCTGAGGATTAGTGTTGCGCGCAAGAGGATGCGTGCAACACTAACCCTCAGCCGCTGCCGCCAGCTACTGCGGCGAGTTGGAGACGTCATCGCGCTGAAGGCGCGATGACGTCTCCTACTCGGCAAAAGTCGACAGAAGCGGGAAATATGATTCCCGCTCTGCTGACTGACAGCTGGGAGGACGGAGTAAAGTCCTCCGCCTCTCTCAGCTGTTTTCAGCTTTTTCTGCTGATCGGCTGAGCGGAGGGAGGGGAGACAGAGGGCGGCATACTCCGGGCATCATGACCACCTAAAATAGCTTAGGTGGTCATGTTGCTTAGAGTATCCCTTTAAGGGTGTACTCCCTTTTGTTGTCAGTGCTTTACACATTAATGGCTGTGTGTTGAGTTATTTTGAGGGGACAGCAAATTTACACTGTTATACAAGCTGTACACTCACTACTTTACATTGTAGCAAAGTGTCATTTCTTCAGTGTTGTCACATGAAAAGATATAATAAAATATTTACAAAAAAGTGAGGGGTGTACTCACTTCTGTGAGATACTTTGTTTTTCTATTTATTAGTGCTTCCTTACTTTGAAACCCCAATTTTTTTTATTTTTAGAAAAGCAATATTTGACACTCAAGAAGAAGATCCAAATTACAACCCTCTTCCTGAAGATCGACCTGGAGGGTTTGCTTGGGGTGGAGGACAATGATCTGAAATAGACTGATACTGGTGCCAATGGGAGGAAAAAATGCAACCAGGAATCAAACCAATTTTTAATACCTTGCAGGACACATTCTTACTGTCGCAAGAGACAGCTGTCACATTTCTCCAGAGCAGGAAGAAGCACTTTATGATTCATTGACTCACCCAAGGAGACCTTTTCAACTACCCATCAGTGCCTCTCAGCGGAGGTTTTGCTTGCATTGGTACTTGAACTTTTTTGGAGCAAAGAAACTGGAAACAAATGCTAATCGGCAAGGCCATGCATACTTGTTTAACTGTTTTTAAAGGTGTTGTCTGTATTTTCTTAAGTTCTTTGATACAGAAGATTATGTATACTAGTCTTTAAAAGACACAAGAAAAACCTTGAAAACCTGACCCTGCTGTCTGTGATTTGTATAGTCAAGCATTTAGGTTCACATTTTATTAATCAACCATAAAGAAACTGTGCCCCTCTTCCTTCCCTTATCATTGCAACCATTTGTTTATGATGGTAAAAGTTCAGCTGACTTGAAAGATATTAATCACACGCTTTAGTCTTCCTTACGCTGGAGACCCAAGTGTGCTTACTTCTTCTTTATGTTCAGGTCCTCCTTAACTTTCACACATTCTAATTCGTGCAAAATAATTTTGAAGCTTTTCAATGTGTGGTGTCAACAAAGATGATGAACGAAGAGCGTGATGACCTCCAATACAAAGAGCATAGATTTACAGAATTGCCAAATGAGGTAAATCATTTAAGACGGCTTCCGGGTTACCAGTGGTGCGACAAACCATGAGCTGGTGTTTTCAGTCTGTGCAGTAATGTTAGTCGGTAAAACAGAATCAGGGGTAACCAGGAGGACACATGGAGTAATTTGCATAATTTTGTGCATCTGACGCCAAAATCTATGCAGCAGTTGGGCTCCAGAGTTCAAAAGTGGGTAGTGTGTAGAGTTTTTTTTCTTGCTTTATTAATTTCCCTTATTGATGGCACTTAACACCTGGTTTTTGAAAGCTTTTATGTGATCTATGTGTTATCCGTACCTGTAACTCTGTTACATTGGCAAGTTTATTGGTAAATATTGTGTGTAAAGCCACACAGAAACACAGGCTGGTATTGAGCCGAACCTTGAGATACATGCAGTATGTCCTGCCTCATATCTGGTGTGGCAATGTTTTGAAGGGTCTGGTAGCGTCTGTGTGAAAACTATTAATTTATGAAGAAGTGGCTGTATTTCAGCCCTAAGCTTCAATTAGGTTTAGTCGCTCACCTTGGTTACATAGCTAACATTTAATGTTGCGTGGAGGTGCTGGGAGATCATTTTATGTATAATGTTGGCCTGTGGCCCAGTTCTCCCAAAAGCTTTTTATTTTTGGTCTGGGTACATTTTTACAACATGTGTGAATAAAAAGAGAGGTGTAAAGTTAATATTATTTATAGGTTGCGGATTTGTGCTCTTGGATGAAAGAAAATCTGTCATCGGTCCTTTTTTAATTGACCTCTCGCACTTCTGATTGTTATAGGCTTATGGCTAGGATCAGACGCGCGTCATTGGAGAGTGGAAGGAACGTCCGTGAGAGTGGACGTTCCTTCCACTCGACGCCTGTCTGGCCACCTCACTGAGCACAGTGCGCTCAGCGCTGCAAGGCTCGATCCTCCTATGGAGAATCGCACTTTGCAGCTCTGTCAACGCACGTCCTAGCGCTTTGACGGAGAGGCTTTCTAGATGTCCGCAGCACGGCCCTGTTGCACGTGCAATTCAGTGTCACAACGCTGCAATGGATGCTGGAAGCCACGTCAGTACGGGCGCACCTAGTGCGCTCATCTGACGCCAGCCTAAAACGTGTCATACAAATTCCTCATTTCTATGCCCTAATTCTTGTATTTTTCAAACTGAACTGAACTGCACACACACACAAATGTTCCCTTACAAAATTCTGGAAGAACTATATGTGGTTGCTAATTCTAGTTTTGTATAAATAATGATTGACATGTGAGAAAACTCAGCCCAGGTCACCATTTTTTTGGCTTCAATAGACCCTTAACAAGGAAACATTTCTGGTTTAGTATAACTTACAAAGTGTATTCAAATTCTACGCATCAACGATCACCTTCCCGTTACAAGGTGCATTTATTTCAGCCTGTTACGCGCAACTTTTCTTACTCCTTTTTAGAAGTATAGAGGTGGTTAAAGCCGAATAATAATGAGAGCAACAGGATGAATTTAACAGGTGCGTGCCTTCTAAACATGGAACCTGAAATCTTTAATCGCTATATTAGTGTTTTCACCTTTTTAATAAAATGGTCAAGGTTGCAAGGAGTGTCCCTTTTTAATATGACCGCAGTGTGTAGTGTTGGATCTCCAGGTTTTATTTCCTTGGAATCCGACATTGGTCTGAAAGCTGACTGACTTGGAGATTAATACAAAGCCAGTAGGGCTAGAATGAATTCTTATGGGTGTTATTTACTCATCGTCTTGTGTGTGTGTGTGTGTGTGTGTGTGTGTATGTATATATAAAGAAGAAAGTGCTTGCTTAAGTATATTCCGAACTCTATTTCTGTTCCTCATGGGGCTGCAGGTGCTAGAACGAATATTGTGTGGCCTTCTACCATGACATTTGTTTCCTGCCAAAAAAAACAATGAAACTACCAGGTGCTACCACATGTTTGGTTAGTTTCGCTAGTTTATACCAAGGTCTCTAATTGACACTAGTGACTGTATATTGTAGGCTATGCCTCTTGTTTCATGAGAAAATTAGGTGGTTTCCAGGAATGTGAAATATTGTGCAAAGGACATTTAAAACAATGTGGTTGACAGCCAGCCCAGAGCGCTGGCATGCTTCTATTGGGGTATGCAGCCATGGAACTTTTTCAATCATAATGTTATGTTTTCAAAACTTGGCACAAAATACATTTTCCTGTGGATAGATCCAAGTGTATGCAGAAATACAGTCAGCTTTTGTGTTCTTTTATTAGGGACCAAATCAGGAGTATCCAAAAACTAGGCCGGGACCTAAATGGGGTATATGTTCAACTTACTCTCCCAAAACGAGGCTGCGACTACCCTTGTGCTCTAGCGATCACTTGCCTAAATCTGTCATTCAGTGAAGGAATTGCACCACTGAGCTAAGCATTTATTTCTATGTAAATCGATAGTTAAAAGCTACAGATTGGAAATCACCCAAGTTTTCCATTTTAATACAAAGTATGCAAAAAAGTGTGGTGGGAAATATTAAAATACGCCCTGCTCTAAATTTCTTCCTGTGAATCCTCTAGCTTTACAGTAGCTGCAGGAAGCTCAGCCGCCCAAGTCATGTAGTCTTTGGAGACTCATCGTATCTCATTTAACAGGACATTACCACTTACATAAGCTGTAACTAGATCACTTGTTCATTACAATCAAAACCACCTTCTAAAACACATGTTGCTTGTTGTTTTTTTTTTTCTTTGAAGGAATTGCGTGTAAAAAATTTAGGTTTTTATTTCCGGGTTCCATTTTGTGAATTTTTCCCATGATGCATCATTTACCAAAATCAGTGCAAACGTTTTACGTTGTGCTTTAACAGTTAATGAGGTGGAGAGAATGTTTAAATAATGCAGCAGTTTTTGATTTATCTACCGCACACAACGTTTAGAGTCAGAGTTAAACGTTATAACCTCTGACTCTGCTTCGGAGCTGATTGCAGAAGACGTGCCGCTGCTTTATGATTTAGTTCTAGGGTTATGTCAGACATAACCAGTTTGGTTTTATTCAGTTTACAACTCTAGCAGTGCTATGACACAAACTCTGGGACACTGCCATTGGGTATGGGCACTGTACCACTGGTGGTTTATACTTACTTGAAGCTGGAGTCCTGCGCCGCCACCTCGACCTGCCTGTCATCCCCTGTTTGATCAAGAGCTGCCATTCTCTCCCTTTTGGTCCGGTCCCTTCCCACAAACTCCCTCCCATACTCAGGTCCAGTCTTTTGCAAAAACCCACTCCCTTTCATACTGGGGTCAAGTCCAGTAACGTGCGGTGAGGTCAGTGGCTGGTGAGGCACTGGCTAGTATCAGAGCCAGATATACACAGGGTTACGCAGTCGTAATTTGCGCATTTGATTATCGTCATATAGGAGAAGAGTTTCACTACTTATAAAGTTTGCATTTTTGTTCTTTACAGCTAAGAGCATGCACTTACAATACTGACTAATAGAGGGCGCTATTACACGCTGATTGCTGAGCTCTGTCTGCCCCCCCCCCGCGACTGGCGAGGACAGTCACATGGCTGTTCTGCGTCAATCCATGGGGAGCTCTGCCTCCCATGGGGGGGCGTTTTTTTTTTTTTTAATTCTAAAAAAGAAGTGCTTGAGACCAATGGAGCTTTCCCATTGGCTCAAGCTTTCAATTGCTCTCAGTGCCTCTGGAGGCACTGAAAAGCATAGAACCAGGAAGTCAGCTTGAGCTAAGCAATTAGTGTAGCATTCAGCTGCGCAAATTGCATAGGCTAGGCTGGCTCAGTGCTGCCCCTGCTGTCTGTGTAGTGAAACACACACTCAAACTGAAAGTGCAGGGGGGAAAAAAAAAGGCAGAGGACAGAGAAGCACCGTGAGGGAGCGTGAGTATGAAAACTTTTTTTCAATAAATAACATTTTATTTACAGTTTAAATATACACACGTGTCATAGCACAATGAGCACATTAATTTACTGGAATGGCAGGGGAGGCTCTGCCACCCCTGACTCACGTCCTTGGTCAAGTCCCTTGCCCAAATTCACTCCCTTTCACTTCTGGACCCTCCTCCCGCTCAGTTTGTTCATGAAATTATTGTAAAGGGACACTCTACACCCCCTGACTACTTTAGCTTATTAAAGTGGTCAGGCCGCGATGAGTGCCCTGCTTTTGTGCTGACATCATGTCTGAGCGCTTGTAGAAGCGTTCGTTTGGGGGAGAAAGCAGAAATTGGCTTAAGCTGCCATGCAGCATCAATCCATCACTCTGACCAGGCGCTCGTGTACCTTGTGTGTGAAAAGTAGGCAATTTGTGTATGTACTAAAGTAATATACACTATGCAAATTGCTTACGAAAAACGGGGGGGGGGCACAGGTTGGTTGATTTTGTTTGTACTTTAATCTGAAAAACAAAAAATTCATTTTATTAAAAAAATACTTTGCAAGTAAATAAAATAATCGGCCAACTAATCGATTCATGCAGATATTCGTTAGTTGCAGCCCTAATATAGTAAAATAATTTCTTAACGTAAAAGAGAAAAACAAAGAACATGTAAGATCTCACATTAAATAAGAACATTTCATTTTTTGGTGATAGTGTCCCTTTTTAAGCATAGGTTACATCTCTGGCATTTGTATCTGAGCCCAGCAATATTTTTCCTCCCTGGATCATGAACGGATGCCAAAATGTTAGTAGACACTCTATAGTCACACACCAAACCCCTACTAAATTGTCATCGTCGTCCACTCACTACAGAGTGGGACTATTCGCTATGACCTAGATGAACCGCTCAGGCCTGATTTGGTACCCTTCCACCACATTGGTATGGTATGTAGAAGAGGATAAAAGTCTCGCTGACTGCCTCAATGAATATTTTTGTTCAGTCTTTGCAGAAGGAAAGGGACCTCAGTTAGGAGGAAACACTAACGAGACAATTACATATCAGTTTACAGAGGAGGAGGTTCTACAGCAGCTGTCTAAAGTAAAGACAAGTCAATGGGGCCTGATGGGATCCACCCTAAATTATTAAAAGAGCTCAGTGATGTAATAGTAAAACCGTTAACAGATTTATTTATTCAATCCTTGCTAACGGGAGTCGTCCAAGAAGACTGGAAATTAGCAAATGTTGTGCCCATTCACAAGAAGGGTAGTAGGGAGGAATCTGGGAACTGTAGGCCAAATTAATGGAAACCATGTTAAAGGAAAGGATTGTTGAACATCTAAAAATACATAGATTACAGGATCAGAAACCACATGGGTTTACCTCAGGGAGATCATGCCAAACTAATCTTATTGATTTTTTTGATTGGGTAACAAAAATAATAGACACAGGTGGTGCAGTAGACATTGCTTATTTAGATTTCAGTAAGGCTTTTGATACTGTTCCGCATAGAAGGCTTATAAATAAATTGCAATCTTTGAGCTTGGATTCCAATATTGTTGAATGGATTAGGCAGTGGCTGAGTGACAGGCAACAGAGGGTTGTGGTAAATGGAGTTTATTCGGCACAAGGTCTTGTTACCAGTGAGGTACCTCAGGGGTCAGTACTTGGACCCATTCTATTTAATATTTTTATTAGTGATATTGCAGAAGGTATTAATGGAAAAGTATGTCTTTTTGCTGATGACACAAAGATTTGCAACAGGGTTGACGTTCCTGGAGGGATCAGCCAAATGACAAATGATTTAGGTAAACTAAAAAAATGGTCGGAGCTGTGGCAATTGAGTTTTAACGTGGATAAGTGCAAGATAATGCACCTGGGACATAAAAACCCAAGGGCTGAATATAGAATATTTGATACAGTCCTAACCTCAACATCTGAGGAAAGGGATTTAGGGGTCATTATTTCAGAGGATCTAAAGGTAAGTAGTCAATGTAATAGAGCAGCAGGAAATGCTAGCAGAATGCTTGGTTGTGTAGGGAGAGGTATTAGCAGTAGGAAAAGGGAAGTGCTCATGCCACTGTACAGAGCACTGGTGAGACCTCACTTGGAGTACTGTGTGCAGTACTGGAGACCGTATCTCCAGAAGGATATAGACATCTTAGAGAGAGTTCAGAGAAGGGCTACTAAAATGGTGTACGGCTTGAAGGAGAAAAGTTACCAGGAAAGGCTTACAGGGTTATCCAAAGAGATTCGAAAAATCACCGCACGTTCGGTGACTTTTCTTTCTCTTCAATTCGGTTCCTTTTGCCGATTGCATTTCGGTGACCCTGCGGTGTATTCAGCAAACACCACAGGGTCCCCGAATTGCAGGGAAAAGCTGCCGAACACCTGACGAAAACTAACCGAATGCACGCTGAAAACAAGCAAAAACATCTGGATTAACCTTCGAAAAAGCAGCCGAACATGAGCCGAACAGGAGCCGAATCACACAGAGCCGAAGCAGCTGTGACGTAGAGGAGGCAGTGAATAAATTAGAAAAACCATTTGTATGAATCTGGGAAAATGAAACGCTGTTTGCAAAGAAACTACTGAGCGAAAATGTCTGAAATTTTCACAGGAGGTCCAGGGAATGATAATAAGAAGGGCTGTTACAAAAAAAATAAGTAAACTGAAAAAAAAATAAAAAAAAAATCGGACTTTTAAAAAAAAAAAAAAAATCTTAAAAATGCTTAAAGTATCCTAAAAAAATCTATAAATAAAGAGACTCTTTGCTGCAGAATTTTATAATGAACGGTTTATTAGATATTGAATTAAAACGGGAATATTTTTAACATTGAAGTCTATGGGATTCTCCTGAATAAATTTGCCGAATTAAACCACCGAATGGCAGGGCATTAGGGGAACCTTTCACTGCTGGTTTGTGTTCTCTGAATAGCCGAAGCAGTGCTTTTTCATGGGGATTTCTCTGCCCTCGAACAGGCACCGAACAGGCACCGTATGTGCAGGCAATTCGCCAGTATTTGGTGAATTGCCTGCTCTCTGGATAGCCGAATGGCCAGGAAAGGTAACCGAACGCTGATTTTCAGCGTTCGGTTACCTTTCTCAAGCAATTCGGATCTCTTTGGATAACCCTGTTAATGATCTTAACATGTACAGCTTGGAAAAAAGACGAGACAGAGGAGATATGATAGAAACATTTAAATACGTAAAGGGAATCCACAAGGTAGAGGAAGGGAGTATATTTAAAAGGAAACAAAGTAGCAAAACAAGAGGACATAGTCTTAGATTAGAGGGGCAAAGGTATAAAAGTAACATCAGGAAGCATTATTTTACTGAGAGGGTGGTGGATACATGGAACAGTCTTCCAGTTGAAGTGGTAGAGGCCAAAACAGTAATTGAATTTAAGCAAGCATGGGATAGGCATAAGGCTATCCTAAACAAAAGATAAATCCAGGTAAAGTATCCATGTAATTGGGCAGACTAGATGGGCCGAAAGGTTCTTATCTGCCGACATTTTTCTATGTTTCTATTAATCAACCAAGACTTTGGGTGGGCATTGTTGGGATGCCTCTGTGTGCTTTTTTTTTTTTTTTTTTTTTGTCAACTGGTTATAATTTTAGATTCTCGGAAACCTGATTTTTGCACTTGGGCAAACTATTTATTATTATTCTTTATTTATAAAGCACCAGCATATTCCACAGCGCTGTACAATAGGCACAGTATAGACAGGGTTACAATACATTGAACAACATTTGACAAACAGTACAGGAGGAAACGAGGGCCCTATTCCCGTAGGAACTCACAATCTGGAGGGTTGGGGTTGGAAACAAGAGGAGAGGAAACTACGTATGGCCAGGCTGGGGTGGGTTTAAGAGATTGTGGCTAGTGGCATAATTAGTAATGGTTTTGTTTAGGAGCATATTAATTGGTGAATATGACTAGCAGGTATTGATTTTTATGTATATATGTGTGTATATATATATATATATATATGTGTGTGTGTGTACCGGCTGGGTGGAGTAGAGGATAAAATCACTGCTCTGCATGGAGAGGGCCTGTGGAGTCATGGGTTCGATCCCAGCGAGCAACCTCTCCAGTAAGTGTCCTTTGGTAAGACACCTAATGGTACATACTCGCCACCCAGGACATACTTGAAAACGAGAGAAATCTCAATGTATCCTTCCTGGTAAAATCCTTTCTCAAACAAAAAATAAAGTATTGATATATCTATATCAAAGCGCTGGCCACACGCTGTATTTTAGGATTGGTGCTGGAATTCTTCTGCTCCCACACCTAATATCAAATCAATGTGAACATGAAAACAAGTATGAAATTAAGACCTAGTCACAACCTTTCTGGTCTGTTAATGTCAGTAGAATTTTAATTTAGATTATTAACCAAGTGATATTGTCCAACAGTTGTAGTTGAGACTTGTTGGTAGGTTTGCTTTGTACTCTTATCCACCCCAATTTTTGTTGATTTGGAGCAGTACCACCAGCTGATTCCATGGGTTAATTTTGATCCTATAATCCATATAGGTAAGGTATAAATGTGTTGTATAGGGGCCACATTATATATTATTCCCAGCATTCGGATGCAGACCTGCATCATACCTTATGCTCCCTGAGAAGAAATATTCTACACGTTTCTATTTGCTTAGGGATGGTCTGAGTATAATCATGTTTGTTTTGGCAGCAGAGCTTGATCTGTCCTTTTATGCCAGGATTATCTAAAACAAACTAAAATGTTAAAAAGCTATTGAATTACTTTGTATTTATTTCCACAGTGTAAAAAAGACATTCCATTAAATTACAATATGGTTAATATGGTTAATACGGTAATAAGAATTATAAATTACAAAATAAGATTTACAGGTCTATTCACTAAAAGGTGAAACTCAGGAGAAGAGGACAATCTAGCCTAAATAGCTGATTTGGAAAGTGAGATTAATGGGAGAATTGTTTGGTTTGGATGTTTTGACCTGGATTTTTAACTTCTGCAAATTCTCCTGATAGATTCACAGACTGTTACCAGACTCAAGGCCCTATTCCAAAGTCGGTGCTAATTTACGCAGAGCTGTTGTAAACTTAACAACTCCATAGACTATAATGGCTCTGGTAAGTTTACAACCTCTCTTGTAAAATTAGTACCAATTTTGGAATAGGGCCTTCTATATCTGGAATTACAACAGCTGCTCTTTGATTTGGCCTTCTTCTAGTTACAACTTTCTCTGTCATTATAGCTGTTTATAACATGTATAAACTGATACTAGGGATTATACAAGTTTATATAAGCTAAAAAATGAAATAGCATCCTTTTGCAATCTGTTATGTTATTAATTTTCCATCCTTTCAAGCCTCCCACTACACTTACTATCAACACCTTGGGCACTATCCTGTGCCTCTTTCTAAGACAGGGACACTAAGGGGAAAAATTTGCGCTACGGCAGCCTGCCCTGTAATGGTCGCTAAGATCCGAGATACTCGCGGCAGTGCTAACACGCCGCCACAAGTATCACCTCCTGGAGGACATAGGACTCCATGGAGGCTTGTGCGTCTGGGCAATGTGATCTCGCTCTCGCAAGATTGTGCATTGGTGAGGAGTGATCGCAGAGGGAGACTGAGGACTATTTGTCCCCAGTCTCACTCTGCTCCTGGCGGCCAGAAGCGACGGATTGGGCCACTACGCACTGTGGGATGAGAGGGGAGTATCTGATTTTTGGGAGGCTTTTCAGCTGGTGATAACTGATTCTGCAGAAGCGGAATCAGTTAGCCACAGTTCTAAGCTGGTGCTAACATTTCAGGTAGTCGCAGCAGTGAGTAATTAGCGTTAGGACTTTGTAATCCTAACATTACTCTTTTTGCGCTCCCCATGTTAAGTATAGGGAGCACAAAGTACAGTAAGCTTGCGTTAGAAAGCACTACTACCGATGCACTAATGGATTTTTTTAACTCCTTAACGTTACGCCCCTATCACCTCAGTTAACCTTGCACTCACTTATGTGAGCGCTACAGTTAAGGAGGTGATCTGGCCCCTTGTGTATAAACACATCCCATTTTCCTGATTTTCTCTTTATTCCTGGTGGATTCACAAATGTCCCTACTGGGAGCTTGTACACTCTCTTTTTTTTTTATATTGCATTTTTACATTATCTACAGATTTTGATAACGGTTGTAAAAGCAGACCTAAATTTAATATTTCTATTACCATCACACATACAGAAAACACACTTGTTTGGATAAGCATGTAAGGTACTGTTATTAACCAAGAAAAAGACAAAGATTCGCGTTGAATTTGATGTCTAATTTTTTTATTATGTTTCTTTTATGCAGCAAAATGAAGCCGTGTAAAATACTGCTATCGGACAGCATTATTAAAATATGATTAATCCAGAGGAAGGCAAAAAACACCTTGTGAATTAGGATTCACACGGAGAAAAAATTCCTTCCTGACCCCAAATATGGCGATCGGTTTAGTCCCTGGATCAACCACCTGGTTATTAGAGCTGCATTTCCAATACATTACAGAAAAGTAATTTTCACAAAGCATACAATCTAATATAAATCATGCAGTACACAGAAATATTCCTGCTCAAAGAGCTTGCAATCTAACAAAAATTACAATACACAAATATTCCTGCTCAAAGAGCTTACAGTCTAATAAAAGTAAAATACTTGAAAAATATTATTCCTGCTCAAAAAGCTTACATTCTTTTTTTTTATATAATTCTTTATTTTAGAATTTTAGCATAGACATTAGACATGTGCACAGCACAAAATTTCGTTTTGAACTAATGGATTAGTCCTAAAATGCAATTTATTTAGTTGCTAAAGAAATTCGTTTTCAGTTCTTTAGTATGAAAACTAATTTCGTTCATCCGAAAACCAGTGGATACAATTACTATTGTAGTGGTGGCTCCTCAGAGGGCTGAGATCACTGCTTGTTACAGTATCTCTCACTCTCAGCACAATGTGGGCCATATTACATAGTTGGTGCTAACTTAACCAGAGCTGTTGTAACCTTCCCAGAGCCATTATAGCCTATGGAGGTTTTCAGTTTACAACAGCTCTGGTTAAGTTAGCACCAACATTGTAATACTGCCCCGTGTCAGGCAAAGCTGTTACAAAAACTGACTGCTGCTCATCACAGCGCTCAGAGTTTCTGTAAAACTAGTAAATAATATTTTTATATATAAGAGGTTAGAACAATATTATTTCCTTGTTTTACTGAAACTCTGAGCGCTGTTACAGTCAGTTACTGTTAGAACTGAGCCTGATACATTGTACTGAGAGATAATGTAACAAGCAGCCGATCTCAGCGCTCACAGCCACTGGATTTAAAGGGATAAAAAAAAAAGGCTCCTCTCTGTATAATGTTTAGAACATCCTCCTGCATTAATTAATACCCTCTTGTATAAGGTAGATAACATCCTCCTGCATTAATGTCCCTCTCTGTATAGAACATTCTCCTCAATTTATACCTTTCTCTGTATAATGTATATAACATCCTCCTGCATTAATACCCCTCTCTGTATAATGTATAGAACATACTCCTGCATTAATTAATGCCACTCTCTGTATAGAACATCCTACTGCATTGGCATGTGGACTGTGCAGAACTTCGGATGTTGCGATCTTCATTGCTGGTCTCCTTCACTCATCAATGTAATATCACAAAAAGGACTGAAACTAAAATGTAGTGCATTTTATTTTAGTTTCTTTCATTTTTTGTACTGAGCAGTTTCGTTTCTCTTGAGTCATACTAAAACTAAATTATCCCAAAATTCGGACTAAATCGTTTTAGTACTAAAACGAATGCACATGTCTAATAGACATCATGAAATCAACATTGTAAGTTAGCCACGCAGGGCCATATGTCATCTGAAGAATTATCCCGCCAGCAATAATAAACACACAGGGACATAAAGCAATGGGTCGAAGACGTAAAAACACTCAGATGGCATCGTGCATAAACTTTCCATTGGGGTGTCCCCAGCCGGAGACATCCACTACGCAGCCCAAAAAAAAAAGATAAATAAAAATAACGCAAATGTCCACAGAGACTGCGCAGTAATAAAATAAAATATAAGGGAGGGAAAAAAAAAAAAAAAGGGGGGGGGGGGGTGTCAGAAGGCATCTGTAAAACAGAAAAAGACAAGGGGGGGTTGCATAACTACAAAGCGTACAGTAAGAGTAAAATCAAAACCGCTTTAAATCTTCTGAAAGTGTCAAAAAAGCATAAACGTCCTCAGCAAAGAAGATCTCAAGACGTAGTCGTAGCAGAGAGCGGGGGGGGGAGGGGGGGTGCGAGAAGCAAAAATCACGGCATTAAAAAACAAAAAAATAAGTGGAGAGGTAATTACAACGGATAGTTATCAGGCAGGAAAAAACAATAGACTGCTCTCATCCAGTGTCCCGAAACAGCGGTCGCCGCGGGGCAGGCAAGGAAAGGCATCCCCGTAGTAGTGCGATCACAGCGGAGACAGCTCCATGAGGCCTAGGCACACTTCTCTTTCCTCCTATGGGGCGCACTCCGGCAGCAGGCATCACCTCCACCTCGGTCTGCGACGTATCTGGCAACACCTCCACTCCATCATGCAGCGGTGGGCTCGCGTGCGGCGTCGCCGGTGTCCCATGCCCCTCTTCCCTGACTTCTGGGACCAGCTCACCTCCAGTTGCGTCCTCTGTGACCGCAGCAGGGAGGACCACCATCCGTCCAGGAGGCACCTCCGTCAGCTCCGGACGTTCAGTTAAGTCCTCCGTCTCCTCCCGACCTCCATGCAGCTCCGCCATCTGTGGTCGCCAGGAGCCTGTAGCAATCTGGTTCCCCTCGGTGTCAGGCACCATCACCAGGCACTCATCCAAGTCCGCAGACATGGCCTCCAGGGCTCCAACACGAGGAGGGAGCATTGGCTGTCTCCATGTCGTGCCAGCTCGTTCCTCCAGCAGCCCAGACGCTGCGGCGCCGCCGCGTTCAGAAGATGGGGGCCTCCATCCTCCGAGCCGCTACAGCTGACCACCCATCCAGGTAAAACTGCCGGGGGAAGTTTGGAAAGCCCGAAACGGTCCGAGACTGATCCCGGTGATAGGCCTCAAGATGGCCAACGCCTGAACGCCTCCGCTGTGGGACAAGGCCGCAATCTCCGCCATGCTCTGGAGGGGGGACCGAACCGGCTCCAAAGCACTCCTCCCGGTGGCCGACCATACAGAGACTCCCTGTGGGGCAAATTAAACGAGGAATTCGGTCCAAAACCGCTGTCGCCAGCGATTCCAGACGGAGCTCAGCAGAAGCACGTCTGGTCCCCTGCATGGTCAGCCACGCCCCCCCAAAAAGCTTACATTCTAAAATAAATCATGCAATATAGTGAACACATATTCCTGGTCTAAGAGCTTAGTTTTATTTCTCTGTACTGCATGCTTAATATTATTTACCTGCTCAAAGAACTTACAATCTAATACAGGTTGAGCACCCTTTATCTGGAATTCTCTGAAAGCTACAGCACTGCGAAGAACATGCAAGGAAACTCAGTTCAGCTCCAGTATATGATATGCTTGCTCTGTACTGAATGTCCCCCACAAAGCACCATGCAGTACCTCCCAGCATGTAGTTTGATGGTTTTGCAGCAGTGTATCGCATGTAGCGTATATCGTTCCCCTGCCTCACCCTCCCTTCGGTCCAGAATCAAAATCCTTGCCAGGTAAGAAATCTGGAAGAATTCAAAATCCTGAGCATTCAGGACAAAGGGTGCTCAAACTATATAAAGCATACTATGTAGAGAATATTCCTGCTCAATGAGCTCACTACCAATACCGAGATATCTGGGACTACAAAGGCACCATCTGTTGCCCCGATATTGAGATCTCTCGATATGCTGATCTGCAGCCCAAAAGAAAATTAAATTTATTTGCTTGTGGGCTGCAGAAGGTGCCCCTAAAGTTTTAGCCCTGTGGCATAATGCCCAAAGAGCTATAACTGTAAAATTGGCAGCTGAAAGCTCTAAAATATCAAGCTTTCAGAAGCTGTCAGCAGCCGATGCAGGGGGAAAAAAAAGAAGAAAATAGACCTGCTGTTTAAACCTCTGTAACTCAATTTGGCAGTAGATGGTGCCATCTACTGGCCAAATAGGTTATTTAGGGTAATAAATATGTATTACTGTATAATTAATTAAAAATGATTTTACAAAAAAAACGCGGAAGATGTTTATTTGAAAAATCACTTCGTACTGAAGGCGTTAACCTAGGGTTAGATGCTAGGGTTCGATTTTAGGCTTAAATTATAGCCTTACAAATTCATGTTAAGAAATTCACGTTTAAAGCTAAACTTAAAAATTAGGGTTAGAAATTAGGATTTGATGTTAGTTAGAAATTAGGGTTAGATATTAAGGTTAGATGCTACAATTAGAGATAAGTGTTAGAAATTATGTTTAAAACCTATGGTTAGATATTAGGCTAGCGTCAGATGAACGCAGTCATCACGTCCGTGGTGCTGCACAGTTTAACGTCCGTCGTAGCATAGTATAATGATCAATAGAAAGTGCGCAGGCACCACGCAGATGGCAACGGACGCAATTTAGGCAAAGACGTAAAACCGCTAAGACGGATGCGCAGAGTGCGCCACGTCCGCGTAGCGGCCTGTGTGCATCATGCTGCGACGTCAGACGCAACGCATTTGCGACATCAATAACATTGACACTCAGAGGTTTTTATGGTCTGGCTGGCTGTACCTGTATTTTAATTATAATTAATTTTGATTCCCATATTTCCCTTTTTAGTTCTAAATCCGTAAAAAAAAACGGACCTTGTGGTGTCTACAGTATCTTCCGTCAGTACGTACGTCCGTTATGCACGGACGCAGAGTGCGCTCAGACTGCGTTCATCTGACATTAGCCTTAGAGTTAGATGCTAGGGTTAAAAATCATGATTAGATATTAGGGTTAGACCCTAGGATTAGAAATTAGGGTTAGAAGTTACGTTTTGAAATAAGGGTTAGATATTAGGGCTAATTACTAAAGTTAGAAAATAGGGTAAAATACTAGAGTTAGAAATTAGGGTTAGATGCTAGGATTAGATACTACAGCTGGAAATTAAGGTTAGAAGTTACGTTTAGCTATTAGGTTTTGAAATTAGGGTTAGATATTAAGAGTTAAAAATCAGGGTTAGAAATTAGGGTTAGCAGTTACGTTTAGATATTAAGGTTTAAATTAGGGTTAGATATTGGGGCTAGATACTAGAGTTAGAAATTAGGGTTAGATGCTAGGGTTAGATGCTACAGCTGGAAATTAGGGTTAGAAGTTACGTTTAGCTATTAGGTTTTGAAATCAGGGTTAGGTGCTAGAGTTAGAAATTAGGGTTAGCAGTTACGTTTAGATATTAAGGTTTAATTAGGGTTAGATATTGGGGCTAGATACTAGAGTTAGAAATTAGGGTTAGATGCTAGGGTTAGATGCTACAGCTGGAAATTAGGGTTAGAAGTTACGTTTAGCTATTAGGTTTTGAAATCAGGGTTAGGTGCTAGAGTTAGAAATTAGGGTTAGCAGTTACGTTTAGATATTAAGGTTTAAATTAGGGTTAGATATTGGGGCTAGATACTAGAGTTAGAAATTAGGGTTAGATGCTAGGGTTAGATGCTACAGCTGGAAATTAGGGTTAGAAGTTACGTTTAGCTATTAGGTTTTGAAATCAGGGTTAGGTGCTAGAGTTAGAAATTAGGGTTAGCAGTTACGTTTAGATATTAAGGTTTAAATTAGGGTTAGATATTGGGGCTAGATACTAGAGCTAGAAATTAGGGTTAGACGCTAGGTTTAGAAAATAGGGTTAGAAGTTACGTTTAGATATTAGGTTTTGAAATAAGGGTTAGATATAAGGGCTAGATAATAGTCAGAAATTAGGGTTAGATGCTAGAGTTAGATACTAGAGTTAGAAATTAGGGTTAGAAGTTAGGTTTTGAAATAAGTGTTAGATATTAGGGCTAGAGTTAAAAATCAGGGTTAGAAATTAGGTTTAGGTGCTAGAGTTAGAAATTAGGGTTAGGTGCTAGAGTTAGAAATTAGGGTTAGCAGTTACGTTTAGATATTAAGGTTTAAATTAGGGTTAGATATTGGGGCTAGATACTAGAGCTAGAAATTAGGGTTAGACGCTAGGTTTAGAAAATAGGGTTAGAAGTTACGTTTAGATATTAGGTTTTGAAATAAGGGTTAGATATAAGGGCTAGATAATAGTCAGAAATTAGGGTTAGATGCTAGAGTTAGATACTAGAGTTAGAAATTAGGGTTAGAAGTTAGGTTTTGAAATAAGTGTTAGATATTAGGGCTAGAGTTAAAAATCAGGGTTAGAAATTAGGTTTAGGTGCTAGAGTTAGAAATTAGGGTAGATGCTAGAGTTAGAAATTAGGGTAGATGCTAGAGTTAGATACTAGAGTTAGAAATTAGGGTTCCATGCTATTAGAAAATAAGGTTAAATATTAGTGTCAGAAGCTAAGGGGATAGAAATTAGGGTTAGAAACTAAGGGTAGAAGATAGGGTTAGATATTGGGCTTTGAAATTAGGGTTAGAAGGTAGCCGTAAAAATTCATGTTACATATTAACCTCCCTGGTGGTCCGATTCTGACATATTTTATATGTCAGAATCAGTCCTATTTATTTTGGCCCCCTGCGGTATTAGTGTGGCTCGGGGGTTAACTTTCAATACTGAAAGCGGTATCCCCGAGCCACACTTGGGCCTGCGTTCCCTCGCTGCCCCCACAGTCACACTGCAGCCGATCGCGATGTCACACTTGCTGGTTCACTCCTCGCGAGAAGAGATCCAGGCAGTGTGACTTTGCGAGCGGCTGGAGGAGACTGCGGGATCAGCAAGGGAGCGCAGGACATGTAAGTATACAGCCCGAGTGTGGCTCGGGGATACCGCTTTCGGTACAAAAAGTTAACCCCGAGCCACACTCAAGAATACCGTCAGGGGGGTTAAAGGTTAGAAGCTAGTGTTGGAATTTATGGTTAGATACTAAGGTTAAAAACTAGGGCTCAATGCTAGGGTTAGAAATTGTGGTTAGAAATTAGGGTTAGATTTTAAGGTTAGAAGATAGCCTTAGAAATTCATGTTAGATATTACAGTTAGAAATTAGAGTAAAAAATTTGGGTTAGATAATAATTTTAGAAGCTCAATTTACAGATCAGTGTTAGAATTTATGGTTAAAATTTAGGGTTAGATATTAGGATTAGATGCTAGGATTAAAAATCAGGTTTCGAAATTAGGGTTAGATACTAGGTTGTGGAATTAGGGTTAGAAGTTACGTTAGATGCTAGATGTTACAAATTAGGGTTAGAACGTTTAGATATTAGGGTTAGGTACTAGAGGTAGAAACTAGGCATTGATTCTAGGATTAGAAATTAGGGATAAAAATTACGTTTAGATATTAGGATTTGAAATTAGGGTTATAAATTATTATTAGATATTAGGGCTAGATACTAGAGTTAAAAATCAGGGTTAGAAATTAGGGTTAGATGCTAGAGTTAGAATTTCGGGTTAGATGCTATAGTTACAAAATAGGGTTAGAACATTTAGATTTTAGGGTTTGAAATTAGTATCTAACCCTAATTTCTAACGCTAAAGATAGAAATTAGGGTTAGATGCTATGATTTGAAATTTGAAGCTAGGGTTAGATATTAGGTTTAGAAATCAGAGTTAGAAACTAAGATTTAAATTTATGGTTAAAATTTAGGTTTAGAAACTAGGGTTAGAAATTAGGGTTAGATGCTGGCTAATAAATTAGGGTTAGATTGTTTAGAACTTAAGTTTAGATATTAGGTTTTGAAATAAGGGTTAGATATTAGAGTTAGATGCTAGACGTTAGGATTAGATGCTAGGTTTAGAAATTAGGGTTAGAAATTACGTTTAGATATTAAGGTTTAAATTAGGGTTAGATATTAGGTCTAGATAATAAAGGTAGAAATTACGGTTAGATGCTAGGTTTAGATACTAGAGTTAGAAATTAGGGTTAGATGCTAAATTTAGATACTAGAGTTAGAAATTAGGGTTAGACACTAGGTTTAGAAAATAGGGTTAGAAGTTACGTTTAGATATTAAGGTTTAAATTAAGGGTTAGATATTAGGGCTAGATAATAGAGTTAGAAATTAGGGTTAGATATTAGGTTTAGATACATGCGTTAGAAATTAAGGTTGGATGCTAGAGTTACAAAATAGGGTTAGAACATTTAGATATTAGGGTTTGAAATTAGTGGTAGAAATTAGGGTTAGATATTAGAGATAGAAATTGGGGTTAGAAGTTATGATTTGAAATTAAGGTTAGAAATTAGTGTCAGAAGCTAGGGTTAGATATTAGGTTTAGAAATCAAAGTTAAAAACTAGGGTTAAAATTTATGGTTAGATGCTACGGTTAAAAGTTAGGTTTAGATAATAGGATTAGAAATTAGGGTTAGAAGTGTCGTTTAGATATTATGTTTTGAAATATGGGTTAGATATTAGGGCTAGATAATAGAGTAAGAAATTAGGGTTAGATATTAGCATTAGAAATTAGTGTTAGATATTAGGGTTAGATACTAGAGTTAAAATTTAGGGTTAGATGTTAGAGTTACACAATAGGGTTAGAACATTTAGATATTAGGGTTTGAAATTAGCATTAGAAATTAGGGTTAGATACTAGAGATAGAAATTAGGGTTAGATGCTATGATTTGAAATTAAGGTTAGATATTAGCATCAGAAGATACGGTTAGATATTAGGTTTAATAATCAGTTAGAAACTAGGGTTAAAATTGATGGTTAGAAATTATGGTTAGATGCTACGGTTAAAAATTAGGTTTAGAAGGTTATATGCTAGCTAAGAAATTAGGGTTAGACGCTAGCTAAGAAATTAGGGTTAGATTCCATGTTTAGAACGTACGTCTAGATATTAGGTTTTGAAATAAGGGTTAGATATAGGCTAGATACAAGAGTTAGAAATTAGGGTTAGATGCTAGAGTTAGAAATTAGGGTTAGTAGTTACATTTAGATATTAAGGCTTAAATTAGGGTTAGATATTAGGGCTTAAATTAGGGTTAGATATTAGGGCTAGATAATAGCCAGGCTAATTCACCTCACCCGCCGCTCTGTCTCTGCCGCTCCCCTCTGTGAGTCCCTTCACTGGCTCCCCATCCACTGCAGAATTAAGTTCAAAATCCTTATCCTTACCTACAAAACCCTCACTAACTCAGCTCCCCACTACCTGTCCTCACTAATCACCAAATACACCCCAGCCCGCTCCCTAAGGTCAAACAGTGACCTGCGACTAGCTTCTCCCCGCATCTCCTCTTCCCATGATAGACTGCAGGATTTCTCACGCGCAGCCCCCACTCTCTGGAACGCTCTCCCTCGTACTGTCAGACTTTCCCCTAACTTCTCTTCCTTCAAACGCTCCCTTAAAACGTTCCTATTTAGGGAAGCCTACCACCCAACTCACTGACACAACCATCAATCACTCTCACCTTACAGTCCTCTCCTCCTGTTTCCAACCCCAACCCTCCCAGATTGTGAGTTCCTACGGGAATAGGGCCTCATCTCCTCCTGTACTGTTTGTCAAATGTTGTTCAATGTATTGTAACCCTGTCTATACTGTGCTTATTGTACAGCGCTGCGGAATATGCTGGCGCTTTATAAATAAAGAATAATAATAATAAATAAGAAATTCGTGTTAGATATTAGCATTAAAAAGAGGTAGAAACTAGGGTTAGATATTAAGGTTAGAAATTGCGGTTAGATACCATTGTTAAAAAATAGGGTTAGATGCTAGGGTTTAAAATTAGTGTTAGAAATTTGGGTTAGAAGTTTGGGTTAGAAATTAGATAGTTAGAAATTAGATTTATGAAATAGTGTTAGATATTAAGGTGAGAAGCTACAGTTAGATATCAGTGTTAGAAATTATGGTTAAAACCTAGGGTTAGAAGTTAGTTAGATATTAGAATTTGAAATTAGGGTTGATAGTAGAGTTAAAAACTGGGGTTAGATGCTATGGTTAGAAATTAAGGTTAGATATTAATGTCATAAGCTAGGGTTAGAAATTAGGTTTAGATGCTATGGTTTGAAATTCGTATTAAAAGCTACAGTTAGAAATTAGGTTAGATGCTCAGTTTAGTAATTAGGGATAGAAGTTACGTTTAGATATTAGGGTTTAAATGGGAATAATTTAATTGATATGTTAATTTTAGTGGTGATCTTGTGAGAAATTGTGAAGAGTCATATTTAACTATCTAGGCATCCAGAGGCATAAAGAATCTAGCAACATGGTACTGCAATAGTAAACACACTGGACCAGTTTCTGGGAATCGTCTAGTTCCTAGTAGACCTAGAATAGATTGTTTCACAATCTGGAAATTGGGAACTGTGAGATGCACCTTGTATATCAATTAGGTTCTCACCCATTTCAAGGAATCTACTTGATCAGTGAATACCAACTTTGGGACTCAGGTAACGTTAACAGGCCAGATTTGACAGATATCTGAAGTACAGCACAGGTGATATGAATAGAAGTATAAAAATGTGTCTCCGGCTCCACTCAATGATCAGAAGAAAATTAATATATATGTGCAGAATGGGAAAAAATGCAAACAGATGGAAATGACTCAATCAATAAATAAATAAAAACAATTCAATAAGTCCACAGGGACGGGGAAAAATATATATATATATGACAAAGTTCCTCATAGTGAATCCAGCTTCTGTTCCCACCAGTTGAGTGGTATACCCCTTAATAGGGTTACATAGTTACATAGTTATATAGGCTGAAAAAAGACATGCGTCCATCGGGTTCAGCCTCTCCCACATAACCTACTGCTGTTGATCCAAAAGAAGGCAAAAAACCCAGTCTAAAATGCTCGCCAATATGCAACATACTGGGAAAAAATTCCTTCTTGACCCCAGAATGGTAGTCAGATTTCTCCTTGGATCAAGAAGCTTTTACCCACATATTAAATATTATAACCCTTAATATTCTGTGTCTGCAGGAAGTCATCCAGTCGTTTTTTAAAAGTCTGTACAGACTCAGACCCAACCACCTCAACAGGCAGAGAATTCCACAGCTTTATTGTTCTCACCGTAAAATAACCCTTCCTATGCTTTAAGCTAAATTTTCTTTCTTCCAGTCTAAATGGATGACCCCTTGTCCTATGTATAGTCCTGTTAATGAATAGGTTATCAGACAATGGTTGATAATGGCCCCGTATATATTTATATAAGGTTATCAGATCCCCTCTAAGGCGCCGTTTCTCTAAACTAAACAGGTTTAAGCTTGTTAGTCTTGCCTCATAACTTAACCCTTCCATTCCCCTTATTAATTTAGTTGCCCGTCTCTGCACTTTTTCTAACGCTATAATATCTTTTTTTAAGACCGGTGCCCAAAATTGCACGGCATATTCAAGGTGTGGCCTGACCTGTAAGGACAGAGGCTTGAACCCCTGTGTGGTGTTGGGTGTATGGACCCCAATAGCAAGCCGAAAGAGGAGACCAGAAGGAATATAACTAATAGAGCTTTACTGAAGGAAACAAAATATAAGTCCTGAACAAACGTAATGCAAGTTTCTTTGGTGGAAATAAAGTCCAGAATACACGTAATGCAAGGTTTCTTTGGCAGAAATAAAAGTCCAGAATAAACGTAATGCAAGGTTTCTTTGGCAGAAATGAAAGTCCAGAATAAACGTAATGCAAGGTTTCTTTGGCAGAAATAAAAGTCCAGAACGGAAAGTCGTAGGGATTTGAGGACAGGGTCCGGTACTGATGTCGTGGAGACAAGCCTGGGAATGGAACGGGCACTGTGATGGCAGGTTTGGAATGGAAGTAAGCTGGTACCGTGGCAACCGGAACAGAAGCAGGACTTGCACTTTGGAAGCAGGAACGGAAGCAGGACTGGCACCTTGGAAGCAGGACAGGCACCTTGGAAGCAGGAACGGAAGTCGGACTGGCACCTTGGAAGCAGGGCGAAAGCAGGACAGGCACCTTGGAAGCAGGAACGGAAGTCGGACTGGCACCTTGGAAGCAGGGCGAAAGCAGGACAGGCACCTTGGAAGCAGGAACGGAAGTCAGGATGTCCTTAGCGTAGCACGAAGGGAACCACTGGGTAACGTGGTGGAACCACAGTATAACCTGGTTAGTGAGCTGGAGAAAGCGGCAGGTTTAAATAGGGTTCAGGGAATCATACGAACACCGTTCACCTGGGACTTGCAGGTGGAATTGAGATACCTGAGTGCTTGGCAGATTAATTGGTGGTATGCGAGGATCTTCAGTGCAGGTGGAATGCAGTACCTTAACTTGACCAGCAGAGCGCCAGAGTACCTGAGTTTTCATGTTCCAGGATGGACGATCGCGCATGCGCGCCCGACCTCCGCTCAGATGGATCGCGGAGACGGCGTGGGACGCATCTTGGATCTCCTCCCTCGAGCTGCAGGCCGGAACCAGGGAGCGACGCGCCACGAGGGACCTCAGGTGAGTCTGCCAGGCGTCCCAACATGGCGGCCGCGGTCCGACCGCGGCACGGGGCATCACAGGACCCCCCACCAAGGCGCGACCCCCGGGTGCGCTTGATCGACGGCTTGGAAGGATAACGGAGATGAAAGGCACGAACCTTTGCAGGAGCATGGACGCTGGCACTGGGTTCCCAGGATCGTTCTTCAGGACCGTATCCCTTCCAGTGAACCAGGTATTCTAACCTGCCGTAACGGAGTCTCGAATCCAGAATGCGTGATATCTCGAATTCCTCTTCTCCAGATACGGGCACAGGAACAGGTGGTTTAGCATTCCGATCGGGAAACGGATTCTCATGCCAGGGTTTCAAGAGAGATACATGGAAGACAGGATGGATCCTGTAGGAAGGAGGAAGAGTTAAGCGGGCCGCAACGGAGTTAACCATTCTGAGGACCGGGAACGGGCCAATGTAGCGAGGACCCAGCTTCTTTGAAGGGCAATCCAAACGGAGATGAGCCGTGGATAGTAACACCTTATCTCCAGGTGCATACACAGGAGCTTCCTTGCGACCACGATCAGCATATTTCTTTTGGTTCTGCTGGGCTAGTCGTAGCTGATGGCGTAGCGTTCGTAGTTGACCGCGTAGGGTTCTCAAGCGGGTTGACACTTCTGGAACTGGAGTGTTGAGCGGCATTTCCGGAAGAGTGCTAGGATGATAACCGTAGTTGGCAAAGAAAGGTGAGAAACGAGTTGATGAATGTACCTGATTATTGTACGCAAATTCAGCAGTTGGTATGACGTCCAGCCGTCGTCTTGGAGATGCGTGGTGAAGCAACGAAGATATTGTTCTAGCGTCTGATTTGTCCGCTCCGTCTGGCCATTACTCTGTGGATGAAAGGCTGAAGAGAGACACCTCGCAATTTTTAAGCTACGACACATTTGGGACCAGAAACGGGAAGTAAACTGAGATCCTCTATCAGTAACAATGGAACGAGGAGTACCATTGAGTCGGAACACCTCCTTGATGAACAAGGTGGCTGTTTCAGCCGCTGTGGGTAGGCCTACCGCTGGTATGAAATGGGCCATCTTGGTGCAGCGGTCTACCACCACCAGGATGGTGGTGTAGCGATGTGAAGGGGGAAGATCTACTATAAAGTCCATCGAAATGTCTTTCCACGGATGCAGCGGTGGAGCCAGAGGTTGTAGAAGACCAGCAGGATGGGTGCGGGGTTGTTTGTTGCGTGCACAGACAGAACAAGAGGATACAAAGGCGACGATGTCTTTCTTCACGGATGGCCACCAGAAATACCGATATACGGCATCTATGGTTTTCTTGATGCCACCATGTCCAGCGGCCGGGATGTCGTGGGAGTGTTGCAATACCTGTAGACGAATCTCAGGAGGGACGTATATTTGTTCGCCATGATAGAAGAGACCATCGTTGGATATGAGCCCCTGGATGTCAGTTGGTGGTTGAAGACTATATTTCTTTATATTGTCTATTAAGGACCCTTGAGAAGCGCAGAAGAAGTCGTTAGGTAGGATGGAGTCGGTTTGTGTGGTGGAAGGAAAGGCGTCTGAGTCGTACCGACGGGAAAGGGCATCTGCCTTACCATTTCTTACTCCAGGTCTGTAGGTGATATGCAACAGAAAGCGGGCGAAGAATAACGCCCATCTGGCTTGTCGAGGTCGCAATCTTTTGGCGGTGCGGAGATATTCCAAATTACGGTGGTCCGTGTAGACGACCACAGGATGTTTTGCCCCTTCGAGGAGGTGTCTCCATTCCTCGAGGGCACTCTTGATTGCCAGGAGTTCTTTCTCACCTATACTGTAATTCTTTTCGGCTGGGGTAAGACGTCTGGAATAAAAGGCCACGGGATGCAGAAGGTTCTTGATTCCGGATTTCTGGGAGAGTATCGCTCCTAGGGCAATATCAGAGGCGTCGGTTTCCAGGGAATATGGCAGGTTGATGTCTGGCTGTTTCAGGATTGGGGCTTGGGTGAAGCTTTCTTTCAGTTTATTGAATGCCCGCTGAGCTTCTTCAGTCCAACAGAATCTCACATCTTTCTTGGTCAGGGAGGTGATGGGTGCGGTGAGATGAGAGAAGGACCGAATGAAGCGACGATAAAAATTGGCGAATCCCATAAATTGCTGAACCATCTTTTTGTCTCTGGGTGTCGGCCAGTCCAGGATTGCCTTGATTTTGGCTTTATCCATTTCGATATGTCCTGGTGATAAGACATATCCCAGAAATTCTATAGAGGACTTTTCGAAGGTGCTCTTTTCAATTTTACCGTATAACTTATGTTGACGGAGACGAGATAGCACAAGACGGACGTGTTGCGTATGTTCTTGGATGGTTCGAGAGTACACCAGGAGATCGTCGAGGTAGACCACAAGGAAGGTATCCAGAACGTCGCGGAAGATATCGTTGAGAAAATGCTGGAAGGCGGCTGGAGCATTACATAACCCAAACGGCATGACGAGATACTCGAAGTGACCGTATCGGGATCGGAAGGCGGTCTTCCACTCGTCTCCTTCTCTCATGCGGACCAAGTTGTACGCTCCGCGAAGATCAATCTTCGTAAAAATACACGCATCCTTCACCCTATCGAGTAGTTCAGGAATCAATGGGAGCGGGTATCGGTTCCGTACTGTGATTGCGTTTAGTGCCCGATAGTCAACGCAAGGGCGGAGACCGCCGTCTCTTTTCCCAACGAAGAAGATACCTGCTCCAGCAGGAGAGGTAGAGTGCCGGATGAATCCTTTTGCGAGACTGTCTTCGATATAGTCCTTTAGAGACTGTGATTCGGGAACAGACAGGTTAAAGATACGTCCGTGGGGTATGGGTGCTCCTGGAAGGAGGTCAATAGGACAGTCGTACTCTCTGTGTGGAGGAAGTGTATCGACCCCTTTTTTCTCAAATACGTCTTGAAAGTCTGAATATTTAGGTGGCAGTGTGGAAGATGGATAGGTGGAAAAGGCGACTTTCTCGGAGTTGGAGCCGTTCATGCAGTGGACTCGGCAGTGACAGGATGGAAAGGAAACGGTATTGGAAGACCAATCAATATACGGGTTGTGGGTACGAAGCCAAGGAAGTCCCAGTACTATAGGAAATAGGGGGAAGGAACGATATCCCACTGAAGACTTTCTTGGTGCTTGGTTCCGATTAGAAGCTTCAAGAGGATGGTTTCATGGGTAACTGGACCGGTGCGTAGGGTGCTTCCATCTACCATATGCAGAGGTACGGGTTTCTTTTTTAGTTGGGTAGGAACAGCCAAGGAGGTGGCAAGGGATAGATCAAAGAAGCTGTTACTGGCTCCGGAGTCGATGATGGCGTTCAATTCAACGCTTCTATCTCCCCACTGTAAGGTGACAGGAATCGTTAGGTGGGTAGAAGCGGAGCCGACCACACTTTGCAGAGAGGCAATAGTAAGATGGCTCTTACCTCTTTCAGAAGGACGTGGTGGTCGTGTAGGGCAGCCACGTAACAGGTGACCTGGTTGGCCGCAGTATAGGCAGAGATTCTGAGTGCGACGTCTATCACGCTCAGAGGACGACAGCGGACCTTTAATAGTGCCAATTTCCATGGGTTCGGGACTTGAAGAGGAGGAGGTCGGTCGTGGAGAAGTCACAGGGGAAGGTTCGTGTCTTCGAGGAGGCGTGAAAGGAGTATTAGAGAGTCTCTCTTGATGTCGTTCTCTGAAGCGCTGGTCCAAGACCAGAGACTGGGTGATCAAGGCCTCCAAGGAAGTAGGTACTCCTATACGAGCCAATTCGTCTTTCAGTTGTTCGGAAAGACCATGACGAAAGTGATCTTTAAGGCCCACATCATTCAGGCCTGTATCGGCTGCCACCGCCCGGAACTCAGAGATGTAGTCCTCCACCGGTCGCCTTCCTTGTTTTAGATGTCGGATGGTGGTTAAAGCAGCAGAAGACCTTAGGGGTCATCATAGATAGGATTCATAGCCCGGACGAAGGAACCCCAGGAAGTCAATAGGGGGCTTCCTTCACGTAGTAACTGGAAGGCCCATTCCTGTGGAGGTCCAGACAGTAAGGAGATGGCTGACCTCACCTTCACAGAGTCTGATCCATAGGTACGTGGGCAAAGTGAAAACATGAGCTCACATGCGGTGATGAACGTACGATACCTTGTGCGATCACCGGCAAATCGTTCAGGCATGTTGACTCTGGGTTCGGGAGCGGGCAGATCCACCTGCTGTATCACAGAGCCAGATGGTGATGGAGGTAATGCAGCATTCTCAGCACGGCTTCTTTCCTTATGCAGTAAGGATTCTTGGCCGGTTTGTAGTTTCTGTACCACCTTGGTTAGTGCTGATACCTGTTCTGTAAGTACAGCAAGGATTTGGTTCGAGCTTGCGGGTTCCATGTTTTGTGAACCAGGTTATTCTGTAAGGACAGAGGCTTGAACCCCTGTGTGGTGTTGGGTGTATGGACCCCAATAGCAAGCCGAAAGAGGAGACCAGAAGGAATATAACTAATAGAGCTTTACTGAAGGAAACAAAATATAAGTCCAGAACAAACGTAATGCAAGTTTCTTTGGTGGAAATAAAGTCCAGAATACACGTAATGCAAGGTTTCTTTGGCAGAAATAAAAGTCCAGAATAAACGTAATGCAAGGTTTCTTTGGCAGAAATGAAAGTCCAGAATAAACGTAATGCAAGGTTTCTTTGGCAGAAATAAAAGTCCAGAACGGAAAGTCGTAGGGATTTGAGGACAGGGTCCGGTACTGATGTCGTGGAGACAAGCCTGGGAATGGAACGGGCACTGTGATGGCAGGTTTGGAATGGAAGTAAGCTGGTACCGTGGCAACCGGAACAGAAGCAGGACTTGCACTTTGGAAGCAGGAACGGAAGCAGGACTGGCACCTTGGAAGCAGGGCGAAAGCAGGACAGGCACCTTGGAAGCAGGAACGGAAGCCGGACTGGCACCTTGGAAGCAGAAACGGAAGTCGGACTGGCAGCTTGGAAGCAGGGCGAAAGCAGGACAGGCACCTTGGAAGCAGGAACGGAAGTCGGACTGGCACCTTGGAAGCAGGGCGAAAGCAGGACAGGCACCTTGGAAGCAGGAACGGAAGTCGGACTGGCACCTTGGAAGCAGGGCGAAAGCAGGACAGGCACCTTGGAAGCAGGAAACGGAAGTCAGGATGTCCTTAGCGTAGCACGAAGGGAACCACTGGGTAACGTGGTGGAACCACAGTATAACCTGGTTAGTGAGCTGGAGAAGCGGCAGGTTTAAATAGGGTTCAGGAATCATACGAACACCGTTCTCCTGGGACTTGCAGGTGGAATTGAGATACCTGAGTGCTTGGCAGATTAATTGGTGGTATGCGAGGATCTTCAGTGCAGGTGGAATGCAGTACCTTAACTTGACCAGCAGAGGGCGCCAGAGTACCTGAGTTTTCATGTTCCAGGATGGACGATCGCGCATGCGCGCCCGACCTCCGCTCAGATGGATCGCGGAGACGGCGTGGGACGCATCTTGGATCTCCTCCCTCGAGCTGCAGGCCGGAACCAGGGAGCGACGCGCCACGAGGGACCTCAGGTGAGTCTGCCAGGCGTCCCAACATGGCGGCCGCGGTCCGACCGCGGCGCGGGGCATCACATGACCATTGATTTATACAAAGGCAAAATTATGTTTTCATCCCGTGAGTGAACTCCCCTTTTAATGCATGCCAATACTTTGCTTGCCTTGGCAGCTGCTGTTTGACATTGCACATTGTTACTTAGTTTGAAGTCTATGATTATTCCCAAATCCTTCTCCTGCTTGGATTTCCCTAACTCCGTACCATTTAGGGTATAAATTACTTGTGTGTTCTTCACTCCAAAGTGCATAACTTTGCATTTATCTACATTAAATTTCATCTGCCATTTAAGTGCCCAGTCCCCCAATCTATCTAAATCCCTCTGCAGCGAAGTAATATCCTGCTCACATTGTATTACTTTTCCTAGTTTTGTGTCATCTGCAAACACTGATACATGACTTTCAATGCCTATCTCAAGGTCATTTATAAATAAATTGAATAGTATTGGTCCTATAACAGACCCCTGAGGGACACCGCTTACCACTGGTGTCCATCTTGAAAATGTACCATTTATGACCACTCTCTGTACCCTATCTTTTAGCCAGTTTTCTATCCAGTGTAGCGATGTGTTAAAATTTACTGTGGCAGTACCCATTTTTGGCCACAAGATGGAGACAATCGCGATTAGAGACACTGGACATTCGAACTACATGTCCCGGCATGCTTTGCGAAGAAACAGGAAGTGGGTGGGTTTTGGAGACACTGTACATCCTGCACCTCGTGGAGAACAGGCAGAGGGCGCCAGGGAGTAAAGGAGAGCGGATGCACACAGAGAAGGAGAGACCAAAAGATAGGCCGGAGCGCAGACAGAGTGGATCGGGCCTTAGGATTGGGTCACCCAGCCTTGCGGGACACAGACATCACCCTCTATACTATCCGAGTGCAGTTGAAGGAGAGAAGACCCCTCGAGTGAGGAGTACCGCGGTCGATCGAAGCGGGGAGCAGGCGGTAAGCTGGATGAGTCGCGGCTGACAGACAGAGGGCCAGACAACAGATCCGGTGGTCGGCGTCCCCAGTCAACATTGAGCGGAGAGACGTCCTGGGTCAGCAGAACCTCAAGCTTGCGCTGGATGGGTGAGAGGCCCCCAAGGCCGTATGTAAATAAGAGCGTACGCTGCTGTTTTCCTTCTGAAACCCACAGGGCCCCAACTGACTAGTCGAAGACATTCTTAAAGTAAACTCACTGGCCAGTTGAAAAGTACCCGGGTACCATATACACACGAATACACACCACTTCATGTTCTGGGACTTAACCTGTGCAGGACTCAGTTTCCTTTTCCGAAACGGGACAAGGGGGCAAAGTTAAAGTTACGTTCCGAACACCTTTTTCTTTTTTTTTTCCCGCAGCGCGGTTACCGTGATACGAGAACTGTGTATTTTATTGTGTCCTGCTACGGGGTTTTTCCTCGAATTTCGTATCGTTTAAATTTCTGCTCGGTCGGGGTTTTTTTTCCGAAAATACGAAGCCCTCGTGTTTTCGTTTCTTTTACCGCTACGCGTTTATCGTGTTACGAAAGTACTGTAAATATTCCTGCATATACCGTGTCTTAAAAGCTGCAAACCTTTTTAGTAAACCTTTTAATTTGTAAAACTTACAGCGGTGTTGGAGTATATTTATTCCCTAGTGCGGGGAGACTGACCCGTGGTTTAATTTCAGCGGCTCCTCCGGGAGTGAGCGCTACACGTGGGGGCTCGTTTCCGGGATCCAGTCTCTGGAAAAACCGCATCTAAAGGGTTAAATATGGATCCAGACACTGCTGCCGAATGGTGTGGGGAGCACAGTAGTCAGTTAGCATGTTGCATAGTCATGGATATTCCCGCAGACACTTGGGCCGAAGATCAGATTCGCCAGGCCGTGGCCACGCTAGCACCAGATCATCGGGGGTTAATCCTGGACATTAAGAAAAACCCAGATACCTCTCACACGCATGTTCTTCTTGAGTGGAGAAAAGGTGTTCCAGCATGTTTTCGGGGAGCGAGCGTGAGGCTGGAAGATGAGGTGGAAGTCCAACTAATTCAGCCAAGTGCGCCACGTGGTGAATCCGCAGGTGTTCCTGCGCCCAGTCCGTTGGCCATGATCGGGCCTGAATTTATCGTGGCTATTGGAGATTTGCTGGCAAAATGTCAGAAAACAAGCCCTCCTCACACTAATTTCGGTTATCGACGGTTAAGGAACTTTACAGGAAACGTACCAACTCCGGCGGGAGAAGAAACCTTTGAGGAATGGGTGGAACAGGCGATGCAGGCACTGGATGAGTGGGACGTCCCTGAGGCCCAGAAAAAGCAAAGGATCACCGAGAGTTTAAAGGGACCTGCGTCAGAAGCGGTGAGAAACCTAAAACTGAGTAGAAAAGATTGTACTGCTTTGGATTATTGAACGTTCTTGAAGAAGTCTTTGGGCGAACAGAAAAGGCAGCGGAACTGGTATATCAGTACGAACATACCTATCAGAAGAGAGGTGAGAGAATGATTGATTACATGAGGCGCCTGGATAAGATTTTGCACCAAATACTCCTCAAGAAAGGGGCCAAACCGGCTGACGTAGATAAGATTCGAATAAAGCAGATCCTGAGGGGCTCTCAACCGTTAGATCCGGTGATGATGCAGCTGAGAAGCAGAGCAGTTAATCAAGAGTTGAAGTACCTGGAACTGATCCGAGTTGTATGAGAGGAGGAGGCTCTGCTGGAAGAGAAATCCTTCAGACGGGGAGAAAGGGCTTATGCACAACCTGCCAGATATAACGACGGTCTGCAGCCTGAAAACGACTCGTTAGACACCTATGGATCTGACCTGGATGAACAGGAACAGTTAGTGGGTTTTAAATTCATCGAAAAGGCTGCCAAAGAATCGAACCCTTCCGAACGAAGCGAGTTGTTCAAGACTGTAAAGAAGGTACAGGAAGCTCAAACTGAACTGCAGCAAGCGCACGCTGAACTGTGCAGGGTGTTGATGAAGGTGACCGAGATGCAGGGGGAGATGCAAAAGTTCCTAACAGGTATGCAGACGACCGAAGTTGCCGTGGCGTCTGGTTCAAATCTCTTATTAGAACCTCAACAAGCAACTGTGTCTCCACTTTCGAGGAAGAGATGTTTCGGTTGTGGAGAAATGGGCCATTTCCGTGCGCAATGTAAAGGCCGGAAGCCTGAGAGGGATAAAGTTGAGTGGCTGCTGAAAGCTCTAGAGGGACTGTTATCTACTCCACCAGCGGGAAACGCCAGAGGGCACCAGTAAAGGAGCAACTTAGGTGCCCAGAAGTTGAACCTCGCTCCAAAAACCAATTTAAAACTAAGAGGGCAAGAGGGCCCAAGGCAGGGCCAACTGCTGAGCCTGTCAGGACTGAAAGAGTCACTCCCTTAGCAACCGGGTCTGTGTCATGGGGAGGCAATGCACACCTAAAACCTACACGGGCCAGAAAAAGGGCCAGGGTACAGCAGACTGGGTCTAAACGTCCGGATACCGCCACCAAGTTTCCTGATCAACTGATAGGTCCTTCTCCTATTGTGCCAATCCAAGTGGAGGGAGTCTATACTAAAGCCCTGTTGGATTCAGGGCCAAGTGACCTTGATCTACCGAGATTTCTATGAGAAACACTTGAAACACATTCCTTTGCAAGAACTGAAGGATTTGGAAATCTGGGGTATCGGCACTGAGAAACTCCCCTATGACGGGTACCTGCAAGTAAGGTTGGAGATCGGATCTGAAGTCATCGGCCAGTCCGGAGGCTGTGACGCCTTGGCCATTGTGTGTCCCCGACCCTCGGGTGCGAACAGAAGCTCTCTGATAGTGGGGACGAATACGGACCTAGTGCGGCGTCTCCTGACCCCCCTGTAGTGGAAGAAGGGTCAACTCAAGGAGTGCACCCCATGTTACGACCGGTCTATCAGAGGATGGTTGAAGAACGGAAAGCACCTGCTGAGGTGGGAAGACTGTGGAGACTGGGTGGGACAGAGAAGGTTCTGCAAGCAGGAGAAGTAGCGAGCTTCCGGGTTTCAGTCAAGTTGAACGGATCGCAACCAGGTCCCTATGTGGTGCTGGGAACCGATGGCAATCATGGAGTGAAACCGGAGTCGAAGTAATTCCTGAAATAATCTCCACCAAAGCCCTGAAGAGAACACGAGGAAGAGTCTCGGTCAGTGTGTGCAATGTGACAGATTCTCCAGTAGTCCTTAAAGCACGAATGCCTATCGGGAAGTAGAGTCTGCTACACCCCTCTCCACCGATTTAGAGGGAGTGGATAAAGAGATTCCAGATGAAAGATTCTACCCTAAGGACGCCCCATTTCACCTGAGTGGAAGAAACGTCTTCAGTCTCAAGTTCTAAAGTGGAAAGAATTATTCTCGAAAGATGAGTTCGATGTGGGCCTGGCTAAGAGTACGGAACACCGCATTCGGTTGCAAGAAGACAAGCCGTTTCGTGAAAGGTCAAGGCGAGTTCCGCTGGAGACTTGGATGATCTGCGAGAACAGCTAAATGAGTTGCAGAGAACCAATGTGATTCAAGAGTCCAGGAGCCCATATGCATCTCCAATAGTGCTGGTCAGGAAGAAGAATGGTTCTGTCCGCTTGTGCATAGACTATCGCACCTTGAACCGAAGAACCATCCCCGACCAATATGCCACTCCTCGGATTGAAGATGCCTTACAGTGTTTGTCTGGAGCAAAGTGGTTCAGTGTACTAGACCTGCGAAGCGGATATCATCAGATACCGATGCATCCTGAAGACAAAGAGAAAACTGCGTTCATTTGTCCACTGGGGTTCTTTGAGTTCAATAGAATGCCTCAAGGTCTGACGGGAGCTCCAGCTACGTTCCAACGGTTGATGGAGAAGACAGTCGGGGATATGAATCTAATCGAAGTGTTAGTGTACCTGGATGACATAATTGTGTTCGGGAAGACTCTGGAAGAGCATGAGCAACGTTTGGAGAAGGTCTTGAAGAGGCTCCATGAAGAGGGGTTGAAGTTGTCTCTGGAGAAATGCCAGTTCTGTTTACCGTCAGTCACATATCTGGGACACGTGGTCTCGGCAGAAGGTGTTTCGACAGATCCTCGAAAGTTGGAGGCCGTAGCTTCTTGGCCTAGACCTCGAAACGTCACTGAACTTAGATCTTTCTTGGGATTCTGCTCATACTATCGAAGATTTGTGGGAGGATTCGCAAAGATAGCTCAACCGCTGAACAAACTCCTGCAGAAAGAAACCACCGAAGAAGGCTGTAAGGTCTCTGACAGAAACCCCTCCGCTCCAGGACCAAGGAAAGCTAAAGAGTCCATACAAGGTGAATGGACTAGTCAATGTGAAGGTGCGTTTGTGAAGCTGAAAGAGAGTCTAACCCGAGCTCCTTCTGGCCTATGCGGACCCTCATAAGCCGTATGAGTTACATGTGGATGCCAGCCGAGAAGGTCTGGGGGGAGTCCTGTATCAGGAGTATGGTGGATTGCTGAGACCTGTAGCGTACGTGAGCCGGAGCCTTACGCCTTCAGAAAAGAACTACCCTACTCACAAACTGGAATTTCTAGCCTTAAAGTGGGCGGTGGTAGACAAGTTGAAAGACTATCTGTATGGAGCGGAGTTCGTGATCAAGACGGATAACAATCCTCTTACCTATATCCTCACTACTGCCAAACTGGACGCAACAGGACATCGGTGGTTGGCCGCTCTGTCAGTCAGGGTTCGGTTCAGCCTGAAGTATCGCCCTGGGGTGAACAATCGAGATGCTGATGCTTTATCAAGAAGACCCTACACTACAGAATGGACTCAGTTAACTCCAGACGGGGTGCAAGCTTTGTGTCAAGGAACAGAACGCCGGGTCAAGGGAGGAGTTGAAGCGGAGGCCATAGGAGTTATGGCCGCGGCTGTTCCTGAGTTCTACTGTAACCCTACGCAATTGAGGGATGAAAATCTACCTACCTTTTCCAAGCAGGACCTGAAAGCGGATCAAGCTAGAGACCCTTTGATTGCATTGACCATAAAGGCCCTGACTGCAAACCAGCGAGAGATTCTGTTAACCAATTCCCCGGAGGGAGCCAGACTGGTCTACAAAGAGTGGGAGCGGTTGAAGATGTTGGATGGGGTGGTCTACCGAAGGGGCCCCTCGACCAATTCCGAAGAGATTCAACAGTTATTTCTCCCTACTAAACACAGGGAGAGTGTGTTGCGATCACTACATGATGAGCATGGACATTTGGGTGCTGAGAGAACTTTTAAATTGGTGCGAGATAGGTTTTATTGGCCTTGCATGAGGGCTGAAGTTGAGAGTTACTGCCATTCCTGTCTGAGGTGCATTCAGAGAAAACTCTACCAACCCGAGCTGCTCCAATGAGCCATCTACAGAGTCAGGGACCCATGGATTTGGTGTGCATTGACTTCCTGTGCTTAGAGCCGGATGCTAGTGGGCAAGGGAACATTCTGATAGTGACTGATCATTTCACCCGTTATGCCCAAGCTTTTTCTACAAAAGACCAACGCGCTCCGACAGTGGCGAAGGTGCTGATGGAAAAGTTTTTTGTTCATTACGGCCTGCCAAGAAGAATACACTCTGATCAGGGAAGAGACTTTGAAAGTAGATTGGTCGGGCAGTTGCTGGAGTTGTTGGGAATTCAAAAGACTCGAACTACGCCATACCACCCTCAGGGTGATGCTCAGCCTGAAAGGTTTAATCGCACGCTGCTAAATATGCTGGGGACCTTGTCTAACGTAGAGAAGCAGAGTTGGAGTCGTCACATAGCTACTCTGGTGCATGCATATAACAGTACGGAGAGTGATGCCACTGTATATTCACCGTACCGTCTTATGTTCGGAAGAGAAGCTCGACTGCCAGTTGATTTGGCATTTGGGTTATCTCTAGACCAGACGTCGGTAGCTTCTCATAGAAACTACGTGGATAGACTTCGGAAGAATCTGGCTTCTGCGTTTGAACAGGCCCGTTTGACTTCAGGTAACAGGGAGCAGAGGAACAAGAGGAACTATGATTTGAAGGTTCGAATACAAGATCTACAACCCGGTGATAGGGTTCTGTTGAAGAACTTGGGTGCTGCTGCGAGACACAAGCTGGGGGATAGATGGAGTTCTCAGGTTTACATTGTTTGCAAACAACTGCCAGGTCTGCCGGTGTATCAGATTCGCCCTGATGGAAAGGCTGGTCCCCTCAAGAATTGGCACCGAAATCACTTGTTACCTTTGAGAGAGGCTGTGAGGATACCAGTGGAAAACGAACTTCCTCCGGCGAATCCGCATGCTCCACGTGTCCCTCCTGTTACTCGGTCTCAACAGACTCGGGTTGTTGGAGAGAGCGAAAGAGACAGCGACGAAGAGAGTTTCTGTTTAGATTGGATGCGCTCACCAGAACCTGAAGAGGTTGTCCCAGTTCCTTGTCGATGGGAAAGTAATTTGAGGGCTGAAGCTCCTGAATTTCAGTGGGAATTCCCCGAGAATATGGAACTCCCTGAAACCCTTGAACTTCCGTTAAGGGTCCCGGATACTGTTGGAGACCCTGTAGCTCCTGAAGACGAACCTTACGACTACAGTTCTATGCTTCCCTGGAGGGATCGTACTCGGAGGAAGTGTCTGCTCCAGTGGCAGACATAAGGACTGAGCCTATACCTATAGTACTTCCACCTGAAGAGGAACGGAAGGAGCCTGAACAAAAACGCTCTATTCGGCCGCCCCAGCGACTTACCTATGACTCACCAGGACATAGCACTGAAGAGGCCATCACCACTGTGCAGAGATTGCCCGAAGTGTCTGCTATGTTAGCTGAGGTAGCCCAGAACATGAGTCAGCTTGAGAAAGTGTTTCTAACCCACTGCATGTATGCTGCTGAACCTGTATATGCTGTATAAACTGTGTGCAAATTGTAAAAGGATAATGTAACTGTTGTACCTCCTTGGAGAGACCCAAGAGTTCTAGGAGGGGGAGAGTGTAGCGATGTGTTAAAATTTACAGTGGCAGTACCCATTTTTGGCCACAAGATGGAGACAATCGCGATTAGAGACACTGGACATTCGAACTACATGTCCCGGCATGCTTTGCGAAGAAACAGGAAGTGGGTGGGTTTTGGAGACACTGTACATCCTGCACCTCGTGGAGAACAGGCAGAGGGCGCCAGGGAGTAAAGGAGAGCGGATGCACACAGAGAAGGAGAGACCAAAAGATAGGCCGGAAAGCAGACAGAGTGGATCAGGCCTTAGGATTGGGTCACCCAGCCTCGCGGGACACAGACATCACCCTCTATACTATCCGAGTGCAGTTGAAGGAGAGAAGACCCCTCGAGTGAGGAGTACCGCGGTCGATCGAAGCGGGGAGCAGGCGGTAAGCTGGATGAGTCGCGGCTGACAGACAGAGGGCCAGACAACAGATCCGGTGGTCGGCGTCCCCAGTCAACATCGAGCGGAGAGACGTCCTGGGTCAGCAGAACCTCAAGCTTGCGCTGGATGGGTGAGAGGCCCCCAAGGCCGTATGTAAATAAGAGCGTACGCTGCTGTTTTCCTTCTGAAACCCACAGGGCCCCAACTGACTAGTCGAAGACATTCTTAAAGTAAACTCACTGGCCAGTTGAAAAGTACCCGGGTACCATATACACACGAATACACACCACTTCATGTTCTGGGACTTAACCTGTGCAGGACTCAGTTTCCTTTTCCGAAACGGGACAAGGGGGCAAAGTTAAAGTTACGTTCCGAACACCTTTTTCCTTTTTTTTTTCCCGCAGCGCGGTTACCGTGATACGAGAACTGTGTATTTTATTGTGTCCTGCTACGGGGTTTTTCCTCGAATTTCGTATCGTTTAAATTTCTGCTCGGTCGGGGTTTTTTTTCCGAAAATACGAAGCCCTCGTGTTTTCGTTTCTTTTACCGCTACGCGTTTATCGTGTTACGAAAGTACTGTAAATATTCCTGCATATACCGTGTCTTAAGAGCTGCAAACCTTTTTAGTAAACCTTTTAATTTGTAAAACTTACAGCGGTGTTGGAGTATATTTATTCCCTAGTGCGGGGAGACTGACCCGTGGTTTAATTTCAGCAGCTCCTCCGGGAGTGAGCGCTACACCAAGAACAAGTATTTTCATCTAGACCAATTTTTCTTAATTTAAATAGTAACCTTTTGTGTGGAACTGTGTCGAAAGCTTTGGCAAAATCTAAGTAAATCACATCCACTGCGACCCCCTGATCTATACTTCTACTTACTTCCTCATAGAACGTAATTAGGTTAGTCTGACATGATCTGTGTTTCATGAAACCATGCTGATTTTTGCCAATAACATTATACCTCCCAATAAATTCCTGAATATTATCCCTTAGTAACCCCTCAAATACTTTCCCAGCCACAGATGTTAAGCTCAAAGGTCTATAATTCCCAGGCACAAATTTTAAACCTTTCTTAAATATAGGGACGACGTCAGCTTTTCTCCAATCCTCTGGTACTATTCCTGAAAGAAAAGAATCTTGAAAGATTAAGAACAGAGGTTTACATATTTCAACACATAGCTCTCTCAGTACTCGTGGGTGAATTCCATCTGGCCCTAGGGCTTTATTCACATTCACATTGTTTAATTTCTGCAAAACCTTGTCCTGAGTCAACCAGTCACTTTGTATTAGTAAGTTTTTATTAATGAATTGCATGTCTCCTGTTATAGGTTTCTCTTTGATAAATACTGAAGAAAAATAATCATTCAAAATTTCTGCCTTATCCTGATCTTCAGTTAACAATAACCCTGACTCAGATTTTAGTGAACCTACATTTTCACTCTTGGGTTTTTTAGAATTTATGTACCTAAAGAATCTTTTAGGGTTGGTCTTGCTCTCTTTGGCTATTTCTTTTTCATTTTCTAGTTTAGCCCATCTAATCGCATTTTTACATGCTTTATTGGCTGCCCTATATGCTTTATAGGATGCCTCAGATTTATCAGATTTAAAAGCTTTAAATGCCTTCTTTTTATTTTTCATTTCCTTAGTTACCTTCCTACTAAGCCACATTGGTTTCAGTCTGTTTCTTTTATATTTATTAACCAGTGGAATATATTGTGACGTGTACTTTTCTAATGTTAGTTTAAAGATATTCCACTTATCCTCAGTGTTTTTCCCGTGAAAGAGTTTCTGCCAGTCAATGACATTGAGAGCTTCCATTATTTTAATAAAGTTGGCCTTTTTAAAATTATATGTTTTAGCATGCCCCCTATGAATGTGTTTTTTTGAGTTTATTTCAAAAGTCACCATATTATGGTCACTGTTTCCCAACTGTTCCTTTACATTAATATTTGAGAAAAGATCCACATTATTTGTTATAACCAGGTCCAGACAGTTATCCTCTCTAGTTGGTGTTTCTACCAGTTGTGACATAAAGGTATCATTTAAAATATTCAGAAACCGGATTCCCTTTGCTGAATTACTAGTCCCACTATCCCAATTAATGTCCGGGTAATTAAAATCTCCAATAATTAAAGTGCTACCATGATCTGCAGCCTTCCTAATTTGCTCTAACAGTTGTTCTTCCTCATCATTATCTATATTAGGTGGTTTATAGCATATGCCAACCAATAGTTGACTTCCCTGTTTATTCCCCAACGAAATATTTACCCATAAGGATTCCACATTTCCCTCATCGCTTTCCAGTTGTGTAATATTAGGCTTTAAATCCTGATTTACATATAAACACACTCCACCCCCTTTCTTATGTTTCCTATCCTTTCTAAACAATGTATAACCGTTTAAATTTACAGCCCAGTCATGCGTTTCGTCCCACCACGTTTCTGTTATTCCTATAATGTCGTATTGCTTAGTGTATGCTATTACCTCTAGTTCCCCCATCTTGTTATTAAGGCTTCTTGCATTAGCAAGCATAAATTTAATGTTGTCTCTACCCACACATGCTGAATGCGACTTTACATTACATGTCTCCACTGTTCTGACATTACCCACTAGTATCGATATCGGTGCCGATACCAGCTACTGCAGGAGTACTTGGTACTCGTGCAGTACCACCGATATTTTCCCCCGATATCGGAAGCCGGCATTTGCATCCGAGGGGCTTAGGCGGCTGTTCGAATGCTCTATCAGCATTCGGACAACCGCCCCTGGAGCTCTCCAGCATACTTACCTCCCTGAGCGGCGCTGGGAAAGTTTCTGCGCTTCCGCACGTTGAAGGACCCCAGCCGCGATCACGTGGAATCCCACGTAATCGCGGCTGGGGTCCTTCAACGAGCGCACGCACGAAGACTTAGTCGGCGCCGCTCAGGAAGGTAAGTATGCTGGAGAGCTCCAGGGGCAGTTGTCCGAATGCCGATAGAGCATTCGAACAGCCGCCCCATGTCTGGTCTGGGGTCTGAGCTGGGGGGCAAATATCCATGAGCTGGGGGAGCAAATATCCATGAGAGCTTGGGGGGCAAATATCCATGAGCTGGGGGAGCAAATATCCATGAGAGCTTGGGGGCAAATATCCATGAGCTGGAGAGGCAATATCCATGAGCTGGTGGGGCAAATATCCATGAGCTGGGGGAGCAAATATCCATGAGCTGGGGAGGCAATATCCATGAAAGCTTGGGGGCAAATATCCATGAGCTGGGGGAGCAAATATCCATGAGAGCTTGGGGAGCAAATATCCATGAGAGCTTGGGGGGCAAATATCCATGAGCTGGGGAGGCAATATCCATGAGCTGGGGCAGTATATCCATGAGCTGGGGCAATATCCATGTGCTGGGGCAATATCCATGTGCTGGGGCAATATCCATGTGCTGGGGCAGTATCCATGTGCTGGGGGCAATATCCATGTGCTGAGGCAATATCCATGTGCTGGGGGCAATATCCATGATCTGGGGCAGTATCCATGAGCTGGGGGCATTCTGTATATATTTATATATCTCGGGGGGGATATATACATGTGAGCTGGGGGCATTTTTATATGAGGTCTGTTCTTATTGGAAAGTGGTCACATGACATAAAATAAAAGTATCGGTACTCGGTATCGGTGAGTACTTGAAAAAAGTATCGGTACTCGTACTCGGTCTTAAAAAAGTGGTATCAGTGCATCCCTACCCCTTACACTGCACAAAAGTTCAAATCTTCACAAAGAAAAGGTGGAATCAGCACTTCTTTCAGTCTTTGTAAATGTTACGGTTAAAGCCAGAAGTGTGGTTAATCCTAAAATTACCCGGGTAATCCTGACATTACCCCAAATCGCTGGGTAAAGTTGCAAAAGAATGAAATATTCGGACTTTACCCGGGTAATCTTAAAACTAACCAACTGCCCTTGGGCAACAGTCTGGAAGAGCTGAAAAATTCACACTTTACCCGGATGATCTGCAGACCATCCAACCTTGTGCGGTTACAACCAAATTTTGTTATCGTTCACATAAAAGTCTGAAGCTTCACCCGGGTAATTTATTTATTTTATTTATAAAGGATTTTACCAGGAAGGATACATTGAGATTTCTCTCGTTTTCAAGTATGTCCTGGGTTCGAGAACATTGAGTGGTTACAGAAATACAAAATAGTAAAATGCAAGATATTAACACAAAACCAAATATACAGATTAACAGAAAATAAATATGTAGGAAATAAAGTCATTCTGAGGACTATCCACAGCTTCACTTGGGTAATTTGCAGAGCATCCAACCCCGCTTGGGTTATTTTTTAAAAACAAAATTTACATTTTACATGATTGAAGAGAATAATGGTCTCCAATTGTCCGTCCTTAACCCCGAAGACCCTGTCTTAGGCACACCTTGAGTTAACTCTCCTTCTGCGCAGGGAGAGAGAAATCCGTTAAAAAAACACACGAGGCATGTAATTTTGTCTGGCAATTTCTCTCTGCCTTCCAACGTTTTTTGACGCATATTTATGCTTCTAACAAAAACGTTGTCTCTTTATTTCATTGGTTAACATTTCAAAACATAACATAGTTCATTGGCCAGTTTCAATACAGGTCTGGTGATACATTTCTAGACAGTCCCGTGGCCTCGGCATGTGATTTCTTGAGATATCAGCATTTCTTAAGACATCAGTACTTTTTTAAGACATCAGCACTTTTTTATCACTTGAGAAAGACATTTGCAAACATCAGTATCCTTGTCATTCTAAAGACATTTGCAAACATCTTGAGAAGTGAACCTTAGTCCTATAATACTGCTGATTATCAATTTATCTTAAAACTATTTCTTATATTTTAAACCTTAATTTATCTATTAATATTATAATTCATGGGGTGTTATTTAACTACTTATAGGGTCCTTCTTATAGGTTAGCAGATGGTGGTCTGAGGATTCCTTTTTCTTCAATCCCCTCTTAGAATCATAGTATGATCATACTATTTGATTCTTTCTTTGTTTCATCTATCTACTGTAAGTTAGTATGGGTTGGGGAGCGAGACCCTCAATACCCATGTGGATCAATATAGAACCAGGGGGGCTGTACCTGCCACGGAACGGGTAACACATGGCAGTCTCCCAGTGCCTATTTATCTTCCTAACCTACATTCTTATTAATAGTAACAAGAGGTGCTAGGAATGACTCAAACCCTGCCTTTACCTGATCCCTTGCTTTAAATTCATCAGGGACCCCTCTTGGTACCCCTATAACATCAATATAGACACACATAACAATTTGTACGGTTATTGTTTAGGGCACTAAATTTTACCCATTCTAGCCAAACATTTACATCTGAAAATCCTGTTTCCATTGCTATACTGTCTTCATAGGTGGGATTTGCTATTGATTTGGTGTTAGGTAGGAGAGGATGAGGTCTCACTACCTCTCCATATTTCCTGGGTAGGAATGGGTTCTCTTCCTTCTTATAAAATGGCCATATCTTGGAGTTTGAACTTGTATCGAGGGAATTTGGTTGTGGCAGTTGCGTATATTCCCATCTGTTAACTACGGCATCAGAGGTACCATATCCCATATTGCCCGTGTCCCACCCCACTGCGCCCTAATAATCACAATTATGTCCCCAGTACTCATCGGTTACACATATATATACAGTTGCCTTGTACAGTATCATACTGCAGTAATGGTGGACAATAAAAAAAACAACAGTGGCCAGACAGTGATGGTTTGGGTTGGGGTTCTTTCTGGTAGGGGGTGTGGACAATAGGGGTTGTGACATATGTTCCGAAGGGGGGGGTAAACATTATTATTTCAGTCTTTTTCTTCCCCCCACATGCGTCTCCATACTCTTCGAAAAGGATCCTTGGTTGTCATCTTCTCCTTGTTGGAAACCAGGGCTATCTGCCCTCGTGAGTGTCTCTTGTTGAGTCCTTTGTTGAATCCGCTTGACTCGAGAGGGTCCCTTGTTGAATCCGCTTGACTCGAGAGGGTCCCTTGTTGAATCCGCTTGACTCGAGAGGGTCCCTTGTTGAATCCAGACTGGGCTGTCCTCTGTCAGTATAGCTGTGCGGTTTACGGCTACCACCGTGGTCTCTGGTCCATAGGCGAAATCCTCTGGTCTTTTTCCTTTCTGTAGCCGCTTTACCAGCACCTTGTCTCCTGGATTAAATAGGTGGGTAGATTTGTCTGAAAGAAAGGGGAACTTAAATATAACTTCGTCTCTGGTTGTCTCGAGGGTTGAGATCAGCTGCCTAACATATTCATCCCTTATCTGCTCTAAGTCCCCTGTCTCCACTGTTAGCCTACCTGTAGACCATGGTAATGGAAAGGGTCTGCCCATAAATATCTCGAAGGGGGAGTAGCCTGTGTTCCTATTAACCGCCATTCTGATTTCAGCCAGAATGATGGGGAGTACCAATTTCCAATTCTTTAGCTCTTCTGTGGTTGCATATTTTTGTAAGGTACAAAATAATTGGTCCCTATCCATTGTGGGAGGTCGCAAAACCCGGCATTACTAGTTTAGCTATGTCCTGTTGTGCTGCTCGTTTAGCTGCTTGGTCAGCCAGATGATTCCCTTTTGCAATAGGATCTGAGGCTCTGGTGTGTGCTCTAAAATGTAACACCGCTATCTGAGAGGGCATAAGAATGCTTGCTAGGAGGTCCGTGACCAGGGTCGAATGGGAAATCTTCTTGCCATCTGCGGCCACAAATCCCCTCTTTTCCCATATCGTCCCATGGTCATGGACCACACCATAAACATATTTGGAGTCAGTGTATATCGTGACAGGTCTACCCGCATAGAGCCTGCATGCTCGTGTTAATGCAATCAGTTCTGCTGTCTGGGCAGACTGGTAGGGTACAGGCCCTGATTCTAGAACAGTGTCAGGGAGTTGAACCACTGCATAGCCTGCATGATAAGTGTTGTCATTGGGGCGGGTACAGGAGCCGTCAACAAAGACGACATCTGCGTCCGGAACAGGTGTGGACATGAGATCAGGGCGGGGTGCAGTTTCAGACTCAATGGAGAGAGCACAGTCATGTTCGATTGGGATTGTATCTGAGGGATTCTTAAGACCCAGTAAAGCGTTTAGGATTGGTGCTGGACCAGAGACACTTGAACTGTATTCTATGTGCAGTGCAGGGTTGCTTAGCAGTGTGACTTCATATCCACTAAAGCGCTGTGATGACATGTGCTGTGTATGTATGCCCTTAAGTAAAAATAAAACATCATGGGTTGTGGGTAGGTGAGGTTCGTACCCTAATGTGTATTGGCTTGCCATACTAACGGCCATTGCACATGCTGCCAGGGCACGCAAACAGGCCGGCATCCCTTGTACCGTTACTGGCAGAATCTTTGAAAAAAATGCTATGGGGCGCAACCGGCCCCCATGTTCTTGCGTCAGTACCGCGGCCATGGTTTTACAATTGTCCCTTGCAAACAGATGAAATGAAAGTACATAATCAGGGAGGCCTAGCGCGGGGCTTGTCATCATTGCATTCCTGAGAACCTTAAAAGCATTTAACATTTCATTAGACCATGTTATCATATTGGATTGACCCAACAGGGTGGCTTGTCTCAGAATGTTATCGTAGTAGGAGCAGTCAGGGATCCACTGTCTGCAATAGTTTATCATGCCTAAGAATGACAGCATGTCCTTCTTAGTTTTCGGGTTGACCAGGCCCGTGACAGACTGGACTCTCTTCTGACTGATGCTCCGTTCCCCCTGTCTGAGAACAAACCCTAAATATTCAACTTGCGTTTGACACCACTGCATTTTTTTTAAGGGAGACCTTGTGCCTACATTCCTGTAACCAACTGAGAAGTGATTTACCATCCTCCCGGCAGGCCTCCTCTGATAGACTGCATACGAGGAGATCATCCACGTATTGCAGCAGGACAGAACCATGGCTGGGGTGCCAGAATTTCAGAGTGGCCTGCAGTACAATACTGTAGACCACCGGGGCGTCAACGTACCCCTGAGATAACCTTTTCCATGTAAATTGGGTGCCTTCAAATGAAAATGCAAAAAGTAGTGCCGTGTCAGGGTGTACAGGGATGCTAAAAAATGCATTCTTCAGGTCAATTACAGAAAAATGTGTATGTGTCGCTGATATTGATGACAGAAGTGACGTGACATCTGGGACAATTGGCGCAATTAGAATCACTAGGGAATTAACTGCGCGCAAGTCTTGAACGAACCTGACAGTCCCGTCAGCTTTGTTCACGGGGTTAATTGGGGTACTGAAGGGGAAGACTACAGGTTCCAGGATACCATCCTGTAGAAACTGGTCAATCATAGGACGTAGTCCGTCCTCTTTCTCTTTTTGACAATGTTTAAAAATTCTATTAATATCTTCTATTTCTAAGTAACTTATTCCCCACGGTCATAAATGGAAAATGGGTTTTGTTGGTGTTATTCTCATATCTTAAGGGCTTATTAATGGCGATCCTTTGTTATATACGAGTGGCCATAATAACGAAAGGCAGTATATATTCTTCTGCTTTTTTTACTTTATTTATTTTTTTCTATTTTCTCTTTTACTTCCTCTTTTTTCTTTTTCCCGTCTTTGGATGTGGATGGGGCCGAAGGTTTCAAATCCTCCATTGCCCCTACCGCACCCAAGACCTCTGTCTCAGTAAAGGGACGGATATATGGATTGTCTATAAGACGGAGGGGGTCGTGGTTCCCAGCTGGCACGGGGTATTTCTTGTTTATTCCGTGGTATACTCTGTTCTATTTTATGCAGTCTGGCGCTGTCAGAGGACCATGAGGTCCCTCTTCTACATTGTTTCACCATTAATCATTGTCCCCCCCTCCCTAATTTCATATACTGCATGTCCCACTGAGGGTCTCCCTGATAATAGGGCCATGCCTCAGTGTCGTCGAGACATAATCCTTTCACTATATCCATATGAAATGGACTGTGGTCTCCCTGTCTGAGGAAAGGATCACAACTCCCACTGCTTCTGTCCATCCCGCTAGATTATCTATCCATGGGTTAATTAAATAGCAATCTGTGCCCCCTACTCGTGCTACATAATCTTTACAAAACTCTCCTATTTTCAGTAAGGGATATTCTTTAACCTTGCTACTTTAAATACCCATGGTTAGTTGTACAATTGAATAATCAGGCAGGTAAAATAGAGAAAGAAAGAAAGAAGAAAGACTCTTCACAGTGCTCGAAAAGAAAAACAACTTAAATTCTTACTATATATATATATATCTCTATGCCACATGGATCAACAAAAGATGAGCTAATTTAAGGATAAGTAATAAAAACTTATTTAGTGAATCCTCCCCTAATCTCGAGAATCAAACTTCTAATCTTTTACTTTTTATTTTGTAGTTATATAATTCCTTCATATCATAAACAAAAATTTATAAACCACAATCCAATAGTATATAAAAACTAGCTTCACAATATATGTATCTCCGGTTAGTAACTGCATACATGACCAACATCATCCACCCCATCAGTCAGCAACTAACACACAAATGGCCAACAAACACCTCTGCTTAATACAACATGCACCTCACAGCAAACAATGTCCAACCAGTCAGCTCTTATATATACATATATATATATATATATATACACAGTACCATCAGTATACAATGGGGCAAAAGTCTGCATACTTTACAGATTTTCCTGCCACCCAATTAACTTATCACTCTAATAATATATACTTTAACAATATATACATGTAATTAAACCGGTAATACAGGAATGACGAGCGTCCGTCTTACCTTACAGACCACTCGGCACCTTAACTTATACCTCTACAATTTATATAATTTACTCTATTATCACAACTGAGGGACGTCTGTCTTATTACCTTACAGATCGTTCAACAGTGAATCTTAACACTCTAATATTCTTATACGCTAATATTCTTACACTCTATTATTCTTATACTCTATTATTCTTATACTCTATTATTCTTATACTCTATACATTTTATGAGGGTTAACGCAAGGTGTGATCAATTGGACATATAATGTCCCTTCTATTGAGTGTGGTCCCTGACCCACTCCATCTTTAAATAAACGGCCCCTGGCAACGTTTTCTTTTAATTTGTAATAAACGGCCCCTGGCAACGTTTCCTTTTAATAAACGGCCCCTGGCAACGTTTTCTTTTACACTATAGGACATGGACAACTAACTTTAGTTCGAGATAAACGTTGTCATTGCCCTCGTCCAGACAAGACAATATACTCACCAGGACGAGGGGTGACCGTTCATGTCAGCAGTGCCTCCAGATTGAAGAGAATAATGGTCTCCAATTGTCCGTCCTTAACCCCTAAGACCCTGTCTTAGGCACACCTTGAGTTAACTCTCCTTCTGCGCAGGGAGAGAGAAATCCGTTAAAAAAACACACGAGGCATGTAATTTTGTCTGGCAATTTCTCTCTGCCTTCCAACGTTTTTTGACGCATATTTATGCTTCTAACAAAAACGTTGTCTCTTTATTTCATTGGTTAACATTTCAAAACATAACATAGTTCATTGGCCAGTTTCAATACAGGTCTGGTGATACATTTCTAGACAGTCCCGTGGCCTCGGCATGTGATTTCTTGAGATATCAGCATTTCTTAAGACATCAGTACTTTTTTAAGACATCAGCACTTTTTTATCACTTGAGAAAGACATTTGCAAACATCAGTATCCTTGTCATTCTAAAGACATTTGCAAACATCTTGAGAAGTGAACCTTAGTCCTATAATACTGCTGATTATCAATTTATCTTAAAACTATTTCTTATATTTTAAACCTTAATTTATCTATTAATATTATAATTCATGGGGTGTTATTTAACTACTTATAGGGTCCTTCTTATAGGTTAGCAGATGGTGGTCTGAGGATTCCTTTTTCTTCAATGATCATGTTTGGTATCATTGGAAAGACGCCTTTGGAAACAAGTGGTTTTTAAGGTAAGTATTAAAGTAAAAAAAAAAAAAATACTCAATAACTAGGTAGGGAATAGGTATATTTTAATGTAAAAAAAAAGGGGGGAATTTTTGCCTAGAGTGTGCCTTTAATAACCCTTTCCCATCGCTTGTCTTTGTTCTTTGCTGCTATGAACTCAGTATAGGAAAAAAATGTATAATATGAAGAAGTCTCTATGCAGAGGCTTAACTAGAAACCTCAGACCCCAGGTGTGGGAATCCATGAAGGGCCCCCCACCCTAGGCAAAAACAAAAAAAAATTGAACCCCTCCAGGTCCACAATTTTTGACTCCAAACAATCAGTGTCCCATTTATTTCCAGGTCCAATATGACCACTTTAGTCCATCTCATTTTAAATGTAATGTGCATTATGTATATTTCACAGAGCTCCACAACAATAAAACTCACAGTAATGTGCGGTGTGTATGAGCGTGTCACAGAGCTCCACAGCAATAAATCTCACAGCAATGTGCAGTGAGTATAAGCGTATCACAGAATCCACAGCAATAAAAATTACAGTAATGTGCAGTGTGTATGAGTGTATTACAGAATCCACAGCAATAAAACTCACAGTAATGTGCAGTGTGTATGAGCGTGTCACAGAGCTCCACAGCAATAAATCTCACAGCAATGTGCAGTGAGTATAAGCGTATCACAGAATCCACAGCAATAAAAATTACAGTAATGTGCAGTGTGTATGAGTGTATTACAGAATCCACAGCAATAAAACTCACAGTAATGTGCAGTGTGTATGAGCGCATCACAGAGCTCTAAAGTAAAACTCAGAAATAAGTATACAATATTATTAAAATAAATATACTAAAATAAAAAACATGTATTTAAATATAATTAAGATAAATATAAAATTGATTAACATAACTTCTATAAAACAATCGGTAAAACTGTATTTTAGCGGTGTAAATTAGGTGTGACCCATTTCAACTGTTTTAAGCATTGTAAAAACCCCAACCCTAAGGCTAGGGTCAGATGAAAGCATTTTTCCCCGCGAACATGAAAAAGTGCGTCCGAACGCATTGACGTATTTTTTCACGGAATGCGCAAAAACGGTCAGACGACGCGCATTTTCCGGCGTGATTTTGTACTGATCGTCAATAAAACTCTTTTTGCGTCTGGACGTTATGTAGGCTGGACATTAGCAGCGTCTGACATCTCCTAATCACGCACACACGCCACTATGCCGCAGCTGCGCACTCAGTACGTCAGTACTAGCGGTTCAGCGTTCTCAGAAAAATGCGTTCAAATTCCACTTGCGTTGCACGGCCGGACTTTTGTGCGGCCGTACATCGTATATTGGCCGTCATTGCCCGTCAACTGCTGCTAGTGCGGCCGTATTTATGTGCGCCAGAATGCACGTTAAAAGTGCGCTGGTCTGACCCCAGCCTTAGGCTAGGGTCAGACGAGCGTGATTTCTACGGAATATACGTCTGTGCACACGGACGTACGTCAGTACGGAAGACACAGTAGTGGCCACACAGTCCGTTTATTCACTGACGTATATTTTGACGGATGTAGGAGGGAAAATAAAATAAAAAGCAAAACCATTTTGTCTGTGAAAAATGCTGGACGTATAAATGCAGTCCGTCTGACCACGTTCCATCACTCACACACAAAGCTATGCAGACGCAGCGCACTTTGTGCGGCCGTTCTAGGGGTTGTACGTTCTTGCCTGCCTTGCGTCCGTGGGCTGCGGCCGTTGTGCGTCCGCAGTTCAGTGCGGACGTACTTTATGTGTCGGGCTCCAATGGGCTTTCTGTCATGCTATCACGGACGTACTTTTAGGCTGGGGTCAGACGAGCGCAGTGTTAACGTCCGTGTTGCCCGCACATAAGTACGTCCGTGATAGCTGGAGCCCCACACACGAAGTACATCCGCACAGAAGTGCGGGGGCTGACGGACGCTGCAAAGGGACGCAGGTTAGGCAAGAACGTAATACTGCTAGAATGGACGTGCGGAGTGCGCCACGTCCACAACGTTCGTGTAGCTTTGTGTGTGAGGGATGGAGCATGGTCAGACGGACTGCATTTATACGTCCAGCATTTTTGACAGACAGAATGTTTTTTCATTGTAATTTATTTTCCCTGCTACATCGGTCAAAAAATACGTCAGTGAAAAAAACGGACTGTGTGGCCACTACCTTGTTGTCAGTCAGTAAGTACGTCCGTACTGCACGGACGCACAGTCCGTACAAAATGCGCTCATCTGACCCTAGCCTTAGGCGCAATCACGGACGTGAACACTACGCTCGTCTGACACCAGCCTTACCTAGCCCCTACACCCTATACTGACACTGTCTGACATTTACAACGTTATTATGTTTCCAACTAATTTACAACGCTAAAATACAGTTTTGCCAAAAAAATATATATACTTGTTACCTTCCCTAACTTTTTTGCAGGTATGAGGCTGAATTCCTGTTTTTCAGTTGCGAAATTGACCTAGGCGTATTTCCAATTAAATTATATTCAATAATAATAGGGCTGAGATAAATTTTAAATTGGTTCCATACGAACTATTGTTTTCTACTCGCTCCCTTGGTCCACAATGACCATTCTCCCCTATGAAGCCCATGCTGGCAGCCTCCTTTCAGTATGCCTCACACATCAGCTTCCTGGTTCTCAGGCTCCCCTTGCGGCTAATCTCTGGTACTGCAAATCCTTTCACCGGAAGCACGTGTGGCGACGCTGGGATCGACATGATTGCTCAGGGCTGTCCCCTGTCTTCCCGGGGCCGCGGTTGCAGCCACATCTCCTGAGGAGCCCTGGTCCCTGCAGATACTATGTCTTACGACCCCGAGCACCCGCCGGCCAAGAAATTCAAGCCGGGCTCTCCTGCCTTCCACCTTCAGCGGAGAGGGCCCATGCACCCCGGACCCAGAAAGCCTCCCGTGGCCATGGAGCTGCAACGCCGGAGCCTTCCTATCTATCACGTCCGGGCCCAGCTCATCGCACAACTCCGACAGCTGGACTGCGCCGTGATAATCGGTAAGAGGCCCCCAGTGTGAACCGGCTCATCGCTACCCTGTCACCCTGTAACCATGGATACTGCCTCTCACTCCGCGGCACACTGCTGGCATAAGCTAACCCTCCTCCTGCAGCCCCCTGATGGCTGAGTTTGATGACTGGTTGCAGTGTGGCCATCCTTCCCATGCAGAGGCTCCTGGCAGCAGCATGTGCCCACTGCTACAGATTCAGGGACCTCACCAAGAGTGTGATAAGCCGAGGACAGCAGCTGCAGGGCCCTCTGCCATGTGTTATGGGTTCAGTGGGTGGGCGAGTGGTCAGCAAATAATCCAGGTACACTCATTCAAGCCATTAAAGAGATTCTCAAAAAAAAATGCTCAATTCCCCCCCCCCCTAAATATTTTTTTAGGTGAATTCACTGAAATGTCTGCAAAATTTAATCGCTGAAGTGCAAAGCAATGAAATTACACAAATTTTGGTGGTTAGTGAATAAACCCTTTTTGACTCTGGGTTTCCGAATGCAGAAGTCCCTGCAGATTGCACTATTTGCGCCCCTACGCGACTTGCGTAGCTAAGCAATGCCACCTGCTCTTTGCCTGGGATTTGTGCACTTCACATTATCTGTAGTGCCTGTGCAGAAGTGTAGTGTTTTCAGTGCACCTGCCTAACAGGAGCAATCACCAGGTTATGACGTGTTCATCATAGAGCTGTGCTTTATTCGGCTCCCAAGCAAACAGGAAGTAAGATGGCCACTGACCATAGTTTTCTGTCAGCAGTTCCAGAGTGTCCTTTCATAAAGTAACGGTATGCCACAGGTAGACCAAAGCTGCATGTGCATGCAATTGAACCATTGGCTGCCTCTCTGATAACACTCGCTACCATAGGCGGTCTGAGAGAGGGTGAAGTCAACACGCAGGGCACGCGGATGTCACCAGTATCCAATCTAGTGACTGGTAGTCAGGAAATTCTAAATTACAGCTGCTGGTGACTCTGTTGTGGGTGGAGGACACTCCTCCGCTTCACCCAACTCTTGGACCAGATCAGCAGTGGAGGGGGGACCTCCTATACACTCTGGCTGCTTCAAAAAGATAAAGTGGTCAGGGTGTTTGTGCACAGTGTGTCCCTTTTTTAAGGACCAACGATGTATAAGGTTTAAAATTTTAAATAACCTTGTCATATAGATGATCCATGCACCCTGAAGGTGTATGCTCATTACTTAAAGGTGACGCTAGAAGGTCCCCTGTCTGCAGAGTAGTAAAATCATACTGATATTCTTTCCCTGGGCTTTCGAAATCCACCAAACATTAGTTGGAGCCATTTAACAGTAATTCACTCCTTATGTATGCCTGCTAGCTTTTTTTTTTCTGTGCTTGCTCTTTTATAGGAAAAATTTTAGTAATTCCCTGGTAGTGTTTTGCCATCACTCACTTATGGCGGCATGCAGCTGGGGCAAGTGATAGCTCTGAGCGGAATAGGCATCCTGTAGGACTGCCCTCTGCTCCCTCCTTGCATGTCAGAACACAAACATCATTGAGGGCCAGTAATGTAATGTTGCATGATTGGCCCTCTTACAAGCAATGGCCCAGAGGACAAGCATGGTGGAGCTGGTTGTGGGTAAGATGTGGCTAGTGATCTCTCACATAACGGCGGTATTGCGCAATATTATTGCTCAATGTCGCGTATATGAAAATTGTGCAGAAAAACGTGCGATTTTCTTGTAGATCAGTGTGAATGGGTCCTAAAGGATTAGACATTGCATTGATCTCTATGCAGTATCCGTGTAGAAAGTAGCAGGCAAAGAGTATCTGGTTGGTACAGGTTCACTTTAAAGGGAGATTTTTAAGTTTCCCTGCTGGTTAGGAGTATATGGGATATGCTTTGCCAGTGCCAGGTTAAAAGCTGAATTGGCTCAGAGCTATGGATTTCAACCTTTACAGATTCCTCTCACTCTCCATTGCACCATGATCTTATCTCTACTCACCCTTACTATGCCTTTTTTATTCTCACACTTATTGTCCTATACACCATATTGTCCTATACACCATATTGTCCTATACACCATATTGTCCTATACACCATATTGTCCTATACACCATATTGTCCTATACACCATATTGTCCTATACACCATATTGTCCAACCACCCTTCTCACTTGCATATCCCGTATAAGCCTTCACTGGGGTGACTTATCAGTAGGGATGCACTGATACTAGTATCGGTGCTGATACTGGCATTTACATGCGTATTTGGTACTCATGCAAATGCCCCACTACCTCTACTCATACCCAGAAGCCAGTGCTGGGCTGGCTAGCCCATTTTCTGAGGGGCTGGGGCTGCTAACAGAATGCATTAAACAGCATTCCCCATCGGCTGGCTGCATGTTTCGCAAAACACGTTGGTCTGTGAAGGCTTTGACCCAGCCTCCATCTGTGATCTTGCCGGGTCTCGAGAGCACCTCACAAGCCGGCGGCCGCTTGGAGAACCACATGGCCAGCCATCGCTCGGTAGTGTACTTGGGGTATACATTATCCTGAGGTCTGGTGTAGGTGTGTGTTTATATATACTGTATATCTGAGGTCTGCGTGTGTTCCGGCCCGTGGATAAATGGGGTGTCTGGCCATACATTTTCTATATGAACATAAACTGGACAGGCTTTCAGCAAAATCCTAAATTTATTGGAAAGTGTCACATAACATTAAAGTATCGGTTCACGGTATCGGGAAGTACCTGGGGGAAAAAAGTATTGGTACTCTTACACAGTCTTAAAAAATTGGTATTGGTGCATCTCTACGTATCAGAGGTGGTGGTGATTACCCCCGCCCCAAAAACTGCCAGTGGCTCTCTAGGGCTAAAACAGGGGGTACTTGGAGAGATTAGGAGTAGATACATATTATTCCAGTTTATCCACCATGTTTAACTCTAGTGTGCCCCTTTAACTTTCCACTGGGTCTAATATAGTACATATCCTGGTACAGCAGCTGAAACAGCCCTATGTTAATCCTGCCCTGACCACTTCAGATCTGAATTAGTGACTTCCGATTGGTTGAGCCGCTTCCTGGTTTGGGCAGAGATCCCAGCACCTGTTCTGGTGAGCCTCTTTTTCTTCTGATTTTAATTTTGGAGTATTATAAGCTTGAGCCTTCTATTCTTCTATTGTAGTAGGTTTAATTTTCGATATTGCCTACCATGTGCATTTTATTTCTTTTTAAGGTGAGACCGGCTCAGGTAAAACCACTCAGATTCCACAGTATCTCTATGAAGCCAGCATTGGACGGCAGGGCGTCATAGGAGTGACACAGCCTCGTAGGGTAGCTGCTATTTCCCTTGCAACTAGAATCTCGGAGGAGAAGAAAGCAGAGCTTGGAAAACTGGTGAGTTACCTTGGTGCAATGCTTTGTAACATCAATTTATGTGTTTCCTTTTTTTTTCTCTCCTTATTTGGGCAAATGTACTAGTGGGTTAGAATCAATAAACCTCTCTTTCCAATACAGAGTGTAATGTTACTCAGAGATCACTTCACTAAAAGGTGTTAATCACTTAACAGCTTTGTATAATTGAAAGGCTGGTGGATTTACTTTGTTGATGTTGCCAAGCATTGTTTGGCTGTTACCGTAGTTTCAATAGGAATTCAATGAAGATCACCAAAGTATATTCACCAGTATTGCTAACAAATGTAGAATAACCCTTTTAAAACAGGGTTCAGCAACCTTGACCCTCCAGATGTTTTAGAACTAGATCTCCTATGATGCTCAGCTACATAGGTTGCCTGATCATTATGGGAAATGTAGTTTCAAAACCTCTATAGGGCCAGGGTTGCTGACCACTGCCTTAGAGGTTTTGTTGCTCAGCCATTATAGCCAGAGTTCACTTCTGCATTTCCTGCTTTATTGTACTTCTGTTACTATTTTCACCTGGCAGGTTGGATACACTGTACGTTTTGAAGACATCACATCAGAAGAGACCAAAATAAAGTTTCTCACTGATGGGATGCTGCTCCGCGAAGCAATTGGAGACCCGCTTCTACGCAGGTATAGCGTGGTCATTCTAGATGAGGCTCACGAGAGGACCGTGCACACAGACGTACTCTTTGGGATTGTAAAAGCTGCCCAGAAAAAACGCCGAGAGCTTGGGAAGCTGCCCCTCAAAGTAAGCACAACCTTTAGAAGTGGGGTGGGGGGGGGAAGCATTTTGTGGCTTTAATACCTTTACGGAGAACTGGGCTAGTCATTTAAAAAATGCAAGAAAGCGCAAGACCGATTCATGCAAGACATAAAAAATAAAGCATGCAGCTTGTGTAAAGATTTTTACTCCTTTTCAATGAACACATTTCACACAGTCCTTGAAGAAAATAATAGCACAGTAAGCGTCTTATCATGCATGAGCGGCGGCTTCTCAGCACAGCTAGTACTTTGAATTTATATGCTAATGGTTTGTTTATAAATGGAAAATGCCAAGGAATCTTATTATTTTACCTATAAGTTTTCATTTGCTGCGTTTTAGCTTACCATATAAATTAGATGCACTTTTAAAGACACTTAATCATTTTACAGAGCAACTATTTAATATCCCACATTTAGGCTTTACCAAGGGTATACAATGGGTTACAATGCTGAATTTATTTCCCAGCATTTTTGTTTTGGGCTTTTTTTTTTTTTTCCCTTTTCCTAGACTTCACCTTTTATCCGCCGCAGGGCGTACCATGCCACCCCTGTGGGGGTTGGGCCTTGAAGACGCGACGTGTTCTTGTATGGGCCGCCTAGGTCCTGCCCAGAAGTCGCCGCTCTCCGTTGGCTGCTGCGGGAAGGCCCGAACTCAGGCTGTCTCACTGCAGTCAATGACGCACGTCAGTGGCTATGCAGGCTGGAAGAGGCACTTGCCAAAGAGGCCAGCAAGCAGGGCTTACTTGTACGCCCTGCTGGCATTAACCCCCTGCCGTCAGGCACATTCATAAAGAAAATTAATGTCGTATGCTTTTTCCCATGTATCTGTCTCACTAACGAGTGGGGAGGCAACATATGAGAAGAAACGAAAGAAAAAAAGGGGGGTCCCTCCATGGGTGCACCCCTCACCTGCCAAATGACACTCCGTGGTCAGTGGTAAGCGGTCAGTGCGTGATGTCCACAGCCGGTATCTCAGATCATCCGGCCACAACAGAGCATTTCAGAATAATTATCATCCATTGTGGCCGGGTCCAGGGATCTCCCGGAGCTGGAGCAGTCCAACAGGGAGTCCCGACTACCATCTTGGTGGTAGACCGCGAATCTGATCAGCTGGAAAATCGGTTACCTTCAACTTGGGAGCGCCCCGCTTCTTAGGGGTGTCAGAGGGAGACACAGTAGAGGTAGTGACGTCCTCGAAGCCAGATTAAAGGTTTCTGGGTTCGCATTTGTGGGCACTTGATCTGCGTCCAGCACAGAGAGACAGAATTGCACATCTGCTTCCATGCTCTGGTAAGGTCTGCCCCAATTCCCAGCACTTTTAGCCATGTGTTGGGCAACTCCTAATTCTAACGGTGCAGGCATATTGGCGAAACAAAGTGGAGATGGACAACTCCATTTGGAATTTGAAGGGCTCCTGCAATAAGTATTTTACAATTTTCTTTTGTTGTTGCATCTGGCAGGTGATCATCATGTCTGCCACAATGGACGTGGACCTATTTTCCCAATACTTCAATGGAGCTCCAGTTCTTTACCTGGAAGGCAGGCAGCATCCCATCCAGGTGTTCTATACCAAACAGTCACAAAGTGATTATCTCCAAGCTGCGTTGGTCACCGTCTTCCAGATTCACCAGGTACTCATTGTTGAAATGTTTAATCAAAATACAAATCTAAATTAAATGCATATTATTATTCGTATTCTGGCGAGTGAAGATCACCATGTAGTTTTTGAGAACTGTAATAACCCTTGTTTCCTATCATAGAATATCATGTGTTGTGTCTCCTTGTCACAATGCAAAGCAAATGTGGACAGTCTACTTTGAGCACCCCTATCACACTCCCTTTTCCAATTCCCAATAATTCAGAAAATAGTGGAGCTTTTTTTTTTTTTTTTTTGTTTTGTTACAGTCCAAAACTAAACTGTATTTGTTGCCTTTTGTTTGAGTCTTTTCAGAATCTTTGTACGTTTCTCAGTCTGACACTAACAAATATATTTTGTTCTTAAAAGGAGGCACCTGCATCTCATGATATCTTGGTGTTTCTGACTGGTCAAGAAGAGATTGAAGCAATGACGAAAACATGCAGGGACATAGCGAAGCACCTCTCTGATGGCTGCCCGCAGATGGTGGTGATGCCTCTTTATGCCTCTCTGCCACACTCTCAACAGCTGCGAGTTTTTCATGGTGCTCCCAAGGTGAGCTCATAATTGCTTGTGAGGCTATATAGCCAAATGTATTGAATACTGCGTATCATCGCTTGTTGTAGTGTTAAAGAACAACATGATGCAGTTGGTAGTGGATAGAAATTGATTTGGAAAGACTTGAATATCTGTTTATGTTGCTCAATCATAAAGTTTGGTTTATGGGGTTATTCACTAACCTCCGAATTGGCCCTGAGTTGCACTGGACGGTGAATGTCACTGTTCGGTGTAATTTTGTGCTAATTCTTTTATTGTAAGGGCAGGGGCTGGGACCCCTGTATAGTGTTGTGGGTATGGAACCCAATGGCACACCGTCGAAAGAGACCAGGAGACATATATATGCAAGGGAATATTTACTGAGATAAAAAAAGGAATACAAGTCCAGAACAAAAGACTATTAGTCAAAAGGTATTCTTGGTTAGAACAAAGTCCAGAACGGAGAATTGTGAGTAGGGGTCTTCGGGTTTAGAAGTGATACAAAGTCCAGAACGAAGGGTTGTAGAAGAAGGTAACGTGGGCTGTGGTTTTTGAGACAAGCCTGGGTTGTAGATCTGAAACTGGTACCGTAAGCAAACTGGGATGCAGGATCTGGAGTTGGTACGGTGGTAGCGGAAGCAAGCTGGGATGCAGATCTGGAGCTGGTACCGTGGTAACGGAAGCAAACCGGGATGTAGGATCTGGAGCTGGTACTGTGGAGGCAAGACTGGATGCAGGGTCTGGAGCTGGTACCGTGGAGGCAAGACTGGATGCAGGGTCTGGAGCTCAGGATTCACTTGGAACAGTAATGAAGAGGGAACACTGGATGACTGAAGCGGTGAACCACAGTATAACCTGGTTAATGAACTGAGAAAGGCGGCAGGTTTAAATAGGGTTCAGAGGATCTTAAAAAAACACCGTTCACCTGGGACTCGTAGGTGGAACTGGGATACCTGAGTACTTGATATGTTAATTGGTGGCATACGAGGATCTCCAGTACAGGTGTCATGCAGTACCCGTAAGCTACAAGCAGAGGGCGCCTGAGTACCAAGTTCGTTTCCTAGGATGGCATGCGATAGCGCGTGCGCGCTTCCTCTCTTCCTCACCTGGATTCCGTTGGCGGCGTGGGACGCACCCCGGGTCCCCCCCTCCGAGCTGTGGAGCGACGCACTACGAGGGACCCTGGGTGAGTGTACTTTGTATCCCAACATGGTGCCCGCGGTCGGACCGCGGCATGGGGCATTACATTTTTTCACTAAGCTGTCAATTTGCCAAATACTAGCGAAATAGCAGCAAAATACGGTGCAATTAGCTGGAACGGAAATTGCCCCATAGACTGTCATGTCTTCTATTCACAGAATGCCGAATTGCACCGAAATTTGAAAAGGCAAATCCCACAGGATTCAATGTGAAAACGTAATATCTTTTTTAATTGTGTACAAAAAAGGGAATAGTGAAAAACACTTGTCTCCCAACAAAGGAGTGCGTAGTACAAACTTAGGCTAGGGTCAGACTAACGCATTTTTCGTGTTGTCCGTGAAAAAGTGCATTCGAACGAATGGACGTATTTTTTTCATGGAATACGTGATAGCAGTCATACAATGCGCATTTTCATCCGTGATTTTTGTACGGATCATCAATAAAACCCTTTTTGCATCTGGACGTTATGTTGGCTGGACATTAGCAGCGTCTGACGTCTCCTAATCACGCACACCTGCTGCTAGCGGACGCAGCGCACTCTGTACGTCAGTACTAGCGGTATCACGTTCTCGAAAAAATGCGTTTGTCGCTTGCGTTGCGCGGCCGTACTTCATACATTGCCCATCATTGGCCGTCATTTGCTGCTACTACGGCCGTGATAAAGTGCGGCTGCACGCGCGTTCGCACTGCGTTCGTCTGACCCTAGCCTTAAACTTTATTAATAAACGTTAGATACATAAAAATAGCAGACAATGATATCTAATGAGTGGCTTAACTCGCATATATTCAGGTCTTGTAGAGAGCCTGCATAAAGTTCCAAATGTTTAGTTTTTTTTTTTATTTATTTAACCCCTTAAGGACCCCTGACGTACCCTGTACGTCCTGTCCACAGGTCTCCCTTAGACCCGCGGACGTACAGGGTACGTCCGCGGCGCCTAATCCCCCTCCCGCCCAATACTCACCTCCCTCGCTGGATCCCTCAGCGATCTGGCAGGGAGGAAGCCTGCCCATGTGATTTACATGGGCAGGCGAGACTGATGACGTCGCCACGCTGCGTGGTGACGTCATCAGCAGGCGTCCCCATGCAAAGCAATGGAGGGGAGGGGGGGGGCTCCTTCGGAGCCCTCTATCTCCCCAACCATTGCAGCTAGGGAGATGCTTTTTACACCGCTGAAAAGGGGAGAGTCTTCCCTTTTCAGCGGTGTATAGCATTAACGGTTTTGCCGCCGGATCACGTTTCGGCGCCAAAACGCGATTCGAACCTGGAGGGGGGCTGACATCTTGGATGTCAGCCAAGCCTCCAGGTCGTCGTCCCCCCACCCACTGACAACCTCACCATATGTGTGAGGATGTCAGTGGGCCAGTTAAAGGGATACTCTAAGCAACATGACCACCTAAGCTATTTTAGGTGGTCATGATGGCCGGAGTATCCTGCCCTCTGTCCCCCCTCCCTCCGCTCAGCCGATCAGCTGAAAACAGCTGAGAGAGGCGGAGAAGTTTACTCCGTCCTCCCAGCTGTCAGTCAGCAGAGCGGGAATCATATTTCCCGCTTCTGCCGACTTTTCCTGAGTAGGAGACGTCATCGCGCTTTCAGCGCGATGACGTCTCCAACTCACCGCAGAAGCTGGCGGCTCCCTCTGAGGGTTAGTGTTGCGCGCATCCTCTTGCGCGCAACACTAATCCTCAGAGGGAGCCGGGAGGAAGCCTGCCGATTGGCTGGCTTATGTGAGAGGCGCGCATGCGCGCTTCTCACATAAACCAGAAGCCAAGCAGCAAGAAGAAGGACGGGAGCGGCAGAGGAGGGAGGTGAGTATATAAAAAAAAAGCCGCTGGAAAGAAGAGGATTTTAGGGTAAGTATTACAGTTACAAGAAAAAAAATAAAAACGAAAGTTTTATTAAGGGAATAGGGATAGGTTAGGATAAAAAAACGGGGGGGGGGTGTGATTTTTTTTGTTAGAGTGTTCCTTTAACCATCTAGCTGCCATGTAGAGATAAGGGGATCCTAAGGATCTCCATATCTCCCGATCCATGGCAGCTAGATTGCAGCTAGCCTGATTATGGCCTTTCCAATGATACCAAACATGACCAGGTTTGGTTTAAAAAAAATAATAAAAAAATTCAATAACATAAAAAAATGTTTTTTTAATCTTTTTTTTTTTGTCTGGGGGGAGTTTAATTAAATAGGACCTAGGCTGTCATCTAAAAATAACTAGCACAAAATAGTCAGAATGAGCGCAGTGCACATAGGTGAACTGTCTCAGCAGTGAAGGGGTTAAAAAGCAAACGCATGTAAAAATTGGGTATTTCTAGTCTCGGGACAAAATTTTGAACCTATTTAGCCGGGGTCTTTTTGGGTGGTTGTAGATTTTGGGGATTAAATTACGAAAAAGTGTGTTTTTACCATTTTTTTCATCATATTTCATATTTTTTTTTATAGTAAATTATTCGACATGATGGAAATAAAGTCCATTTAATGGCGGGAAAAAGGGTGTATAATATGTGTGGGTTGAATAAATGAGTAAGAGGAAAATTTGACCTAAACACTAACAGCGCAGAAACGGAAAAAACAGCAGCGGTCACTAAAAGACGGATTTGTGTAAAACCGCCCGGTCACTAAGGGGTTAAGACTGTTTGTTCTAAAAAATAAAAAGGGGTTTTATGAAATGAATACTCTTTGTAAATATTTGTATTTTGAGATGACGTTTTTATTATTTAAAGACTTTATTATTTGGACACATTTTATTGATTTTATACTCCTATTAGCATAGGAGTCTTCCTGTTTTTCTGTTTTTCTTTCTGCAGTTAGGTAGAATACGCCAATGCTAATTTGGCAGTTTTGGTACAATTCGGTGAAAACTGCTTCAGCGACTCCATTTTCAGGAAAATAAAATGACCATTAACTAGCGACTTAACCGTATTTTCGGGGAAGTGTAATTGCCAAAATGCGGTGAATTGCAGTGAAGCACAAAGCAGATATTGCACACAATTTTGGTGCTTTGTGAATAGCCCCTTTTTAATATTCATTTAAATATATATAATTTTTTTTTCTTTTAAAAGCCGGTTTCATACTTAAAGTGACCACCTCTAAAGCCAAAGGACTGTGGGATTTGCGTATGTAATGGAGTCTCCCACTCTTGCTATCCTCTTGCAAGCGTGACTGACCGAGGGCAGCAAGGCCACCTGGAAGCTGGCCACCGTACAATAAATGGACTGTAACTGACATCTGACATCCTAAGAAGAAAATGTGCAGCCTGGTGATTTATTCAGTTCTTCATTAGGATGCACCCCCCCCCCTCTTTTCTTTTACAGGATCATCGCAAGGTGATTCTTTCCACCAACATTGCTGAGACCTCCATTACCATACCTGGGATCAAATATGTAGTAGATGCTGGTATGGTGAAAGCAAAGAAATACAACCCAGGTAAGAGCATGTGCACTTAGGTGTCAAATTTATCCTTCCTATTAGGGATGCACCGAAATTTCGGTGGCTGAACTTTATCGGATGAAAATGGGGCTTTCGGCCAACAAAAAAAAAGGTTTTTTTTTTTTTCTTTATTTCAGAATGCTACGGTGACATCAAAAACTCGTCCATGCGAACATATGTATTTTTATGTACTTTTCTTCATTGAAATCTTGCTATCTTGATATGTTTTAATACTTTTCTGGGTTTATGGGACAGTCTCTCACGCACTGAAACTTAAATAGAAAACTGCTTGCAAATAGATTATGATACAAAAATATAGCTGCTTTATTTGTCTCTGCGCGTCACAGCCTTAATGCTGACTATCGCAATGTGACGTGCATGATGGGGGAGCGTCACCTTGCAGCTTTCTCACCTGAGCATCACCAAATGTTCAGAAGTGTAGCCGAGCACTCAGATGAAAATGTTTAACTTCCACTAATTAGAGTGCGCATGTAAATTGGTGTCACTGCACGAGAGGCGCACAGATTATATGAACGAGCTGAGTGGTGGAAATGTGATTAACTCTATCTCACTGCTCTCAGCTTCGCCTTGCATGCCAGCAACACTAAGCACCATCATGGCCTTATGGGTGTAGCATGTTTCAGTGTGTGAGAAATTAAGACGTGGCCTTGGTTGTTAGAGAAATGTTCCATCCAAATGTAACTTGCATTTCTAACAACAAATATCAATAAATCAAGGTTGTTTTATCATTGCTTTGCAGAAAGTGGCCTTGAAGTGTTGGCTGTACAGAGAATATCTAAAGCTCAAGCTTGGCAACGCACAGGGAGAGCCGGACGTGAGGACAGCGGGATATGTTATCGACTCTACACAGAGGATGAGTTTGAGGTCCTGGAGAAAATGACCATTCCAGAGATACAGAGGTAATGTTTCCTGTTTTCAACATGTTTCTAAATTTGTGTAATGTGGACGCAGACTCCGTATATGTATGTCATTCACGGTCACTTTATTAGGTACACCTTGCTAGTACCGGGTTGGTCCTCCTTTTGCCGTCAGAACTACCTTAATTCTTCATGGTATAGGTTCAACAAGGTGTTTGAAACATTTTCAAGAGGTTTTAGTCCATATTGACATAACATCATGCAGTTGCTGCAGATTTGTCACCTGCACATCCATGATAGGAATCTCCCATTCCACCACATTCCAAAAGTCCTCTATTGGATTGAGATCTGGTGACTGTGGTGGCCACTGGAATACAGTGAACTCATTGTCATGTTCAAGAAACCAGTTTGAGCTGATTTGAGGTTTGTGACATGGTGCAACATTCTGCTGGATGTAGCCGCCAGAAGGTGGGGTACACTGTGGTCCTAAAGGGATGGACATGGTCAGCCTCAATACTCAGGTAGGCCCTACTGTTTAAACGACACTTCACTGGTACTAAGGGGCCCAAAGTGTGCCAAGAAAATATCCCCCACACCATTACACCACCATCAGCCTGAATCGTTGATGCAAGGCAGGATGGATTCTTGCTTTCATGTTTACGCCAAATTCTGACGCTTTCATCTGACTGTTGCAATTGAAATTGAGACTCGACAGGCAATGTTTTTCCAATCTCTTGTCTAATTTTGGTGAACCTGTGTGAATTGTAGCCTCAGTTTCCTGTTCTTAGCTGACCGGAGTGGCACATGGTGTGTTCTGCTGCTGCTGTAGCCCATCTGGTTCAAGGGTCGATGTGTTGTGCTTTCAGAGAAGGTATTCTGCATACCTTGGTTGTATCGAGTGGTTATTTGAATTACTGTTGCCTTTCTATCATCTCGAACCAGTCTGCTCATTCTCCTCTGACATCAAGGCATTTTCGTCCACGCAACTGCTGCTCACTGGATATTTTCTTTTTTTGGACCATTCTCTGTATATCCTAGAGAGATGCTTGTGCATGAAAATCCCTGTAGGTCAGTTTGAGTTTGTCTGGAAGTTGATCAAGGTTCTTCTTTATCCACCATTCGAACAATCCTAAATTGTTTAAGACCAAGTGATGGAGGGTACTGAACTGGGCAGCAATGAGTCCAGATCCAAATACCATAGAACACATGTGGAGAGATCTGATAACAGCAGTTGGGAATGGGAACCCTTCCAATCTGCGAGTCCTGCAGCAGTTGGCAAAAGAAGATTGGTCCATAATTCCAGTAGAGCGGTGTAAGAAACTCAGTGATAGTTACAGGAAGCAATCGATTTCAGTTATTTTTTTCCAAAGGGTGTGCTACCAAATGTTAAATTGAGGGTGTCTATATATTTGTCTGGTCCGTTTTCAGAGTTTTGCGCAAATGTCTCAGATTTGGCTTTTTTTTTCCCTCCACTATTTTGTCCTCCTAATACAAATAAAAGACATAAAAATGAGAATGCCTAAACATTTGTAGTTTCAACAATTTTCTGTGCATAGTAGTGCATGATCTGACAGAAATGCAGGGGTTCCAATATTTTTGGCCGTGTGTATGTGTATAACGGCAATATCCATCGCAGGTGATAAAAGTAAGTGCACTCTTGTGTAATATGAACCAGAAAAAAAAAAAATGTAGTCAAAACAAATTGTGCTAGTGGGATTCAAATAACCAATACCATGCAAAAGGTGTCGCTTAAATAAACACATACACTGGAAGCATTCAAATTGTATGTTGGCCTTTTTAGACAAAAGATACCCAAAGTAGAAAGTAGCATAATTTGTAAAAATGTTTAGTAATTACAATGTAGTCCACAATGGTTCAACTCAAATGGGTTAGAGACTAAGCGGACTCCCAAGTAACATGCCTATTCATCAGCCACCCATCAGCCTTGTATTTATTTATTAAGGATTTTACCAGGAAGGATACATTGAGATTTCTCTAGTTTTCAAGGATGTCCTGGGTTGAAGAACATTGAGTTGTTACAGAAATAACAACTCAATGTCCTTGAACCCAGGACATACTTGAAAACGTGAGAAATCTCAATGATGTAGTAATCCAGATTGCAAGATAATAATATCCTGGATAAGTGTATTACATGGAAGGCTGATAGGTGGCAATGATGTGAAAATCATAAAATATCCTGCTTATTCCGCTGGGTTCCAATGATTTTAATGGGAATTTATTTCCCCCTGGGGTCCAGTAGCACCTGTTGCTTATCACAATCTTGTTTTATTACTATAAAAAAATTTGTCTCTGCATGATTTTGATTCAGACTGTCTGCACTGTTTTTGTTACATTTGTACACCGGGCCAGAGATGAACAAGTAAGGCTCCAGTGGAGAGACCTTTTAGTAGCCTTATTCAGTAGTATCATTATTATATTTTATTTTTTTGCTTGATATTGTGAAGAATGCACCTACCTTTTTCACCTGTGGTGGATATTGTTGTAGTTACAATAAGTGCTCTCTATTACAGTTATATTATCAATCGGAGCACCTATTTCACTGTTGATTTATTGTATATGTATGTGTTTAATGTGGTAACTGCCTGTATTGTTACAGATGTAATCTTGCTAGTGTGATGCTGCAGCTTCTCGTTTTGAGAGTACCAAATATCCTCACGTTTGATTTCATGTCCAAGCCATCACCTGGTGAGTATGAGCAAAGCAGTGAAAATGGCCCAATCTCAGATGCTTTTTTTGTTAAACTGTTCAGATCCTTCAAGGAAAATTATTCCTCATTTGGTCAATTTCTTCTAAAACTCAGATGCCGTACGGGCTGCAATCGAGCAGCTTGACCTCTTGGGTGCTGTGGAGCGGAAGGAAGACCAAGTCATTCTAACGCCACTGGGAAGGAAAATGGCCGCTTTTCCTTTAGAACCCAAGTTTTCCAAGGTAACTGGCTGTCGTTGATTTGCCTTTTTGTTTCAGAGAGCACAAACCTCTGCAATGGGAATGTATTTTAAAAGTTCGGGTCACGGTAACCAAGCTTTAATATTCAGAATTTGGGAATTTACAGTTTTCATCCCTCACAGCCGTGGTACCTCAAGTTCAGATTGTGAGAACAGAATACTGACAATTTAAATGTTATCCTTGCAGACGATCTTGGTTTCTCCAAAGTTTCACTGCACAGAAGAGATCCTCACTATTGTTTCTCTGCTGTCTGTGGACAGTGTGCTTCACAACCCACCTGCCAAAAGGGATGAGGTACAGGCATCTCGCAAGAAATTTATTTCCAGTGAGGGAGACCACATAACTTTGCTGAACATCTATCGAGCCTTCAAAAACCTGGGCAAAAATAAGGTAATTGTTTCTATTTATGTTAAAGTAGAACTGTCGCCTGCAGTTTCCTTTTCAATAGGTTTTACAGAAAAAACTGTTGACAGCCTATTGGAACCAGCCATTTTAAAAGATTTGCTGCTTCATTTCCAGCTTTTTCCTGCAGGGAAGCAAAATCTTAACATATTTGGTAAAGAAATCTAGATTACCTATACATCTTTGTTTTTATAAAAAAAATATAACTTTATACTTTGTGATCACCAAATTAAAGACGTGCTATAACCTTTTATGGCCCAGTGGTTTCAATCGTAATCCACATTTTCAGACTGAAACCACTGTAAATGTCCAAATTACATTAGTCTGTTTCATGTCTTTATAGATTTTTATAAATAATTCATGTATATTTGGAAATTTTAATGTCCTACGCCTGAAAGAGTTATGCTAGGATTTCAACTTGGAAAAAAAATATCTGAATGCTGAGCCATATCATTGCATGTAATTAAAAGCAGAACTGATGTTGGCTTATCACAGATCAGGCCTAACTGGTGAATAATATGCTCTTCTACCACTAGGAATGGTGCAGAGAGAACTTCATCAATGCCAGGAATATGCTGCTGGTTTCAGAGGTCCGTTCTCAGCTCAGAGACATTTGTATAAAGGTACGTGCTGTCCATTGCTTGCTCTATTCTTACAATTGTATTCTATGTCCTTTTTTTTGTTAATTTCTGGCTGATTAGTTATCTTTTAAAATTCCCTCTTTCTTTTTTCTTATAAAACTCCCCTTGCTTTTCCCTCCCCCTCTTCCTACATCGTAAATATTTTAACAACCTGGGCACTTTTACTAAATCTCACTATTTTTCCACACCGTGTACTCGGACAGAACTACATTGCTTCACTCTGCTGGACATCCCCCACCCAGGCCCGTTCCATATTTTCAGGTCTCCTATCTTGCCATTTCCGTTTCTCTCTAATTATTCTTATTAAGCCCAAGAATCTGGTTCTTCCCATACAAGACCTGCTATATTCTTTCAGGCCACCAGCTTCACCTTCCCTCTGCTTCCTTTTGTTTCACTTATTTATTTAATCCTGAAGTATTTTACCAGGAAGGATACATTGAGATTTCTCTAGTTTTCAAGTATGTCCTGGGTTCAAGAACATTGAATTGTTACAGAAATACAAAGTAATAAATGGGAGATATTAAAAAAATAGCACAAATATACAGATTAACAAAATAGCACAAATATACAGATTAACAGAAAATAAATGTATTCACCATGTTACGTGTTTACAGGTGCATTCTGTATCGAGGTATGTTAATAGGGAGCTCTTAAGTGACTTTAGACTGGGGGAAGATTTGATGGCGTCTGGGAGGTTATTCCATATTTGCGGTGCTCTGTAGGAAAATGAGGATTGAGCCACTTTCTTTTTGTATTGTGGTATTGCAAGGAGGGTGCTGGTCCTGGATCGGAGGTTATAGGATGAGGGAACTGCTGGGGGAAGCAGCCTATTCAAGTAGGGTGGTAGCTTCCCAGAAAACCTCTTAAACACCAGGTTGGAAAGGTGAAGGGTGCGTCTAGATTCCAGCGACGGCCAGTTTAGCTCTTTTAACATGTCACAATGGTGGGTCATGTAGTTACATTGTAGCACAAAGCGGCAGAATGGGTTATACAATGTAGTAAGTTTCTGAAGGTGCGTTTGCGGGGTGGCTGCATACACTACATCTCCGTAATCAATAGCTGGCATAAGCATTTGTTGTACAATCTGCTTTCTTACCGCGGGGCTCTGAAAGGATTTGTTTCTGTACAGGGCACCTAGTTTGGGGTAAAGTTTAGATGAGTTTTTCGATGTGGGGGCCAATGGATAGATTTGGGTCCAACCACATACCTAGATATTTGAGAGAAGCGACTGTGGTCACCATGTCATATGATTTTGTCCTGGCACATTGATGGAGAGTTTGCAATTTATGTAGTTTAGGTTTTGTTCCAAAGAGCATCGTAACAGTTTGTCAGTATTTAGAAAAGGTTTGTTATCTTTGATCCACTTTTCTACCTCCTGTGAATTGTTCTTACAGCACGGCCTCCAGCTGCAGGAGATTTGATTTGCTGCTATAGATTATTGTCTGCGTACGTGTACTTACCTCTGTCCCTTAGATTGTAAACTCACAAGATGTCTGGCTGAGCACTTGGTTAAAGTGCTGTATTACCTGGACAATTATCCTACGGGCAGGGTTGTCTTTTCTTTCTTTATCATGTACATCTCCTGTTTGTGCTCACCCATTGTAAAATGCTACGGAATATGCTGGTGCTGTACAAATGCCTGGAACTGTACCCTACGGTACAAATTCAATGTTCTTGAACCCAGGACATACTTGACGAGAAAAATCTCCATGTATTCTTCCTGGTAAAATACTTTATAAATAAATATCAGCTTTCAATAGACTCTACATCATACCCACCTTTCTTTTGCATGGTGACAGAACTGAAAACATTTTCAACTAGTGTTTGCAGGTCCTTCTTGCCCACATAAATGCTCTACTGGGATACTTTATAAACTGTTACAAATATTCATGGATTTTCTTTTTGTTAATTTTTGGACATTGCATCTTCATGCTGCCCCGTTACAGGATTTAATAAATGTCTTGCATATTGTAAAAATTTCATTGAACTCCAGGTAGGTGCTCACCATTTAAAATATACAGCCATCAATCTTCCAATTACAAACGTGTTTCTTTCCTGCAGTGTTATTGATCAGTTTGTATAACAAATTTATATTTTTCAACATTTTTATTTTGTTTCTATATTACAGTTCTCTGTGTCCATAGAGTCCTCCAGAACAGACACCCGAAATATTCGGCAGTGTCTGGCTCACGGCATGTTCATCAATGCAGCAGAGCTGCAGCCTGATGGTACCTACACAACAGTGGACACACACCAACCTGTAGCCATTCACCCCTCTTCAGTCCTTTTCCACTGCAAGCCGGCCTGTGTCATTTACAATGAGCTCCTGCACACTTCCAAGTGTTACATGAGAGACTTGTGTGTTGTGGACACGGACTGGTTATTCGAGGCAGCCCCAGAATATTTCAGGAGGAAATTAAAATCTGTCAAGACCTGAACTGCAACAAAAAAGTTATTCTACATAACAAAACAAAATTATTTCCATTATCCGTTTTGTAATCCTGCTACTGGCTAAGGGTGCACGTGCAGTTCAGTTTAGTCTCATTTCTATTGAACAAATACAATTTATGGAAAAAAATCAAATGAGTAGAAATTGTATCCCATGTGAAGAGCCAATTATATCAAAATATTGATGGCTTTCAAAGACCAAATGCCGGGCTGCACATCAGAAATAACCAGGCATGAATGTTCTTGTTTTCCACATTATTTTATCTTGCTGCTATATAGTAAATTCAAATAGCTTTTTTTTTTTTTAACTTATTTTTATGCTACCTTTTTTTAAAAAATGTAAGGTATTACAAATGTGTTTGTTGCACAAAAACAATTGGACTTCTTTGCTAAACGCAAGCCTCCTCTATATCAGAGGGGTCCAACTTTTTATAAGAAGGGGTTGTGTATTTCTCAGAACACTTCCCCCCCCCCCCGCCCTAATTTCCTGGATATTTTTATATTTTGCTAGAAGATAATCCTGTTCTTTAATGTGACTGTGCCATCCACAAATCACAAGGACGGCAAAAGCCACATGCCCCAAGTATATAATGTGTAGCCTAAATAGCGTGTTTATTGAATATTATAAATGTACATTTCTATGGACTTTAAAATGGCATTTTTATAGGATTTACCTCTAGAACTTGGCGTACAGTGGGGAAAATATTTGTGTAAAAATTACCCTATGCATTTGCTTGCTGTGGCTTGCACTAAGTAGATGTTGTATTTTATTTTCAATACAGTGCAATAATGTCTTTTTTCTTTGACATCTAACACATCCTGATATAGGCTTGTAGAGCTGTGTTTGGATAGCTCTTACACATTTTTTGTGTAATATAGAAGGTCTGCAAATTTAATTTGTTGTGCATTTATTAAACAGTTTTAAAAAGTATATCTGTATATACTCGGAGGCTTATAGTTACGCTGTTGTAGTAAAATATCATGTAGGTTTCTATTTAATGTTTTAAGTTCTGCTGAGAGACGACTCAGACCTACTGCCCGCTTTGCATTGTGAGCAGCACGCTTATATTGGTAATGTTTGCTTGATATTAGTTTGAACTTTATGCCAGCACCTTGCTGCATATCCATGTAATGTATTTCTCTATATCTTTATTTTACCGTGATAGCAAAAATAGCTTTCCTTGAATTCCGTGAACTGCAGGGTTACATGCACCCTGATCTAGACACATGTCCACTATCCTTTTTATGTGACAATATCTTTATATTGGATACCACTTTTACTACATTTAAAACAAGAAATTTACTGTTTACTTGACTGCTGCTTTTTAGGAACCGGAATCCTTTTTATAGGAAGGGACTTGTGCGTGTGCCTTGTTAATGTTTTAAAAGGAGGTTGCTCAGGGATGATCGTCAGTTTGCTATATTAAAACGTCCGTCCACTGTTATTCTTCAACCTTTATACAGGAGATAACTTGTACTGTACAAATCATCTTCCTTATACAGAAGCAACTCTCTTGTGTACTTAGAGTATCTGTTCGACATACATTATGTTCTGGTTTACTTGCAATACTCTTTAATCGGATTTCAAAATTTGTAGTCCTCCCTTATTTTCAGACATACCTGTCTGATAGGAGTCGCTATTGTAGATATGGGCTGCTTGAGTTCGTTTGGAGCCAGCTGTCAGAAACTAAAGTTATTACTGCATGCCCTTGTAGTATTTCTATCACTGACATTTCACTTTCTGGCAATGACGCATCAGGGGATATCATGATGATTAATGAAATATCTCATTTCAATGAGATAATTGCTCAACACTACTTACCTCCTTCCAGCACCAGGTGCCGCCATATTTTTGCACAGTAGGTGAACCTTAATGAGGGTTTTTGCCCCGCACCATAGGCCCTTTTCGGCCATGCTAAAGAGCTGGCTCAGCAGTTCCAAGCACCAGCTACATAGAGTGAGCTTTTGACTGTCCTGTAGAGCGCCGCTTCCACTCGCAGATTTGACAGGGTATTACTCAATTTTCTATACGTTGTGTTCGGAATTCACTCACTACTGGGTTTTCACCATCACATGAGGTCAACGCATTTTGGGTATGACAAGTAAACTTTAATTAATCTTCAACGAATGTCATGTTGTAGGTAGGAGTTACATGTTGTTACAACAAACTCCTGAAGAATAGACCGTAAATCATGATTTGCTTCACTATTCTCTGGAAAAGTGCAATTTACATTTTGTGATAAATGTATATTGGGCGGGGGAAAAAAAAGAATCAAGCATCACAGGGCGGGGAATTCTTTTATATGTTAATACACTCGTATCAAATAGTGTTAACTCATCTTGGATATCACGATCTATCCTAAAATCAAGCAAAGCTTTTCATCACAATGATATACAATTTAAAACTGGTAAATAGTGGTGCTTCTAACATACTGATCAATCTTCTACTGCAATAAATGAAATCCCTATGGCATAATTCCATTAAGTATTTTGTGTGGGATTAGCTATGTATTTTAGACCGGTTGTAAACTAGGCCTTGGATTTTGGAGATTTCTATTGTCTGCAATACACTAAAGTAAAGCTTTTGCATTAGCTGTTTAGACGCCAGGATAGATTAACCGTGTTTATGACAATACTGGACATTTTCTCTAGCTTGATCAATTGGATGTCGTTCGTAGTGCATATAAAGTGAAAGAGACTGCACAAGCACATTGCGGTTTGAAGCAACATGAAAGGATATAATTTAAACAATGTATGCCTGAATTTTGACAAATAAAGCAAAGTTAACTTTTTGTTGTATTGTATATTTTTGGTAATCTGTACTTACTGATTAGCCAATACTCCAATCATTAAGGCCCGCATTAGACGAACGCAGTGATCACGTCCGTGTTGCCGCACAGTTTATCGTCCGTCGTAGCATAGAATCATGAGCAATAGAGACCCACACACTAAGTACATCCGCACCCAACTGCGCACGCACAACGCACGTGGCAAACGGGCGCAAGTTAGGCAAGAATGTAAAACCGCTAGACGGACACTTAGAGTGCTCCACGTAGCGTTCTGTGTGAGGTGAGATGTCAGACGCAGCGCATTTGCGACTGCCAGCACCTTGAAGCACAACATGGCTTTTCATATCCTTTTCAAATTTTTATCATCTTTCATATTCTTTTTTTTTTTCTTTTCTTTCTACGTCCGTCAAGAAAAACTGATCGTGTGGGGTCTACAGTATCTTCCGTCAGTACGTCTGTCCGTTATGCATGCACTCTGAGTACAAAGCTGACTTGTGTAAAAAAAAAAAAAAATTATGCAATTGCTATATATATATATATAATATATATATATATATTATATGTGTGTGTTATATAACACATATATATGTGTTATATATAACACATATATGTGTTACCTGCCAGGAGGTCAGTCTATTTTTGTATGTGGGTCCCCTTTTTTTTCAATTTGTGTCTCGCGTGCGCATTATGGCAGATTTTCCATTTTAAAAATGTGCCTCACTCGCGCTGCCCAGCAAGATGCAGGATATGCATGCGCATCCTGGTCTACTGGATGCACGCGCAGCCGCTACCTTGCCGCTGCGAGCGCATCCGGCTGTACAGGATACGCGCGCAGCCGATACACATCTGCTGCGTGCACATCCTGGATGCGCGCGCAGCCTCTACCCCCTCCGCTGCGTGCGCATACAGTTCTCCTGGATGCGCGCGCGGCCGACGGGTAAAGGCTGCGCGCGCATCCTTTGTTCGAAGCTGCACATCCGGTTTCTGTTGGCTGCGCGCAGAGCCAACAGAAACCGGATGCGCAGCGACGGACAAAGGATTTTATTATTTAGGATATATAAAGAAACCGCAATAAAACACATCACTACAGAAATTCAACATATGTAATTCAAACCGTCACATGTCACTCAGGCCTCATTGTAGGAAATCGCATATCAAAGCATCAGTTACACCATTACACGAGGAACATACATAACACATGTTAGTCAGTCAAAGCTGCTCTTTAGGAATTCACGAATGCATTGCGTGCACCTAACCAATCACCTCTTCATACAATTGGTCGCAGGAGGGAAATTTGACCCAGCATAATCAGGTTTGAGTTACTTGTGCAATGTGGTGCATCGTTTCTCAAACATTCTGATGGGTAACTCTTTATAATAGTAATCAACAACTGAAAGTAATTACAATGGGTTCCACAGTATGTAAAACCTACAGCCCTAATTAAAAAGTTAACTTTTTCCACTTTCTAATATGTACACAAACTTGTTTGCTGGGGGGGGGGGAACCTACCACACCATAAACTAGGGGTTTGTGGTTGGACACCGGAGCAAGTAACATTAAAACAAAACCGGGTTAATCACTAACCTGAATTTGCCACCAAATTTTACCATTCGGGGCAATTGGTCTATTCACAGAGCTCTCACCAACTAAATACATTGCAATTGGGTAACACCGAAATTGTTTCATTGGAAACCATCGATTTGTCCATTCACAAACTGTCAAATTACACCGAAATAACCAGATTTTTGTTTTCAATTCGACAGGTTTAAACAGCAAATCCAATAGGTTGCAATGTAATAAATGGAATATCTTTTAATTTTTTTTTTTAAAAACTTGTTTATTTTTTGCCTTTACCTGTTTTGTTTTTTAAAAAGCCCTTTTTATATTTTTTAAGCCATTTTTTAGAAAACAAAATTTAAAAGGCTTTCTTTTTATTTTGTAACAGACCTTTTTATTTTTAAATGACCATTTTTATTATTTGGACACATTTCTGTTGATCTAATCTCATTAGGTGAATAGGGGATTCATTTTTTTTCTCTCTCTCTCTCTGGTTGGAATTTGCTGAAGCAAGTTTGGCACAATTTGGCAGTTTTCGATGTTCAATAACTGCTTTGGTGACACCAATATCGGCAGAATACAGTGGAGTAGCGAAATCACCGAATTTTCAGTGAAATGGAATCGCAGAAGTGAGCCAAGATGCAAAGCACCAAAATCGCGTTCAATTTTACTTCCTGCGCCTCTGTCTTATTTTGTGTCACTATGTCAGTGTAGCATAGCCTGTGGGTCTTGATGCAAACAAAATACACTTGAGGTTATTCTCTTACCTCCGAATTGGCCACGAATTGCACTGGCCGGTGAATTTCACAGTTCAGTGCAATTTCGGGCCAAAATCTATATACACTTACTAAGCTGGGAATTCAGCAAATACTGGCGAATTGACAGCAAAATAAAGTGCAATTTGGCAACACCGAAATTGCCCCATAGAAGACTATTGCGTCATCTATTCACAGAATGTCGAATTGCACCGAAATTCTGGCGAAATGCCCTGATTTTCAGTGTTTCAATTCGATAGGTTTGAACAGACGAATGCCATAAATTTCAATGTAAAGTAAAAAAAATAAAAAAATGGTAAAGAGCATTTATATTTTTAATTTTTTGCAAAAACCCTTTGTATTTTTTAGAACACTTTTTAGTATTTTTTGTTTTTTTTTTTTAGATGCGCACGTGATTTTGGTGCTTTGTAAATAGACCCTTTAGCTTCACTTGGAAAAGTTTCCTGTCTTTAACTATGAGGCGTGGTAATTGCCATCATGCCAAACCTAGTTGTTTTTATTGGCTGTGCTATTCCCAGCCCTGTGGTGACATACATTAACGCTTAGCTGTTTAGTTAACTAGACATAACACAGGGCACGCTTTTGAGGGTCTCCACTTTTCTTTATACCTTCTAACAAGAACTCTCAAACTACTGTTATTAGTCCAATAAACAGCGTATCCTGCAATACTTTGATTATTTCATCATCTGAACTTGTAGACTAACATGACTTCTTCAATTAACCTTTCAGGCTGGTGTCAGACGAGCGTCTTTGGGGAGTGGAAGGAACATCCGTGAGAGTGGACGTTCCTTCCACTCGACATCCATCTGGACACCTTGCTGAGCACTCAGCGCTGCAAAGCGTGATCCTCCTATGGAGAATTGCGCTTTGCAGCTCCGTCAACGTGCGTCCTAGCGCTTTGACGGAGAGGCTTGGATAATGGACGCTTGTGCGCACTCATTTCGTGCGTGCGCACAAGCGTGTGCCCGGCTCATACTGACGCCGGTATGCACGTCAGTACAGCCGCAAATAGCGGCTCGTCTGACATCAGTCTTAGGGTGTACTATGCTGTCCCTGCAGCAGGTGGGCCTTGAAGCCGAGGGGTGGTATAGCACGCACCACTGGCTTCATTGGGCCTCTGTCCTCCTGCCCACCGGCTGGTGGGCGCCGCGCTCCATTGGCTGCTGCGGGATGAACTGAACTCAGGCTGTCCATCGGCAGCCAAAGACACGCTTCAGCTGTGTAGGCGGGCCAGAGGAGGGGCACGCCACAGCAGCGGGGTGTTCTAGCACATCCTGCCCAGCGGTAAGGGGGTAATATATCACCTTGATATTTTTTTTATTTGTTTACTCCTCACCTTTGTGTGTCAACCCTCTCCTCTTAGAACCCCACTCAGGAGCTTACAATCTAACTTGTATGTATAGTTGTAATGTCCGGCCCTTTGTACAGCACTACGAAACCTATTGCCACTTTATAAATACTTGTAACTATTTGTATTGCTCCAAAATATTCTGCAGCGTGGTACACGGGTTGCAATACATTAGGGTAGTACATAGTTAAACTATACTGAGGAGGAGAAGAAGAGGCCCTGCCAACTAAGGGGCTTATATTCTAATGGAATGCTTTTCAGCAATACACTATTGGGCTTGTGGCGAGCGTCCCTTTGGACTTGGGGTGCATGGACCTGGACATGTATTTGGGAGGTGCAGGCCTGACGTCCTATATTATTTCCTGGCCCTCTCGTGTGTGCAGAGTGTCACGCTTCACCAACATTTTCCCCTGAACCAAAAACAAGCCATATTCAAAGCACTCTCTCCCTCTGTTTCCTGCAAGAAAGCCAGAAAGGTATTCTTCAATCAACAGGTTTTTTGTTTGCCATATTGTTACGGTGCTATTTTTTTATTTTTTTTCTTCTTTTTTTGATGGTGCTCAGTCTGCTCTGCTCCCTGTTGTAAATTGTTTGCGTGCAATGGCCATCTCTCTAAACTCTGTATTTCAGATTCACACTTCACTTTCATCCTCCCCTCTGCTGTCCCGTCCACCCTCCCACCCAGCCCCTGTCCTAATTATATAGCCTCCGTTTCTCAACTGCTTCAATCCTCGTTCGGTTTAACCTCATTATACCCAAGCTTTTGGTCTATCATTATGCAGTGTCTGCTATATTCTCTCTGGTAATTATCTCCGCATTCCATCCGGTTCCCTTTTGTTTCACTTACTTCAGTCCCTTAGATTGTAAACTCACGGGATGACTGGCTGAGCATTTGTATAAAGTGCTGCATTTTCAGGACAACTATCCTATGGGCAGGGCTGTCTGTTCCTTATGTATATTATTTATTATTTCACCAGTTTGTACTTCCCCCATCGTAAAGCGCTACGGAATATGTTGGCGCTATATAAGTACTTGTAGCTGTTCGTGTAATCGGTGATATGTAGGAATAATAACACTGCCCCATTATATGATGTTTTAGACTGTAATCCTGTTTACCGTCAACGACTGTCGTTTCTAGGAGTGTTGAGTAATGTTTATTCCCAGGTCTACTTATGTAATTTCTCCTCTGTTATCTAAGGTATTCAGACAGTCTGATGCTCAGGCTCTGATTACAGGGAACCCTCTTGGTTTTTTTTTAATTCAAAGCAACTTGTCATGAGTACATTTAGTCATAAACAACACATTTGTAACATTGTGGTTGAAATAACAGGCATGTCTACAAAATAGCAGATTTTGTCGTACTTAGATGCCTTCTACCCTCCTCGGGACAACGACATGGTAAAGAGCACATTACAGTATGCAATATCTTCTTTGGAATACGGAAGTCCGGAGATCGGTAGGGAGAAGAGATGTCGCGAGTAGAAGAATAATACAACAAAGAGTAGGAAGAAAAAAGGAGCAGCAGGAGAGAGAGAAGTAGGAAAGGGGGGGACAGGCTAGGTAAGGGAAGAAGGGAGCAGGAAAGAAAAGAGTAAGAAGTAAACCAGCGAGCTCATGGTTCAAGTTGATCCGGGTAGATTGTAGCCGGCATGTGGAGGGGGGAGCGAGGAGTGATGGGGGGAGAGAACCATTTGTCTGAGTCAGTGACCGTCAAAAAGTAGGGAGCAATCAGGGCATCCACTAGAGTGGTTGTGAGGGAGAGAGAGCCCTCAGGATTACGAGGGAGAGAGTGGAAACATCTTATGAAAACTAAGCGTGGAAAGCGAGTGAAGAGAGGTGGACATCAAAGTACAAGGAGTGGACTGGTGCTATGAGGAAGAGGAAGCAACACATAGAAAAGAGAGAGGAGAGAGGAGTAAGAGAGGAAGTGTAGAAAAAGGGAAAGAGAGAGAAGGAGAAAGAGAGAAGAGGGGAAAAGAAGAGAGAGAAGAAAAAAAAGGGGGGGAGGGAAAGCGTGTCTGTGTGCCCAAGGCCAGGCTAGCGACATGGACGGCAGTGGGGTGTCAGATCCGCGGGGGTGCAGCGGCCTCGGTCAAAGCAGAATCACTCCAAAGGGAGTCCTAGAGGGGGTCATATCCGAGCTCCTTGCTTCTCAACAGTATTTAAAGTCCGATCCCGCTTCACAGTAAGCGGGCCCGGCAGACGTTTGAGGACACGTAGGAGCACCAGTGAAACCATTTGTGAAGGTGTTCCTCCGTTGTATCACGTACCCTGGCCATCAAGTCCTCCAAGGTCCTCACCTCCTCCATACAGGTCAGCCAGGCTCTGTATGAGGGGGATGCCGTCTGACCCCAACCACTTGCGACTAGTAATCGCGCTGTCATGAGCAATGGTAGGGCCACTGATTTCCGAAGCAAGGCAACGGAGCATGGAGTGTGTGTAAGGAGAAACGTCCCAGGGGTGAATGGAAGGTCCACGTCCGTGACTTCCATCAGGGTATCCTTAATCTGGGTCCAGAAAGGGGAAATGCCCGGGTACTCCCACCAGACATGGAGATAGGAACCCGTTGCACCGCTAGCAGTTGGGGGTGAGGCGGAGCCCGATCCGGAAAAGCAGTGCCGGGGTACAATACCACAGCGCAAGTACCTTGTATGAGTTGGACTGCAAACGTGTCTGTGGTGAGCCTCGGTGGGCAAGCTCATAACTGTCTTTCCATTGGTCCTCCGTGATTGGGGTGCCTATCATCTCATCCCATGAGTGTTCGAAAGACGGAGTGGAATCCCCAAGAGTCGTCTGTAAAAGGCGGTAGATTCTTGAGATTCCTGACTGATCGGATGGGAGGTCAAGGCTAGATCTTCGAAGGGTGTACGGGAGCGGATTAGTCTATGTCTAGCCGGTAATGAGAGCAGGTAATGTGAAATTTGGGTGAAGTTAAAACGCTCCAAGGGTGTCGGAGGGGCGGTTTGCGGACTACGCTTCCATGGAGGGCTCAGATCGGGCCCGGAGAGAAAATGGAATGCCCTGGGTGCAGGAGCACTATCCAGTCGGCGTCGAAGGCGAGGGTGAACACCCACTGGAAAGTCTGGATTGTTCTCGAGAGGAATCAGTGGGGATGGGTAGGATGACGGGGAACACCGCCGCACCACCGTATGCCAGACACGTAAGGTGGCTCCCACTAGAGGATGTTTAAGAGCCTGTGGAGAGCGGCGCTTCGGATCCATCCAGGACAAGACTTCTGTAGGGTGGGAAGTAGCCCCTAGCTCTAGGTCCTGCCACAAAGCATGTCTACGACCTCCTGTCCACTCCACTATCCGGAGGAGGTGGGAGGACCGGTAGTATAGGCGGAAATCGGGGACTGCCAATCCCCCCTCCCTTTGGGGCGCATCATTGTTTGGAAGCTGATCCGAGGACGCGAGTTATTCCACACGAATTTAGAGAAATCCGATTGGACCATTGTGAAGTAAGCAGGGGGATGTAAATAGGAATTGTCTGGAAGAGTTATAGGAGTCTTGGCAGCACGTTCATTTTCAATATGCTGATCTTTCCGAACCAGGAAACCTTTAAGGGTTTCCATTCTGCAAGGTCACGCCAGAGAGCATCCCAAAGAAGAAGAAAGTTCTCCCGGTACAAATCCTGTGACAGTTTCATGAGCCAGAGACCCAAATATCTCATTTTGGTGGTGCACCAGACAAATGGGTGCTTGCGGCGAAGAAGTCGCTCCGCCACTCCCTAGACTGAGAGGTTCAGGACCTCCGACGTCTCCATGTTCAGTTTTAAGTTGGAGAGGGCGCCATATTTCTGAAATGCAGCCACTATTTCCGGGAGCGTCATCAATGGGTTAGTGATATAAAAAATCAGGTCATCGGCATAAGCCGAGACCTTGTGCATTTCTCGCATCCCCTTGATACCTGTGATTTTCTCATTCAGCCGTACTGATTCTAACAGAGGTTCCAGGGAGAGGGCAAAAGGAAGGGGGGAAAGTGGGCATCCCTGCCTCGTACCATTTTGGATCTGGAAGGGATCAGAGAGAACCCCGTTGACCCGTACTCGTGCATTTGGCACCCGGTATAGAGCAACAATCCAGGGGATAAAGTCTGCAGGCAGGTTCATGGCGCGTAGTGTGGAGAAGAGAAAGGGCCAGGAGACCCTATCAAACGCCTTTTCGGCATCTGTGGACAGCAAAAGTGTAGGCGCCTCCGAGTGGTGTGCCAGGTGAAGTACATTTAGGGTTCGGATTGTACCATCCCTGGCTTCTCGCCCTGGGATGAATCCCACTTGGTCCTTCCTCAACAATAAAGAGGCCAGAGGGTGGAGGCGATTTGCTAAAATTGTGGCAAATAGTTTAATGTCGCTGTTAAGCAAAGAAATAGGCCTATAGCTGGCACACGAAAGAGGGTCCTTACCCTCCTTAGGGATCACCACAATCGTCGCAGACAGGGAGTGAGTATGAAACTCCTGGCCTGTGAGCAGAGCATTAAAGACCTGTACCATGTGTGGTATTAGTGTATCCCCGAATCTCTTGTAGTAAGAGGCCGAAAGCCCATCCGGGCCCGGTGCCTTGCCATTCTTCTGCCGCTTAAGAGCCACAGAGATCTCCTCCGCAGACATCGAGGAACGAAGCGGTACACTCTGCTCCTCCGTAAGGCGGCAGGGGATCCGGGTAGCTAGGAAGCTGTCAATGAGTTCCATAGGAAGGGGACCACCGTCCTCAACCGAGTGGTACAATGCGGAATAATTGTCCCGGAAGGACCGTGTGATCCTGTTCGGGTCTGGAGTCACTGCGCCCGCTATTGTGCGGATCTCCGGGACGTAATTTCTTCGCCGTTGTTGTTTCAGGAGGCACGCCAGTAAGCGACCCGGCTTATCCTCATGTAAGGCGAAGTAACATTTTGTGTGCAAAATAGCCCTCTGCAGCTGAGGGTTGAGGGCGTTAACAAGCTGTGTACGGGCATGTATCAGTTTGGCGTACGTGTCATCGAGACCCGACTCCTGATGGATCCGTTCCAGCCGCCTATAAATAGACTTGTGCACTGATTTTTTTTTCGGTTCGGTTCGTTCGGGTTTTGTAAATTTTTGTTCCGGCCGATTTCCGTTTCGGTTCGTTTCGTTTTCGTTTCGTTTTTCGTATCGACTTTTTCGTAATTTCGCAAATTTTCGTGTTTTTCGGAACGTCTGTTCTCCTCGTTTCAAAGTGTCTATTTGTTTTGACGTAAACTAATGGTTTTTCGGATCCGATTTCTGTCGATACAATAATTCCGTCGATACGATAATTCTACCATTGAGATTTCTCATGTTTTACAAGAAGGATACATTGAGATTTCTCATGTTTTACAAGAAGGATACATTGAGATTTCTCCGGTTTTCCAGGAAGGATACATTGTGATTTCTCTGGTTTTCTAAGAAGGATACATTGAGATTTCTCTGGTTTTCCACGAAGGATACATTGAGATTTCTCTGGTTTTCCAGGAAGGATACATTGAGATTTCTCTGGTTTTACAAGAAGGATACATTGAGATTTCTCTGGTTTTACAAGAAGGATACATTGAGATGGGAATGATACAAAATTACAGAATCAGCGATATAACCAAAAAATACGTTGTCCGAAATTACTGAAATGGAACCGAAATCAGAAATGGAGCCGAAATTACGAATGGAATGAAAATGATTTTCGATTTTACACATTTCTAGTCCATTCGAAAATTCCGAACAAATTTTCGTTTCGTAAATCTTTTCGGATCTGAAAATTTTTGGAAAATCGTCCGAATCCGAATGCACGAATCGGGAAATTTCGTGAAAATTCCGAAACCCGAAACGCACATCCCTACCGCCTAATGTCGAAGTGAAGGGTCTCCAATTCCCTCTGTCGTTCCTTTTACTTTCGTGAGGCTAGTGAGATCAAGAGGCCTCTAATCACCGCCTTGTGCAATTCCCAAACAGTAGGAAGTGGGACCTCCGAATGTTCGTGGTCCGAGAAATAGGTGGTCAGGGTCTCACCAACCCTGGACACCAGCTTCGGGTCGGAGAGCAGCGACTCATTAAGTTGCCACATGGTGTCCCTAGGTCGGAGAAGCGGTGAGGGCAGGGAGAGTACCACAGTTGCGTGGTCTGACCAAGTGGTCGCCTGAATCTTTGAATCCCGCACCAGCGGCAAGTCAAATTGGGGGACAAAAAAGTAGTCCAATCTCGTATATGTGTGGTGGACAGACGAGAAGTATGTGTAATCTCGTACATTAGGGTTAAGAGCCCTCCACGCATCGACCAGTCGCAGGGTTCGCAGTGAGCGATGAATCCCAGTTAGAATTCTGTGTGGTGTATGATGACTGGTGGAGGAGTCCTCGCGAGGAACCATAGGGATATTAAAGTCCCCCCCCAAGTATCAAAGTACCTTCAGTAAACAATTTCAATGTACGGAGCTGCTTGGCCAGGTACCTATGTTGTCTAACGTTGGGAAGATATACATTAGCAAACGTGTAAACCGCGCCACCAATAGTGCCCTTCACGAACACACATCTCCCGTCACCCGCGGTATAAGTCTCAAGATGAACAAACGGTACAGAGGAAGCGATCAAGATCGCCGTACCTCTTGATTTGGTCTCTGGGGTGTGGTCAAAATACCCTATTGGGAAGCGGTGATCTCTCAATGAAGGAGGGGCGGTCGAGCAAAAGTGGGTTTCTTGAACGAAAACAATTGATGCACAGAGTGAAGCCATGTCTCTTAGGAGTCGACGTCTCTTCTCCGGCTTATTTAAGCCACGAACATTATAACTCAGCAACTTCAGATCCACTGGCACGAGGGCCGCTGCACATGCCCTGGGGCGCGATATTATTATCCCCAAAAGGATTGGGGACGGTGGGGCAAAGTGCCGAGCGGATGTGGGAAGGGGAAGGGAGAAGAGGGGGGAGAGAAAAAAAAAAGGGGGGCTGAGGCCCGAAAGGAAGGAGCAGGGAACTCTCTTGTTTCATGTCTGGACATGTTTGGTTCACTTGAGGAGGGGGGTGCCAAGGTATAAATTCCTATTGGTCTCTTGATCCACTTGGCACTGTATATATTCAATAAAGGTGTTCAGTGAGTTAGTTCCATTTTGACCCTGAAAACCTCCAGATTTACAGCCTTGTCTTATTGCTGGGGGATGCTAGCAAAGCTTGTTACATGTTCCGGTCCTTAAGGTTCGTCTAAGGACTGAGGAAAGGCATGAGAGGCTGCTGGGGAGAACACGGGGTCCGGCAAGGAAGTGGCATTGACAGATGTGACCCAGTTGGGGTACTGTGATCTGTTACAGGGGTTATTAACAAAGCGGCAAACTTGCCACTGATTTGCACCAATTAGTTACAAGCATTTATAAAGCGCCAACAGGTTCCATAGCGCTGTACAATGGGAGAGAAAGAATAACAAATATACATACACATCACACACAACAAACAGTAGGAGAGAAGACCCTGGTCGAGAGTTTACAATCTAAGAGGAGAGGGGTGACATGCTAGGTGAGGGTGAATAGAGAACAAGAAGTAACGGGGTGCATGTCGGCTGTGTGGGAAGAAGGAGCAAGAAATGAACAATGGGGGATTAGGGAGGGGGCCGATAGGCTTCCCTAAAGTAATGGGTTTTCAGCGATGTCTTGAAGGACTGGAGAGACGGAGAGAGTCTGATGTTGCGGGGCAGGGAGTACCATAGCAAGGGGGCAGCTCAGGAGAAGTCCTGAAGGCGGGAGTTGGGGGTTCGGGTACGAGGAGTAGATAGCATCAGATCATTGGCAGAGCGGAGTGGTCATGACGGGATGTTCCTGCTAATAAGGGAGGAGATATAGTCAGGGGTGCAGTTATGGAGAGCTTTGTATGTGAGCACCAATATTTTGAATTGGATTCTAAAGGAAGCAGGAAGCCAGTGTAGAGATTGACTATGGGGTGAGGTGCGGGAGGTGAGGTGGATGAGCCTGGCACAGGCATTCATAACAGACTGCAGAGGGAGAATCTGGGATCTTTTAAAGCCAGAGAGAAGGAGGTTACAGTAGTCCAGACGGGAGATAATATGAGCTTGTATGAGCATTTTAGCAGAGTCATGATTAAGAAAGGGGCGGAAACTGAATTTCACCGTACGGTGCAATTTTCGTCTAAACTGTCACTTCGCCAACTACTGGCAAATTGACAGCAAAATATGGCACAGTTCGGCGTCAGCAAAATTGTCCCATAATGGTTAATCTATTCGGAGAATGCCGATCTGCACTGAAGTATTGGCAAAATGTCCTGATTTTCACCGATTCAGTTTGACAGGCAAATGCCATAGGTTTAAATCTGCAAAAATTATATTTTTAATTTAAAAAATATATATATTTTTATTTTCAGCATTAGTATTTATTTATTTTTTCGAACATTTGTATTCTTCGACAAAATTTTTGTTTCCCAAATTTTTTTAAAAAGGTTTTTTTTTTAAAATTCTGTAACAGACTTTTTATTATTTTTTAAAGGCGCCTCTTTATTATTCAGACACATTTTTATCGGTTTAAACACCTATTAGGAGAATAGGGGAGTTCGGTATTTTTTCCTGCTGTTCGGCGACTCAATTTTTGCCGCACTACGGTGACCTTGCGGTAAAGCACTGAAATTTTGTTGCTTTGTGAATAAACCCTTATTTATCACTGGAAATTACAATACTCATTAATCCGTGTATGGTTTATAAATCACAATTTGTTTTAGGACTGGCTCAAAACAAATGCTTTGTACAACATATTTTGTAAAGGTATATGCTCGATGTGAATGGTAGCAGCAGCGGTATGTAGGTATTCCTTAGGCTTGTGTCACACAGGGCACTAGGATGCCTGAGCCTGGTCTGCACTGTCTCATAAGTACAGTGAGATGGAGGGATATAACTCTCGTTCCCTATATCATATGCGCATCTGTGCTGCTTTCTGTCCTGCTTTCTGTCCTGTCTGTCTTTCCTGAGTGGCAGGTGGTGTTTCTTGTGCTTATACCGCTGTGTAATGATGGATTTGAGTAAAAGGCCCGCCTCTTCGCACAACGTCACATCCCCGAGGGAGATGCTACCACTGATTGACATATCCTTTCACGTAGTAACTCGGGCCGCTATCTATGACTAAACCGCCGCCATAGCACCAGTGATGTCCAATCCCGTGCTGGGCGGCGAGTTACCATAGTAACGGTCGAGACGACACTTCCTATGCGACACTTCCGTTTACGAAGGTGAAAGGTCGGGGGTGTCACTGTGTCCTCTCATTGCACACGTGTGTCGGCTGCATCAACCATGCTGTCTTCTCTCTCTCGGGCTCTCATCGCCACCGCCAGGGTCGCCTCTTCCCGGCCCACCTCAGTGCTTTCCTCCCTGAGCACCGTGCGCTCCTTCACCCGCTCCCTATGGGTTCCAGGCGGTTCAGCACTCCGGCCAACCTTCCTCAATCCATACCGGGGCTTCCCGGCCGTGTCATGCGGCTGCGGCGGCCTGCACACCGAGGGTGAGTGGGGAAGACAGAAACCCATCTCTATGGGTCCTTCATGTGTGGGAGAGACACGTCCAGCAACGTGGTGTATAACGTTATTTATTTCGCCTCATTGGTTTCCCTGGATAAGCCGTGCATGTGAATCTTCTTTTAGGTTGGTTTGAATCCCCACAATGTTTAGTTTACATAAGGAAATTGGCAGCTCAGAATACGTAAATTGTAAACCCATCTTGTTCTCGGGATACAAATTTAATGCTTATAAATTGTCTCATCTAGGGGACAAAGCATTTGCAGACTTTCTGAGCGATGAAATCAAAGAAGAGAAGAAGATTCAGAAGCATAAAACCCTCCCTAAAATGACTGGCAACTGGGAGCTGGAACTGAATGGTACAGAGGCGAAACTGCTCAAGAAACTTTCAGGGGAGAAGTAAGTATTGAAAATGCAAGACCGAGCGAGCATGCCAAGCACCTTTTTAACGGTTTTAGGTTATGGTCTGTCACGAACGCGCGGCGAAGGAAACGCAGGGTTAAAACAAATCACTGTCTACACTAGACCCAAAATAATGACTGTGGCCCACAATCCCCATGCACGCGCTTGCCTAGTAACAGCAACGCCTTCACTCCAGAAGGCAGTGGCATAGCGTGGGTTGTCAGCGCCCGGGGCCAGCCAAGAATTGTGTCCCCCCCCCCCCCAACCTGTGGACACGTTATCGATATTGCCCCAGCCAGCTCTCACATGGATATTGCCCCAGCTCCGGATCCAGCAGGGGTTGGGGCCCAGATGCCGGGCAGCGGGAGTGCCTGCCCGGTCCTGAACAGCGTGCGAGTCCGTCCGTGTTGAAGGGGAGGTGGCTGCGTGCGTGCGCAGGTCACGCGGTCTGGCCAGTCAGGTGGTACAGAGACTCAGTACCACCTGATTAGCCGGACCACGTGACCGGCTGCGCCTGCACGCAGCCGCATCCCCTTCAACACGGACGGTCTCACTGTTCAGGACCGGGCAGGCACTCCCGCTGCCCGGCATCTGGGTCCCCTCAACCCGCGGGCCCTTGGGCTGCGCCCGAGGGCCCGGCGGGTCAGTCCGGGCCTCAAGTGTTAGGGGTGCAAATTTCTTTTGAAATTATGCACCCCTAACAAAACTGCGCCCGGGGCCACAGCTCCCCCAGCCCCCCCCCCACGCTACGCCACTGCCAGAAGGGCACGCAACGTGATGAAGTGGCCACAGGGTTGCAACGCAGTACAGTCAACACTCGACTCGGAGTACTGACTACGTTGCTCACAATCCCTGTACCCACTGTACTATTTGTCACACTGCCACCACAAACCGACTTTTTACCCAAGATGCTTACTGTCTGAAGCAGAGCTGGTTTGAGACTCTGGTTATGCACCCCAAAATAGGAAACCGTCCAAGTGACTGACTTCACCCCAACTCACTGTTTTTAGTAAATCGACTCGAGCTTAAACAAAGGCAAATCTCTATGATAATCCAGTCCTTCAGTTATAGCGTGGTTCGAATATCAGGCAGAAGCAGATCTTAACTTTATTATATTTTATTATGACGAATGTCACCGGCATATGGAACAAGATATTACAATTAATAGTTACACGCACACACGCAGAGAAATTAAAAATAAAAAAAAAAAAAGATTAAAACACAGAATTTACTCACATGTCAGCAAGCTAAAGAGACATCTGTGACCCCCTGGGGCTGGAGATTGACAAAACTGGAAAATTCCCACTTTGCGTGGCCCCAGTAAGAATAAGCCAAAAGTACATGGCACATTTCAGAATTTTATATATACATTTTCCCAGTTCTCCCAAGGTACAGCCCGCCCATTACATTTCCCAGAATTCCCACTCCTGTTAATTCGTGGGCATGCTCAATTCACTTCTTTTTATTTAATTTAATTCAGATATAATAACAATTATCCAAAGATCGTCTCTAGCGATCTAAGGATATGCCGGCTTCTTTGAAATGCACTTTTGGTCACAGTGGTGTCGCTCCAACTGGCTTTTCCCCTGTCCTGAAGGAGTGCACCTTTCTCCCCCTGCTGAGCAGAACAAAGGGGCGATTTCCTCCATTCACACCACCTATGGCTTTAAAGGACTTTGCTGGAGACGGGGCAGAAAGGCTATTTTTAATTCATATACACAAACTACTAGGGATAGACGATATCAGTTTTTTCAGGGCCGATACCGATACACATTATTGGCAGCTTTTCTGGCCAATAGCCGATTTATTTGGTGCCGATATTCTGTAAATTTAAAGTTGTGAAAAAAAACCGGCAAAAATCTGACCTTTATGCCATGAACTCCATCTGTTTTAACATTTAAACATTGCACCACGTCCACTTTTATTCAATTTAATAAGAATTTTTATTTAAGCTTTTATTTTAACAAACCATAAGACCGTGTCTTTGGCGTTCTTAAAGATCCCTCCAAATGACCCTGTATGTAAGAAGAGGTTCAGCAACCTTGGCCTTCCAAGGGATATATTACAAAGTTGGTGCTAACTTAACCAGAGCTGTTGTGAACTTAACAACCCCATAGACCAGTGTTTCCCAAACCTTTCCTCGGGGACCCTCAACCAGGCCAGATTTTGCAGATCACCTTGGGGAAATACAGACTGAATCGCAAATCATATAACCTGTGCTTCAGATATCCTGCAAACCTGGCCTGTCAGTGGGTCCTGAGGACAGATTTGGGAAACACTGCCATAGACTATAATGGCTCTGGTAAGTTTACAACAGCTCTGGATAAGTTAAGTTAGCAGTGACTTTGTAATATTGCCCCACATGTTTTGGAATTACATCTGCCATGATGCTCAGCTTCTCATTAGGTTCTTGGAGCCTCATGGAAAATGCAGTTCCAAAACATCTGGAGGTCCCAGGTTGCTGACCCCCTACTGTAGGAAATAGACCCTGCATCTCCTGTATAGGGAATTCCCTGCCAGATGGGATAGAAGCCCCATATCTGTTATCACGCTCGTGCGCAATACGGTCAGTGAGCAGGTCTCAGTGAGGGCTTACAGCCTGATGTGGGAGAAGCCCTGGATTCGCATAGTTCGGTGGGATCTTGCGTGTCGCAGCTGCAGTGAGCCAACTCATCCAATTATCGGCAAATAAAATGCCGATACCGATATCAGCAGCTGATAATCTGCAAACCGATTATATCGGTCTATCCCTACAAACTACTACCAGTCCTTTTATGGCGAAATATATATCTGACAGTCTGTATTAGGGATGTTCCGATCGCCCATCTTGGAACCCTGATCTGAGTATTGCGGTATCTGGTATTGGCAGGTCGACGGCCAGATCAGCGACTTGTTAGCAAAGGAGAATATTGATATTGGAGTCTTTACATCAGCTCACGGTATAATCCCTGCCTCCTCCATGACCTGCAAATTGGTAGGGAGAACCCTTCAAAACAGTGCAGAGGCTTCGGCACTCAAGCTGGGAGTTTCATTGCCCTCGCTGTCTGTCTGAGCTGGGGAGAGACTGGACACAAGGAGCGCGTCTCATTAGGCGGTGCACTCTCATCTACCACTGCTCAACCAGCGTCATGTGGCGCCGATGGGAGAATGAGAAATCCAAATCTACGCTCGACGGAGCAATGAGAGGAGGGGCAGGATCTGCAGCACAGGGCGCAAGTGGTGTGTCCTGTAGATCCCTCCCACCTAGTGCTGCGGGGGGGGGGGGGGGGTCAGGTATAATATGAGGTCTGTGTATAAAACCCTAACGAGAAAAAAGGGTTGTTATTTCGCTTACCCCTGCACCCAATGCGAAACAAAACGCAATCAGAGGTTTTTGTTTACTTGAATAGCCTTGGCTTTTAAAGTGTAAGCTCACCTGCCACCTCATGGCACATCTGGTCAGGTGAGTCCTAACTAATGAAACCAAAAGCTGCTTTCTAAGCAACTACATATGTTCATGCTGCTTATCAGTCGTGAGACTGACTCGTGTGTTTACATTTATACCCTCACCAGGAACTATTCCACTTTGGGATTAAAAGGAAAAACACGGAAAGAGGCAGCTGCAATAATTACCTGGCTGGGGGTACAATAAAATATATGTGCAGAAAAATTGGTTTTGCGCATGGGGACTGTGTAGACCAGAACTATCCAGCCTGTTCCATGTATAAAACATAACCAGAAAAGGGTTGTAATTTGCGCTCACCCCTGTAGCCCCATGCGAAACAAAACATTTTAGAAGTATTTCATTCAATAGAAAGTTTCTAAATGGCCTTGATGTATTCGGGGGGGGGGGGGCTGATATATGTGGAGTTTAGACCTTGCCTATATGACATGCGCTTTCTGACAAATATGTGGACTTTAGACCTTGCCTATATGACATGCGCTCTCTGACTTTTTTTTTGCCATGTACATTGTAATTTAAAATAAACTTGTGTTTTTTCTATGACCTGTACTTTGCCTTCACTTAAGAACTTCACAAACCTTTCTATAGTTTGATCTGCAAACTATTGTATCCCTGGCCAGTGTGGACAGAGGCAAATGTAATCCAGTGTAGACTGGCTGCGCGGGGGAGTGGTCAAACCTGCAAAAGCTTTACCTTCGCTACACTTGCAGTGTATCTCAGGCTTTAGACTCTGGATCGGATCAACTCAACAAAGTTGATCCCTGAAATGTGTGGATCGCGTTCTGATCTTGGTTATTGGGATCGGATTAGAACATCTCTAGTCTGTAGCTGTTGTTGGTCTTGTCACTTTGCAAACCATTTAATGTGAGAAGAGGAAGATTCCTCACTGGACAGACAGTATGCACCTCTGGTGTTTGACACTACTTAAGAGGCTATACAATGAATAGGCGCATCCACCTAAAAACATTCTTGAAGTTGCCATGAAGTTCTTGCTTAATCCAGAGTCAGTACTTCTTTCTTCTTTTTAAAGGATTACTGTGACATTCAACACCAATAACAGCATTCCTCCATCTTTTGAAGAATCACAAGAAGGTCAGAAAGCGGATGAGAATGAGGTAAAACTCAGACTATTCTAAAAGTAGCTTTATTTGTGTCACTTTCTGCTAAAGGGTCAAGGGGAAGTGCAATATTCATTTTATTGGTTATCACGATGGGGTCTACACAGGGTGCTAATGTATGATTCTGCCTTTTTTTTTTTTTTTTTTTTTTTTTTAAGAGGGGGTGATCAAGGCATTATAGGTGCAAATGATAACCATTTATACTTGAGGTTGGAACACTGCTTCACGTTAACCTCGCTTACACCTATAATTTAATTTCACTGATGAAAAATTGAACTACTGTGTGTCTGTATTAAAGCTTTTACCATTAAGGTAAAAACACAGACCTTCAAAGTAGGGATGCACCGATACCACTTTTTTAAGACCGTGTACCAATACTTTTTATAAAGCACTCATTGATACAGAGTACCGATACTTTTTATGTCATGTGACCGCTTTCCAATAAGAACAGACCTCATATAAAAAAGCCCCCGGCTCACGTGTGTGTGGGTGTGGCCCCCATTGAGCTTGGAGGCAGCGTCACAGAAGTGCCGGCGGCCACGTGATCGCGCCACAGCAGCGCAACCCAGACCTCCGGAAGCAGGTGAGTATTGCAGCCGCCGGAGGGGATCGGTGGCGGTGTGCTTTTCATGCACGTGGCCAGCTTCCCCAGCCCCGCGGATACCGGCAAGCCGGCCCAGCGTTGGCTTCCGGTATGGGGGGGGGGTTTATTGGGCCATTTGCACGAGTATGAAGTACTCGTGCAAACGGCAGTATCGGCACGATACTAGTATCGGTGCATCCCTACTTCAAAGATCATTACTGATGGATAACTGCCTACTAAGTTTGTTAATTGACAGTAAAACTCTCTGGTTTTCCAATGTAGAGATTACTTTTAGTGTCAAAATTAAATTGTGTTCACTGTTATTTAACTAGCACGTACTTGGTTCTTTTTATTTTTTATAAATTAAGTGTCAAGAGTGATTAGTTTTGTGTGGGCTTAATTTATTTTTTAGTTTATCAAACCAGACACGGGGCTATTCAGAGAGCTGTTCTGGCCCCGAAATGTAACCGGACACTGAATTTCAGCGAACGGGGACATTTCAGGGCTATTCAGAAAGCAGCCAATTCGCCAAAATTTGGCGCATTGCCTGCACGTACGGTGCCTGTACTACGGCCGTGAAATCCCATTCTAGAGAAGCAATGGTTCATCTTTTCAGAGAACACTGAACAGCTGAGGAATGTCTGAAGTGCCCTGCCGTTCGGTGGTTTCATTCGTCAGGTTTATTCAGACGAATTTCATAGGCTTCAATGTTAAAAATATTCCCTTTTTTTTTTTAAAATTTATTTTATACAATATCTAATAAACCATTTATCATTTTATTCTGCAGTAAAAAGTCTATAGATTATTTTGTAATTTTTACCAGTAAGGGGATACATTGAGATTTCTCATTTTCAAGTATGTCATAGGTGGCTAGTATGTACAGTTGGGTGTCTTGCCCAAGGACACTTACTGGAGAGGTGCTCTTGCCAGGATTGAACCTGTGTCTCCAGTTATAGAGCAGTGATGTTACCTCTACTCCACTCAGCTGGCACTTGTTTGCGGCAAGTATTCAATGCACTACAGGGGCCCTGCAGTACTTGCTGAATACACAGCAGGGTCGGCAAACTAGAATCGCCCCGAAGTGCGGGGAACGTGCGGTGACTTTTCGATGCTCTTTGAATAACCCTGACAATTTGATGTGTAAAATGTGTGACTATAATATAATTATTCTCTTCTTCATTGCAGCCAGAACTTGTATCCACCCCAAACTTTGTTGTAGAAGTTACAAAACAGGACACCAACCGGACCCTAGTACTAGATTGTCACTATCCTGAAGATGAGGTAAGAAGTTTGGTAGTCAAAAACTGTTACTTTTCTAATGTGAACTGATCAATACACCCCCCCCCCCTTCTAAATTTATTAGAATTTGGTATGTCTTGTAACAGAAACACTAGATCAGCACAGTTCTTTTTTCTTTTTTGGATTTAAAAAAAGCAGGTTGGTAGGGGAGAGGAAGAGGAGGAGAGTGACCTTTTTACTATTCGGGAGGTGAGCTTCCAGCCCACAGGAGAAACGGATTGGAAAGAAAATAGCTACACTCTGAGCACGGATTCCCTGGACTGGGTAAGTACTATTACAACTCCTTATTTTTCTCCTTTTGGGAGCAGAATGGTACATTGATAAAGGAATATCTTGGTATGTCTCTTTTGTGAAAGAAAAGAAAAACTTTGTATTGCTGTATTCACATTTCCAACCTTTGCCTGAGACTGTAGTAATTTTATATCTAGCTATAGTAGTTTAGATTTTTCCACCTTGTTCATTAACATATCTGCTCTTGGTATGTATAAATGATTCCTGCCTTTCGTGACACCATTAAAATCCTAGATCGGGGTTCAAAAATTCACTTATCCCTTGCTCCAGTTGACCAGACAAATGATCCCTGGTTAATTTTTTTTTTTTTTTTTTTTTTTTTTTAAACCTGAAGCTCCATGTGATCTGTGATGTGAAAATCTCCTGAAATGGAGTGGCCAGCTTGGCAACAGTGGTGCTGTTCTGCAACTGGTCAGGAGATTCAACAAGGAATGCAGGAATGCTTTCTGTGTAAATCAGGACAGGGGTGATGGATGGGTTTGAGTGTTGCAAGGGATTATAAGGGTAAAATGTAGGGCTGAAACAACTATTTTCATTATCGATTCTGAGTCAGACTGCGTTAAACTCAGACACTATTTTGAAGATGTGCAGCTTCTTTACTCACTGATTTAGTTCTAGAGCGATGTTCAGCAAAACCATTTTATTTTCTTACCTTTAGCAGAACTAAAGCACAGACTCTGGGGTGGAGTACTGCTGGTATTTTATTCTTACTTGGAGCTGAAGTCCTGGGCTACCACCCCACACTCCCTGCCTCCCTCACGGCAGGAGCTGCCATCTCTTCCTATGGTCCAGTCCCTTGCCCGAACTTCCCGTTTTCCAATCACTCTGTTCATATTATTTTTGAAGGGAACCTCTAAGCACCCTGACCACTTTAATGTGTTCCCTAGTGAAATGACAAGAGTGGGACAGGTAACAGGTTTAAATGTCAAACAGGAATGGTGTAACAGTGTAGGGGTGCAGACTGAAGATTATACAGGATTGGAATAAGAACCGGTTTGGGGCTAGTGAAATAGGGAAGGTGCAGGGACAGGTCTGGCGCTGCACAGCCAACATTTAGGAGTGCATGGATGTGTTTAACAGAGGGGCAAGGGTAATGACTGAATAGATTTGGTGTGTAAGGGACAGGAACAGATCTATGGGTGCAGGGGTAAGTGTTGAACAGTTTTGAAGCGACAGTGTAGGGATATTTAGTTTATAAAGGATTTTACCAGGAAGGATACATTGAGATTTCTCATTTTCAATTATGTCCTGGGTTCAAGAACATTGACTGTTACGGAAATACAAAGTAATAAATGCATGGACACATTTAAGATTGCAAGTACAGCACTGGGGTAGGAACAGATGAAATGGACATGTAGGTTTAGAAGTGGAGGGAACAGTAACTGATGGGCATGCTCTTCTGGGCTTTACCTGTGTTTTTATTTAGGGTAGCACGTAACTCTGATCAACTAGTAAAGTTAAACCCCAAATTCTGAGCCCAGCCCTAGATATGTTGCTGGTATCTCAGTGATTCAGAACAAATAGCAGTTTGTCAGATGAACATGAGTGACTGTGCTATGGATTGTATTTCTAGACAAAACAATCCACTTTTCCCCTTCGTAAAGGCCCATTTCATTTTTCTGTTTCTTCATCTATAGGCACTCTATGATCACTTGATGGATTTCCTGGCTGACCGTGGAGTGGATAATACTTTTGCTGATGAGCTTGTGGAGCTTAGCACTGCTCTGGAACATCAAGAATACATCCTCTTCTTGGAGAACCTGAAAGGCTTTGTTAAATGCTAGAATATTGATCAAGACTGTCATTTCTCTTTAAATTTCCAACTGAAACACCCTTTCGGTACTGTGCAAGTTCAAAACCAGATTAGGTTTTTTTAGTTTGGGCACGAAGAGCTGAAACTTATGATGTTTAAACCATGGCTAATGTATTCACCCCGTTCAATAATAACATTTTAGAAGAAAGTGCTGTAGCAGCCAGACATGAGAGCCCTATTTAAACCTGCAATGTGTTTCTTTTAAGTTGTCTGTTTACCATTTATATATTTTTTTTTTCTACACAAATCCCTTCAAAGAAAAAAAATAAAATCTTGCTCTTTACAACTAGACTTTAATAATCCTGTACTAACTTGAACATGCTTTTTTTTTATTGGTATGCTACTCCATTTTATTTTATCTGTATGGGAGAGGATAAAAGATGCAGCCTGGTAAAGCACTCTTGTTCTAGTCTAGTGTTGATAACCTTTTTATACAGGCTTCCACTGGGTGGACATGACAGGAAAGAGGAGCTGCTGTGTTTGTGCTGTTCCAGCTCACCCTCATAGCTGCAGATCCCGATTTAAGTTTGAAAACGCATGGCATACTTTTAACTCCACATCGTTTCTCCTAAAACCACTGCCAGGATCCAGTAGATTTATGGGAGAACAAACTTGCAGCAGACATGCATTGAAAATGTTTAAAACACACACTTTTGCACCATAAAATAATAAGACTTCTTTTGATCAGCTTAAGAGAGTGCTACTTTATTTAGGTATCCAGGTTCCAGTTGTAATTGTTAACCTCCAGACAATAAAGGAATAATAGTGCAATCCCCGCAACAATATACTAAATAAATACAGCACTTTTTTGTCAGAAAAATAATTTTCCAGAGCCACAATAAAAACCTGACTCTAGTCATAATCTCACATTCTCAAATGGAATATATGTACCTTCTTTCTCGTTGGTATACCCTAATCGACAGAGCTCTCATGGTGTAGTACTTCCTGATATCAACAAGCATGTGTAGGCTGGTAATGTACTCACGGACTGTTGGAGCTCTGTTTATATATGGCTCTAAACTAGTGCAGCTGACACTCTTATAGCACCTGAAAGAGGGGGGGAGAGAATCAGAGTGGAATGAAGTACATTAAAGGCCTTTCAGTGTGACCTTTCCAGCGATGCCTCTTTAACTCTTCAGATGCCAGTCTGGTCCAGCACCAGATTGCAGACTTCTCCTTTGAGGTGGCTTGACATCTTGGATGTCACCCAACCTCTGGGGCCTCCTCTCACCCACTAAAGTTATTGCACATATGCATGATGTCAGTTTTGGAATTAACCCCTAGCTGTCCAGGGATTTTTCTATGGAAATCCCTGGGGGGGGGGCTCATTTTGAACTCTTGGATGGCAGCTAGAGGGTCATGTTTGGTATCATTGAAAAGGCCAAAGCATGGCATTTCTGATTATCATCCCACATCAATATACAGTAGGTCCTTGATCTCCTCGTAGATAAGAGGAGATGTGGAAAAAGCTCAAGGCAATAACTAATTTCAAGAAGAGAACCACCGAACAGAAAAACCAAGGGCAAGGTGAAGGCTCCAGAAAGTTTAACTTCAGAAGGATGGACGAGAAGCTGTAAGGATTTAAACCCTAACTGGATGCAACATACAGGACAGGTGCGACTGGCACTGGACAGATGACATAAGTGAAAATTTATTGGGGTTACAAAATGTTATATGGTTATGGAAATAAAACCAGAGGCCAAACCTCTTTATTCCATATTCATTTGTAATTTCCTGTAATCAACATGGAACAAACATTAAAGGGAGGGAAATATTCACCCCCCATGTCCTTCTAGCACTCCGTCAGCATTCCCTCACCTTTTCGAGGGCTAAATTGATCGATAGAGGGAGATGTTTAGGGAGGTAGAAGACCTGGAGGAGCCTGTTGCTCCACTTTTACCCAACAAAAAGGTATTTGGAGACACCACAGAGTCGAGGAAAGCACAAAAAAAAAAAAAAAAATTCAACCTCACAGACAAGTAAAAAGAGAAACCTTGAGAAAGGACAGCTGGTTTGTCCATGAATTCTTTGCTCAATTGCAAAAAATGTTGTACTCCGGTTTCCCCTCGTACCGTTTTAACAATAAACCAGCAATGCCCGCTCATGGGCACTGTTACTGTGAGTGGGCGGAAAAGAAAAACCACCACAAAAAAAAATAAAAACAACACCCACCACACACTCATCGCTGGAGCAATGGCTGATCTGAGTAGGAAGAAAATCCCGGTAGTCCAAACACAAAGCAGGGCTTTGGTTACAGGGTGAAACCAGTGAAAAGGGTCATCAATTGCTCTTTCATTTAAACTACATTTCTGTCATCCAAAGAATAATCAGAAATGGAATTTAGCTGTAGTTTTGGGGGAACATTCACCAGTCTATCTACCTAGGCAATCTTCCCCACGATACAGTTTGTTTTGTTTTTCCAGGAAATCTGCTGGGCCCGCCAGCATGTTATCCCTTTTGTTACACCAGGTGAAACTGTGGCTACACTTCTCTTTGCAATTCCTTGAAATAGCTGGGTTCCCCTATTGCCCAGTCGTTCTATAGAATCTATACAACAACCCCCCCCCCATGTTTTTCTCGTAACATTGTCACATTGCCTCAGTGTGGGGGGGGGGGAGAGGGGAAATATCACTAGGGCAATGGCTATTTGAGTAGGACAATCATGCTAGTCCAAACAGAAAGGAGAGGCTTTTCTCCCAGGGTGAAACCAGTGAAATGGTTGTCAGGTGTCTGACCACTAGCTCTCCAGGTCGCCCTGTGGTAGCACAAAGCCAAGAACTGTATCACCTGGCACTACCGACACTAATTGGGTTGTATAATATCCAGTACGCCTCTACCGTCTGCTTCGCACATGCTATTCTTTCTGCAAAGATGTCTCAATCTGACCCGTATGGTCACACTAAAGTTCGTTTTGCACCCTTTGAGTTCAATTCGCCAACCCTGCACTGAATTCAGCATTCACTGCAGAGTCCCTGAGTATCTGCCAAAGGTGGGGGGCGGGGGGGGGGGGACCAAAACACCACAATCACACATGGAAATAAGGTCCCATGAACAAGTGTTACAGAATATATAAAACAAAAGAGCCAAAATAAGTTTATTTGCAGGAAAAAAGTCTTAAATAATCCTGTTAAATGGTTAACACTGAAACCTACGGGATTCGCCTGCTTAAACCTGTTGAACAAAAGCACTGAAAATCTGGGCATGATGCCAACTTTTCCTGATTTCTCTGAATAGATTAACCACTACTATATGGGGAATTTCACTGCAGCCGAATTGCAGATTCCACTAGAAATTTGCCACTATTTGCCGAATTGCCACAGAATTACACCGCATGGTGAAATTCACCGTTTGGTGCAATGCGGTGGCGGTGCAATGCAGTGGCAAGTTCAGTTCTCTTTGAATAACCCCTTAAAATGGAGATTATCAGCAACTCAAGCAATTTACTAATCATTGCAAGTGCAACTGCAGTCAAAAATCATAATACAACATTGTGCCATGTCATCATTACCTCAGGTTCTCGTTACATTACACCACTGCAAATGGTTAGATTTTATTTAGTACTAAAGCTGCACAAAAGTCAGAGGTACGTGTAAATATATTTAAAATATAGCTCAATACCTTCCCTCTGTATTCTTGCAGATGTAAGTATAGTAATAGTATATTAATATAATTTAACCCCTTGGAGGACCACAGACGTACATACTATGTTGATGTTCCTCCTCTGTTAACCCCCTAGCTGCCAAGTGGAGTTACAGGGATCCTTTGGATCCCCCTATCTCCAGCTCCGTGGCAGCCAGAGGGTCATGTTTGGTATTGTTTTAAAGGCCTGACCATGACCTTTCCAATGATAGCAAAGATTACTAGGTTTGGTGAAAAAAAAAAAACTTTTTTATTCCCCTCAAAGAAAATAGGACCTCAATTGACATTTAGGCTAGGGTCAGACGAGTGCATTCTGTGTGGACTGTGCACAACGGACGTACTTTCTGGCTGACAACAAGGTAGTGGCCACACAGTCCGTTTTTGTGACTGATGTAGAAGGGAAAATAAATTATGAAAAACATTTTGTCCATCAAAATGCAGTCCGTCTGACTTCGTTCCATCACTCACACACAAAGCTATGCAGACGTTGCGCACTCTGTTCGAGCGGATTTATGTTCTTGCCTAACTTGCGTCCGTTTTCCGCGTCCGTTGTGCGGACGTACTTCGTGTGTGGTCTATTGATCACAGGCTCGTGTCAGACGAGCGCAAAGGCTGGGTCAGACGAGCGCACGGATCACGTCCGTGTTGCCACACATTTGTACGTCCGTTATAGCAGATAATTATGACCAATGGAGCCCCACACACAAAGTACATCCGCATGGAACTGTGGACGCATAACAGACGCAGCAAACGGACGCAGGATAGGCAAGAACGTAAAGCCGCTAGAACCGACGTACAGAGTGCACGGTGTCCACAACGTCTGCTTTGTGTGAGAGTGATGGAACGAAGTCAGACGGACTGCATTTTTGACGTCCAGCATTTTGACGGACAAAATGTTTCTCATATTAATTTATTTTCCCTTCTACATCAGGCAAAACGTCAGGCACAAAACCAGACTGTGTGGCCACTACCTTGTCAGTCAGAAAGTACGTCCGTTGTGCACGGACGCGCAGAATGCACTCGTCTGACCCGAGCCTTAAACAAGAGAAGCATAAAACAGTCAAAATGAGCTCCACGCAGAGGTGAAATGGCTCATGAGGGAAGGGGTTAAGAAAGCAAAGACATGTAGGGGAAAAAAAAAAAGTTGGCCATTTCTTATCTTAGGACAAAATTCAGATACTATTTAGCCGGGGTCTTGGGGCAGTAGTAGATTTTGGGGATTTCAAAAGAAGTTGTTTTTTTCTAGTAACATACTATATGATGGAAATAAATTTTATCTTTAGAAAGTCCATTTAATGGCGAGAAAAACTGTATATAATGCGTAAGGCTGCATAAACAAGTAAGAGGTAAATTAGACCTAAACACAAAACAGCGCAGAAATGTACAAACAGCAGCAAGCACCTTTTCGGACTGAATTGTAAAAGCACCTGGTCACTAAGGGGTTAATATCAAGTGTGTGGAATATAAGTGTCACTGTGTATGCTTACATGGGATGGATCTTTTATATTAAACGTAAAATACCATTACATAGCAAACAGATATGTGAAGCTGCTGGTGCCACTGTAGTCCCATGGACATCAAGGTGTAGAGTCCTCCAGAGTCTTGCAACCGAACCTTCCATTCGGCCACCATTAACCAATACTCACAAGCAGAAACGGCTGCATTGGGCAGAAAAAAAAAAAAATACATGAAGACTAATGTTCAAACAGTCCTGTTCACTGATGAGTGCCGTGCAACCATGGATGGTCCAGATGGAGTAGTGGATGGTTGGACTGCCACCCTGTTCCAACAAAGGCGGTGGGGGAGTCATGTTTTGGGCCGGAATCATGGGAAGAGAGCTGGTCAGCCCCTTTAGGGTCCCCAAAAGGTGTAAAGATGACCTCCGCAAAGTATGTGGAGTGCCTGACTGACCACTTCCTTCCTTGGTACAGAAGGAAGAACTAGGCTTTCCGTAATAAAATCCGCTTCATGCATGACAATGCACCATCTCATACTGCAAAGAATACCTCTGCATCAATGGCTGCTATGGGGATAAAAGGAGAGAAAGTCATGGTGTGGCCTCCATCCTCCCCTGACCTCAATCCTATTGAGAACCTTTGGAGCATCCTCAAGCAAAAGATCTGAGGGTGGGAGGCAGTTTACTTCCCAACAGCAGCTCTGAGAGGCTATTCTGACATCTTGCAAACAAATTCAAGCAAGCAGAAACTGTCCAAAAACTCATAAGTTCAACAGATGCAAGTGAGAAAAAGTAGGAGGTGCAAGGATCCGGAAGACAAGCAGCAGCACTAATGGCCTGCTCTGGTCAAGGTTTTAGCTTGCTTGTGCCAATACAGGGATGAATGCTCCATATGCAAATCAGTCTTGCATCCAATGAGGGTGGCCAGTACTGACTGCCAAGGACGTCATTCTCTGCACGAGAGGTGCAGCAACCCCTGACCATCATTTTGGCCTTGTTAGGCCTCGTCAGGAGGGTATAGCCGACACCCCTCTAGGCTCAGCAAGCAAGGGGTCCACGTCTGGCTGACCTTGTAGACTTGAGAAAGTGGGGGTGTGAGGATCCTGAGGACGAGCAACAGCACTAGTGGCCTGCTCAGGTCAAGGTTTTAGCTTGCGCCATATGCAAAATCAATCTGCTCTCATCCCTTCATTGTTTACAGGGTCATCAGGATTTCCACAGCAATAAAAATTCAGTGATGTGAAAATATAAGCTTTATTAAAATCAGTGCAATCTTATAAAATGAACGGGGCTGCTGCGTTTTTCATGTATTTTAAATGGAAAATAAAAAAAAATTCTAAAAGCAGCATTTGTTTAACTACAATTTATTTTTACACAAGTCATGTTGGGCATCATTGGAAAGGTTAGAATCTGACCTTGCAGCACTTCTGTATCCAGAGATGGGATATCCCTGCCAGGGGGAATCCCAGAGCATGACATCATTGCACCACCCCACAGCAAGGTCTGAAGTCAGTTTGCTGTGGCTGAAGCCCCTGCTCAGAGCCAGATCAGCACCGAGCAGGAATACAGGGGCAGAAAGGCCAACCTGGACTGTGCCTGAAAACCTGAACCTTTACTCAAGTCACCTAGTGGATTTAGGTCTGTTGTGTTAAGACTTCAAATGCCTACAAGGGGCTTAATTTAAAGCCTGGTGTAACTTGCACACCATAGGATTTTAATTTAACAGACAGGTAAGCTTCTTGTAGCATCTCATCTTCCCTACGCTCATGTGCTACTATAGACGTTCAAAGAAAAGCCCATAGTAAAGGCGTAGTATTTTACATATGACAGTTCAGTATATACAAATAAAAAAAAAAAAGTCAAAAAAAGTTCTTCAGTGCAGGAAAGGAAGATGTAATCCCCTAAATCACAACAGTCACTGCATCACAAACCTATGGACAAGAAAAAAAGTTAGAGCATCTCTACCACCCATTTTTCATTTAGTTGTGACAAGGGTGTTCCCCAGTTTAAAAAAGTAACAAGCTAACAGATTTCAGCCATAAGAATGCATGGACATAAACCGTAAGGTTTACGGAAGAATGGAGTGTATATTAAAATCCAAGCTACAAAATAAAAGCTCACGTTTCTCCTTACACACCCTTTGGAAACTAAAGCTTTGAGTACTTGCTACTTACATGGCAACTCATGAAGAGACTGGCTGTTCCATCAACACCTGTGGCAACAGAAAACACTGGATGCTGTGGACAGTTACAACCATGTGCAGTCAGATTTGCCTCCAGCAGACTGGATAGCTTCTCTATGCTCATCCCTTGGGACTTGAGGAAAATTAGAAACCAGAAGTCAGGGTTACTTGCAGCACATAACGGTTTAAACCATACAGCCACATAAGATGCATTCATGATAGGTACATTATTTAGAAGTTCCCGCTAGTTTGCATTAATGATCACTTGGCTTTGGTGATTTACCTGTGTGTTAACATGCACTCCACATCGACAAACTATAAAACCGCTGGTAACAGTCAAGTTATGCCTGCAAGACAGCATTGTATGGTTGAGGCCTTGTCATCCATCAGCATTCAAAACAGTAGGAAGGTCTGACACTTACCGATTACACACAGGACACACAATTTGATTTGACGCATTTAGTTTGACCATAGAGTCTAGACATTCTTCCTCAAATTGAAGGAGGTTTTCAAATTCCTCAACCATTGCTTGTTCTGAAAGGGGAAAAGCATGTAAAGGGGCAATGTGAGAAGAACTCCAAGTGTTACTATAAAGCCAAACAGCATCTGCTCTTGGTCGAAGCAGAATTAAAATGTCCCAATTGCTATAATCTGATTAACCCCTTAGTGACTAGGCAGTTTTGCAATTAGTCCGAAAGTGCCCGCTGCCGTTTTAAACGGTTCTGCACTGTTTGTGTTTAGGTCAAGATTTTCCTTACTCGTTTATGGAACCCACAAATTATAGTTTTTTTTCAGCATTATTTCCATCCTATTGTATAATTTAGTATAAAAAAATGAAAATCAAGAGAAAAGAAAACACTTTAAAAATGTAATCCCAAAAAGACCAGCTAAATAGGTTTCTAAATTTTGTCCAAGATTAGAAATACCCAATTTTTACATGTTTTTGCTTTTTAACCTTCACTGCTGAGCCAGTTTACCTCTGCGCACTGAGCTCATTTTGACTGTTTTATGCTAAGGTTTAAATGTCAATTGAAGTCCTATTTTATTATACCCCAGACAAGAAAAAAAGCCACTTATTTATACACAAAATCTAGTCAGGTTTGATACCATTTAAAAAGGCAATCATGCCTTTCTAATGATAAACATGACCCCCTATCTGCCACAGATCAGAGAGAAACCGGGATCCAAAGGATCCCCCTAACTCCACTTAACTGCTAGGGGGTTAATAGGCCCACTGACATCGCACATATGGCAATGGGGTCAGTGGGTGGAGGGTGACCAGGAGGCTTGGCTCACATGGGAGATGACACTTCCGGGTTTGAATCACAAGCCAGTGCCTAAGGGGTTGGAGACTCCCCTTTCCAGCAGTGCTTTTTTTCCCTAGCCCTAACTGTTTGGGAGGGAGGGGCATCCAAACGGACCTCACTTCCCCTCCTTTTGGGTTTCCCCTGCAGGAAAATGGGACGCCCAAAAGCAACATCATGCATGGCGATGTCACCGCAACAGCCAGGCCTCAACCTTGCCAGGCTGCTGCAGGAGCCTGGTCAGAGAGGTGAATCTACTGGTGAAACACGAAAAATTTGAATATCGTGCAAAAGTTAAATTTCAATAATGAAACTTAAAAGGTGAAAAGGTGAGAGAGTTCAAGCCGTGATTTGTCATAATTGTGAGGATTATGGCTTACAGCTCATGAAAACCCCAAATCCACAATCTCAGAAAATTAGATTACATGCAAATCAATAAAACAAGGATTGTACATAGAATATCAGACCTCTGAAAAGTATAAGCATGCATATGTACTCAGTACTTGGTTAGGGCCCCTTTTGCAGCATTTACTGCCTCAATGCGGCGTGGCATGGAAGCTATCAGCCTATGGCACTGTTGAGGTGTTATGGAAGACCAGGATGCTTCAATAGCGGCCTTCAGCTCTTCTGCATTGTTCGGTTTCATGTCGCTCATCTTTCTCTTGGCAATGCCCCATAGATTCTCTATGGGGCGCAGGTCAAGCGAGTTTGCTGGCCAATCGAGCACAGTAATCCCATGGTCATTGAACCAGGTTTTGGTGCTTTTATTGTTCTATGTACAATCCTTGTTTTATTGATTGGATGTAATATTCTAATTTTCTGAGATTGTGGATTTGGGGTTTTCACGAGCTGTAAGCCATAATCATCACAATTCTGACAAATCACAGCTTGAACTATCTTGCTTTGCATGTAAGGAGTCTCATTAGTTTCACCTTTTAAGTTGCATTACTGAAATAAAGCAACTTTTGCACGATATTCAAATTTTGAGTTACCTGTATAGGGAGGGAGATAAAGGACCATGACGTACATAGTACATCTTTGGTCATTAAGGGGAATTTTCCTCAGGACGTACTATGCATGTCAGTGGTCCTTAAAGGGTTACGGAAATAAGAGACTTTTGCATTTAATTCTGTGCATTAGAATGATGGGGAGGAGGGATACATTTAGGGCTGAAACAACTATTCTCCTTATTGACCAGGACTATTCTTTGATTAAATGCTGTACATTTAATGTTATAACCTGACTCTGCAGAAGGTGTGAAAACTACTTTGCTCTAGTAGAAAGGATTTAGTTCTAGGGTTACCCCAGACATAACCAGTTCATTTTTATCCAGTGTACAAGTGTAGTTGTGCTATAGCACAAACCCTGGGATTCTGACACTACCACAGCAGCTTTATTCTTACTTGAAGCAGGAGTCCCATGCCACCACCTCAACCTGCCTGTCACTGCCATTTTCTCCCTTTCGTCGGGTCCCGTCCCACACTCTGGTCCAGTTTTCTGCCCAAATCCACTCATACTCTAAAGTCCCTTGTCCAAACTCACTCCCTGTCTGTACCCCCTTCCGGTTTGCTCATGAAATTAAAAAGGGACACTATAGCTTATTAAAGTAATCCGGCTGCGTGGAGTTTCTCCACCTTATCACCCGGCTTTTGTGCTGATGTCAAGTCTGAGGGCTCATACCAGCATTTGTTTGGGGAGAAAGCAGACATTGGCTTAAGCTGTGTACACAGCATCAATTCACTCTTACCAGGTACTCTTGTACACGGTTTGAAAAGCATTCAAATCTGCATTTACACTATGCGGATGGCTTATGGGAAAAAAATAAAAGAGGGGAGGGATTTTTTACATAATGTTCCCATTTAAAAAAAAATAATTGCTAGATTTACCAATTCCTACTTTGTTTATCCTCAAGAAGCCCTGACAATCTCTGTTCATGAACAGTGTATTACCTTCTAGGAGCAGTTCCTGTTTTATTTCTTCTAAAATTGCCAGCTCTTCTGGGTCTTTTAGAACACCAAGAGCCTAAAAAAAAAAAAAAAAATGTTACCAAGGCAGTTTATGAATGAACCACAGTGTACACATGCATGTTAAGCTTTCCTTTTAAGGCTGGGGTCAGACGAACGCAGTGCGAACGCGCGTGCAGCCACACTTTAAGGCCGTAGTAGCAGCAAATGACAGGCAATGACAGCCAATATACGAAGTATGGCTGCACAAAAGTTCGGCCGTGCAACGCAAGCAGCAAACTAACGCATTTGAGAATGTAGAACTGCTAGTACTGACACTCAGAGTGCACTGCGTCAGCATAGTGGCGTGTGTGCGGGATTAGAAGACAGACACTGTACATGTCCGGCCAACAAGCAAGTCCATTTGTTTTTAAATAACTCGTCAAATCACGCACGAAAATGCACATTGTATGACACTCGAGTCTTCTGGGAAAAAAATAAATACATCCAGTCGGGCACTTTTTTTTTTTAACAGACGATGTGAAAAATGCGTCACTCTTTTTTGCAAATGCTTAGGCTAGGGTCAGACTAACAGTTTGATCTAAAAGTAGATGAAACCACTTTCGATTGTTTAGACTCTACCAGTAGAACCATTAACCAAGATTAGATTTCAATCTATACAATGTTCGCTCAAATTTTATGCCATGTACATATGGAGTCTTGGATCTCAGGTTTAACCCGTTAGGTTCTCTTGATTCTAATAAAATGCAATAGTAAAAAAAACAAAAAACACAACTTTAGTTGATCTAGACTAAACATTGTCTTGGCTCTTTAAAACTAAGTGACATACGCATCTGGAACAGTTTTTGTAAACTTCAAAAGACGCCGTGACTTAGATGCCCATTTGCTACAGGGATTTGGCAACCTATGTTTTGCATCAGCACTGCTTGCCTGCAAAGCCATGCCATTATTTTATCCACTTTGTTCGACAACTCTGGATACCTGGAATTTTAACATTCTGCTCTTGCATATTTTCCTTTTCTTTATACAGTCAAATGTCACTTAGCAACCTCAGCCCTCCAAACCTTGGAGTTTTATCCCTTGTGATACTTGGCCCAATTATTCAAATACATTCCCTGGATTTATCGCTTATTTAGGATGGCCCTTATGCCTACTTAATGTTTTGGCCTCTACCACTTCTGGAAGTCTGTTCCATGTATCCACCACTCAGTAAAATAATGCTTCCTGATGTTACTTTATGTCCTTGGGTTTCCTTTTAAAAATATACTCCCTCTACCTTGTTGATTCCCTTTCTGTACTTAACTCCTGTCTCATGGGCTATGTTCCAAAACATCTGGAGAGCCAAGCTTTCCAATCCCTGACAGATGCACCCCTACCCCTCAAAGTTCTGCACTTCTAGCTAGCCGCAGGCCAATGCTTCAGAGATTCTGCCAAAGCCAGCTGTGGCCAATGAAACAGACTTCATGCAGCATCGCCAACAGCCTAGCGCATTGACAGGCAGACACAAGGATCACCTGAGACAAGGAGCCACTTTTCCAGAGGGACGGAAACCCGTTGGAATCAGATTGCATGGCTGCCCACTCCTCTTCCATCACTTCTTGCACCAGTAAAGAATTACCACCAATTCTGGAGTGCAGGCGATCCCCCATCTGACGGAACTTGTCCAGGAGCTTGGAGCGGTTGCTCTGAAGCCTGTCAACACATCTCTGGGGAGGAAGGACAGAAGGTACAGTAAGCCACTGGACAAATTATTGGCACAACCAGAAAAATCCCAGAGACGATCAGATGCCTCCAGGGAAAGAACAGGTTGAAGTGTGTGTGTGTGTGTGTGTGTGTATGCCCAGGGGGACGGGTTTGACTATTTTTTCCCTAGGGCCTTGACGTTCAGGCAGATCCGTTGCATGTACAGCCATTGATAGATCAGTTACACACTACTGAACGTGAACAGAAAGAGATGTCTCTCACCTTTCTGTAGGTCTCTTTCCACGGAGGGGTAGTTCCCTTGTACAGCGCACGATGTCTCATTGCGGCCTCCATTGCCATTCTCAGATCAACAATATACGTCTCGACCTCCGCTCGCCAGAGGGAGGGATTTAAATGCCAGTCCCCAAGTGACGGCAGCACGCAGCGCCTCGCCAAATGCATGCCGGGAGTTGTAGTCTTCATTAGAGTTGCCAGCACTCAGCAGCTCCGCCTTCGATTCCCACTTCCTTCCTTATTAAATAAACCCCTTTGCAATCTGTAATGTATGGGTCAGGGATATGGTCATAACTACGCACTAACTCATAGCGTGCTGCAAAGCCTAAACAGTCACAAGTCTTGCAGCTTATCCTATATATATATATATATATTTTACAAAACACATAACTTGTGCATGCCAATATGAGCATGCATTGTATTAATGGTGGCAACTACAGAGCCAGAAAACTGCATGAAAAAGGACTCATTCAGCCTGGAAGGCAGCCCACAAGACTTCATTAATAGGTGTACACGTACAAACAAACACGACTTGAAGCTAATTTATTAAAGACTTCGGGGGTCTTATTGGAGTTAATTTAATAAGCACTGGTGTTTGCAACTGTAATCGCATACAACGACAAAAAACACCACCGCTGTTACAATTGCAGGAACTTAAGCGCTTCAGAATGAGAGATTCAAAGACAGCAGGAGAAGCTTCATTATTGATTCTTCTGCTGCTGTTTGAATTTCCTTTTTATGAAACGCTTTTGTTTTTTGCGTTCTCAACAACAGTCATTTTCATCTTTGTTTTCAACTACGACAATCACTGCAATTATTTTTTTTTTCAATAAAGTTTTTATTGAGCAGTCAATACCTGAAGGATACAACATGTCATAGAATAAGAAGTACAGTGCAACCAAAGGCAGCTGGACATGGTTCAATACTAGCATATAATTATATCAGAAGGGATAGTGAAGTAAGACCCCGGGGGCTGGCGTGCAACAAACAAGTCATCAAGTATGTATCCGCTCCGAGAAAACAGACAGGGAAATATTTTATAAAGAGCCTCGTAACAAGGGAATCAAAGGAAAAATAGAAAGAGGTAGAAAGGAGAAATATGAGAGCAGAGAAAGAAAAGATACTAGGCTTGTGCACCGATTTTTTTTTCGGTTCGATTCGGTTCGATTTGTCCGGATGTTTAAACTTTTCGATTCGGCTCGTTTCGACCGATTTCTGTTTCGATTCGGTTCAGTTCGGATCGTTTTTCGTGTACATTTTTTTTCGGAATATCGACCATTTTTCGTGTCACTTTGCTCGTTTTTTGTATCGACTTTTCGGAAATTTCAGAAATTTTCGTTTTTTCGGAACGTCTGTTCTCCTCGTTTCAAAGTGTCTACGATAATTCTGGCGATTTTATCGTGTTTTTTTTATTAAATAAAGATCCTTTTTTTCTTATGAATAATTGAATATACATTTCACAACTTTATTTAATCATATTAAAATGGTATGAAAGCCAAGGAACAAAAAAAATGAACAAAACGATTTAAAAAACGCTAAACTGACCCGAATGCCACAAGAAACAAGTGATACGCATTTACAAATACAAAATTTACAGAATCAGCGATATAACCGATAATAGTTAAATATACGATGTCCAGAATTACCGAAATGGAACCGAAATCACGAATGGAACCGAAATCATGAATAGAGCAAAAATAAATTTCGATATGACACATTTCAAGTCCATTCAAAAATTCCGAAAATTTTTCGTTTCGGCTCGGAAAACTTTTCGGATCTGCCATTTTCGGATCTAAAAATTTTCGGAAAATCGGCCGCATCCGAAAACACGAATCGGGAAATTTCGTGAAAATTCCGAAACCCGAAACGCACATCCCTAAAAGATACAAACCGAGCAGCGGGAAAGCAACAAGAGCAGGCGAAACTGGCAGGGAGCAGAAGAGGAGAGAGAAGATGAAAAAGAGAGAAAAGAAGAAAAAGAGAGAGAGAGGAAAAGGATGAGAAGAAAAAAAAAGGGAGGGGGAAGGGGAGGTAGGATATGGGGCTAGGTTTGAAGATAACCCCCCGGGACATCAAAGAGGAGGGCAGAGCCCAAAATCAGGATACTCAGTACCAGGGCAAAGGTTGGCATTAGCCAGAGAAAGCTAGGGCTGGGGCAGGAGGGGGCGCGAATAGTTCCAGCCACGGGGACCAGACCTTTTCGTAGTGGGACATCTGCCCATGGATAACTGCCGTCAGGCGTTCCATGTTAATCATGTACCACATCTTGACATCCACCTGGGCTCTGTCAGGAGGGGGGCCCTTCCAGGTGCGCGCCAGACAGAGGCGGCTCGCAGTACACACCCGAGAAATCAAGTTGTCAGCGCAGCGCTGAAGGGGTACGCATTGGTAGGGGCGGTTAAGGAGGGCCGTCCAGGGATCCGGGTCCAAGCGGACTCCAAGGCATCGACTCAAATCGGCAAACATCTCGTCCCAGATAGGGCGCACTCCCAGACAGCTCCACCACGCGTGGAGATACGTCCCCTCCTCCCCACAACCTCTAAAGCACTGAGAAGAGGCTCCCTGGTTTAAATGGGCCAAACGGCGCGGATGAAGATACCACCTAGTGAGGACTTTGAAACAATTTTCTTGGACCGCCGTACACACCGTGACCCGGGAGGAACGATCCCAAACCAAATCTCCGACCAATCTTCCTCTGATAGGACCTCGCCCAAATCCACCTCCCATCTGGCCACATATGGCGGGGGGTGAGGGAAGGTCGTCCTGAGCAGATGTGAGTATAGCCTCGAAATCAGGGCCGGCGTACGACTCGTCGTCTGCAGAGACGTTCATAGGGTGCGGAGGCTCCACCCTAAGGAGGGCCCGTACAAAATGAAGCAGCTGTCCTGCTCTGAAAATTTCCTCGGGTGGGAGTGTAAAGTGGTCTTGAAGCATCTAAAGTGACAACGGGGCATCACCCGCAAGCAAATGCTGCGATTCTGTCAGACCACGTGTGCGCCACCAGGGAAAAACTCGCAAGGAATCACCGGGCGGGAATGCAGAATTATGGAGAAGAGAGGGGTCAAATGTGAAAGCCCCGGGGAAAGGTCATCTCGTAAGCGATGTTTAAACCATAATTGAAGTGAATGGCGCAATGGAGGGCTAAGGCATGATCGCAAGAAATCGGTTCGAGAGGTCCACATAAGAGTCTGCAGGGTCCCCACCAGCAATTGTTCTATCTGTACCCAGCATGCCAGGGAGGCAGGGAGGTTGATATGGGACAACATCACCAGCTGAGCTGCCTTATAGTAGGAAAAAAGATGTGGGATACCTAAGCTGCCCCTAAGTCGTGGTTAAAACGTGGCTGACCTGGGCAGACAGCTCCGTTTATCCGCACACACAAAAGTGTGGATCACTTTCTGCAAGTGCGATAGATCCGAGGCACGAATCGGGATGGACAGGGTTCGAAAGTAATACAGAAGTTTAGGCAGCAGGGTCATCCGCACCGCGTAGACCCTACCAAACAAAGATAAGCGAAGGTTAGACCACGTCTCTAGTAGTTGATGAAGTTGCGGTAACAGAAGCCCGTAGTTGGCTGCATACATGGTCTTCAGGGAGGAGGTCAGGAATACCCCCAAGGACTTAAGGGTCCTGGTCTGCCAGCGGAACGGAAACGTCGACGACAGATGGGTCACCTCCATCGGCGGCAGTGAGACATTAAGAGCCTCGCTCTTAGTATCGTTAATGCGATATCCCGAGACCAACCCATAGATCCGCAAAACCTCCATCAAGACAGGCAAAGTGATCCTCAGGGACGAGAGCGAGAGGAGAATGTCATCCGCAAATAGGCTAATCTTAAATGGTGTACCCTGAATATCTACACCCCGAATGTCAGGCATGTCCCTCACTTTTCCGCCAGAGGTTTGATGGAGAGAGCAAATAAGAGAAGGGACAGCAGGCATCCCTGCCGAGTGCCGTTGCGGATCGGGAAAATATGTCGAAAGGAAGCCTCCCGTATCAACACAAGCGCTCGGGCATTTATACAGTGCCTGAATCCCGGTCAGAAAGGACCCCCCTATCCCAAATGTGTCTAAGACCTCCCAAAGAAAGCCCCAGTCAACGCGGTCGAAGGCCTTCTCCGCATCCAAAGAGAGGAGAAAGACCTCCTGCATTGTTCGTCCAGAATGGTGGCTAAGGTTCAGGGTCCTCCGAATGTTGTCCGGGGCCTCCCAGGCTGGAACAAAACCGACCTGGTCGGGATGAATCAGGAACGGGAGGCAGCGACCAAGTCGAAGAGCCAGTCCTTTAGCAAACAGCTTGATGTCAACATTAATCAAAGAAATCGGGCGGTAGTTGGCACAGATAGTAAGGTCCTTACCCTCCTTGGGAATAACAACAATTTGCGCCGCCAGCATGTCCCCTGAAGGAGATTCGTCCCCTGTCAGGAAGGAGTTAAACAGAGACGTGAGGTGAGGTATCACGGCACTTATTAAATAAACTCCATTGAATAATATTTCACAGTGCAGATTGGAAAAGGCAAGTAGTCAGGTTTTCAGTAAAAAGAAAACGGATCTTTCTCCTGGTCTTCTGGATCGAGTCGCTGAATATCTCTCTGCTGTCTTGAATTGGATGTCTTCCCGCTTCCTTAAACTCAATCTTGCCAAAACTGAAATTCTCGTTGTTCCCCCCTCCAAGAAAAACCCAATTCCACCTATCTCTCTACGAGTAAATGGAACACCCATTAGCCCAACACCCCAAGCTCGCTGCCTTGGTGTCACTTTCGATTCTGACCTAACGTTCTCTCCCCACATCTAGACAGTGTCCAAATCCTGTTACTATCAACTCAAGAACATTGCCCGCGTCGGCCCCTTTCTGCTGCAAGATACCGCAAAGGTGCTGGTTGGTGCGCTTGTCATTTTGCGGCTCGATTACTGCAAATCGCTCCTTATTGGCCTCCCCAATGCACGCATTGCCCCTTTGCAATCTGTAATGAATGCAGGTGCCAGGCTTCTTTTTCTCACCAGACACTCCTCGCCTGCCTCCCCACTCTGCCAGTCCCTCCATTGGCTTCCAGCACGTTTCAGGATACAATTTAAAATACTGACGCTTATGTTCAAATCGCTCAATAACTCAACCCCTCCTTACATGTTTTTGCTGCTCCGCAAGCACATCCCGTCTATACAACTCCGGTCGACAGGAGACCTCTGCCTGTCTTCTGTCTATACCCGCGCTACCAACTCTCGCCTCCAAGACGTCTCAAGGGCCACTCCAGTCCTGTGGAATGACTTACCTCACCCTATCAAACTCTCCCCCAATCTTCAGGCCCTCAAGAAATCCCTCAAAACCCTTCTCTTCTGATTAGCGTACTGTTATCGGTGGAGATGCTCAATGACGGATGGACACAAGCCAGTTGCAGGAAAACATTACGTTCTATGAGGAAGTAAGTAGAAGTATAGATCAGGGGGTCGCAGTGTATGTGATTTACTTAGATTTTGCCAAAGCTTTCGACACAGTTCCACACAAAAGGTTACTATTTAAATTAAGAAAAATTGGTCTAGATGAAAATACTTGTTCTTGGATAGAAAACTGGCTAAAAGATAGGGTACAGAGAGTGGTCATAAATGGTACATTTTCAAGATGGACACCAGTGGTAAGCGGTGTCCCTCAGGGGTCTGTTATAGGACCAATACTATTCAATTTATTTATAAATGACCTTGAGATAGGCATTGAAAGTCATGTATCAGTGTTTGCAGATGACACAAAACTAGGAAAAGTAATACAATGTGAGCAGGATGTTACTTCGCTGCAGAGGAATTTAGATAGATTGGGGGACTGGGCACTTAAATGGCAGATGAGATTTAATCTAGATAAATGCAAAGTTATGCACTTTGGAGTGAAGAACACACAAGCAACTTATACCCTAAATGGTACGGAGTTGGGGAAATCAAAGCAGGAGAAGGATTTGGGAATAATTATAGACTTCAAACTAAGTAACAATGTGCAATGTCAAACTGCAGCCGCCAAGGCCAGCAAAGTATTGGCATGCATTAAAAGGGGAGTTCACTCACGGGATGAAAACATAATTTTGCCTCTGTATAAATCAATGGTCAGGCCGCACCTTGAATATGCCGTGCAATTTTGGGCACCGGTCTTAAAAAAAGATATTATAGCGCTAGAAAAAGTGCAGAGACGGGCAACTAAATTAATAAGGGGAATGGAAGGGTTAAGTTATGAGGAAAGACTAACAAGCTTAAACCTGTTTAGTTTAGAGAAACGGCGCCTTAGAGGGGATCTGATAACCTTATATAAATATATACGGGGCCATTATCAACCATTGTCTGATAACCTTTTCATTAACAGGACTGTACACAGGGCAAGGGGTCATCCATTTAGACTGGACGAAAGAAAATTCAGCCTAAAGCATAGGAAGGGTTATTTTACGGTGAGAACAATAAAGCTGTGGAATTCTCTGTTGGGTCAGAGACTGTACAGACTTTTAAAAAGCGACTGGATGACTTCCTGCAGACACAGAATATTAAGGGTTATAATATTTAATATGTGGGTAAAAGCTTCTTGATCCAAGGAGAAATCTGACTGCCATTCTGGGGTCAAGAAGGAATTTTTTCCCAGTATGTTGCATATTGGCAAGCATTTCAGACTGGGTTTTTTGCCTTCTTTTGGATCAACAGCAGTAGGTTATGTGGGAGAGGCTGAACCCGATGGACGCATGTCTTTTTTCAGTCTATATAACTATGTAACTATGTTACCCAGATGGGATCTTGTCCACAACCCCGAGTGTCCAATATTACACAGCATACAGCATTTATAGGGTAAATTTCATACATAAGCCAGCCTCCTGTTTATGTGACCTGGTTATCTACACCGGACAGCTAGGGAAACAAAGGAATGCTAAAGCAAAATTAATATAAAATGTTTTTTTTCTAACACTTCTTGGCCGGAAGTAGCAATCCTTGGCCTTGAGTGGGAGCCATGGGTACTGTGGACAGGAGACAGCTGCTTATCTTGGAGGGGAAGAACACAGTAACCAGTCATGCTACAATTGCACGCACAGAGAGAGGTTCAGCGTTAACCCTTTGCTACCTAGTACCACATCACTAATGCAACACATCATGATTGAAGTCGTTTCCATGGCCACACCATTCCTAAACCGCTGGCCTGGCACTAATGATCCTGACATCCATTAAAACTCCCCTTCTCTTTCTCAACCAAAATCCCATGAGTCTAGACTGTAAGCTCCTAGGAGCAGGGCCCTCTACACCTCGTTTCCATCCTATGTCTGTCGTTCCCTTTGGTTATTGTGAAGGGCTGTGGAAATTGTTGGCACTATATAAATGATAATATTAATAATAATCTGCCCCCCCCCGGATTCTGCTAAACTAAAATTTTGAAATAGTAAGGTAGAACAAACTTAGTAGAGATATATAACAACATTTATTACAGTTTGGGAACCTTTGCTGGGAGTTTTAGAAACATAGAAACATAGAAACATAGAAAAAATGTCGGCAGATAAGAACCTTTCGGCCCATCTAGTCTGCCCAATTACATGGATACTTTACCTGGATTTATCTCTTGTTTAGGATAGCCTTATGCCTATCCCATGCTTGCTTAAATTCAATTACTGTTTTGGCCTCTACCACTTCTACTGGAAGACTGTTCCATGTATCCACCACCCTCTCAGTAAAATAATGCTTCCTGATGTTACTTTTAAACCTTTGCCCCTCTAATCTAAGACTATGTCCTCTTGTTTTGCTATTTTGTTTCCTTTTAAATATACCCCCTTCCTCTACCTTGTGGATTCCCTTTACGTATTTAAATGTTTCTATCATATCTCCTCTGTCTCGTCTTTTTTCCAAGCTGTACATGTTAAGATCATTAAGCCTTTCCTGGTAACTTTTCTCCTTCAAGCCGTACACCATTTTAGTAGCCCTTCTCTGAACTCTCTCTAAGAGGTCTATATCCTTCTGGAGATACGGTCTCCAGTACTGCACACAGTACTCCAAGTGAGGTCTCACCAGTGCTCTGTACAGTGGCATGAGCACTTCCCTTTTCCTACTGCTAATACCTCTCCCTACACAACCAAGCATTCTGCTAGCATTTCCTGCTGCTCTATTACATTGACTACTTACCCTTAGATCCTCTGAAATAATGACCCCTAAATCCCTTTCCTCAGATGTTGAGGTTAGGACTGTATCAAATATTCTATATTCAGCCCTTGGGTTTTTACGTCCCAGGTGCATTATCTTGCACTTATCCACATTAAAACTCAATTGCCACAACTCCGACCATTTTTTTAGTTTACCTAAATCATTTGTCATTTGGCTGATCCCTCCAGGAACGTCAACCCTGTTGCAAATCTTTGTGTCATCAGCAAAAAGACATACTTTTCCATTAATACCTTCTGCAATATCACTAATAAAAATATTAAAGAGAATGGGTCCAAGTACTGACCCCTGAGGTACCCCACTGGTAACAAGACCTTGTGCCGAATAAACTCCATTTACCACAACCCTCTGTTGTCTGTCACTCAGCCACTGCCTAATCCAGTCAACAATATTGGAGTTTTATTGATGTTCTGAAGAGTTCTACACCCACATACAACAAATACATTACAGGGTTATTCAGAGAACGGTGAAAACCAGGAGAATTGGCAGAAGAGAACAATCTAGACCAAATAGCTGGTTTGAAAAGTGAGATAAATGGGAGAATTTGTCTGGTTTGACCTAGAATTTTCACTTCTCCAGTCATTCTCCTGGTTTTCACCTTTCTCTGAATAACCCTGTTAGTCTTCTAAACAAAGGAAAGCAATGTTGCCCATTCGAAACTGCTGCCCTGTGCAAGAAAACAGCCCTGCTAGGAGCCAACCTATTAATCACTATCTCCCAATAAATCAATATCTGCTCTACTCTTTTTGTTGAATATCTCACTTTAAAAGATGCTAGAAAAATTCCTTCCCCTAATGTGATATTGGGACTTTTGTAGGTTGATCAGGAGGGATTTGTATATAAAGTATGTTGCATTATGAAAACGTGAGAAATCTCAATGTATCCTATCCTTCCTGGTAAAATACTTTGCAAATAAATAAATTATGAAATAGTGCGGTTTGACTTGTCTTATATTGTAAGCTGTTGAGCAGCATCCTCATTTCCCCTTGATACACATCATTACATTCTCAGTGCCTCTAACTTGTCTGTTAACCCATTTTTTCACCAAACCCATTGTACCACACTACGGAAGCTGTTGGCCTTTTATGAATGCTTGTAATTGCTTTACTAAAATGAGGTTTAAGAATCGGCCCCTCCTGGGCAATATTATATGTCTCACACTGAGATTATATTAAAACGCTTCAGAAACATAAAAAACAGTTATGGCATATATATTTAAATACGATATATGAGAACACGTTCAGTGCCGAATGGGATAACTCTTGTGCATGTCGTTCTTCTAGTCCAGTGTTTCCCAAACCTGTCTTCAGGACCCACTAACAGGCCAGGTTTTAAGGATCACCTTGGGGAAATGGAGACTGAATCCTGCAATCACTGTGCAGCAAATCATATCACCTGTGCTGTGCTTCAGATATCTGACAAACCTGGCGAGGCTGAGGGTCCTGAGGACAGGTTTGAGAAACCCTGTTCTAGTCCCTGGCTCCTTGTAATCTATCTCTCTCTCTCTAGCGCTGTGCCAATATGGAGTAACACAAATAAAGAACAACAAAAAAATCCAATGTACAGGCAGCACCACCACGTGACAGGAATACTCAGCACTGACTGGAAGAGACCATTTACTGAATCGTGACCTCAATAGTCTGCGCGCAACCTGATTGGCTTGTAGTCTAGCCAGTCTGTCATTGGTTAGACTGGCTACACTCTGCAGTGTCGTCACTAGCGGCCGACACCTTTGGAGCAGAGGGTCCCGCGAAACATGGCGTTAGTAGAAAATGTTGGGGATCGTTGGCAGAGTGCTCTGTGTGAACATGAGTTATTCGCCCGGCTCCGGGAGAAGTTGAAAGCGGCGGAGGATGCGCAGAAACGCAAACCTGGAAACCGGATTCAGCTGAAAAACTTAACCTGTAGCGTGGACGGGGACCTACTGGTGTGGGACCAGGAGGAATGCGCCTTCTCCACTGTCAGGTTGCGGAATTTGGACTCAGACCCGCCGAGGAGCGGAGGGGAGCAGGTGATAAGGGTCTGCGGGCTAGAAATGCGTCCATGTTTTCCCGGATGCATGTTATTTCATGCAGCGAAGTGCACAGGGAAAAGTGCTGCCGGAGGGAAACTAAAGCAGCTCTCCAGGGGTTCCATTTTTATTTCTTACCTGTACTGTATCGATTCTACCTGCTGTTGGCTGGCGTTTTTAACGCACTGCACTTTAGTATGAATAGATTATGTATCCAGGAACACATGGCTGAAATGGCAACCCTCATTTTCACCTTTTCAACGTCAAGAAAAACAAACCACTGAAAGGCGGTCGGCCTAGCAGCCATCTGTAGATTATAGTTTCCCCCCAGAATAATATATAATGGGGTGTTCTGTGCTGTGCTGCTTCATATACTCAGGATTTCAAGTTAACGTAAACCGCGCTTACATAAGGCTATAAAAACCGTAACACGTATTTTAAAGTATCTTTTTCTCTTTGGTAGAAACTGCTGTGTATAAACCCTCCCCTGTTTGAAGTCATCGATGTCCTGTTGAGTCCAACACAGCACCATATCGCATTGCTCGGAGCCAAAGGTTTAATGGTGTTTAAGGTTCCTGATCGCTGGGGGAAGAAATCTGAATTTGAAGGTGGTAAAAAGGAAGTAAATTGCAGGTGAAGCACTATGTTTTGTTCATATGTTCTTCAATAAATCACACTCACATAATGCACTAAGGTAGGCATGTATTTATTCATAGGCCATCTAAGGCGGCAGATCGGAGGGGGTGCAGTTTTTCATCTTCTTACGTGAGCAAAAGAGCAGTTGATAAGAGATGCTTTAAAAAAAAAAAATCTACTTTCATAATTTATTTTTACCCCTATATATTTAAAGTGTGCAGGAGCTACAAAATGATAAAAGCCCCCAGCAATGTGTCTGTATACTGTAATATACTAGGAAAAGTATTTTGTGCCAATGACTAGATCCCAAAACAGAGCATAACCCTTCAACCTGATTGTATATACTCACAACAAAATAAACTTTGAGCAGAAAGGTTTAAAGTCAATACAAAGAGGGATCAATAAATGTTATCAATAATCATGGAAGAAAAAAAAAAACCACACACAAAAGACAAAGTAAATGGAAAAAATATCTTTACCATGCATATAAAAAGACCGATACTTTGCTGTTATCCGGACCACATCAATGTTTATAACGTCATAGACAGAATAAACTGAGTCAATTGTTATAGTTTTATTTTCATAGATAATGAACTGAATAAACGGGAAGACAAACTTATGAGAACATGTGACAATTAATTAACTGTAACATATGACAACATGACTTGACTTATGCAAAAACAACCCGTGGTCTGGATAACAGGAAAGTACCAAAAGATCTATCAATGGGAGTGAATAGAGTACAATTGTGCGTGAAAATAATGGTACCTAGTTATTAACCTTCCTGGCGGTCTAATTTTTTTCAAAATTTTGTGTCTAAAAGCGTCTCTATTTTTTTGGAACGGAGACGTGTTGTTTTATATAGTAAGCCTGTAATAATTAGGTATAACTCACTGAAATCCGTGCAAATAAGAGCTCTTCAAACCATATATACAGTAAAAGTCAAGTCTTAGCATGTGTATGGTCTGTTTCTGATCTGTTCTTATTTATTATTATTCTTTATTTATAAAGCGCAGCATATTCCGCAGCGCTGATAGTGCCACCTAGTGGCCGTTCATGAGCAAGCCATGCTGTTGGATAATTTTTTTTTACAGTTTGCTAATTTGTTGCCTGGTCCCGCCCCCCTGCATCGTGTGACTCGCAGGGAGCGTTACCAGGAAGCAAGTCGCCGCGATCACACTGCGGGGGACAGCGAGGGAGCGCAGGATGAGGTGAGTATGCAGCCCGAGTGTGGCTCGGGGTTACCGTTCGTGGTAGCAAAATTTAACCCCGAGTCACACTTGGGAATACCGCAGGGAGGTTAAATTATTGACTTGCAGCACTATGAGAAGACCATTACAAGAGAAAATCATAATGGCGAAAAGTAATCTCTCCACAACCACGCTGCCTCCATGCAGGCAAGCCAGCCAGCAAATAAATCTCACTATACCTCAACAGTTCAAGCTGCCATACGAGTACCCCAACAAATCTAAGTTTGAAGTCACTTAGTCAAAAATAACAAGAGAACCAGTTAACAACAAATACTCAAAGCAGTTTTTTTTAGGTGAAATGAGTTATCAAGAGTGAGGGTACCATGTAAATTTTGCCCATGAAAATACCTGCGTTATTGCCTCCCCAAACATCCACACCTGGAAATTAGAATAATAGAGGGTTGCCATCAAGATGCCTTGCGCAACATCCAATAAAACAGGACAGTTGCAGATTGTTGGGATAAACAGGGAATTCAGATTATACAGTATCTGGTAATAGGGCAGTGTTAGCCAAATGACAGACAAAGACCACTCCAACCTTTTAACAGTTGTAAACATATTCTAGATAGGGGAGTTGCAAAAGGTTACAGTGACCCACACAGTAATCATATTAGCCATAGTAACATAAGCATAAACAATAACGATATCAACAATAACAGTATTCAACACAGACATTACAAACGCCCTGCGCCTAGAACTATAGCTGCAAGGTGACTTCCACATATGAGAGGGCAGGGAAACAATGTAGAACATCAGGCCTGCATCTCCCAAATGCATCTCTAGGTCCATGCACCCCAAATTCAAAGTGACTCTCATTACAACCATGTTATTCAAATTAACACCCTGACCACTTTAAAGCGACTAAGCAAAAATACAAAACGGAAAGAAAATCCAAAAGATTAATTATTAACTCTGGATGACCCCCCCCCCCATCCAACTGCAGCTTTTTAGTCAATAGACCCTTGGAAGAAGGGACATAATGCTTTTGGTTAGGATGCAAATACAGAGTCCATGTAGTGTCATGGCAAATGTTAATCGTATTTTATTTTCCCATCAGGACCATTCCAATTGCAGAAAGAATTTTCACTTGCTCCACTTCTTTACTGTTGAATCAAGCTTCCTGGTATCCCAGTGAAATAGAAGAACCCCGTTTGGTTTTGCTTACGTCTGACAATACCATCAGGTGAAGTGTAATTAAAGTTCAATTTCTTAATTGTGACAGTACTTCTGGATTGTGTGTATGTGTGTCTTTGGCAAATTACCACAGTTACATAGTTACATAGTTACATAGTTACATAGTTACATAGTTATATAGGCTGAAAAAAGACATGCGTCCATCGGGTTCAGCCTCTCCACATAACCTACTGCTGTTGATCCAAAGAAGGCAAAAACCAGTCTGAATGCTTGCAATATGCAACATACTGGGAAAAAATTCCTTCTTGACCAGAATGGCAGTCAGATTTCTCCTTGGATCAGAAGCTTTTACCCACATATTAATATTATAACCTTAATATTCTGTGTCTGCAGGAAGTCATCCAGTCGTTTTAAAGTCTGTACAGTCTCTGAATTTCACACAGTGAAATTCTATATCCTGTTGAGTTCTTCACTACGTGGTGTAACATTTGATTTTGTTTTTTATTTTGTTTTACAAAGACAATGGTAGAAGATTATTCCTCCAAATTCATGAACAGTAATACTAGAAGGGATAATTCTTCTACACCTCTATTTGAAAATCCTTCTGTTCTAAGGATTGTTTGAAATGAGGCTTTTTCAATGTCCTTTTAAAAGCTGTTTATAATAGTATTGTTTTTTTTTTTTGTTTTGTATTTCCTATCCTTTGAGAACAGAGTTTCAAAATATGGTTTCAATAAACATGTTGGACATATATAATCAATTTCTTTAGCTTTTAATTTAAAGTTTCATTCACTGTACTCCCAGTTAACTAATAATATCTTGGAGAGGGCTTTTACTCTATACACGACTTTTTGAACTTTCAGAATAACCAAATATTTGTTACTCCAACTAAAAAGGAAGTTCTAATTTCTATTCAGGTGTTTTATTTGTGCATAATTATACATTAGTAACATAGAACTTAATTTCCTTTACGTCCTTTTTGAACCAAGGTTACTTTTAATCATTGGGAGATCAATAGACAAGCCCTCAAATCATTGACACTCATTACAATACAATTAATCGATAAATGGGCATGCTGGTTATCTTAAATATAATACTTCTACTTTGCAGTGTTTCAGCACAAAACACATATGTCTTAATAGTAACGTGGGTCTGTTCTGTTTGAAAATTGTCATTAATAATTTTTCACAATGTGATGTTTATTTTAAAGTCCTTCAGGACTCGCACCAACTCGAAGCTCCCACTTTGCAAAAAATGCTTTGCATTAATCTGGTTCCTACATTAAATCACATTGTGATAAATCTATCCATCTAGCTGTAACTGTTCACTTTATCTACGCAATGGCCTTTTTAAATTGTACAATTTGTCAATATTATAGAGGGATAATGGTTCTCAATAAATTTGCAAATGAGCATTTAGGAACCGCTAAAAAATGGTTTGTGACCACTTAACACGTTTGTAATCTGTTTGTGACATGTTACCCAGTGATTAACTATAGTTAAATTATGTCTTCTCTTTTAGAATTTACAATTTGCATGATCCTTTGTCACCTGAAAAAGTAATTTCCCTTTCTACATCTGATGAAGAAACTGCGCTTCCTTACAATGGGTATGCATTTTGGTACATTGGTTGAAAAGAAAGACACTCTGTCCCTTTTTAATGCAATGCTTTAAAATTACAAAGTAGGGTTGAAATCGGGATTGGGAGAAGGGAAAAAACTGAGGGGTTAAATATATTTGAGTGTGCTTTGCCCCCTCATTACATTGATTATCTTCCTCAGCACTGGTCCGAATCGAAAGCTACGCTGTTCATGCTATCGAGTGTCCAGTCAATCTATCAGCTTTCAATGAGAGCACCTTGAGGGCCATTGACTGATTTTAGAATAAGCTGGACATTCCTGATTTAAATACAGAAAGGCTGATCAGAGAAGACTAACAGATTTCTGGTTGGGTGAACCCCCACTGATAGGGGGCTGAATTACAGGGGGTTGACATACTTGGCCAACCATGGTCAATTAAATTACATCAAATGGACATACCAGCTAGAGTGTAACTTTTAAATATGACTTTGGTTAGGGTAACAACTGGAGTGGTTACTATAAAGAAGGCAAACCTTGGTTATCCTATGATTTCTTCAGTAGCACAGGTCTGTATGGAATTTCTGTGTGTAGTTATATAATTTCATGTCCCTGCCTTTTTATATATCAATTGAAGCTATTCATACAGCGATTGCACAAATTATTCAGTAATATGCTGCAGTTGTTTGAAGTCTGTTTTTGCATTCCCAATCTGGTCCTTAAATTCTACTGTGAAGTTGAATAGCCCTTAATCATGAACTACTGTATATACTATATAGCTAAACCTATACAACATCCCATGTTGAATGTTGTTAAGGGTCTTTGAGATGGTCATGTCATCTATTACAATGGCACTATTTAGTTTTGTTTACTATAGAAAAGACCCTGAAAAAAGATCCGGGCGTGGTGTAAAAAAAACCCCACTCCAATTCGCTATGGCAGTTTTGGATGCTTCTCCAATTCCACCACTCTGAATTTTAATGTGGCCAAAATGAACACTCCGGGCCGAAATTGAGCACCATTTTACATAGGTAGAGTTAGAACTTAGGTTACTATATGTGCTTGTTTTATGGTTATGTTCAAGGTTAGGGTTAAACCTAAATCTACCCTAAAACAATAACAAATAGTAGCCTAACCCTAATTTCTAAACCTAGCTATGGAAAATGATGCTCCATTTCAGCTTGGAACATCCAAATCTGGCCGAGGCTGAATTGGCGTACCTATTAAAGATGCATCTTTTTTACTGCGTCCTTTTTTTCACCTGCATCTTTTCTATAGGATACTATATGGATTTATCCTTGGTTACCACAGAACAGCGATATTGTTACAATAAAACAAAAAACTGGAGTCCTTGTTCTTGAGAACAGATTTGTTAAGCATGGTTTTTAGTTCTCCAATGGAGAGGTTTGTGTGTGTGTGTGTGTGTGTACATATATATATATATATTATACACTATATTGCCAAAAGTATTCGCTCACCTGCCTTGACTCGCATATGGATAGGTGAGCGAATACTTTTGGCAATATAGTGTATATGTTCAATTTATTGGATTCATTACTGTATATATCCCTCTTTATAACTGTTCCTGGTTAGGTTACCTGTGTTTTTGAGTATTGAATTCTATTGCCAACTTACTAAAGAATATACCTCTGAGACTAAAGGGTAAACACTTGTTTTCTGTTTCCAGGCGATCTTATAAAGCCTCCCTTGGAGAAACTGCAGTTGCCTTTGATTTCGGCCCACTGGTTTCTGTTCCTAAGGCATTTTCTATGAAAAATAAAGAAGAAACAATGGCTTACCCTCTCTATATCCTTTATGAAAATGGACAGACCTTCTTGATTTACATTAATGTGCAGAAGAGGTATGATATGTTGGTAACATATGTAATAGCCTTTATAGCTCAGTGCTGGATCTGACATTATTACATAGTTATTACTATGTAGAAATATAACTAATATATATGCAGAGGTGTGATGTGTTGTTTTTTTTTTGTTGTTTTTTTCTTCTCATATGGCACCACTTTTGTTGCAATACAATAGCATAGGTTCCAAAATTTAAACGCACAAGGTAAAATATTCAACACTAAGATGTTCTCACGGGTGTGTGAATATATAATATATATATATATATATATATATATCCACTCTTGACATACTAGACACATAAAATCAAATTTATAATAACTCTATCTCCTTTTCTGTTCAGTGTTGGTAGTGTCGGCAAACTCCTAGGCCCGCTTCCCATGCACCCTGCTGCTGATGACAATTATGGGTATGATGCCTGTGCTGTCCTCTGCCTACCTTGTGTTCCCAACATTTTGGTCATTGCTACAGAGTCAGGACTGATCTATCACTGTGTGGTGTTAGAAGGAGAAGAAGATGATGAACAGATGGTATGAAAAACTTCATTGATATTTACTTTTATGTGTAGCTTGCCACATTTATGTATTTTACCTCCATAACCTCTGAAACCAATTCCATATTAATCATAATTGAATAAATTAATAAAATTGTAAACCTTACACCATGTCCCTTTTTTAAATGCATTCTGTTAATGACATAATGTCAGATTTGTGTTGTTTTTTTACAACTTTAAACTTACAGAATATCAGCGCCAGAAAGGCTGCCGATAATCCGAATCCATATTGGCCCTGAAAAAATTATAACGGGCTCTCCCTACAAGTAACCCCTCATTTTAAAGGGAAGTTTCAGTACCTTTGATTTTACAGAAACCTCTCTTGGTAGGTGAAGCCGTAAGGGAGATGGTGGCTTTGTTACAGCCCTGCTAAGCCTCTGTGTTAAAAAACCCCCCCAAAAAAAACAAACGCTAATCAAACAGCTGCTAGTTTGTAGCAGTCGCCTGCATTTTATATGAACGATTGACATATTATTAGTACGGACAGAATCTCTGCTTTCGGAGTGGAGTCACTTGTTCCTGTAGTTTAGTAAGAAGTATGAAATATTTACACTAGAATGCAAGCCCCTTAACTTATCTAAATGAGTGCAGATTGTTCCCTCTATTTCTTTCTTATAGAGCTGTCTGGTAGCTCTCTGCCAAGAATTTCAAGCTATAGATCATGTTACATGCTTACGGAGAAAGGATGGAATGCCTAAGTAGAGACAAGTGCAATTAGCTGCCATTGCACTTCAAAGCTGAGGTGTCACCTACACCATGAAGGCTGACAGTGGCTCTGAACAGTTTCCCAGTTCTTCTGTGCGCCTCAATGTAAAAGTAATGTTGGTGGGCTATGACACACTGATGTAGTTTATGGAGGAGTGTATGGGTTTAATACGCATTCCAAGTATCCATCTTAAAATTTGCCTTTAGTAGGTCTTGCTCCAAATTGCTGGTATCAGCACTTGTGAACAGCTTTCCTCTTACATTCCAACCTTTCCTTTTACGGTTACCACTCTTATGTTCCCTTTACAGTCTGATAAGTCATGGAATCCCAGCATGGATCTGGTTCCCTCGTTGTATGTCTTTGAGTGTGTTGAATTAGAGCTGGCATTGAAGTTACCAAGCTCCCAGGATGAAACTGTTGAACTTGATTTTGCGTGTCCCATTAAACTTCATAGAGGTGGGTATTTTATTAACCGCATTATCATTAGTCAGTCAAAAATTCTGTGTATTTAAGATCTGCTTTTTGAGAAGTAACCAATAAAACAAAATACCTGATCAAGGGCATTATTCCTCTCCTTTTTAGTAACAGGGAGCCACTAAGGGGAAATATCAGTGCAATCCGATAACTGTTAGTAACTCCCTTTCACCGACTGCTCCGATCAAGCCACTCTATTAGCTGCTCAAGTTGGAATGTTTGGGAGATGCTAATTTTGTATGTTTTTTTTGGAGTCCATAGGACTCCACGGAGCCAGGCGCTACTCTGAGCCTGCGTATGCTTGGTTGTGCTGAGATTGCTAAGGGACACTGGAAGTTATTTGTTCCCAGAGTTTTGCGTGCGAACAGAGGAAGCAGTGGCTCACACCACCCTGTGCACTACAGGAATAGAGGCAAATTCTTTTTTAGTGTTAAGTGACTTTGGTATTCTGACAGGAATATTTGGTATTCTGTCATTGAAGACTAGAACAGTGAGCTGTGGTGGAATAGCTTGCTGTTCTCGTCTTGAGTCACTAAGTGCTCCTGTACAAAGTAATGTACAGTAAAGAGTTGCTGTTTCTGAGCTGCAAGGTTGGAATCGCAGCTCCAGCTGTATGTTAACAGTGCAGTTGGAATAGAGCCCCTGGTGATTTAGAATAGGGATTTTTCAGGGAAAAAATGGCCAGCTCACTTTCAATACAGCATGTCATTTTAACCTGAGTGACCTAAGGAATAGTCTTTTTAAGCCCAGCAAAGATTTATCAAAATAGCTTATGCCATTTTCTTGTTCGAATAAAATTTATGGCCTATGTTTGGATGGATTAAAATAAAACCTGAATTTCTCCTTCGAAAAGTGCACACCATTACATATATAGTAGAGAAATTGTCTGCCTGCATGTTTTTGTATGTAGACTTGTAAACACTTTTTATGTAAAAACTTGACGTGGGAGTGCAGGGACTGCAGTGGGGACATGAACAGTTTTGTTTGGGTGCAAGGCAGGTTTGATGAGGAAGGGTTTAGGATGCAGGGGCAGGATAAGAGTGAGGTTTTAGACACCGGTTGAAAGAGGCAAGTACAGGAGTTGTATAGCAACAGTTCTAGGATTCAATGAAAGAATAGTAGGAATAGGGACAGGTTTAGGCACTGTTGCGCGTACAGGTGACAAATGATGGGCATGACCTTGTTAGGGATTTTTAGAGTAGTTGGAATAATTAGTGGCAAGTAATTTGTGCCAAAAGTAAAGCTTATCTAGAAGTTTGAGCTGGGGGATGTAATATTCATTAATATATATATATACAGTTGTGTTCAAAATTATTCAACCCCCAATGCTGTAAAGGGTTTTAGGGAATTTAGTGTACATTTGTAATTGTATTCAGAATGAAATCCTACAAGGACTTTTTAAAGAACCATATGCAACTAAAATGACATCAATTGGTTTTGTAATACAGTAGTAAATGTTTCTTTTGTGAATTCTTCATTGACACAATTATTCAACCCCTTAAAGACTACCACTCTGAAGAACAGAGGTTCATTCAAGTGTTTTCAATCAGGTATTGAAAACACCTGTGGATGTCACGGAGCAGCAATAAAGCATAATAAGCACCAATTAGGCAGCTTTAAAATGACTGTGATACTCAGCTCCTTCTAGACATTTACTGGTGTGGTTACAAACATGGTGAAGTCAAGAGAATGGTCCAGGAAGACAAGAGAAGAGGTGATTACTCTTCACAGGAAGGGCAATGGCTATAAGAAGATTGCAAAGATGTTAAACATACCAAGAGAGACCATAGGAAGCATTATTCGCAAATTCAAGGCAAAGGGCACTGTTGAAACGCTACCTGGTCGTGGCAGAAGATGCTGACTTCGACTGCTGTGCGCTACATGAAGCGCAGAGTGGAGAAAAGTCCCCGTGTGACTGCTGAGGAACTGAGAAAAGATTTGTCAGATGTGGGTACTGAAGTTTCAGCTCAGACAATACGGCGCACACTGCGTAATGAAGGCCTCCATGCCAGAACTCCCAGGCGCACCCCCTTGCTGTCTCCAAAGAATAAGAAGAGTCGACTGCAGTATGCCAAAAGTCATGTGGACAAACCACAGAAGTTTTGGGATAGTGTTCTGTGGACTGATGAAACAAAATTAGAACTGTTTGGGCCCATGGATCAACGCTATGTTTGGAGGAGGAAGAACAAGGCCTATGAAGAAAAGAACACCTTGCCTACTGTGAAGCATGGCGGGGCGTCAATCATGCTTTGGGGCTCTTTTGCTTCTGCAGGTACAGGGAAGCTTCAGCATGTGCAAGGTACCATGAATTCTCTTCAGTACCAGGAGATATTGGATGACAATGTGATGCAGTCCGTCACAAACCTGAGGCTTGGGAGACGTTGGACCTTTCAACAGGACAATGATCCCAAGCATACCTCCAAGTCCACTAGAGCATGGTTGCAGATTAAAGGCTGGAACATTTTGGAGTGGCCATCGCAGTCACCTGACTTAAATCCGATTGAGAACCTCTGGTGGGACTTAAAGAAAGCAGTTGCAGTGCGCAAGCCTAAGAATGTGACTGAACTGGAAGCTTTTGCCCATGACGAATGGGCGAAGATACCCGTAGATCGCTGCAAGACACTTGTGTCAAGCTATGCTTCACGTTTAAAAGCTAAGTACTAAGATTGAATGTCACTTGGGGGTTGAATAAAACTGATAATGATGTGAGCACAGAAAAGACATTTGTGGTTATTTCATTATAAATGATATGTTCTATTTGTCTGACCTACACGTGCCTCTTTGATTTAATTGTAAGCAAGATGACTGAATGATCAAAATCAATGTCAAACTGGCCAAAACACTCAATTTCAGTGGGGGTTGAATAATTTTGAACACAACTGTGTGTGTGTGTGTATATATATATATATATATATATATATTTTTTTATTCCTGCTTCCTGGAATACATGTAAAGAGCAATTAAGCTTAACTCTTGAATTTCTTTGAATGTTAAGTTTGCTTCTATATAAGTTCTCTCCTAATATTGTTTGATCACCCTTTTTTATTTCCAATTTCAGATAGCTGTTCATTCCGATTCCATTGCATTCACATGGCTGGTGTTCACAGTGTGGCAGTGACTTGGCTTAGCAAAGTGCAAACATTTCTTAATGATGGTAAGTTTATTCACTCCAGCAATGCCATAGAAAAGATAACTTTAAAAAATACTCTTAAAGATATGCTAAATTATGATTTACAGGACAAGAAGACAAAGACAATTTGTTAGAATTGGCAGCTGATCAAAAGTGTCTGGTGGAACACATCCTCTGTACTAAACCACTACCCAGCAGGTAATTACAGATTTTAATTTAATAATAGGAATACTCTGTTCTGTGAACAGTCCGTGTCTTCTCCATATGTGTTTTAAAAAAGCCCTGTTTAACACAAGTGTTGTTTTTTTCTTGTTTAGCAAGCTATTGGATTTGTTTAGCTTACGTAGCATACGTATTTGGCTTTAGCACCCGTTTGGTGTTCTCATTTGATCTCATGTGATCAACATAAGCCAATGGCATACAGTAAATTCTGTTGCACTGAAGCTTGTAATGCTCATTTTATTTCTGCCATCCAAAATCCATGATGCTTTTTTGTAATGTTCCATTCAGTTTTTATTCATAATGGCTTTTTTCACATTTTATCAGAGAACCAGCTCCAATCCAAGGCTTTTGGATCATATCTGACATTTCCCTTGGGACAACAATGATCTGCATAACTAGTGACTTTGACTGCATCACAAGACCCCTGCTGTATGTATCCTTGTTGCTACTATTATAGGATGACACCATATTGTTTAATATACAGACAATTGTATTTCGGTTGCCTTATGTTCTCAGAAGGGTTGCATCCTTACATCCTCTTGAAGCAAGGAAGGATACCTTATCATAAAGATCCACTTTACTGGTTTTGCACTTTCTGGTCTTTCTTTAAAGTGACATTAAAGCCTCAGATTTTTTTTACATAAAACAGTACTATAATGTAAGTCTTACTGTAATCCAGTGTAGTTTTTGTTCTCTTTGCTGCGGTTCCATTTCAATCTTTAGATTTTGTCATGCTGGGGACAACTTCCTGTTTTTAAGTGAATGCCTGTTCTCTGACAGTACTATGGAGTCACCGTGCACAGCTCAGTGAGAACTACAGGATGAGTCATCCAGACATCCCTGCCCACTTGTGATTGGGAAGAGCTGCAGTGGTTTTTTTTTCTCTTCCGCCTTGTCATTCTCCTAATCAGAGTAGTTTTTTTTAAACAAACTTTATTGGTTATGTTTTTTCATAAACAACCTATTCATTGCATTGTGAACTGTGTGATGTTTTTTTTTTATATGTATATATTTGCCACCTGCTCATATGGGTATATTTGCCTGCCCCCAGCTCATATGGGTATATTTGCCTGCCCCAAGCTCATATGGGTATATTTGCCCCAAGCAGGATCTTCTCGGGGGGAGCGCTTGGATGCCCCCCTGAACTGGATGCCTGGGGCCATCGCGCCCCTTCTGCACGCCGCTGTCACCAGCTCTGACAGGTGCTGCGCTGAGCCTGCCTATGTTCGGTAAGTGAGACGAACGGAGAGGGTGCCAGGCTATTACCAAATATACCCATATGAGCAGGTTGCAAATATACCCATATGAGCTGGGGGTTGGCAAATATACCCATATGAGCTTGGGGCAGGCAAATATACCCATATGAGCAGGTGGCAAATATATACATATAAAAAAAAAACATCACACAGTTCACAATACAATGAATAGGTTGTTTATGAAAAAACATAACCAATAAAGTTTGTTTAAAAAAAACTACTCTGATTAGGAGAATGACAAGGCAGAAGAGAAAAAAAACCACTGCAGCGCTTCCCAATCACAAGTGGGTGGGGATGTCTGGATGACTCATCCTGTAGTTCTCACTGAGCTGTGCATGTGCACGGTGACTCCATAGTACTTTCGGAGAACAGGCATTCACTTAAAAACAGGAAGTTGTCCCCAGCATGACAAAATATAAATATTTAAATGGAACTGCAGCAAAGAACAAAAACTACACTGGATTACAGTAAGACTTACATTATAGTACTGTTTTATGTAAAAAAAAATCTGAGGCTTTAATGTCACTTTAAGGCTGGGGTCAGACGAGCGTGATTTCTACGGGCTGTACGTCCGTGCAGTACGGACATCGTCAGTACGGATGACGCATAGTGGTCACACAGTCGTTTTTTCACTGAAGTTATTTTTTGACGGATGTAGGAGGGAAAAATAAATTACAATGAAAAACATTCTGTCCGTGAAAAATGCTGGACGAAATGCAGTCCGTCTGACCATGCTCCATCACTCACACACAAAGCTATGCAGACGTTGCGGACGCAGCGCACTTTGTGCGGCCGTTCTAGGGGTTGTACGTTCTTGCCTGCCTTGCGTCCGTTTGCCGCGGCGTTGTGCGTCCGCAGTTCAGTGCGGACGTACTTCATGTGTCAGGCTAGAATGGACTTACTTTCATGCTATCACGGACGTACTTTTAGGCGCAATCACGGACGTGAACACTACGCTCGTCTGACCCCAGCCTTACTTGAAGATTTCGCTGTTAAATGCCCAGTAATGTCTATACTGAAATCAAAATCCCGACTGCTAGGTGCTGTTTAAGGGATAACCAAATGTGTGTCTTTTCAGATACAGTTGTGTTCAAAATTATTCAACCCCCAATGCTGTAAAGGGGTTTAGGGAATTTAGTGTACATTTGTAATTGTATTCAGAATGAAATCCTACAAGGACTTTTTAAAGAACCATATGCAACTAAAATGACATCAATTGGTTTTGTAATACAGTAGTAAATGTTTCTTTTGTGAATTCTTCATTGACACAATTATTCAACCCCTTAAAGACTACCACTCTGAAGAACAGAGGTTCATTCAAGTGTTTTCAATCCGGTATTGAAAACACCTGTGGATGTCAAGGAGCAGCAATAAAGCATAATAAGCACCAATTAGGCAGCTTTAAAATGACTGTGATACTCAGCTCCTTCTAGACATTTACTGGTGTGGTTACAAACATGGTGAAGTCAAGAGAATGGTCCAGGAAGACAAGAGAAGAGGTGATTACTCTTCGCAGGAAGGGCAATGGCTATAAGAAGATTGCAAAGATGTTAAACATACCAAGAGAGACCATAGGAAGCATCATTCGCAAATTCAAGGCAAAGGGCACTGTTGAAACGTTACCTGGTCGTGGCAGAAAGAAGATGCTGACTTTGACTGCTGTGCGCTACCTGAAGCGTAGAGTGGAGAAAAGTCCCCGTGTGACTGCTGAGGAACTGAGAAAAGATTTGTCAGATGTGGGTACTGAAGTTTCAGCTCAGACAATACGGCGCACACTGCGTAATGAAGGCCTCCATGCCAGAACTCCCAGGCGCACCCCCTTGCTGTCTCTAAAGAATAAGAAGAATCGACTGTAGTATGCCAAAAGTCATGTGGACAAACCACAGAAGTTTTGGGATAGTGTTCTGTGGACTTATGAAACAAAATTAGAACTGTTTGGGCCAATGGATCAACGCTATGTTTGGAGGAGGAAGAACAAGGCCTATGAAGAAAAGAACACCTTGCCTACTGTGAAGCATGGCGGGGAGGTCAATCATGCTTTGGGGCTGTTTTGCTTCTGCAGGTACAGGGAAGCTTCAGCGTGTGCAAGGTACCATGAATTTTCTTCGGTACCAGGAGATATTGGATGACAATGTGTTGCAGTCCGTCACAAACCTGAGGCTTGGGAGACGTTGGACCTTTCAACAGGACAATGATCCCAAGCATACCTCCAAGTCCACTAGAGCATGGTTGCAGATTAAAGGCTGGAACATTTTGGAGTGGCCATCGCAGTCACCTGACTTAAATCCGATTGAGAACCTCTGGTGGGACTTAAAGAAAGCAGTTGCAGTGCGCAAGCCTAAGAATGTGACTGAACTGGAGGCTTTTGCCCATGACGAATGGGCGAAGATACCCGTAGATCGCTGCAAGACACTTGTGTCAAGCTATGCTTCACGTTTAAAAGCTGTTATAACTGTAAAAGGATGTTGTACTAAGTACTAAGATTGAATGTCACTTGGGGGTTGAATAAAACGATGTGAGCACAGAAAAGACATTTGTGGTTATTTCATTATAAATGTTATATTATATTTGTCTGACCTACACGTGCCTCTTTGATTTAATTGTAAGCAAGATGACTGATCAAAATCAATGTCAAACTGGCCAAAACACTCAATTTCAGTGGGGGTTGAATAATTTTGAACACAACTGTAGGTGATTTAGTGGTACCCATATGGTCACACTTTGTGTCAGCAGTATATGCAGCCATGTCTAAACACGTTTCCTGTGCATATATCTGCAACACCATTTAACAGAAGGGCTCTATAATGCTTGTTGCAGATCTTTGCATAGCTACGTATCTTAATGATCTAGAGTTGCACAACTGCAGGTTCCATAGTTCATTCCAAAATGGCTGTCTATTCTCATGACTTCTTTCTCTTGAACAGATCTCTATATCAAACATAACTCCATTTGCTAAACTTTATAGCACCAACTATTTTTTGTTGTATATTTTCTTCATCTTTTAGGTTCTGCATGTGCCAGCTTGCATGTTATGTGACTATTCCGCGGGGAATAGACGCGACCCCGCACTTCCTGTACTATGTATGTTTGTTTGTACCTCCAGCCAGGTCATCATTGCAGCTGTTCCGTGTCTTTGTTTTTTGATCCCAAGGTGGATTTTGTTTCTGGGAGGGCATTAAATGAAGGCCCACCAGTCTACCTCATGACTGAAAAGCAGCGTGAGCAGTGATGGTTTGCTACATAGCAGCCTGTGGCTTCATTTTTGGATAGGACTCACCCTCACTAGAGGTACCTTGATGTTGGCGGTTGAGCTTTCTCTCCTAATGGCCATTAAAAGAAACCAAAGCCACGAATTGTGTTTTGTTTCACACGGTGTAATGGGAATAAGCGCAGATGACTTTTTTCTTCTTATGTTCTATACATGTTGCTGGGCTGGATACAATTTGGTGGTCGCATGCGCCCCATCGGGGAATAGGCGCGACCCCGCTCTTCCTGTACTATGTTATGTGACTTTAGTTGTTTCAAAAATCAGGAGTCTGATATGCTGTAATGTGGTTGAATGGTTACGAAAGATCTTTGTCTTGCAGCAGTCATCTTGATTCTGTCAAGTCTGAAATAGAGGACTATATTAGAACAATGCATGTCCCCCCACATACCAGTGCAATACCTCTTCAATTATTTGTACTGTCCAATAAAGTTGTGCATTATTGTTACCATCTTCACATAGGATTCCTTTTGGAAAGGATCTTTAAATCATGGGGATATTTGTACTAAAACCAGCATGGCCAGTTCTTTCAATCCAGACCTGATGTGTCCCAGGGTGTATTCATGTGTTGGCCATACTTGTGCAGGGTAGAGAAAGGGCATTTGGTTAGACAGAGAAACTTAAATTAGATTTTCTTAAAGTCCAATTTTATATATTTGAGGTGTGCCAGGTGTATAACAGAGCCGCAAAACGATAAAACACCAAGCAAGGAGTTTCTCAACTATAATGTTAGAAACTGTTTGTTAAAAATAAGATGCTTGACTTTTGTTTTAAAATACTTTTTATTCGCTTAATTGGCCCCACTAGGGCATGAATCTTTGGAATGCTTAGGGGAGCACTAACCCTAAATATGCCCCTGTTGTGCTCCTTTCATCAATCCATTTACAAGAAATTTAGTTGAGGGATTGCTTCTTAAATTTGCTGGGGAGAATGGAGTAAAGTAGTCTGTCCCATTTTGAGACTTGGTTGCCTACTCTTGTAAAAGTGCAATATTTAACAGTTGTTCCAGAAGTGTGAACTCAAGGCTCTGTTTACGATGTTTTCCACAATCATTTGGTGTGGTTTTTATAGGAACCCTCCAGGTACTTAATCTGTACATAACATCTCTTATAAAGCAGTTGAACAAACATCAGAGGACCCAGGTTACATCTGTTACTCCTTGTTTGCATCAAGTCTAAATAATGAAGTTGTTTTGTCATTGCTCGTCCTCTAAGTAAATTGAATTTAGTGATGCCTTCAGCGCAGAGTTGTTTAGTATGCCAAAGCTCCATATATCATGCTTCCATTTCTGATTGTACTTTAACTGTAGTGAAAGGTATCTGTGCCCATACTTCCTCTTAGAATACATGATCCAGTCTGTGTATATAGTATATATCAGGCCTCAAAATTTCAAGTCCTGAGCTACTAGCCAGGCCTTAAGAGTTACTCGCCACTAGTTGCCCCACCTAACCCCTATCCAGCATTGCCTCTGCATTCCCACTCGCCCTCATGTAATTTCCACTCGCCAAATGCGAGCAGGCGAGTGGAAATTTTGAGGCCTGGTATATATTATATATACAGTTGTGTTCAAAATTATTCAACCCCACTGAAATTGAGTGTTTTGGCCAGTTTGACATTGATTTTGATCATTCAGTCATCTTGCTTACAATTAAATCAAAGAGGCACGTGTAGGTCAGACAAATATAACATTTATAATGAAATAACCACAAATGTATTTTCTGTGCTCACATCATTCTCAGTTTTATTCAACCCCCAAGTGACATTCAATCTTAGTACTTAGCTTTTAAACGTGAAGCATAGCTTGACACAAGTGTCTTGCAGCGATCTACGGGTATCTTCGCCCATTCGTCATGGGCAAAAGCCTCCAGTTCAGTCACATTCTTAGAGGTTCTCAATCGGATTTAAGTCAGGTGACTGCGATGGCCACTCCAAAATGTTCCAGCCTTTAATCTGCAACCATGCTCTAGTGGACTTGGAGGTATGCTTGGGATCATTGTCCTGTTGAAAGGTCCAACGTCTCCCAAGCCTCAGGTTTGTGACGGACTGCATCACATTGTCATCCAATATCTCCTGGTACTGAAGAGAATTTATGGTACCTTGCACACGCTGAAGCTTCCCTGTACCTGCAGAAGCAAAAGAGCCCCAAAGCATGATTGACGCCCCGCCATGCTTCACAGTAGGCAAGGTGTTCTTTTCTTCATAGGCCTTGTTCTTCCTCCTCCAAACATAGCGTTGATCCATGGGCCCAAACAGTTCTAATTTTGTTTCATCAGTCCACAGAACACTATCCCAAAACTTCTGTGGTTTGTCCACATGACTTTTGGCATACTGCAGTCGACTCTTCTTATTCTTTGGAGACAGCAAGGGGGTGCGCCTGGGAGTTCTGGCATGGAGGCCTTCAGTACGCAGTGTGCGCCGTATTGTCTGAGCTGAAACTTCAGTACCCACATCTGACAAATCTTTTCTCAGTTCCTCAGCAGTCACACAGGGACTTTTCTCCACTCTGCGCTTCATGTAGCGCACAGCAGTCGAAGTCAGCATCTTCTTTCTGCCACGACCAGGTAGCGTTTCAAGAGTGCCCTTTGCCTTGAATTTGCGAATGATGCTTCCTATGGTCTCTCTTGGTATGTTTAACATCTTTGCAATCTTCTTATAGCCATTGCCCTTCCTGTGAAGAGTAATCACCTCTTCTCTTGTCTTCCTGGACCATTCTCTTGACTTCACCATGTTTGTAACCACACCAGTAAATGTCTAGAAGGAGCTGAGTATCACAGTCATTTTAATTGGTGCTTATTATGCTTTATTGCTGCTCCGTGACATCCACAGGTGTTTTCAATACCTGATTGAAAACACTTGAATGAACCTCTGTTCTTCAGAGCGGTAGTCTTTAAGGGGTTGAATAATTGTGTCAATGAAGAATTCACAAAAGAAACATTTACTACTGTATTACAAAACCAATTGATGTCATTTTAGTTGCATATGGTTCTTTAAAAAGTCCTTGTAGGATTTCATTCTGAATACAATTACAAATGTACACTAAATTCCCTAAAACCCTTTACAGCATTGGGGGTTGAATAATTTTGAACACAACTGTATATGAAATCTAAAAAGAATTTTGTATGGATTGTACAAGTTTCCTTTTTTTTTTCTTTTTGCACGTTTCTTCCCCATGTAATAGTAAATACAAGTTAATAATCTGTTTTTCATTTTTCTTTTTCTTCAGAACAAATGTCCATTTACCACCGCCACACCTCCTCAGCTCTCAGATTGACAGTAGTGCCACAGAGGCAAATCCATATTCTCTTGCAGATGTTAAGGGGTCATTTGAAACCCATGTCATCGGTATACTGAGACGTAATGTTGCAAACCCTTTGCTTTTAAAGTGAGTATAGTGTATTAAATGAACATTACCACTTGCAAAGTGTAACAGAGTAATTTGGTGTTTTTTTGCAGTGAAATATTATCTTTTAATTTCTTTAGACTGAATTCTCAATAATTTAGCAGTGCTCTGTGTCTAGAGCTTTACTATTCAAGTATGTTGGACATCTTCTTTGTATACTTATTTACCAAACTATGACTGTTTACATAGTATTTTATATAACATTTTTAGCTCCTCCAAAAAAGACAAATCTCCATCGCCTGAGGAATGTCTTCAGTTACTGAGCAGAGCTACCCAGGTTTTCCGTGAAGAATATGTACTGAAACAAGACCTAGCAGAGGAAGAAATACAGAGACGGTAATGACCACTTTTTTATTAGACTGTACATGCAATAATTTGGTGGATGAGAGCTTTTAAACTAAATTTTTTTTTTAAAATCTAGTTCTAATATTCTGACCCTGTACTGTTGTACCTGCAGTTTAACATGATCTGAAGGTGGATCACACAGCTGTAGAAATAATTGTTGCCAGGGTGCCAGTGGGACATTCTACAATAACTACAGGCTACAATTTTAGCTGTCTGCCTGCTTGCTTTGTTTTCTGGGGTAATGCAATGAACATTGTTTTTACTTGTTTAAACCTTTTCTTCACATAACCAGGGTGAAGTTATTGGTGGCACAAAAAGAAAAACAACTAAAAGATTTGTCTCAGTGTAACGAAGAACGGTAATGAGACACTTTCTTCTTCTCGTTTTGCAAATAATGATTTCTATTCAAAATATTTAACATTTCACTATTAGGTTCCAGTTTTTAAAAGAAGAAAAAAGTGCCTATTCCACCTGGGCCATTAACATTAAAGAGCAAGTTGTTAACTAGAACTACTCCCATCCTATTCCAGCTGTGCTGCAAACCTTATCACTAAAAAAAAAATAAAAAAAATAATAAGCTGTAAATCCCCTCAACAGAGAGAACTGGATCCTTCCCAATTCTCCAATTTCCTTCTGCCAGCACAGCACAATCCTGCGAGGTTACGTTTGGTATCAATTAGCCCAGGGATGAGCAACCTTTGTCCTCCAGATGTTTTGGAACTGCATTTCCAATGATTCTGAGTCAATCTAACGAGTGCCTGAGCATCATGGGAGATGTAGTGCCAAAACATCTGGAGAGCCAAGACTGCTGACCCCTCCCTAACATTATGAGTCAAGCAGCTAATAAAACAGTTTATCTAGGGCTGATGGTGCTCCCGCATAGTTAGAAGAGCTCCTTGTGCTCGCAGGACCATGGCAGCTGTAAACTCCACGTAATATAGAAAATCATAGGGTTAACAGGCACTCAAAAATACTTTGTGCCTTTGGTAACAGAGCAGTTGTCTCATGACAGTGTTACTTTTAAGGCAGGTTAGGGAGACTCATATCTGCAGTTCTCTCTACTGCCCCAACAGCAGCAAAGAAACTTTATTGAAATGATTTGAAAGAAACAAGGGAAAAAAGTCAGGTATTCCCGCCCCAACCTGGGAAGACACTCCCACCTTCATAGTCCAATAAAAGGCCCCTCTGGAAGTAGCACTTCCTCTATTTCTATGCTGCTCCTGGCGGTAGCAACAAGATAAGTATTTATCTCTGTGATTTGTGAGGGAAAATTTTCTTAAGCCTGTGTTTTCCCTAAAGCCTATTGCCATCTTCCTTTTTCATCTGGGTACACCTGGCCAGGTTGATAGCTGCGGCCGGTGACTTGCTCGCACGGTTTCCTGGTACTGGTACTGTTAACTGGCGTTTGGTTTGGCGTATCTTCTCCCTTTATTTTATTACCTGTTATTTTTGCCGGTTTTCTTTTTTTATCTACAGCTTTCCCTTTTCTCCTGTGTCCGTTGAACACTGCACATTGCGCGAGCATTCTGCACGGCCACATCTCTATATCGACACTGAATAAGAGAATCATGGAAGTTGTAGTTCAGAATCTTCTGGGGTGCCAGAGTTTGAGATCCCTGCTCTAAACCTTTTGTTCTAGTGAGGGTGGGGGCTTCTCCTTGAAAACCGATTTTGCAATAATACAGTGTGACAAGAATGATCTCCCATTCCCCAGCAAGAATACTAATCTTTCATTTAAAAAGTTATTAAAAAATTGTATTTTATGTGGTAATTAAAGCTTTCTTTGTTGTTCTAGGAAACATCTTAAAGAAATGGCTGAACGTCTTGCTGAAAAGTTTGAAGAGGCCAAAGAGAAGCATGATGACTTGACGAACAGGTTGGTAGAACAATACAAGTTTAAAAGTGAAGCTAATTCAAACGAGTAAAATTCATAGGGCCCTTTTCCAAGGCTGGTCTAAACTTAACACCAATTCCTGATTTCCCTAGTAAATTATGACGGGAAGTCGTAATTTTATTAAAGACGAAGGAGGCGAGTATTATTATGCCATATCTCTTTATTACTACTTTCAACAGCAAGAGAGAAAAAAACTTTTAACATCAACATGTGTCAGGGGCACTCCCTGCACCATACACAATGGTATCTCCCAAAGTATACAAATGATCCCCCACTCCCCAGTCTCTTCCTCTTTCTCTTGGTGCGAGAAGATAAACCAGGAAAAACAGCTAGATCCAGGTTCCAAGGAAGAATTGTAACTGAAGAATGGAGACAAAAGAAGAACCATAAACAACTGGAACAAATGGACAACGGTCCGTCAGGATGTCGCCGGAAGAAGACGAATTATTGAGCTGAAAAAATGAGAGAAAAAGAACGAGTGTTACAAACCGCTCCTATAAACAGAGGCACATAGAAGGCGAAATCGAAACTGCATCGTGACCGTGTAAGAACACCACAGAACCTCCAGAGCTACATACCCAAGTTAGACCAATATCTGGGAGGGAATCAACCGGGCGGAATAATACTCGCCTCCTTCGTCTTTAATAAAATTACGACTTCCCGTCATAATTTACTAGGGAAATCAGGAATTTTATTACAAGACTCGGAGGCTCCTATTATTATGCCAGTTTAAAGCTTAAGGCAAAACGGCAGCTGACCAATGTAGCTCTGGTCGAAAGTAAAATTCCCGGAAGGTGGATTCCCTGGACCAATCCGCCGCCCGCATAATGTCCTCTAAGCGACAACCCACTGCAACAGCCCTGGAGGCCATGGCCCCTCTCGCCGAATGGGCGCCGAAGATGGAGGTATCAATACCCGACAGTGCCATCAACCAGCGCATCCACCGAGCAAGGGTGGTAGAGGAGACCGGGCGGAAAGGACGCAACAACGAGATGAACAGAGGACCAGTCGCATCGGGTCGGAGGGGAGCCGTTATAGACTCATACTGGCGGAGGCAGCGGACCGGACATAGCAAAGGTGGCGCTGAAAAAGCCGGATAAAACACTCTAGTAACCATCGTCTTAGTACGTCTAGAAATGCGAAACTCAACTCCGTCCGGACGGTAAGACCGTGCATGTATGTCCAAAGCGCGGACATCAGAAACCCTTTTGCAAGAAATTAAACACAAGAGCATGATCAACTTGGCAGACAGTTGTTTAATGGATAGAAAAACATTATCAGGCCATGAACATAAGAAGGCAAACACAACATTGACATCCCACATGGAAGTGTAACGAGGGACAGGTGGACGGGACATTCGTACACCCCGCAGTAAACAGCACACCATCGGATGTTGCCCTGCCTGTAGACCAGCCCAGCCGTCGTGAGAGGCAGAAATAGCTGATCGGTAGAGATTCAGGGTTCTGTAAGCTTTACCAGCCTCATATTCCTCCGAGAGGAATTGCAAGACATGGCAGACAGCGGCACGAACGGGATCCAAGTCCCTTCCCAGGCACCAGCAAGCCCATATCTTCCAGGCGTGCTTGTAAGCTGTTCTGGTGCTGGGTGCCCAGGAAGCTCCAAGGAGCTGAGCTGTCGTGTTCGAAATTCCTGCGAGAGGGATGGATCGCCTGACAGCAACCATGCCATGAGTTGTAGATGACCGTTCACAACCAACGGATGTGGATGGCCCATCGGGTCGGAGAGTAATTGCTGATCTGTGAGAAGTAGTCTCGGGCAGTCCATGGTCATGGACAGGAGTTGCGGAAACCATGCCTGGGTCGGCCACCAAGGAGTCACTACCACCACCGCAACCTTGGTCCTGCGAATATGGAGGAGTAATCTCCCGATGAGAGCGAACGGAGGGAAGGCGTAATGTCGACCTGGAGGCCACGTCTGTAGGAGGGCATCTGTGGCTATCGCGTCCGGATCGGGGCGCCAGCTGTAGAACCGGGGGAGATGGGTATTGAGGCGAGAGGCAAAAAGGTCCATGGAGAGGGGACCCCAGAGATCGTAAAGCTGAAGAAAGAGCGAGGGAAGCAGTTGCCAGTCGCTGGAGTCTCGTAAGAATCTGGAGTACCAATCTGCGATTGTGTTGTGCAAGCCCGGGATATATTCTGCCTGTACTTCGAGTCGTTGTTGAAGGCAGAATTCCCAAAAGGTTCGTGCCAGCAGTGCAAGGGGTCGAGAGCGCGCTCCCCCCAGCTTGTTTATATATCGTACCGCCGAGAGATTGTCGAGGCGCAGGAGAACGCAGCAATCCGATCGCGAATCCGTCAGACTGCGGACGGCCAGTGACCCTGCCAGGAGTTCCAGGCAGTTGATGTGCAATTTCCTTTCGTCTGAAGACCATCTTCCTCCTGTTGAGACCGGGCCGCACCTGGCTCCCCAACCGTGAGTGCTGGCATCTGATTCGATAATCATATCCGGAGCGGAGCCGAATATCGCTTTGCCGTTCCAGGTTTCTATATTGTCCAGCCACCACTGGAGTTCGTCCCTGGATTCGTCGTCGAGGTGAACTGGGTCGGCATAAGACTGGGCACGGCTCAGTATCCTTGTTTTGAGTCGCTGAAGGGCTCTGTAGTGTAACGGACCCGGGAACACTGCTTGGATAGAACTTGACAGAAGTCCAATCAGCCGGGCTAGATAACGTACCGTAAAAACGGGGAGCGTCAACGCTTTCTTCAATTCCTTCCGGATATCGCGGAGTTTCTGTCGAGGCAATTGCAGAATTGCTGTCGTTGAGTCGACGATAAAGCCGAGGAACTCGAGACGTTGGCCGGGTACCAACACTGACTTGCGGTTGTTGATCAGGAAACCTAAGTCCGTCAATAACGTAATTGTCCACTGCAGGTGTTGTGAGGCTGTGTCGCGAGACGACGCTATAATGATGTCGGCTAGGTATATTACCAATCAAACTCCGCGCGCCCGTAGGAGAGCCATAACTGGTCTTAGAAGTTTTGAAAAACACCATGGGGCTGAGGACAACCCGAAAGGGAGACACTTGAATTGATACGTCACGTGGCGCCACCTGAACTGGAGGAATTGGCGATGATCTGCGTGCACGGGTACCGTGAGGTACGCATCGGTGAGGTCGACTTTCGCCAACCAGTCTCCCGTATTGAGGAGATCGCCGAGACAATGGATGCCTTCCAGTTTGAAGTGACGATAGGTGACATAAGCGTTTAACTCTTTTAAATTTATGACCGGTCGTAACGACCCCCCTTTCTTTTGAACTAAAAACAGGTTGCTGAGAAACCCCAGTGATCCCGCAGGCGCTGTCTCTATTGCGCCCTTGTTTAACAACAGGTGAACCTCTGTGTCCATGAGCAATTCCCTCTCTAGGGGAAAGAAAAGAGGTCTCGGGGAGCACGTTTGGACCGGCAAGGTCAGGAAGTCTATGCGATAGCCCTGTACCGTCTGTAAGATCCAGGGATCTGCTGATATCGACTCCCATACGTGGGAAAAAAAGGGCGATCCTGCCACCCACCAATCCCTGAGGAGAAGAAAGAAACGGCACACTTACCTGGCGGGCGAGATCGGAATTCATGTCTTGTGTAATAGACTTAGGAAAAAGATCCCCTTCTGCGTCTGGTCCGGGTTCGTTAGATGCCAAAGATATCAAACCCGGATCAATCCGCAAGAGGACCGATTTACGGCGCTCAGTGGCTAAGGCAGTATTAGCGTTACCGAGGAGACATAAGGTGCGGTGCGCCCAACCGCGTAATGTAGCCACATTTGGGGCTATCCCTGAGGAATGAGCTTGTTCAATGGTCTCTAACAATTGAGAGAAAGGACCAAAAACATCCAGTAATTTGTCCTGACAGGATCTAAAAGAGAAATCTACCCCTTTTCGGGGATTCCAACCAGTATTGGTAAGGAATTGTAGCATATGATCCCCAAGTTCGGGTGTTAGCAAGACATTTTTCGAGGTAAGAGGCCTCGGGCATTCCGTGCGGAGTCTAGATCTGGTTTTAGGTAACAAAGGTTTTCTGACTCGCTTTGTTAACATTTTATCCACCCGTGGGGATGCCACCCAATCCGCAGAGCGGGGGTGTTTTAAATCATCTGGGTCTAAGAAATCATCCTCCGATGACATATCCGCTGCTACAGGCCCAGGGAGAGCCAGGGTTGTAACCTGTGTAGCAGAATCCTCCTCCGAGGATATCCCAGAGATGATTGAAGAGATGCAGGAAGAGGTAGAACTCGGGGATGGTGACCGAGTCCTAGCCTTCTTCCAAGATCTCGCATGTTTATGACCCCTAGGGGTTTTCTCTTTGCGGGGCCTTTCACCGCGTTCTTGTGTAGAGGTACCTCTACCATCATTAACCCTTTTTCTGGAGGCCTGTGGCCTAATATGCTTAGTTTTTGCCTGAGCTTTGCGAGGCCCTCTGCGCTGCTGCATTGTATGAGAGGTGTGAGAAATCTCAGTGATAGATAATGTAGCACCTCTACTGCCCTCCGCAGGGGGTAATGGAGTCTGAGGGGCAGCTAAAGGGCCAGCAGGACCTAGAAGGTGGGACAGGGTCTGAGAAACTGAGCCCATCGCTGAGGCAAACTCATTTAATGTTTTAGATAGCGCGTCTGTGGAGGCCTGCGAGGGAGGGAGGGGGGGCTCTTTTACTAAGGCAGGTGGCTGGCGTTCAGAGGAGCCGTCGGAGGCGCTTTCCGAACTTTCCCCCGTCATTCTGACCTGATCTTTGGATGAGGAGGCACGAGGCTGCGGCATCACTGAACACGCGCTAAGACATGCGCAGTAGATGGGGGCGGGGCCCACGCGCCTCAGCGTGAGGTGGTTGCCTCAGAGCTAAAATGGCCGCCGCGCGCGCAAAAAGCCCGCCGCAGACTACAAGAAAGAAAAGAAATTTACTAAGCGCACCCTAACCGGACCCACCGGGGAAAATACCCCCCGTGAGCCAGGAAAAAGAACGCTAAAACCCAAACCAAACTGTCACAAAACGTTATTAATAAAACAGAATGACAGCAACAAATTACATTAATTGTTCTATAATTATTAAGCAATACAATATAATTATATAAAATTAAGCAGAATCCTGCTATAATTCATGTATATATATATTAGAATAGATAGAGAAAAAAGATACTTATCTTGCTCTGAAAGCAGCAAGAGAGAAAGAGGAAGAGACTGGGGAGTCTCTTGCTGTTGAAAGTAGTAATAAAGAGATATGGCATAATAATAGGAGCCTCCGAGTCTTGTAATAAAATTTTGGATTAGGGCACATAGTCTTGTTTAAACCCCATTCTTTCATGTAAATTAAATTGTAAGATAAGTGCACTGGGAGTTTAATTTGTCTGTATGGCTTACATCTTTTAATAGGTTGTTTTTCTGGGTTTTTTTGTTTGTGTTTTTTGGAGTTTTGTGCACTATTATTTTTGAGTGCTGGTTGTACACCCTTCACTGTTTTTATATCAAGTATTGATTTGTGTGTCAGTAGATGGCCATGAGGTACATTGCTGATAAAGGGATACTCTAGATCAGGGCTGTCAAACTCACGGTCCCTCGTGTTGATGCCTACAATTTGCATAATTCCTTTAATGCAATAGATAGCCAGGAAATCATGGAACTTGTAGTTCAGAAACATCAGTAGGGCTGGAGTTTGACAGCCCTGTTTTAAAATAAATGATCAGAATGGCTATATGGTGATAGTGTGCAGAGTGTCTGTTCTCCTTTTCCCATTTGTCAGTCCCCAGGCCTGTGACCTTCAAAGTAGAGATTCAGTTCTTAATCATGGGGAACTGAATGGCTACATACTCACTAGTTGTGCCTTTAGGATTTCGGAAGGTGCTTTCATGCTGCAAGGCCACCCCAAGTGACTACAGTGTGGTAGGGGAGGTGCATTTAAATGCATGCAAAGCTAATTTTTTTAAAAAAAATGTTTTTATTAATATTGTCATAAGTGCTCTAATGCAGGTTTTTTTCTTCTGCTTTTTGTGAACTAGATTTAAAAAAGTGTTGCGTGCCTGCCATACTCAACTCCCAGTGTTGTCAGACAGTGAGAGAGAGATGAAGAAAGAATTGGAGACCACTAATGGACAGCTGCAGTATTTGGAAAATGCTGTAAAACAGGTATTGAAAGCTCCCTAATCATGTACAACAGTGGTTCCGACCCCTCCCTCTGTTACTCCTGTCTGACCAGGTTTGCCAGATATGTGAAGATGTACAATATAAACTTGCAGAAGTTGTTCAAATTATACTTGTCAAGTTATGGTTAATTTCATACCAAACACTTGCCCGGTCAGAGGATTTTATTTTAAATCAACAATTCTATTAAATGTTGTATTCTCACACCCCCCCTCAGGTGAAAATGAAAATGTCTTACCAGGAAAAACAGATGGAAAAAGGGAAGAGCCCAAGAAAAGCCACCCTCAATCTTAGTGGGTACAAGCTGAAGAATATCCAGTCTGTGTTAAAAGAAGAGTACGTATGTTTACCTAGTAATGTAGAATATTTTGAGATGAAACAAATCGTTACTGGAGACATGAAAGCGGTTTTGTCATCCATCAATTTGCAGGAAAAAAAAATCTGATTATTTGGTTTCCCTCTTTTTACAATTCAATTTGCAGCAATTTACAAAGAAAATTGTGCTGCAACTTTCCTCTGCACATAGTCATTGTGGGGTGGTCCTTAATCGAACTGTTCGATTAAGGTATATGCCAATTCTTTGGATGCTTTTCTAACTTGGTTGGATTTGTACGGGTGGGCCCTTTGCTCCATTTCAAAAACTGTAAAAGTATAATGGACTGTGAGAGAATAGAATCTACACCACGGCTTCACTTTATTGAGTGGATTGTATCGATAGTGAAGATGCTAAACAAGTATATTCTTAGGCCCCTATTACATTCTTCGCGCAATTTAGTTTGCGCAGTGCAATCGCGTGAAAATTAATGAGGTATCACGATCCAAACGCATTTTCTCATCCATCAAAAAATAACGTTCGTAAAAACGATGCGCAAATTGAAGAGTAATACACGCGCAGTAACGTAGTGCATGTAAATCAGTGTGCAGACTTTTTTTTTCGCCGGATTCAGCCAATCAGAATTAAGAACCTTAATTGACATCAATTTACCTTAATTGACTCACGTTTTTGTGGCTGTCAAAGTAAATCTGTGTATACATGCTGCAGCAATAATAAAAACACGCCCAAATTCACAATTCTATTTTTTGGGTATGTGTAGAATGTGTAACTATACTGTGCTGTATTTTTTTTTTTCTTTTCGTGCTGGTGTATTTGGTTTCGGCCAGACCGTTCAGATTTGCAGTTACAACCAGCTTTTCAAAGACGTTAAAATTATGCGCGCAAACGGCGTTCTTAAAAAGATGTGCATCGATTGTGCGCTGGTACGCGGATGGTATTACAAACGAATTTGCGCTCACAATGTTAAGTATAGGACGCGCACAGTTCCCGCTCGTGCAGGTCCATCCGCGTTAAACGATAACGTGCATTGTTTGCGTGAACGTTGTAATACGACGTTCTGCGCAGAGGGTTTTGCACCTCACACAAATGCGCATTTGCGCACGCAAAACCTAATGAGCGAGGAATGTAATAGGGGTCTTAGTCTTTCTTGTGACGATAATGGAATGAATGGCATTCCAAGTGTGGCATTTATACCTGTGGCTATGAGCTGGAGGCTGAGCTTCGTATATGTAATGCAGAGTTCATTTTTTTTCTTCCACGTTTACTTCCTGCATTAAGGAAATGCACAATATATAATTTTGGCTTTCTCCCCCCTTACTGACGATCGCTTTTCTAAAATAAGATCCTAAAGGTCAAAGCATGTAATGCACATAATATTTATTACTTTAAACTTTACTTTAAGGCCTGTGTATGAGCAATTCACGAACATCTGAGTGATACAAATCTTTTCCTTCACATAATAATAACATACAGTATGTTGAGCAGTTTCCACATCTCTTCGAAGTGGAATAATCCACAGTATCTTTGCGAAGCAACATTAGAACCCCCCCCCCCCCCCATATACGCTCCTCTCCAACAATGTCCAGGTTAATCGGACAACTATTTATTCAAATAAGAATTACATATAGAGGGAAGCTGGTATGTACTTTGCCACGACTTGACCTAGTGGTTCCGGTGCCCATATTCCTGCTATAAACATGCACCATCTTTAAGGAATGACGTTCATGTAAGTGTGAATTTTATATATTTTTTTTAAATGAGTAAACCTTCGTTCCGATAGTAATATGTATATATTTTTTTTTCTTTTCCCCAGAGGAGAAAACATACAAACAATGGTGAAACTGATAAACAACATCAGAACCCATGTGAACTTTTAATACAGAAAAGAAAATTATTTAACAAGGATTTCACATTCAACGTCTTTCTTATAAGGCTTTCTGATGGCACCTGAAATTACAAAAAAGTAGCGACTGGCTCAATATCATTTTTGTATAGTGAAGAGGAGGAGGAGGGGGGGGGGCTGCAGCTGACTGGGTATTTTCGGATAACTTTGTAAAATAATAAATTTCAGATTTTTTATCATTGGAAATCTCAACCTCATTTGCAAAATTATTATTTTGGTTACCATTTCATTGTCCTGTTTACAGCTTTTAAATATTTTAACGCATGGATGGTAATATATCCGTGTGCTTAGAATGTAATCTTGAACAGCATGCAGTGAAGCAAACCTGGCAATTAAGCAATGGCTTCATTAACCCATAAGGACCAATGACATACAGGGTACGTCCTGAGAAAACTGTCAGTTAACAACCAAGGACATACTCTGTACATCATTTCCTTTAAACCTTCCCCCTCTCCCTATACTTGCCTCTCTGGCTGGGGTCCCGCAGTGGTCTGACTTCCTTGAACTCAGACCACCGGTGCTATGGACTGTGGCGGGGACGATGATGCTAGTTTCAAACGTCAACACCCCCCCCCCCTTCCGACTGGCAGTGGGAGAGTGCCTGAAAGGGAGGGGGGTGTTGTTTAGACCCCTCCCCCTACCGAATGGCAGTGGGGAAGAAGAAAAGAGGGGCATCGCTGGAAAGGTCACAGTGCCGCTCTTTATCCCTTTATGTGCTGGTCTGCGTTTTGGCGCCAGATTGCAGACTTGTCCCGGAGGTGAGGTGACATGTCAGCCAAGCCTCCAGGACCTCCCCCGCCCACTGATGTCACATATGCACGACAATGTCATTTGGGCAATTAACCCCTTGCTGCCCAGTGGCGAAGATAAGGGGGGGGAGTCCCACAGGACTAACTCCCGATCAGTGGCAGCTAGAGGGTCAAGTTTGTTATCACTGGAAGGCCAGAGCATGGCCTTTCCAATGATGCTAAACATGACCATGTGTGGTGGAAAAAAAGTTTGTTTTTCATTTTGGTTGTGTCTGGGTCATATAAAAAAAACAGGACTTCAAATTGCGTTTTATGAGCAGAAAATGGTCAATGTGCTTCGCACAGAGGTGACATGGCTCAGCATTGAAGGGGTTAAAGCAAAAACCATGCAAAAATTGGGTATTTCTAAACTCAGTACAAAATTTAGAAGCTGAGTGCATCAGTGTGAACCCCCCCCCCGTGTCTGTCACCGCTCGCTGACTGCTCGACAAGGGGGGACACTTGGTGTAGTGTGCGCACTAGTTGCAGGCGCTACACGTGTTAACCCTCCCCGTCAAAAAGCTACGACGGATGTAGGACGGGGCTTACAAAGTGCAATTCTCCATAGGAGGATCAAGCTTTGTAGGGCTGAGCACACGAACTGTGCTCAGGTGTCAGAGGGGCGTCTGAGTGAAAGGAATGTCCAGTGGCCTGACCGAGCTCCAAGATGGATGCCTGAAGTGTGAGCTCCAGCGTGTTTGCCACATAATTGCTTATTCTCGGCGGATCACAAGAGCAATGATGAAGGGAAAACAAAGGAGAACGACCACTACTGACCCAGGAACCCCCAAATCTACTTTGCAGGGCTCCATGGCCGCTTTCTTACAAGCGCCGCTTGCGTCGCAGATGAGGCCTAGCCAGACGGAAGCAGCCTCTCCCTCGCCGTCGGAGGCCTCGTGGAGCGAGGATCACCCGCGCTTGAGGCGTATGGAGGAAATGATGGCATCCTTGCCCTCCAAACAGGATCTGCTCGATCTGGCCTCGACACTGGGAGAAACACTCAGGGGAGAGGTATCGGCGGTCAAGACGGGCCTGATGGAGCTGGAGACGCGGGTGATTACCCTTGAAAATGCGGCACAACATGCGGCGTCCGACTCCAATGGAGGCCCTGGCTCCCCGGTTCTTTCGGTGTTACTCCGCCGCATGGATGACCTGGAGAATCGCTCACGCCGCCAGAATTTGCGGATTCGAGGGGTGGAAGAGTCGGTGTCCGAGTTACGTGAGTACCTGGCCCGCCTATTTACATTTATTATACCGGATGGCACTATCTCCCCCTCCGCCATGGATCGGGTGCACAGAGTGTACCGGGCCTCGGCGTCGGAAGATACGCAAAACGGGCCCCGTGACATTCTTTGTCACATCCCTGACTTTCGAATGAAGGAGCTGATCGTAAGGGCGGCAAGGGCCCAACGATCCTGGGACTTTGAAGGGGACAAGGTGGAGATATTTAATGACTTGTCACGTTTCACACTGACGGCCCGCAGGGCTCTGCGGCCGGTGACCCTGGTTCTGAGGGAAAAGGGAATCCCATACAGATGGGGCTTCCCATTCTCCTTGCACGCCTCCTTTAATGGTAGGAACGGAGTGATTAAATCCCCACGAGACGTGCCTGAATTTCTCAGGGAGCTGCAACTACAGGAGGTGCAGGTACCAAACTGGGAGACTGTTTTAATGGAGGAGTCTGCGCGCCCTTTTTATGCTCCCCCCGTGAGACCAAGGAGACAGCGGAGACCTCGGGATCGAGTCCGCCCGCGAGATGGTGAGCCTACGGATGAACCTGAGTTAGAAGGGACCCAATGAGACTCAGGGAACTTTACTGGAGACTTGCCGCGTGCAGCACCCTCTCTCTGCCTGCTTGACTGTGGAAACCGTGGGGAATACTTGTACGAAGAGAGGGTTGGTGCGACTGGGAGATTGTTCCCCAACCCCTTCTGCTGCAGCGGCAGGATTGTTGCCCCGTTCGTATGTACAGACACTAGACCGGTGTGCCCCGAGGTCTTTCCGCCATGGCTTTGCTTGTGTAGAAGGACGCTCCTAGAGGCCTAACATGCACACCCCAATCTCCCGAACACAAGTGGCGGGATCACTGTCCCGTTAAGGGGCTCTTGGAAATTGTACTGCTTGCGGGACATTGTTAAGGAGAACCGCATCGCCCCGCATGCCATGGAATATGGTGGGAGAGAGAGTTATGGCGGACATTCAGAAGGTTTCTACCGTCACCTGTAAATATGTTGTGGGACATTTGAAATGGGCTGTTGGGAGAGACGGAAGGACTCGATGGGGAGAAAAGTCCTCTGACAGATATCAGTTTGCTGGTTTGTTTGAGATAGGGGAGGGAGTAGGTAACCGAGGGTGGAAGGGTATCATCAGGAGGAAAGGGGGGAGGGCAAGGTTTTATATTACCCTGCAAGGGAGGGGGTGGGGGATGGTCATAACATACACTGCATAACCTATTAAAAAAAAAAAAAAAAAAAAACAAAGTGGGGATATTTTATAAGTTTACATAAGTAAGGGGGTGGGAATTGGAATATCGTGCTTCACTGTTTGGGGAGGGGGGAGATGGCTATATCGTGCATTTACTAATAAATAACCTTTTAAAAAAAATAAATAATATGCACATACTTTGTAAAGTTAACGTAAGCGAGGGGAGTATAGAACATTGGGTTATACAGTAAGGGGAGGGGGAACGGAGATGATTACAACTTGCATTTAGTGACCTTTTTTAAAAAAAAAAAAGGGGCTTTATAGGTTTACATAAGTAAATAAGTCACATGTTATGTAAGTTTGTAAAGTTGAGGGAGGGGTAGGGGGTTGGATATTATGTTACATTGTAAGGGGAGGGGGGAAAGGGGGGATGGATATAACAGAAGTCTGGAAACTTTTAAAGAAAAAGGGGAAAAAAAGAAAGAGGGGAAAAAAAGGGACAAAATTATATGTATATATTTCGTAAAGTTACCATAAGTGAGGGGGGGGGGGAGGATAGAATATTGTGTTAAGCGGTAAGGGGAGGGGGGACGGGAGATGACTATAACGTATTTTCCAAGTTTGCATATGTAAAGGGGTGGGGGATAGAATATCATTTTACTCCATTTGAGGTGGGGGAGGGGGGAGCGCTACAATGTGCATTTCATGTTCGGGAGGGGGGGGGGGGAAAGGTATTTTAGAAGTCTGCATAACTGGGAGGGGGGGGGGGTTGACGCGTATATTGGCCAGTAGAGGGGAAGGCTCTAACGTGCATTTACATTGTTATTGTTATTTCTTTGTTTATTGCTGTGATGTTGAGTCTTTCAACCCTATCTACTGTGATGTGCTTAACAGAGGTGGGTGCCAGTGGGTATCGGAATAACGGAGACCTAAGCTGTATATCAAGGGCGTACTAAATGACGTCTCGCCCAGTGCCCATTTCTGGCCTACCTGTGCTCTTGTTATAACTTACATATTGCCTACCTAAAGCACGTATATCGCTTGCTATTGCTGATCTGCTGATGATGATTATTCATTACCGTGGCAACACGTTGGCCTCTGGCCTGTTTTTTCTTTTCTCTTCTTTTCTTCTTCCTTTTCTCTGCTCTTCTAGCGAGGTACTCGGCTGATTGCCTCTCCTTTCTTCTTCTTCTCTTATTCGTCTTTTCTTTGCCTACCCCGAGGTATTGGCGTCGAATTTTCTCAGGGGAACTGTTCAGGGCGGTTTTATACCCCCTTGGACAGGTAGCCTGACGGACGCTTGAGCCTCATCAATCACTTAGTGTTATTTTGTTTTGTCTTGTGTGTGTGTTTATCGTTTGTGTGCGTGTTGTAAGCTTTCTTCCTCCCTCCCCTCTTCATCTTTCTTCATCTTTTCTTCTCTTCTTCTTCTTTCCTCTTCTTCTTTCCTCTTCTTCTTTCCTCTTCTTCTTTCCTCTTCTTCTTTCCTCTTCTTCTTTCCTCTTCTTCTTTCCTCTTCTTCTTTCCTCTTCTTCTTTCCTCTTCTTCTTTCCTCTTCTTCTTTCCTCTTCTTCTTTCTCTTCTTCTTTCCTCTTCTTGCTCTTCTTTCCTCTTCTTCTTTCTCTTCTTCTTTCCTCTTTTTTTTTATCTGACTGGGGTCTGGGAATATGGCTGATGGAGATATGATGGCGGGGGGCGGCTCTGGCACTAGCAGCTCTGGAGTTAAGTCGGCTTTCCTGCCACGGTCGTTACGCTTCTTGACTTATAATGTCAGGGGACTTAACATTCCGGAGAAGCGTGGACGACTCCTTCGTGAACTTCAGGCCCTACGAACCTCGGTGGTCTTCTTGCAAGAGACGCACTTTCGTGCAGACGCACCCCCCCAACTGCTCACTCGAGCATTCCCCACGGGATTTTTCAGCAATTATACGCAGGGCAAGTCGCGTGGTACAGCGATCTTATTCGCAAAAGATGTCCCTTTCGTGGTTATTGACACGTTGTGTGATGATGAGGGCAGATATCTTTTTGTTAAAGGTTCGATTTCAGGGGTGGCTTATACTTTCGCTTCTATCTATTTGCCGAATGTAAATCAACATAGGTGCCTTGCGAGGATCGTGAAGGCCCTGGATAAGTTCCAAACGGGCATTCTGATTCTGGCAGGGGACTTCAACGTCCCCATGGATCCGCGAATAGACACTTCCCGTCGTCAGTCGAATATCCCACCAAGCTCTATTAGACATCTTAAACGTACCCTGGACTCTTTGCACTTGGTAGATGTTTGGCGTGCTCTGAATTCAGGGGCCCGAGATTTCACTTATTACTCGTCGGTACATGCTTCTTTCTCGAGAATCGATTATCTTTTTATGCAACAACATCAATTGCACTTGCTACTTGAGGCGGATATCGGCACACGTACGTGGTCGGACCACTCGCCTGTTTGGATGTCACTGATCTCTCCGCTTTTCCGCCCCCAGGAGAGATCCTGGAGACTGAATACGCACCTGCTTGAGGATCCCGGTTTTTCGAGGGAATTATCTGGAGCTATGAAGCACTACTTCGAGGAAAATGCTGGGGTGGGTGAGGTCTCGGAAGTTACGGTCTGGGAGGCACATAAGGCGGTAGTACGGGGCCTGCTTATCAGCAAGGCTGTTGCACTCAACAAGGCCAAATCAACAGAGACGGTAGATCTTTTGAATGGCATCAGACGCTTGGAACAGTCTCTCCTCTATACATCAGACGACGCAGACTTTAAGGAGGCTACGCTACTTAGGCGACGCCTAAACAACATCCTTACTGAGAAATTAAGACTGGATGCGGCGCGCGCCAAATGCCGATTTGCCTTGCAGGAAAAGAAGCCTGGGAAGTTGCTGGCGCACTTACTTCGACAACGTCGGGAAACTAATTATGTTTCCAAGATCAAAACAGGGACGGGACGAACTTCACCCCTACCTGATGTGATCGTCAGGGAATTTGAGTCCTATTACCGTCAGCTTTATGATATGGAGGGTACGACAGGAAGAGTTATTGCGCCACCAGCCATCTCCAGATATCTACAAGATAAGATTCATACTACACTGTCACCCGAGGATACAGAGTCGCTTTCTGCACCGTTTACGGAAGTAGAACTCTTAACCGTAATGAAACTTATGAAAAAGGGTAAAAGCCCTGGCCCGGAAGGGCTGTCGCTAGAATATTATCAACATTTTGCAACGGAGCTATACCTGAGAATGCTTTCGGCTTTTCAATCGGTGGGAGCGGATACTTCTTTTCACCCTCACACGGTAGCGGCTACAATAGCAGTTATACCAAAGCCGGGAAAAGATGAGTCTGAATGTAGGAACTATAGACCCATCTCCTTGCTGAATACAGACGCAAAAATATTTGCTAAACTTTTGGCGGAACGTCTGAAACCTTTCCTGTCTAAATTGGTCCGACCGGATCAAGTGGGATTCATTCCGGGACGGGAAGCCAGGGATGCCACCTCTAGAGCGCTAGGTGCAGTTGCTTACGCAAAAAAGACAGGAGAGGGGGGTGGTGCTTTTATCAATGGATGCCGAAAAGGCGTTTGATAAAGTGAGCTGGTCTTTTCTGTTTTTAGTATTACGACAAATGGGGCTCCCGGATCCTTTTTTAGACCAGATACAAGCTTTATATACGAATCCGTCGGCTCGTATCCGTGTGAATGGAGCACTTTCTGCCCCCATTCCGATCTGTAATGGAACTCGACAGGGTTGCCCCTTGTCGCCGTTATTATTCGCTCTGTATTTGGAACCACTTCTGGAGGCGGTTCGTTCTACCGACTCCATCACGGGGATACAAGGCACCTCTACCCATCACGTGGTCTCTGCTTATGCGGATGTCCTGCTTTTTATGTTGACGAATGCGGACACTTCATTGCCAGCGGTGACAAAGGTATTATTGGATTTTGGTGAGGTCTCCGGATTCCGGGTAAACATGGACAAGTCGGAACTACTTAATGTGAATCTCTCGCAGGCTCGTGTGGCTAGACTAAAGAGGGCGGTTCCATTTACGTGGTGTAAGGACCGATTGAAATACCTAGGAATATGGATCTCCCCATCCCCGGCTCTGCTTTACGCTCTTAACTATCAACCATTGTTAGATGTTTTTGTATCAGAGTTATCTGGTTGGTCGAAAAAGTTTATTTCCTAGTCGGGCCGGATTAATACTTTGAAAATGAATATAGTACCCAGACTTCTATATGTACTTCAAGCGGTCCCGATTTCTCTGCCTGCCAATTTCTGCAAGCTGTTCCGAACAGCGGCACTGCGTTTCATTTGGCCTCAGGGGGGCCCGCGTGTCAGTTATGCTACGTTATGTCGTCCTAAATCGGAAGGGGGTTTGGCATTGCCTGACGCTAAACTATATTACTACGCAGTACATCTTGCGCGACTCCTGGAATGGTCTGTCCAAAAGTCAGAGAAGCTGTGGCTGGACATGGAGGAAACGCTGGTGGGAACGCCCCTGTGGACACTGCCGTGGATTCGTTGCCAAGGTCCTTGGGAACAACAAAGGATTTGGTGCCTTACGACAGACACGCTGGGCATCTGGAGACGATTGCGTATGCAATTTGGGTTGACATCTGCGATTTCACCACTTTTGCCATTACAAGACAACCCCGATTTTACACCAGGGGTATGCACAGCCCTGAAAGCGCGGTTTGACCTTCCGGATAGGATCACGGTGGCTACCTATTTGAAGGATGGTAATCCTCCCCCGTTGCAGCACTCGGAGGGAACACCTTCGATCCGTCTTCAGGAACGGTTCAATTATCACCAGATCCAATCGTATCTGCGCTCTTTGAAGGCTGGATTCAGCCTCACTCGTCCTCTTACGCCCTTTGAGCAGTATTTCCAATTTGGTATTCAATTGGACAGAGGTGTTTCTACCATATATCGCATGCTCCTTGGGCAATATGCAGAGACTCCTGCTTTCAGAGAAAGGTGGAGTGCCGTGGTGGGAAAACATATTTCAGATGAGGAATGGAATAAGACTTTTACGCTCATTCACAAGGGGACTGGGTCTTTACATTGCGCGGAAAATGCTTATAAAATTCTTACATTTTGGTACCGGACTCCAGATCGGCTACAGAAGAGGTTTCCCCTTCATGATCCGCAATGCTGGCGGTCCAAGGCGGCTTTTGGGGATTTTTTGCATATTTGGTGGGACTGTCCTGATATTCAGGTTTTCTGGAAGATGGTTCACAGTGCAGTTCGTGCAATTTCAGATGAGGAATATGAGTTCACTCCATCTAACTATATCCTGTTGCAGTTCCCGGCGCCCGTAAAAGTCTTGAAGCGGCCGGTAGTATTGAGATTGGTGACTGCGGCCAAACTGCTGATCCCTCTGCATTGGAACAAGCAGACGTTACCCTCTTGGCGAGAATGGGTGGCTAAGGTAGAATTCTTACGCAGGATGGATAACCTGGTAGCGAAGGACCTAGACCAAGTCGAACAATTTGTTATGAATTGGTTTCATTGGGATAACTATGTGAGCTCGGCACCTGAGAGACGCCTAGAGGTGACTGACACATGAACGGGTGGACGGATTGCTGGAGTTTGAATTAGGACGCTGGAGACCCCGATGGAGAGTCTAGGAACTGCCATTGTCCAAACGTGTGGTCCACCAGTTGGTGCGTCAGAGTCCTCTTCCCCCAGGAAGAAGCTGTCCCCTCCTCCCCCCCCCTCCTTTTTTTTTTTTCTTTCTCTTCTCCACCTCTTCTCCCCTTTCTGAACTACTTTATTTCCCTGAACTCTGCCCCTTGCTGTAGTGTCTTTTCTCTTGTCTTTATCGTTGTCCTGTCTGTTTTGTTGGTTTGTCCTGTCTGCTGTATTGTTGTTTGTTCTAGTCTGTCTGTTTTCTCACAACCCGGAAGACGTACTTAAAGGCATTGGACATTTTTCTCAGAAGCTGGTCAGCATTGGTACAGCATACGATTATAGATGTAGCATGCAGCACCTTGATTTCGACCGGGGTAGGATTCTGCTTTTTACCAATTGCAAATCAGTATGGTGCTAACCTTACATGACTGCTGCTGTATACATTGCACGACTTATGTTACCATGTTGGACATGCTAATGGGATTTATGCTACTGTATGTTTATTTCTGCTAATAAAAATTTTGATTAAAAAAAAAAAAGAATGTCCACTCTGACGTTCCTTCCGCTCTCAAGTGCGCTCGTGTGACCAGCGTTAGCTGGGGTTTTCTGGCGGCTGTAGATTTGGGGGTCAAAGTTTGAAAGCATTGTTTGTGGTTTTGTTTTGTTCCACATTTAATTTTTTTTTGCAAATTATATGATAAATGGTATCTTTAAAAAGAGAAATTGTATATAATATGCGTGGGTTTCATAAACTAGTAAGGAAAATTAATCTCATGCCAAGGCAAGAGATAGCCTTTGTATTGGATCCTGGAGATCACAGCCTGCCATGAGGTTCTGATTACAGCAAGATAACGCGGTGAGGTGACCCTGGCTGTCAGAAACGGGAGCCAGGGTAAGTAAATAGGGGAGGGCTGGCTTTGGATGATCCTACAAGTGCAGTGGTTGAATATAGTAACACACTATGCTACATAGTTCTAACTACAGGCAATGGTTTCAAGCTGTTGCTCTGCTTCAGCCGCCATTGCTGCTACCTGTAATTGTTCGTTCTCACTCTGAATAGCACTGGTTGCGACTTGCTTCCGGTCTTCGCTATGCATATTGTTCTCGTGGCGTTTTAGGTCAGACGCCTTCGCAAATGCTTTTGTACAGTAAGCACAGATGAACGGCTTCTCCCCTGTGTCTCCTCGTGATCTTTCAGGTGAGATGTGTTTGCATGCCACCTGTGCGACAAGGCTTTTTAAACGGTCTCTCGTTGCTGTGTACCCGTTCAGGTTTCTTCAGGTCCGGCGCTCGGATGAAAGACTTTGTACACACCTCACAGCTATAGGGCTTGTACCCTGTGTGAATCTTCAGGTGAGCTTGCATAGTAAATGCTTTGCTGCACATTTCAGACAAAAGGTCTCTCGGCTGTGTGCAACTTCTCGTGTTTACGAAGCCGTGCCTCGTCTGAACGTTTTACTGCAAGCTTGACATGCAAATTGTTCACAATGGCCATATAAATACTCAAATTTCATATCTCCAGTTGCAGTGGTCCATGCTGGTGCTTGTTCATACTTCACTTATGCGGTCATTGTAAGTTAAGGCTTACCCTGGCAACCGTTTGACAGCCAGGGTCACCTCACGGTGTTATCTTGCTGTAAACTCTGATACGCTCATACACACCGCACATTACTGAGTTTTATTGCTGTGGAGCTCTGACACGCTCATACATGTCACGTTTTATATATTTTTTTTGGGGGTGATTTCATCCAGGCAGCACAGTGGCTTGGGCCGACCCTGAAGAGGTGCACATTGGGAAGTTAAAGCTTTTTGTTGCCTGCACATCAAATCAATCCCTTACCTTTATGCTATGGTACACAGGTGGTGCAATCCATCTCTGCCTCTTTTTAAAGCAGTGGATGATTGGGAAGAAACGGTCATCTAACCACATTATGCTTCGGATGACAGAGCTGCTGTTTGGCTCTTTTGGCTGACCTGTCCTTTTGAGCCCAATTTATTTGTTGCTGCATAGTCTATGGATATGTCTTATTTCCCCCTATTTTTTCGCAAGTGGGTCTAAGAAGAATGAGGAAAAGCTTTTCCAATGTCTGCAAAGCCTCAACTGTACACAGACGACACTGTAATCTATACTAGCAAACCAAATCTACTGCAGCATTTGGCCCCCACATCAACAAACTCATCTAAACTTTACCCAAAAGTAGGTGCCCTGTACAGAAACAAATCCTGCCTGAGCCCCGTGGTAAGAAAGCTGGCATAAGCATTTGTTGTACAATTTGCTATTGAATACAGGGATGTAGTGTATGCAGCTGCCCCGCAAACGCGCCTTCATAAACTTATACAATGTAACTAATTTTGTTGATTAGTGCTACATTGTAACTTACAATGTCACAATGGTGGGTCATGTAAAGAACTAAATGAGCAGTTGCTGGAATCCAGACGCACCTTTCCAACCTAGTGGTTTTCTGGGAAGTTACCACTCTACCGGAATAGGCCGCTTCCCCCATCCTATAACCTCCGGATCCAGGTCCAGCACCTTACTTTCAGTACCACAATACAAAAAAAAAGTGGCTAGATCCGCATTTTCCTACAGAGCACCACAATTATGGAATAACCTCCCATACACCATCAAATCAGTCTAAAGTCACTTAAGAGATCTCTATTAGCATACCTCAATACAGAATGCACCTGTAAACATGTGACAGTGAATATTTCCTACATTTATTTTGTGTGTTAATCTGTATATTTGTTTTGTTAATATCTTGCATTTATTACTTTAACAACTAAAATTTTAAATGTTCTTGAACCCAGGACATACTTGAAAATGAGAAATCTCAATGTATCCTTCCTGGTAAAATACTTAGGTAGGACAAAATAGAACCTGAAATTATATTCGAATGCCTGATGCGGACACCCTTTTTCATTTCTGCCCTCAACAAGCAGCTAGGATGGTAGTCTGCTTTAGCAGCTGTAGACAGTCTTCATGTCCACCTGCAAAACAGATTTTTTTTTCCCAAACCCTTTCAAGTTTCAGCCTCTTTTCCCTAAATTTTTTGAGCAATATATATGTGGTTGTGGGAGTAACAACTACTTTACAGAGGATGTACTGAATGTTGGAAGCGTTTGCTGTTTCAGTCTTTGCAACATTACTGGAAGTACATAAAATGCTTGTAGCTAGATATTTATAAAGGCCGATATGTAACAAGCGACCCTTCTGGCGCACCCCCCCCAATAAAATGTACCATTCAGGCTGGCGTCAGACGAGCGCCTGTACTGACGTGCCTCCTGGCGTCCATCGAAGCATTGAGACGCTGCGACGGGCCAGCCACATGCTGTTGCGCACGCACGTATTGCACGCACAACAGCAGCTGTGCGGCAAGCCTCTCCATCAAAGCAATAAGACGCACGTTGACGGAGCTGCAAAACACGACCCTCCATTGGAGGATCGAGCCTTGCAACGCTGGAGCGCACTAAGTGCGTTCAGCAAGGTGGCCAGACAGGTGTCGAGTGGAAGGAATGTCAATGACGCCATCCTTAAATCTAGTTCAATAGCCCTTTGAATAATAAAAAAATTTGAGCTTCTGATATCCAGCAGTCGTGTGTTACCTGTTACAGTGAATAACTCACAGAAGGTAATGTCATAACATGGACAGAAATTGGAGTTAGAACTACATATGCAGAATTTGTCAGTTGATATACATCCTAGGTATTATAAAGCGTTCCCCAACCCCCGAATGGGAATTGTAAAGTCTCATGAAAAATCAACCTCTGAATTGCTCCATTCAGACACTGGCGAATTGACAGCAAAATACAGTGCAGTTCGTCATCACCGAAATTGCCCCATCGAAGACTATCGTGTCTTCTATTCACAGAATCCCGAACTGCACCAAAATTCCAGAGAACTGACGATTTTCAGTTCGACAGATTTAAACAGGCGAGTCCCTTGAGATTCAATGTAAACTTTTTTTAAAAAAAAAGTTTTTGCAAATAACACCTTTTGTAGTTTTAGATGACTTATTTTTTTAAGACTTATTATTTTGACACATTTTTACCGATTTAAGCTCCTATTGGGAGAATAGGAGACTTATTTTTCCAGTTCGGTGAAATTCACTGATGCCAATTCGGTACAATTGAGGTTTTTGACAACGTCTGATAATGGCTTTGGTGACTCCAATTTTGCCAAAACTTGGTTACCATTCGCTAAATAATGAATTCAACGTATTTTCTGCAAAATGCGGTGAATAGGGCCGAATTGCAAAGCACCAAAATTGCACGTAATTTTGGTGCGTTGTGAATAGACCCTATAGTATAACACCTACCCCCTGTCATAATGGGCATCTTTCCCTGGTATCTACATTGTCAAAGATTTCACACATTGCCATATTGAAGAGTACAAACAGCAGGCCGAACTATGCATGTGTTCTCTGGCACTCAAAAGGGAAGAAAAGCCCATAATGTTTTCCTGTAAATTATGCAGCCCACCTGACTAAAAGTCAACGTATCCTAAAATCTTCAACCAGTATTCTACTACAAAAGGATTTCATAAAGTGCAGATCATCCCAAAAGTTATCATTGTTCAGCTTTTAAGCTCAAGAGTGGACAAGATTGGTTTTGAAAAAGCAAGTTTCCAAAGCTGTGACATTATTAAGGTTGTTTAATACTCAATTATCATATTGTACATAGGAGTTACAGGACATACAGAATATACAAGTAGCTGTATCCGTTTTTCCATATGGTGCAAGAAACCACAGTGTGTAAGAATTGTTGCACAAGAAGATCTAGCTAGAATTAATGTTCTCTAACGCCTAGGATGCAAAAACAAGTTTATGATGCTACAACTGTCTGTTTCATAAATTGCGTATGAAATAGTTTTTGCAGCAATTTGAGTTTTGTAGCCTGCACGGCCAGCTGAATCTTTCCCTTTCACAGGAAAGAAGAAAAAAACCACCCCTATTATGAATGCTCCAATAGATACCACATGCTTTCTAGGTACAGAACTAGTCAGTAATATAAAGGATACGGTGTATATTGTCAGTTTAAGAGGTTACGGTAATATTACTAGATAATATCTCCAAGTGTTTTCATTTTTCCTTAGCAAATTAGAATTATGTCATCAAATAATTCCTTTAGCAGCGGAGGCGTGCACTATACCACCCAAAACCTCTCTATGATGTATTACTGGGTCAGCTTGTGTCAATTTACTCAGAGCCTAAATCACTAAAGCCTTTTAAAACATTTGCAGGGACAGAATTAGAAAATCTCAAAAAAAGGCAAAAATATTTAATGACAGAGGAAGGAGGGGATAAAATCTCCCAAAATATTGTGCATGCATTACCACGGCACTGGAACTGAGAGGTACTGCAGTACCTCTATACCTCAAACAAAGGCTATGGTAGCATGAAGGGTACAACACTGGGAAACATAGCAGAACAATAAATACCTGTTTGCCAGCTAAAAAAATGGACGGCTTAACAAAATATTCTAAATGTGCATCTTTTCTTGTACGCTGTGCAGTTGCAAACATAATTCACATGGAAGTTTTTGTAAACAAAACAGACTGATTACACAGATTCTTTATTACTGGAGGCAAATCTCCATGAAGTCAGCCACAGCAATGTGTTTCATTAGTGTTCCCAACAGAAATTCGTTTTCTCTTTCCAGCCTGCTTATCTCCATAAAGATGTTTTAATTTTCCCTTATAAAGTTTGTTTTTTCGCTGACTTCTCCCTTTCATAAATTCACCGTCCTATCCTCTTAGGTAAGAGTTAAATAATTATTAATGTTACTAGAAAGTCAAGTTTTCTTTTAAAAAAAACCAAAACACCCTCTTGTAGCCTTAGGTCCTTGTTAACCAATATTATATTGGGTCATGTCTCAGGAAGCTGGTTAATATCCGTCAGATTTGTGTCATTTAGGATCACTCGAACTGCCTCCAAAGTCTCTGTCTGCCGGATGCGTTCCAACTGCACCTGCAAGAAAGCAGCAACCAAAAACAAGACTTCAGTACAGAAATAGTATGTATGTCAATAGACTGCAATTCTCACTAAAGGCTCAGAAAAGTAATCAGTCGAGAGATGCAAATCCATAGAATGTCCTAAGCAAGCTAGGAGAGAGCGGGCAACCTCAACATGCACCCCACGTAATAATTAAAAAAAAAGCAACCCAACTTTGGGAAGAGGAAATGGAGGGGGGAGCGCGAAACGGATGGGCCAGGGAGAAAGGGATGGGGAGAGACACCAACAATATAAACTTTAATGGTTTTTTAACCGTCTCTCCTACAAAATATTAATCTGATGGTCTCTGACAAAAGCTCTTGGATGGATTAGTCTAGTTATAAAATACAGAAAATTTGTGTCTTTCTACTTTTATTGCAACAATGTCAGACACTGCAACGGAGTTCTAAGATCTATAAAGGTGAGCACAGCACCAGCATGAGAGCATCACCGCCTTAGACTGTAAAATAAGCTGTTGCTTTAATGGAGTATAAAGCAAACGATAAAATAATTTGCCTGACATTCCAGAGTCAGGTACCGGTTGTTACTTTGACATATAGTTACAATACTGATCTTAGATATATATTACCACGGGAGACTATAGGGTCTATTCACTAAGCACCGAAATATCAGAGAAACCCCTGTGCTTTTCACTTCAGCGCAGTTTGGCGATTCCATTTTGCAGACATGTCAGTGAATTCACTGTTCACTGAATGATCACCATAGTGCACTGAAGATGGAGTTGCAGAGGCCCCACGAAAAAGATGGAGAACTTCACCGAAGTAGCCTTGGTGAATTCCACAGAACTTAAAAAAAACAAACAGAACTCTATTTTCCAAATAGGGGGTATATAAATAATTTTTTTAAAAAAAGGGAATTAAAATGTGTATAAAGAATAAAAAAGGTCCTTAAAAATAAGGAATTTGTTTTCTCTATAGCCAGTCACGATCGCCAAACACTCCCAACGTGTTGAAACAAAAAGATAGGGTGTAGTGCTCCTCAGTGACCATGGTATGAATTTGTATATCACAATAAGGACATTGGTCAGGGTCACTGAGGCATGCTACACCCTGTTTTTTTGCATTTAGTGTTCTAAAAAAAATAAAGGCTTTTTGGTGAAAATAAAAATGGTCTATAAAAATATTGCGTTTTTACATTGAATAATATGGGATTTGCCGGTTTAAACCTCTTGACCTGAAACACCAAAAATCAGGTCATTTTGCCTACACTTCAGTGGTCTGAACAGAAGAATCATTACTTCTCTATTGGACAAAGATTACCAAACTGCACTGTATTTTGCCAGCAATGCCCTGAAATGTAAACGACCGGTGAAATTTCCTGTTCGGTGGCAAGTTCTGCTCTTAGTAAATAGACCCTTATATTTAAAATCCTTTAATAAAATAAAAAAGTTAGCGTTTACCTGCAGAGTCTGGGAAAGCTTTACAAAGTCTCTCTGCACTTGTTCACTCACATCCAACTCAGTCTGCAGTCGTTGTGCCTTGTTCTTTTCTTCAAAACATAGCTGTTCAAAACGTGCCTGAGAGCCAAAATAATATCCAGTGATTAACAGAGATAAGACTTAAATGCATTACCTAGATATTTGGTACAGCAAAAGTAATCACCTCCTACTGCGATACTGAAACACGGCTTCCCTTCCCTTTTCATAATTTGTTCCTTTTTGGCACAATAGAATTCCATTATTTGAACAGAAGGCTCTGTATTTTGCTCACTACATCAGCGAAGTCTATTTCAGAAGTTTATGAATTGTGTCTCCAGTTAAAACTTCAGTCTTAAAAAAATACAGGTTTTCATTTTCCTCCCCATAGTATATTTTTCCTTTTTCAATAAATTCCCCCCAAAAAATGTATCGTTTGCACAGTACTAAATGACAGCAAGTGAGGCTGAAATAAAGTTGAAGTCTACATCCAACCCTAGTCTCATTACTTTCATTTTATTGAAAAAGAGGTTTAGAAAGATTCCAGTAACATTTCTGTTACCATGAGCCAATATCAAAGACATATAAACACATACGCACCTTGGCTGCGGTTTCTTTCTTAAGCTGATCTTCCAGAGAGTTCTTCAGGTCTGTGACAGACTGGAGTTCCTGTATCCTTTCTTGCAATGTAGATTCCAACTGCAGCCAAAAAGAAACCATTGTGTGATTCGTCTACGTGTCCATTTGTGGGTTGAAAAGTGGACGAACATTTACAAACAGGAACAGAAACAAGTGATGTATTGTAGAGGGCCCTTCTCATATGAGCTTAAAATCTAGAGCTGAGGAGGAAGAGGACAAGAGGAGTTTCTCAGGAGGAGTCAGGATCACTAGCAGTCATGTTTGAGAAATGAACAGGACATGGAAGTGACCGCTTTCATGATGTGGAGGTAGTCGAGCGGTCTCCATAAATAATATGGTATGCTAATCTGAACAGAAGAATTTTGAGGAATTTCTGGAAGGCTCAAGGATTAGAAGGGAAGAATGTTTCAGCAATAAAAAGAATAACAGGGTTATTCAGAGAGCGGTGAAAAGCAGGAGAATAACTGGAGAATGGAAAATTCTAGGTCAAAATAGCCAATTTGGAAAGTGAGATGAAGGGGAGAATTTTTCTGGTTTGGCTATTTTGACCTAGAATTTTCCATTCTCCAGTCATTCTCCTGCTTTTCACCGCTCTCTGAATAACCCTGTAAGTAAGGAATCATTTCAATAAATACCTGCTCTTTTTCGGTTTTTAGTCTTTCCAGTTCAGTTTTTAAGCTTGAAATTGATGCTGTAGGGTGGGGGGAAAAAGAAGAAATGTTTTAGTGACAGCACTAAAGAAAAAACTTTACCAAAAACACTACAGACGACACGAATAATAAAAAAAGTTTCTGGGCACAAAATGTGCATCCCTTTATAATTTATATGTAATTCCCGATTAATAATTTTAGGTTTTACCCAAAACTGAAAACAAACCTAGTTTGTAAAACATTCATAAAAAAACCATTCATTCAAGGATGTAATTTTCCAATAGATCTGTGTTTTCATCTTCATTAGCCTGTACTGTAATATGACCTCAGCCACTCCATAGTGAATTGTGCACAAAGAAAGGAAAGTCAGAGCTTCCGTCATAGGAAGTGTATAAAGTTACAATATAATAATCGGTATCCATGAAATGAAGATAGTTTAAAAGTTGTGATGGTAGAACTACATCTCGAACAACTCTCAGCCACAGACTGATGAGGAATTACAAACTTAGACCCCAGCAGATGAGAAACTACTGCTTTGAAAATCTGTACTTGGCAGGTCTTCCAAAAATCTACAAATTCATTTTGTATATTTTCTACATAAAAAATGCTGTGAAAGAGGATTGTGATTAATATCCCTATGAACTACAGATGATGTGATTTGGTTTTACAATATTTTATCAATATATCTTAATTTCAGAAAATATGCTCTATTTTACAGTTATATATGTATCAGTAGTTATATTTATGTACAGAGAAATTTTTAATGATCATGCGCTTCCCTTTGACGAGGTGACCACTAGCATCAAACAATATTTCATTGAGATACACATCCATCCATGGGAATTTAATTGCAAACAACTTTTGTTTAACAAATGAACTAATTTTTAAGAATTTGATGGATCTTCCTAGTCAGCAGAGCTTCTCATTCTGGTGACCACTTTAAATTATGAGTATTACATAACCTTCAAAAAGAGGTTCTGTAAATGAGAAGTCCTACTTCAAAGTCAGATGTTGAATACAAATTATAAAAACCTGACAAAACCCATTGATATAGTCGATGGATAAAATTACAACTAAAATACAAACAACACAAAGAAAATAAAAAACTTTAGTGGATTAGTTGAATGGTTAAATAAAAGGAAAAAAAAAATATTGCTTCAAGTCTTCTCCGAACACAAACAAATGATTTTGCTCTGGAACACACACACTTTGATTTAAAACATAAACTGTGCTTACCTTCTAAGATGTCTGGAAAATGCAGTGATAGAGAAAGGAGGAAAGAAGAGAAGGTAAAAAACAAGAACTATAGGAAAGAAAGGAAAGTTTAAAATAAAGATCTTCAGAACTTTAGCTCACCCTCCCTCTATATTTGCATAGTCACAAAAATCCAAAGCTAATACATAGCACTCTACTGCATTGCCCAAGGCTACATTGAGGATTGCGAGGACATGCATTCGATGCAGCATTTACTACATGGTGAAGGTGGTAATCTACACTAAATATGATTTGACACTCTTGTGATCACAATGTGTGAGTAAATCATTATAAATATATCAGCTAGGTGTTTTTAAAATCTATTATATTTACACATATTCTATGTTGTATTTACAGGCATCAGTAACACAAACTTACAGGGTTATTCAAAGAGAATCGAAAAGCCACAGCACGGTCGGTGACTTTTCGTTCAATTCGGTTCGATTTGGCGATCCCATTTCGGCAACCCTGCGGAGTATTCAGCAAGCACCACAGGGTCGGATTTTAAGTATGCCCAGAGAAGAGGTAGACCATTTATGCGTGCCTTTATCTACAGGTAAAGCACCTTTTATCCTGAATGCTTGGCACCCTGAGCATTCCAGAATTTTGGAGAATATAATGCTTTGGAGGAAGGAGACCAAAGCGAGAGAGCTGTGATCCACTTCTAGTTGGGCGCACGCTGCAGCATTTTTTCATGGACATGCTGCAGAGTGGAATTACAGGTAAAGGATGCTCTACCTAGATCGCTACATAATACTATTTACCCTACCTTTGTGTATATGGAAGGCTTGAAACTAAACCGGAAACAAGTTGTTTAATAAACTTTAGGGGTTGTTCACCAACCTCCAAATTGGCCCCAAATTGCACTGGACGGTGAATTTCAGGCCAGTTGGTCTATTCACGAAGCTTTCAATTCACCGAAATTGCCCCACAGAAGACTATTGTGTATTCACAGAATGCTGAAAAGCACCGAAATACCAAGGAAATGCTCCGATTTTCAGTGTTTCTGTTAGGTGAATCCCATAGGATTCAAAGTGAAAATGCAATATCTTTTAAAGAAAAAAAATAGACAATTTTGGTGCTCTTATTTTTTTGGAACAGGCCTTTTTTTTTTTTAATTGTAATAAGTTTTTATTGTTTCAGAAAGTTTCACAAGATACATATAATAATGCAAGGAAAGTTGCTTCAAAACAAGTAACTACAGTATAGTTGCAGATTTAAATTTGGGTGACAGTAAACAATTTCCACAAAATGCGTGTAAGTGTGACTGAGACCATTAGTGTGCAAACAAGTAATAGCATACAATACAGATAAGGTAACAAAAAATGTGGGGTATATAAGTAGTAGACGTAATTTGGACGTGAGAAGGGTGGGGAAGGGTGTGGCATGGCGAGTTGATGAGCACATGATAGTCGGTGACAACTGTGTGAAGTGCGTCACTTACACACGAGGGCGGGCCTCTGACCAGTAAAACCAGCGGCGTAGGTGGGCTGCGCTCGTGCCTGAGGCACTATGTATTAGCTCCTCAATATCTTGGGTGTTATGTACTTCTCGAAGCCATTCACGTATAGTAGGAACATTAGGGGTCTTCCAATGACGGGGCAACACAGCCTTAGCCGCGTTTAGTAAACGTATTTCAAGCGTGCGTTTATAGTCTGCATGTTCCAGAGGAGTGTGGAGCAGTAACATAGCTGCCGGTGTAAAGTCTGGAGGAGATGCTGAGACTTTGCAGATGGTGCTATGGACAGCCTGCCAGTATGGCTGGAGCAAGGGGCAAGACCACCACAAGTGGAGTAAGTCCGCTTGTGGCGTTTTGCATTTCCAACATGAGCCATTGTGTGTGGGGTCAAACACCGCCAACGTTTTAGGTGGGCGATACCACCTAGATAGGAGCTTGTAGGCCGTTTCTTGAGATTTGGTGCAGGCCTTTTTAATTATTTTTTAAAGGACTTTGTTATTTGGACACATTTTTACTCTTATCCGAAGAATAGGAGATGCCTTTTTCTTTTTGCAGTTCTGCGGCATTTGCTTATGCTAATTCGGCACAATAAGGTTATTGTCCACATCTGATAACTGCTTTGGTGACTCCAATTTCAGGAAATTACAGTGACCAGTCAATAAATGTGAATTCACCGTATTTTCAGCAAAAAGGGAATTGTTGAAATGCGGCGAATTGCTGCAAAACACAAAGCATTAAAAATGCATGCAAATTCTGTGCTTTGTGAATATACCCTTTTGTATGAGCCATCCCATTATTTTGATGCCTACCTATCCTTTACACCAGTGTTTTCCAAACCTGTCCTCAGGACCCTCCGCCTCGCCAGGTTTTCCAGGTATCTGAAGCACAGCACAGGTGAAATGATTTGCTGCTCAGTGATTGCAGGATTCAGTCTGCTTTTTACCTAGGAGATCTGCAAAATCTGGCCTGGTTGAGGGTCCCGAGGAGAGGTTTGGGAAACACTGCTTTATACACACAAAGTGTACTTTGTTTTTATAGTCGTTTGTAGGGCTGTGCAATTACCGTATTTTTCGGACCATAAGGCGCACCGGGTTATAAGGCGCAATATCAATGATCGACTGCTAACCGGGTTTATTTTCATACATAAGGCGCACCGGGTTATAAGGCGCACTGTCGATTTGTGAGAAATGACCTTATGGTCCGAAAAATACGGCGGCAGCACAACATGGGACAGTGAGTGAGTGATGCCGCCGCTGACCACGCCCACACGCATGCGTCCACTTGAACCAGCGCGGGATTAGGGCGCGTGTGTGTCGTGTGGGCAGATCATCAGCCTGGCAGGAACAAATTGTTCGCTCTCCTTCAGCTTCCACCAGGACCACCCAGACACCAGGTATGTGCCTGCCTGCCTGTCCCAGCTGGCTGAAGGGGCGGCCTGCTTTCTCTACGGAGAGCACTGTGGAAACACCGGCTTGCTGGAGGTCCTCACACCCCAACCTCCTTAAGTGCAAAGGTCCTGAGCCAGCAGGAAGAAAGTGGGGTTGGTATCCTGCAGCTCCCACCAGGCTCAGCCTTCCCAGGGCTGGCGGGGGACAGGGTGCTGGGGAGGGCCCAGGGCAGACTTCACCTCCACCCTCAGATAGGAAACTGACACACCTCCAGGCCGCCCCCCCAGCAAGGGAGAGGAAATTTTTGAGCGCTGTGTACCACATAAAGAAAACACAGCCATACATTAGGCGCACCGCAGTATAAGGCGCACTGTCGATTTGTGAGAAAATTTAAGGATTTTAAGTGCGCCTTATGGTCCGAAAAATACGGTAATTGCAATCGCAATCGAATCGCAATTTCTGACCCTGCAATTTCTAAATCGCATAAGGCTGCAATTTTTGGCTCCCTGTTAACGTCCAGCGGCATGGTGCTTTGGGCGCTCGCAGGGGGAACCACGTGACGAGCCGCGTTCTCGCGGCTCGTCACATGGTTCCCCCAGGCGAGCGCTCAAGCTCCATGCCGCCGGAAGTTAACAGGGAGCCGAACACGTGGCGCACAAAGGTGAGCTGGGGCAGTATTTCCATGTGCTGGGGCAGTATTTCCATGTGCTGAATACTGAATTCATTTAGAATGTATGTAGCATGTTTGAAAAAGCAAAAACAATTGGCTAAATCGCAAATAAAATCGCAATCGCAATATTCATTCAAGAAATCGCAATATGATTATTTTGTCAATATTGCACAGCCCTAGTCGTTTGTGCCAAAAATTAACCTATTGCATAAAATAGGCACTGCTGATTTTTTTTGCACACTTACCTATTTCCTCTTTGCAATTCTCTATTTCATTTTGGAGTGTTTCTTCGATATTTTCCTTCTGACACTGTTCAGCTTGGATCTGATCTTTTAAGAATAGGATTTCTGCCTTTAACTTTTCCTCAAGATGGTCCGCTGCAGTGCGGACGCTGATAATGTCCTCACGATACTTTAAGACCAGCTCGTGCAGTTCCTATGTCGATACAGGATATTGCCAAGTGAGCCAATTGCTCAAGGTTAAGAACATGAGATTAGATTGTTCAAAATAAGGTATAACTGTAATTGCATGTTCTCATAATCATTTATAATGTACTATAAAGCAGTAGAAGTTTTAAGATTCCATACAGTGCAAAAGTTATACCCAAAAATTACATGACCGGCAGCATTAGCCTATGCTTGTGTTATCTAGCAAACAGGTGCTAAAACTGTTGCGTGTGTTATGGGATGCTGCAGAAGATGATGTTAACTCTAGGGCTGGGCTGCCAAACTCCGACCCTGCCATATGTGTCTGGACTACAGCCCCACAATTCCATAGCCATCTATTGCATTGCAAAAAATTCTGGGAATTGTAGGAATCAACATCTGAGAAGTCGGGAGTTTGACAGCCCTGCTCTAGGGGGCAAGACCAAACCAAGACACTGTTAAATAAAAACTCACATCAATGGTATTTGGGAGAATGAAATGATCAGCTTGTTGAAGAGACGAATGCAGGCTGTGCTTTCCTTGAAGACTCTCGTTGTCTTTCTGCAATCTAGTAAGTTCTTCCGAGACCTGCTCCCTTGACTGCATTAACACAGCCTGTAAAAACAACCTTAAATTACTACTCCCCAATAAACCGTTCCTATATTAGATTCCAATTTATTCTAACGTGCAATGCCAGTAAATCTTCGATTAGTGAACATTTACCTTCAGACGCAAATTCCAATGCTTCAGGACCTTCGGGAACCAAGTCCAGCTAATGGTTCTCAAGGTTTAGAGAGCCACTGGATTTATCGGAGCGTCCAGTCCCCCAGCGATCAAATGACATTCTGCAGGCAGCATGTCAGATCCGCCAGGACTTGGGAGGCCAGCGATGGATTTAGTTACATTTTAAACGAAAAAAAAAGTTGAAATGGGAAGGAAGGTGCTGAGGAGGGGTTATTGTTTAACCCCTCCATTTCCCCCTCCTGGTTCACTTTAAACTTTGTAGGAGGTAAAAAGTGTTTTCACCAATGTAATAACTACACATAAAACACATTAATTGTAATAATCAGATTTCACGAATACGGTAGAACACAAATCAGGAAGAAAATGTATGCACACAAGAGGCCTGGGAGGTGCTCTTGGTACACAAAGGCTAACTTGGGACTTTCCCTTAACCATACACCCGGCTGTCCTGTACTGAAGGAGTAAAGTCATATGTCAAATTTGGTTATTTGTAAGAATGAAAAGTAGAGGAATATGATATTTTTACTAGTATACCCAAATACTTTATTAATGGCATTACCATTTGTTCCTGAACACTTCTTTTTGCTGCAGAGAAAGCATGCTGTACTTCAGTAAGCTGGGTTTCAGACTCCTGGGCTCGGAGCACAAGTGCAGATAACTGCTGGTACAAACATGGCACAGAGCACAAGGCACGTGGTTAATAAAACAGTAACCGAATAAAAAAAGACAAACTTATAAGACGGGGATTCCTAAAAGAACAACTGCCCTGGTTTCCAGTTTATGGAACATAAATTGTTTAAAAACTATTTATTGTCCAGGATCAGGTGAGATTAGGGGGGGGGGGGTGTTTATTTTATGTTGCTGATAGCTTACATATGCTTTGTTTTTCTCTTTTATGTTTAGTTAAAATATTTTACTCTTTATGGGTCACTGGGTGCATAAATTTTGTGATCTTTTGTGTAGAAAAGTGCCCCCCACAGTATCTTTACCTCGTCTGGTCGTCACTGGGTGGCTTTTGCCACAGAATGAAGTCTATGGGTCAATCACCAACTTAAATAATTGTATTGTGTGGGATGTATTCAAAAGACGTCGCCAGGGGGTAGATTAGAAGTTTTTTTTAAGCACCCTTTCAAATGTCCTTCAGCTGCCATCTCTTATTTCAGCCTTGAGAACAATAGACCTCCTGCTGCCTTATCTAAACATGCCGTTCTCTACCTCATTAACAGTTAAATAATGTACAAGATAAAGCACAGTCACAAAGTAGAGAACTCGCCATACAATTTTGGTAAATGTTGCATCATGGAAATAATCCACAAAATGGAAAGCGGAGATAAAAAAAAAGGATTTATTTTCCTTTTTACATGCAATTACCTCAAAGAGGAAAAAAACAGCAGCATGTCTTTTATAAGGTGGGTTTGTAATGCACAAGTAATCTAGTTACAGCTTATGTAAATTGTAGTGTCCCTTTAAAATGAAGTGTCCTCAAAAGGCCTTACATGTTGTGTTAAAGCGTACAGTAAATAATAAATCACCTGAGCGCTGGTATCCTCTGTGTTCTGCTTCAAATAACCTTCTAGATCCTGCTGGTCTTTCAAACTCCTCTCCAACTGGTCATTTGCTTGTCTCAGCATTACTTGGAGCTTTTTAACCTAAATAACATACATATATTAATGAAATAGATATTTTGGGAGACATTCGCATTATTTAGACAGCATTTCATAAAAACGTGGATTCATAAAACGTGGATTGAACATGCCATCGCGCTGTAAAACAGCTATTAATAATAAATTATAATTAATCTTTCACATTGGATCAAGGCGTTTAATAGTTCCTTTCAGATTTATGGTTAAACTGATAGAGAATAGGAAGTTTAATATTGGGAATATAATTTATGGCAACATTTCTTATTAAATATACTGAAATCTCTAGACATAAATGCAAAAACAGGCCAAGTACTACACCATAATTACAAAAATTATTTTTATTCACTATATACCTATATATCTAGATTGTAAATTCCCACAGAAATAAGGCCCTCACGTCCTCCTATATCTGCAGGCAGGAATACTGACCTGCCTCCTGTATGTATTGTAGAATTATCCTGTCTTTACCCATTGCACAGCGCTGCGGAATGTGTTGGCGCTTAAAGGGACACTAACAAAAAAATCACCCCCCCCCCCGTTTTTTAATCCTAACCTATCCCTATTCCCTTAATAGTTATTTTTTTGTTTTTGTGTTTTTAACTGTAATACTTACCCTAAAATCCTCTTGTTTCCAGCGCCGTTTTTTTTTTTAATATACTCACCTCCCTCCTCTTCCGCTCCCGTCCTTGTTTCTTCTTCTTGCCTTCTGGTTTACGTGAGAAGCGCGCATGCACGCCTCTCACGTAAGCCAGCCAATCGGCAGGCTTCCTCCCGGCTCCCTCTGAGGATTAGTGTTGCGCGCAAGAGGATGCGCGCAACACTAACCCTCAGAGGGAGCCGCCAGCTTCTGCTGTGAGTTGGAGACGTCATCGCGCTGAAAGCGCGATGACGTCTCCTACCTCGGCAAAAGTCGGCAGAAGCGGGAAATATGATTCCCGCTCTGCTGACTGACAGCTGGGAGGGCGGCGTAAACTTCTCCGCCTCTCAGCTGTTTTCAGCACTTATAGCTGAACCGCTGAGCGTAGGGAGGGGGGACAGAGGGCAGGATACTCCGGGCATCATGACCACCTAAAATAGCTTAGGTGGTCATGTTGCTTAGAGTGTCCCTTTAATAAATAATAATATCTACAAAATGTTATAGATCACACAGGTTTTATAACGCTTATTTCACCCTTCATAATTTTGGGAAGCAGTTACTCCCCACCTCCCAAGTGATATGAATGCTTGTACTTGCCCACTACTATGTAGGCAGCAACCAGAGGCCAGCGTGACAACAGACTCTGCACTAGACCCGGTCAAACTGTGATTTAGGATATATCCTCCCAAGCAAGAGATACCACATTAATATATGCTTAGGTAGTAATCCAACAATAACCTGTCTCCAACAAGATCACAAACTGCACATCTGCTAGACACTTAGTGTGCACTATGGGATAGTGAACCTAGCGTTTGGAGGAGTAACAGCTAACATCAGGACAAGTGACTTTAATGCATGCCCCCCCCCCCAATATTACCTTCCTGACGCATAACCTGTGAAAAATCGGTTAGCGCATCAGTGATTAGCTTCCACGAGTTTACAGTATTTTGCGCATCCTATACGGATTAAGTAATTAGCTGTAGCACTTTTCATTACCTTATTGAACCGCTAATTACTGCAGTGACGCGCAAGCCAGAATTTTATCGACACCTAAATAGGTTGGTACTAACAGATTCCTCTTTTCCGAAACAATTTAGCACCCCTTAAAAACCCACCCAATACATCCGATACTCACCTCTCATCCCGCGACGAGTAACAGTGGCCTGATCCGGCATTTATTGTCGCCGGGAGCAGAGTGAGACTGGGGACAAGTAGCTGGTCAGAAAGTGGTACTACATGTATAGAACAACTTGGGCTCCGTGCTTCCTTGAAAAACCAGAAACTTAATGGTTTTCAAACATTTTCAACACATCAGCTGTCATGCCCAATGTGTTGAAATTAGGGGGCACATTCTGGATCGGATTTGCAAACGAATTATGCTTGCAAAAAGCAAAGTTTCTTCACATTGCTCTAGAATAAGACCTGGTCATATATACTCAATATCTGTAAACTAACAGGTGCTTTTAAAGATCAAGTATATTCAACCGTGGTAGTGTAGAGTATAAAATTCAACACTTGTGTTAAAGTGTTTTGTATTTCAGACGCCTTAGGGTTCCTACATAAAGTGTTACTATAAACCTCAAAAGATACTGTCATTAAATCTCTAACACAGACGAGAACATCTTATGCAACGTAATGTGTGAAATCCAATTAAGAATCTTTAATATATGCAATTGAATGGTTTCACTGTAGACTAGAGGAGCCACATGGTTACACTACCTCTGTCTTACAGTAGAGAGTTTTAAGATTTAAGTCCTCACTTGATCTCTGGTTTCAGCCTCCTGGGTCTGGATCCCTTGCAGCTGCTTCTCGTAGTTGAAGCACATGTCACAGCGTCTGCCCAACTTATTGCCAGCTGTCTGCACCTGAAAACACCCCATATGTGAAATGTAAACATGCAACGTAACTGATTACAAATCTAGTCTAGATTCATACAATAAATACCAAGTAATAACAAAGAGCATTACAAAAACAAAACACCAGACATGAACAAGAGAGATTATAGGAGAAAAAATAATAAACAGAGAGAGAAGAAATCTGATACAATAGTATGTGTGTCACATGTTATTCTGACGTCAGTTGCATGTATTTGGCTATTGGTTTTTTAAATGCAGAGGCATTTTGCAATTCACCTCTTTTTGTAGTAAATCCCACTCAGACTCGCTCACTATGCGATAACCAGATTGTGGGACATATGCACACTCCACTTGAGTAACACTCGAGATAAGTGAGGCGGTCTCCTCTTGCTCAGGAGTCATGGCTTTTATTGCTTTCTCCTGATCTTTGGTCAACATAAATCCACTTGGCATGTGCAACGACCCAAGAGAAGAAGAGTCAAAGTTCTCTGAAGTAGAATCTGCTCCAACCAGAGGTCCGAAATCAGATTCATCAAGATTTCCTGCAGATTTTGCCTTAGTGTTAAAGCCCAGTGTTTTTGTCTGTATTGGTCCAGAGGTCCCAAGGCTGTCTGTTGACTGTGTCCTTCGAAGTCCATCTTTAAACAAATCGTCCTGTTTATTGTACGAGTCCCCCTCATTTAGCGACAAGTCTGTGTCTAAGGAACGTATTGAGCCATATGTACTGTTCATCAGTTCCTAGAAGGGGAAAAAGAAAGTAAATTTTAAAGGTTACAAATGAAGTAAATGTAAGTGCAACAAAGCACTAGGGCTGTGCAATATTGGCAAAATAATCATATTGCGATTTCTTGAATGAATATTGCGATTGCGATTTTATTTGCGATTTAGCCAATTGTTTTTGCTTTTTCAAACATGCTACATACATTCTAAATGTATTCAGTATTCAGCACATGGATATACTGCCCCCAGCTCATGGATATACTGCCCCCAGCTCATGGATATACTGCCCCCAGCTCATGGATATACTGCCCCCAGCTCATGGATATACTGCCCCCAGCTCATGGATATACTGCCCCAGCACACCTCTTTGCTCCGCGTGTTCGGCTCCCTGTGGCATGGAGCTTGGGCGCTCGCCTGGGGGAACCACGTGACGAGCCACGAGAACGCGGCTCTACACGTGGTTCCCCCTGCGAGCGCCCAAAGCTCCATGCCGCCGGAAGCTTACAGGGAGCCAATAAAATAGATAAAATTGCAGCCTTATGCGATTTAGAAATTGCATGTGCTAAAATCGCGATTGTTTTGCGATTACGATTAATTGCACAGCCCTACAAAGCACCTTTTCCTGAGAAATCTGAAACTAAAGATTTAAAGAACTATCCCTTGTACTGTATATTTCCAAACTATGCAAGGTAATTTTTATGACCCTCCAACTAGTAAAAGCACAAATACAGTTACAGTAGCAAGAAAAAGTATGTGAACCCTTTGGGATTACGTTGAGTTTTGCATGAATTGGTCATAAAATGCGCTCTGATCTTCATCTAAGTCACAACAATTTTAAAAACACAGTCTGCTTAAAATAATACAAACACAAACATATGTTTTCAGATTTATTGAACATAACATGTAAACATTCACAGTGCAGGTGGAAAAAGTATGTGAACCCCTAGCCTAATGACTTCTCCAAGAGCTAATTGGAGCCAGGAGTGAGCCATCCTTGAGTCCAATCAGTGTGATATTATTGGATGTGTTGCTGAAAGCTGTCCTGCCCTTTAAAAACACACACCAGTTTTGGGTTTACTAGTTTCAAGAAGCACTGCCTGATGTGAACCATGCCTCGCAGAAAAGAGCTCTCAGAAGACCTACGATCAAGAATTGTTGACTTGCATGAAGCTGGAAAGGGTTACAAAAGTATCTCCAAAAGCCTTGATGTTCATGTGTCCACGGTAAGACAGACTGTCTACAAATGGAGAAAGTTCAGCACTGTGGCTACTCTCCCTAGGCGTGGTCGTCTTGTAAAGATGACTGCAAGAGCACAGAGCAGAATGCTTAATGAGGTAAAGAAGAATCCTAGAGTGTCAGCTAAAGACTTACAGAAATCTCTGGCACATCCTAACATTTTTGTTGACACATCTACAATAAGGAAAACATTAAACAAGAATGGAGTACATGGGAGGACACCACGGAGGAAGCCATTGCTGTCCAAAAAGAATATTGCAGCACGTTTGAAGTTTGCAATAGAGCACCTGGATGTTCCACAGCACTACTGGCAAAATATTCTGTGGACAGATTAAACCAAAATTGAGTTGTTTGGAAAAAACACACAACACTATGTGTGGAGAAAAAAAAGGTACAGCACACCAACATCAAAACCTCATCCCCACAGTAAAACATGGCGGAGGGAGTATCATGGTTTGGGGCTGCTTTGCTGCCTCAGGGTCTGGACGATTTGTTGTCATTGATGGAAAAATGAATTCCAGACTTTATCAAGACATTTTGCAAGAAAACGTAAGACCATCTGTCCGTCAACTGAAGCTCCGCAGAGGATGGGTGATGCAACAGGACAATGACCCAAAGCATACAAGTAATTCAACAAAAGAATGGCTTCAAAACAAAAAACAAAATACGCCTTCTGAAGTGGCCCAGTCAGAGTCCTGACCTCGACCCGATTGAAATGCTGTGGCATGACCTTAAGAGAGCGATTCACACCAGACATCCCAAGAATATTGCTACACTGAAACAGTTTTGTGAAGAGGAGTGGTCCAAAAATTACTCCAGATCGTTGTGCAGGTCTGATCTGCAACCACAGGAAATGTTTGGTTGAGGTTATTGCTGCCAAAAGGAGGGTCAACCAGTTATTAAGTCCAAAGGTTCACATACTTTTTCCACCCTGCACTGTGAATGTTTACATGTTCTGTTCAATAAAAACATGAAAACATATAATGTTTGTGTTGTATTATTTTAAGCAGACTGTGTTTTTCAAATTGTTGTGACTTAGATGAAGATCAGAGCCCATTTTATGACCAATTCATGCAAAACTCCACGTAAACCAAAAGGGTTCACATACTTTTTCTTGCCACTGTATGTCCATATATATTTAGACACAGGCACAATGTTAGTTCTTTTCCAGGTATTTACCAAAATATATTCAAGCTATAGTTCTGTAATGGATATGGGCTGACAGTGCACTCTCAAGTTTAATTTGAGGGTATGTACATCCAAATTGGAGGAAGGGTTTAGGAGTTGCAGCTCTTAAGAGTAGCCAGGCCCCCTTTTTTCAAGGGACCAAAAGTAATTTGACAATTGAATCAAAAGTGGTTTCATGGCCAGGTGTGGGCTACTTCGTTATTTCTTCATCAATTAAGCAGGTAAAAGGTCTGGCGTTGATTCTACTGGTGGTATTTGCAATTGGAATCTATTGCTGTAAACCTACATCATGCGTTTAAAAGGAGCTGTCCATGCAAGTGTAAGGCTTCAAAAACAAAACAAATCCATCAGAGAGATAGCAACATTAGGAGTGGCCAAAACAACAGTTTGGTACATTCGGAGGGAAAAAAAAGAACACACTGGTGAGCTCAGCAACATAAAAAAGCCTGGACGTCCACGGGAGACAACAGTGGTGGGTGATCACAGGATCCTCTCTATGGTAAAGAAAACCCATTCACAACATGCAGACAAGTGCAGGACTCTCTCCAGGAGATGGGCGTATCGTTGTCAAAGTCTACAATCAAAAGACTTCACAAGAGCAAATACAGAAGGTTCACCACAAGCCATGGTTAAGCCTGAAGAATAGAAAAGCCAGATTAGACTTTGCAAAAAAAAAACAACATCTAAAAAAGCCAGACCAGTTCTGTTAAAGCATTCTTTGGACAGATGAAACCAAGATTAATCTGTACCAGAATGACAGGAAGAAAAAAATGGGGAGAAGGCTTGGAACAGCTCATGATCCAAAGCACACAACGTCATCTGCAAAACATGGGGGAGGCCGTGTGATGGCATGGGCATGCATGGCTTCCAGTAGCACTGGGTCATTGGTGTTCATTGATGTGACCGAAGCAGCCGGATGAATTCAGCAGTGTTTAGCGATATACGGTCAGCCCACATTCAGCCAAATGCAGCAAAGTTGATTGGCCGGCGCTTCACAGTACAGATGGACAATGATCCAAAACACACTGAAAAAGCAACCCAGGCGTTTTTGAAGGAAAAGAAGTGGAATATTCTGCAATGGCCAAGTCAATCACCTGATGTCAAACTGATTGAGCATGCAATTCATTTGCTGAAGGCAAACCTAAAGGCAGAAAAGACCCACAAAGAACAACTGAAGACAGCTGCAGTTAGAGCCTGGCAAAGCACCAGAAGTGCAGAAACCAAGTCTTTGGTAATGTCCATGGGTTCCAGTCTTCAGGCAGTCATTGCCAGTAAGGGATTCGCAATAAAATATTCATAAATAAAATGTTCATTTTTATTATATTCATTTGTCTAATTACATTTGAGCCCCTGAAAATGGGGAGACTGTAAAAAAATGGTTGCCGTTCCTACAATTTGTACTTGATATTTATGTTCAACCCCTTGAATTAAAGCTGAATGTCTGTGCTTCAAATTCATTTGGATGGTTTCATTCTAAATTTATTCTGGTGGCTTAGAGCCAAAACTATGAAAATCATGTCTGTGTCCAAATATATATGGACTTAACTGTACATACATAGGAACCTAAAGAAATTAGTGGGGGGGGGGGGGTCAGGAGGCAGGAAGGTACAGGTAAATCTGAACATGTTTTAGGCAGTCTAATGGTTTTCAAATAAAAATAAATATTGCTACCTCTTGGTTTTGAATATTTTGAACAGATTCATCCAGGGCAAACATTTTTGTCTCATCTTCTTTCTTTTGCTTCCTTTCCTTTCTTCTTTTCATTCTTTGCTCATCTTCCTGCCGAAATAAAATGGATAAAAATAAAAAAAAAAGCCACATCTAAAAGCCTTTAAAGAAGGTGATCCCTGTCACAGACACTGTGCTGCACTATGTCTAGGTTACCTGGAGTTTCTGCCTAGTTTTGTGTTATTGTGACAGTCACATACCTCAATACGGAATGCACCTGTAAACATGAACATAATGACTATTTCCTACATATTTATTTTTCTGTTAATCTGTATATTTGGTTTTGTGTTAATATCTTGCATTTTACTATTTTGTATTTCTGTAACCACTCAATGTTCTTGAACCCAGGACATACTTGAAAACGAGAAAAATCTCAATGTATCCTTCCTGGTAAAACCCTTTATAAATAAATAAATAACTGGTGGTACCTGGACCCAAGATTGCTTTTAGGAGGTGTAATATTGGCTCCTCATATTACTCCCCACCTGTTCCTATGTCCGAGTCGCCTATGCCTATATGGGTACAGTGTCGGTGTTATTTGTCTATATTGTTATTGTCAATATGGTTATTGTCCATGTTTATAGGTTACGGTTATTATTGCGTGTGACTGATACTACAGCCCTTTCTAAACCCCCTCCCACACCTTATAGAATTTTTTTTTAAAGCTGTGAAAGGTTTGAGTGGTCTTTGTTTGCCAACCGTTGCAGCTCTATCACACTGTTGTATTTGTGCTGTTATCAGTTAGCTAACTTCTATAGACAGTCTGATACTCAGGCGGCGATTACATGGTACTCTATTTTTCATGATTGAACAATTAAAATAGTGTTATGGCTGGGGAGCTGGATCACCAGAGGAAGTCATCTTCCATTGGTCCCCAGGTCCCTCCTTGCTCTGTATATATTTGCTTCATAGGTTTCACTAAAATCTGTTTTGCTCCAGCAACGAGTCCTGCCTCATTTCTGGGGAATGCTATAACCACTCATTACATTGTGCCTGTCCTTAAGCTTCGGGCTAAGGGCTGGAGAAGGCATGAAAGATCGCTGGTGGGAGAACCGATGTCCTGCAAGGAAGCAGCATTATCAGATGTAACACCTATGGATTGCGGAGATCCTCTAGACCAGGGTTTCGACTCCAATCCTCAGGTCCCTCTAACAGGCCAGATTTTGCAGATCACCTTGGGGAAATGCAGACTGAATACTGCAATCACTGAGCAGCTAATTAGATCACCTGTGCTGTGCTTCAGATATCCCACAAACCAGGCCTGTTAGTGGGTCCTGAGGATACGAGTTGAGAAACACTGCTCTAGACTGTAAGCTCCTATGAGCAGGGCCCTCTACACCTCTTGTTTCCATCATATGTCTCTTTATCTGTATCTTGTTACTTTTGATTATTGTAAAGCGCTGCGGAAACGTGGCATATATTATATATTTATTTTTTTTAGATATTATATTTATTTATATAGCATAAATGAGGACAATAATAATAATAAAAATAATCTATTACAACCAGGAGCAGACAGACCAATGGGGTATTCGGGCACTGCTAATTGGGGCCCCATCAGTCTGCCTTGTTGCCCCTGTAGTGCAGTAACGTGCATGGAGCATCATGGGGATTCCCTCCCCATTGCGGAGGATGCTCCATGCATGTCGTTCTGTCCCTGCTCAGTGTTGATCTGGCTCTGAGCAAAAGCTTCAGCCTCAGCGGGACTCTCCTTGCGCAGAGCCATATCGACTACTGCAGAAGTCATTGTGCATGCATGCGATGATGTCATAAAATTGGATTAAATCCCATTACAGGAGATGCAGGCAGGACCAGATTTACATCAAGAGCCTTTAGACACAGGAATTTGGCACCCCCCCCCCCCCAACCAGGGAAAAAAAAAAAGGGCCAAAGCTACTTATTTTGGTGGAAACTAGGACTCGGGAGTTCCCTACCTGGCAGAGGGGTGAGGAAGAGTGTCCCTTTCTGACACCACCGACCATCAATGGGTGTCAGTTCGCACACCAAGGTGTCAGTTCGCACACCAGGAGAACACCTTGGTATGCGCCTGGTCGTCGCTGAACCGCGGGGCTGCGACTACGCGCTGAGTGCATCCTCCACACCCTAGTGCGAAAGCGGAGTACGCGCTCATCGTGTCATCCGCAGCCAAGCGGTTAAAATAATTTATCTTCTCACCTGGTCTTTCTTTTTCCTTTCCTCTACCTGCCGAAGCTGTTCCGATGTCAAGACAACTTCCATCCTCTTCATGTCTTGCATCATCAATCTTTGGGACTCCAGGAACTGGTCGTTTGCTTTCTGCCATGTATGCTTCAACTGGTTGTGCTGTTGTCTCTCTTGCTCAAGAAGATGGCAGACTGAAAACACAGGAGAACGGTTATGAATGATATGAAAATTTCTGAACCATTTTTCTTTTTAAATTCACTCCTGAAAACACAGCTGTCAATTTGATTTCAATTCCGGTCATCTACATGGCTCTCAAACGTTAACACCGAAACAATCCCTCGATTTAGTAGACCTGTCATTACTTCAGAAAAGCTTAATAAAGGAATTATTTTAATAAAACCAGATTATCGTTTCGTAAATGCTTGTAACGAGTCAATTTGAACTAGACATATATGTGGTTTGGTTTTGTGTGTATGGCAGAGTGAAAGCTACTGTAAATCTGGAAGAGATCATGCAGTTTGCTACAAATATTCTCTCAAAGTAAAAAAATGAAAATCACATTAATATGCTCAACAAATATCAGGCAAACACATTAATATGTTCAACAAATATTATCAGGCAAATACACTGAGTTCTATTCTGTAAGTAGTGAGCTGCTGCTGTCAAACGAAGTAATTGGCATGTTGGATATCTCAGTACTGTATCTATCCAGAAAACCACATTTAAAAAAAAAAATAATTAACTATCCTGAATCAGCGTATTTTTCATTAAGCGATTAGATGAGCCGACGATGACAAGAACACTGCTATCACAAAATTGCCCTTGCCAGCAGAATCTCTACACCCAGTGATTGGCATCCGTTCTGAAGCCGCTGAAACTATAAGGTGAAAGATTTGGAAATTAATAGATCCAAATCAGTCCACGAAATGTCAATAAAAGCCATAGTAAATCACTTCAAAGACCAAAGCTGCACCTCATACTTTTGATGGTCATATAGCAACATACACATCTGAATGCAGCGTTGTGATGAGTTAAATAAAATGTTTAAGAAATCTATGAAATATTACGGTGATTTATTTTCATACTAAAGCCGGTGCAGTTCTAATGAGTGTATTAACTTGTGGCTTTTTCAGACCCAATACACCACATGACGAGTGATTAAATATTCATTTAATAGGATTCAATTTACAAAAAACATAAGACTTTAACTGTGGCATTTCTATTCTCATTTTGAAGTGCAATAAATCTGAGCACAGGATAATGCCACAAAAAAGTCAAATGTTATACATATATTAACACGTACCAAATCTATACACAAATTAGTGCCGTTACCTTCATGTAGCTCTTTCCTCAGCTTTTCAGCATCCTCTTGAAGCACAGATTTTTGTGTATTAAGAACCGCTACATACATTTCCAGGTCGGTGCGACAGGATTTCTCAGTTTCAAGGTAATGATTCATTTCTTTCGCCTGGCAAGTTCAAATGGGAACCAGAAACATTAAAGAAAAGTCATGTAATAGAAACATGGGACACGTGATTAAGCGACAGCAAAAGAAAAGGGGGGGGGCCAAAAAAGCGTTCCTTTATGTTAAAAGCACACCCTGGATATATTTTCTATCGATTTAATTGTACTTGCTGCAATCAGCCTTTGATAGAAGGGGTTCCTATCTGCTTTTATGGCCGATTATATCTTGAAGAGGAAACTGAATAGGATTACCACCCAGTTACCTACTTGGGTTATGTGTGAAGAGCTTCAAAGTTAAAATAGTTAAGTATCACTTGATTTGACAGACACTGAAGACCACACTTTACACAAAAAGAAGGGACATGAAGACCTTTTGCAAGGTTACTCAAAATAATCCCATAATGTTTAACACATTCTATGTGGGCATAAATACAGACATAATCAAAGAGCACGTAGACAAAGTATCAGACATGCTACATTTATAGTCCAATAACAGAAACTGAAGTCTGTGCCGTATATTCAGGTTCTCTCAATACTCCGATCGTAAAGGCCAAACTATTCAGACTGTGGTTTCATTAACAAACCACAACTCTGACCAATTACATTAACACCAGAGAATATTAGATGGCTGAATAAGCTAAGTCATACGTGACTACGCAAAGCAAAGTGGTGGATAGCAAAAGTATAGGGGCTCTATTACATTCTCCGCGCAAAAGCGCAGCGCAATTTTTTTGCGCTCAGCATTAAACGTTAACACGTGTAAATCAACGCTGGTATTACGATCCGAGCGCATCTTTTCATCCGTCCGAAAAAAGATCGCACGTAAAAAATATGCACGAAAGCACGCGCAAAATAACACTGCGTGCAGAAATCTGTGTGCGGACTGTTTTTTCACGCGATAGAGCCAATCTGAGTTAAGAACCACAATTGTCTCCCGTTCAGTTTTTGCGCCGGTCAAAATCAATCTGAGTATATATGCTGCACCAATAAAAAAAAATAAAAAAACGCACAGCCACTCAATTTTATTGTTTGGGTATGTGTAGAATGTGTAACTATACTGTGCTGTATTTTTTTTTTGTGCTGGTGTATTTCGTTTCGGCCAGAACGTTCAGATTTGCCATTAACACCAGCTTTTCAAAGACGTTAAAATTATGCGCGCAGATGTCGTTTGTAAAAATTTGCGCATCGTTCGTAATACCATCCGCGTGCCAGCGCACAAACGCATTTGCGCTCAAAATGTTAAGTATGGGATGTGCGCACGAACTTGCGCGCACGCAGGGTCACTCGCGTTAGACGCTAGCGTGTATCGAAGGGTTTTGCCCTCGTGTTAATGCGTTTTTGCGCGAAGAGTGTAATATTGCCCTACATGTGGAAAACCAAATGTAGTCACAAGCAAAGGAGGTTAAAACTAGAAATTGGAAGGAACAAAATGTGTGAGCCCGTGTCCGTAACATTCTTATACCTTAAATAAAAAGGTATAGGATATACAACCTTGGACGCCTCCAGCTCTTTTATTTTTTCCTCAGCTTCTGTCAGTTTCTCCTTCAAAGTGCCAATCTCTTTCTCCATAGGCATTACAACAGAACGAAGCTTTTCAGCATCTTCCTGAGCCTGAAACAAGTAAACAATTATTGGGAGACACACAAAACACCAAAACTGTTACTTTAAGGATAGACATTCTACAAAATATATATTTTTTTCCTTGTGAAGACCACACGTTTTATTGATGTAGAAGGTATTACCATGGATAGGAACACGCAGTCACCTCTCGCAGTTTGCCAAGATAGGTAAATTTTAGATGTGACAAGATTCTCACAAACAAATACCATGTACATATGTCCTCTTTTACTATTCTATTAAGAATGTCAGCAGGGGATTCCACACAACTAGGAACAAGGGTTTACAATCTCAAGAGAAGCCGATATCTCAATTCTGGAAATATGACTTAGTACGCTCATCTGACACCAGCCTATGCGCGCCCATACTGCCATGCCTCCCGGCGTCCGTCATAGCGTTGTGAAGTTGCGGCGGGGCCAGCCACACGCTGTAGCGCACGTACGAATCGCTCGTGCTACAGCAGGTGTGCTGCGGCTGTTTAGAACGCCTCCCCGTAGAAGCGCTACAACGTGTGTTTGATAGGGCTGCAAAACGCCATCCTCCACTAACACCCATCAAACTGCATCACTTTACATCGTAGGTTTGATTTTGTCTAATGCAATACATCCCAGCAGCGCACACAAAATTTACAAACCTGTATCAGGGTTTGGAATGAACTACACATATTTAAAATACAGATGTGTTGTTCACAGACCTGTACAGAATAACCATGAAATTTAGGATCCAGAGGTAATCGTTTGTGTTTCCTGTAGCTACCAGGTCCCTGAATTTGTGCAGTCTATTCTTCCACACCATGTGCTCAACATGCCTTTTCTGCAGCACTGTTATGTACAAGTGAAACCAAGTTCAGAAATGCCAGAATTATTTTTCAAAACTTTTACAAAGCCAGCTCTAGCCTAAGCATCAGGAACGAGAACTTTTAAGGACTCTCTAATATATCGATGCTTTAATATGCAAGTCACAGCTGAGAATCTCTTTTTATGAATACAGAGAATGAAAAAAAGTGAAAAAAACTGTACAATAAGTAGAATAAGCAATGGTTTTCAACTAAATTCTATAAGGCCCTCAGGAAACAAACAACTACTTATGTGACCAATGAACTGTGAAGTAAGTAATGACTAACATGTACAACAGAAAAGGAGTATAGAAGGAAAAGAGAAAAAAAATGTCCGAGTCGGCTTTACAGGTTAGCAGTGCAAAATAAGTTTGATATCCTGATATGTGGGCGTTTAGAAATAAGCATATTCTCAAACAATAAAAGATCGCAATTTCACAAATGCTATAATTAACAGGATGATCCCAGCAAACTTCAACAATGGAGGAAATGCCAAAGTTAATTTTCACAATAGTAAATCCAGCAATAGATATTATTACACCTCCAGAATTCCAGTGGTTGCTAGTTTCCATCTAGTCGTAAGGGATTGGGAAGAATAGGATACATGCATGTGGCTACATCTTAGAATAGAACAGAATAAAATATTACATAAATATATAGCCAAACACTTCGAAATAACAATGAAAGGATCAATGATCCAACCATAAGGCCAATATGTAACAAATATAATAAAGTTACCCGGCACTTTGGAAAAAAGCAGCAAATAGAGAGCAGCGCTAAGGATCCAACGTTTCGACCTCAGTCTTTGTCAAAGACTTGACAAAGTCTTTGTCCCTTGACAAAGACGGAGGTCGAAACGTTGGGATCCTTAGCGCTGCTCTCTATTTGCTACTTTTTTCCAAAGTGCCGGGTAACTTTATTATATCTGTTACATATTGGTCTTCTGGTTGTATCATTGATCCTTTCATTGTTATTTCAAAGTGTTTGGCTATATATTTATATGTCATACTTTATTCTGTTATATTTGGCACCAATAAACTGTATTTTTTTGCTATTGGAGTGCATCTTATTTTGATTATTTTCCAATGCTTTAGAGGTTTTTTGGGAAGCCTCTTATTAGAGAGTGCACCCTTGCTTTTTTAGTGTGCATGACAACTAATTTCTTTATTTACATCTTAGAATATACAATTTTACCTCTTTCATTACCAGGTGGATTTCCATAAAAAAAACTCCGGAACCAGTGGTTTTATGGAAAATCACCTTACATAACCACAAGCTGAAAATGCACTCAAGAAATTCATAGTGTATTTGCAGGCAGTATGCTCCTTTTGACAGGCAGATGCCTCTGCTGGCCAGATTGTGGTACTGCTTCTCAATGGACACAGAAGTCCCACGAATTCAAAGAGTTCCTGTACAACGTTTGCTATATCTGCTTTACTGGAACATATGGGGCACATTCTGGAGCCAATTTACAGTCCAAAACGTTGCTGCAAAAAATGTAATTTGCATGCCTCCAGAATATATAAAGATCAATCTTGAACACCTACAGGTACTTTTGAAGACAGCGCCAAGTCATTTATGCTATACTGAAGGGGTTAAAAGTAATTTTATTACGTGTTTTGAGAGACAGTACAGAAAAGAAAAAAAGGAATGGGAGGGAAATGAATTCCAAGCATTCACTTTTTTATATTTCTGCATTTAAGTATCGAGATATTTTAGGACGAGAACATATTTTGAATGTTATACTCTTACATCATACCTTTTTCATATCGTTTTCTAGATTTTCCTCTTGTTGGCCTTCACACAGTCGTCTCCTAAGCTCAGCAATCTCTCTTTCCACAGACTCCCGGTACTGACCCCACTGAGCACGCTCCTGCTCCAGCCTGTGGTGGAACTGCAGCTCATACTCCCGTACGGTCTCTGAAAACCGTAAATGATAATATTTCTAATTAAACACCCACTGTGTTAAGTAAAAATAAAACAGAAAACAAAACACAAACAGCAAAATTACAGTAGAATGCCTACGAGGTTCAATACCGTAGAAAAAAAATGCCATGCTCTCTGACATGTTATTTTAGGATGAAATTGATAGGAGGGTAGATTTATATTAAACAGCAAATCTGTAACCATGTTGAATCCCACTGACAGCACATGCCAATCTTCTGCCCTGGTCTGCAGGTCAGTGTCAATCTGTGTATGAGGTTAAAAGTTTAGCTTTCCCAGGCTACTAGAGTTAGACCTAGCATTCCCTATCAAATAGGGTTTTTTTCACCTTTGATATATGTGGCAAAATTCTTAAACATTCACCAAACTTTAGTATAGAGGACCCCGGCTAATTAACCATTATTTCACTACCAAGTGCTTTTAATAAAAATAAAATCACAACATTTATTTGAACATGGAAGGCATAGTTATTACTTAAATGTGGGGTATAAAGATCAAATATGCATATAGATGATTATTCTTGGATAGGTAAAATATGATAATTGAAAATTAGCTGATTTTTTAATTTTTAATGTATTCGTTAATCCTTGACAGTGCTGTTGCTTATGAAATTCATAGGTGCGTTGTGCAGAAGGTTGTGCCTCAGTGAATTGCTCCAGCTTTCAACCTTTTTGGTCAATTCTTAGAGTTTTTGGCTTGATTTGTGATAAAGCAAATGAAGCAACAATTTCTGATTACCGTATATACTCGCGTATAAGCCGAGTTTTTTTACTCAGATTTTGAGTCAAAAAAACGCGATTCGGCTTATACGCGAGTCAAGGAGCGCAGCAATCGGCAACCTACGGCCCGCCGGCCGTAGAATTAAGGCCCGCCGGTGTCCGTGATAATTTCACGGACACCCGGCCCGCTCCTTCGATGACAGCAGCACCCCGTAGCGGAGGAGCCGGAAATGCGCGTCTTCCGCTCCAGGCGCTGCTGTCATTTGAGACTGGCGGCTCGGCAGGTCTGTCTGCTGGGGCTCTGTGTTACTCCTTCATACTGTGATCAGTGCTGTGCCCTGTATTACTCCTTCATACTGCCCCTGGGTATCAATGCTGTGCCCTGTATTACTCCTTCATGCTGCCCCTGGGTATCAATGCTGTGCCCTGTATTACTCCTTCATACTGCCCCTGGGTATCAATGCTGTGCCCTGTATTACTCCTTCATGCTGCCCCTGGGTATCAAGAGATTCCAGAGGAAATGGTGCAACGCGCCTTCAAGAAATGTGGCATTAGTAATGCTATGGATGGCAGTGAAGACAGCGCTTTGTATGAGAATGACAGTAGTGATGCTGATGTTTGCGAAACTAGTGATGACAACGTTTATGCGGATAGCCTCACACGAGATGCAGCTGAAGCTCTGTTTGGACATACAGATGATGAAGAGGAATCCAGTTTTGAAGGATTTTAACTTTTGGATTTTACCTTGGTTACTGGTTGAGCCAAGGTTTTCTGTACCGTAATTTACGGTATAAAGTTATTGTTGCTACCTTATTGTTTTTGTTGACCCTCTTTTACATTTACAGAGCTAGTTTACTGTTTTTATTTGAAATAAATATTGAAAAACATTTAACCTACTGATGCCTCATTGGTATTTTTTTTTTTTGGTATCTATTTTTATTTTTGAAATTTACCAGTGGCTGCTGCATTTCCCACTTAGGCTTATACGCGAGTCAATAAGTTTTCACAGGTTTTTTGGGAAAAAGTAGGGGGGGGGGGTCGGCTTGTACACGGGTCGGCTTATACCCGAGTATATACGGTATATTAAAGTTTGTAAATAATAAATGCAGCATGTGTGCACATCTATGAGTACAGATTTTATTCAGCTTTTTATTACAGTGAGGGTGGGCGCTGTTAATTGTAGCTTTAGAGTAATCAGATCTCAGTTTTGTTTTTCCTTAGGCACAATGCTACATATAAGGTTTTATCAGCCAATTTTAATTTTACATTAATTTCTATGTAAAATCAAGTATACATGTTTTCGGTAGTGAAAGGGTTAAATAGTGGTCGGCCTCCCCTCTAACGTTTTGTTATTCTTGCTAGTTCTTCAGGTTTTTGCTACAGGGAGATGCCAGACAACACCAACATGTCTGCTAAGAAGCCTTGTGGTATTTTGCATGACCAGAATCAAGGATGTTGCATAAAAATTTAAAATTAAAGGAAGTGGCAGCGATCTGGAACATAACAGTATTGCTGTGCGGTTTCCCACATATATTTTGTTTAAAAGAAAGTTACTATCAGGCATGAACAATCAAATGTGATCTTGCTTTCCCCACTGCATCACCAGAAACAGTATGAAATGCAGTATTTGCGTACACCAATGTTTCTCAACTCCTGTCCTCCGTTGACAGGTCAGGTTTGACAGATATCTGAAGCACAGCACAAGTGATCTGATTTGCTGCTCAGTGATTGCAGGACTGTCTGCTTTTCCCCAAGGTGATCTGTAAAACCTGACCTGTTGTTAGAGGATCCTGAGGACCAGGGTTGGTATATACACTACACACATATTTGCAGATCTTATCCAGTTTAAAAAATGTATTGAACATTTTGCTCTATATCGTAACAATGGAAATAAAAATACAAATAAGTATACAAAAGTGTTGTTATATATATATATATATATATATTAGTGTGATTAATATTGCAGAAGCCACCCGCACATCATAGCAATTCAAAGAATTGCATCCCAGAGCTCCTGTGCCACATTCCCCATATGCAGCAAGGAATTCTGGGTAAGATATGCAAATGACCTCTGTCTCACTTTTACACATCCTGGATCTGTTATTACACAGAACCCTAAAATCAATGCTATGCCACACTGTGGCTTTGTAGCAAAGATAAGGTTATGCAACTGGTCAAAGCCACTCCTAGGACAGCGCTGTTTCAGGTTTGTTAAACCCTCATCAGCTAGGAGACAGGCATGACCAGTTGCAGTGGATGTTTGGACCATAGGTAAGTAAGTGTCTATACTTACCTATGGTCCAAACATCCACTGCAACTGGTCATGCCTGTCTCCTAGCTGATGAGGGTTCAACAAACCTGAAACAGCGCTGTCCTAGGAGTGGCTTTGACCAGTTGCATAACCTTATCTTTGCTACAAAGCCACAGTGTGGCATAGCATTGATTTTAGGGTTCTGTGTAATAACAGATCCAGGATGTGTAAAAGTGAGACAGAGGTCATTTGCATATCTTACCCAGAATTCCTTGCTGCATATGGGGAATGTGGCACAGGAGCTCTGGGATGCAATTCTTTGAATTGCTATGATGTGCGGGTGGCTTCTGCAATATTAATCACACTTTTGATAGTGTGGAGGCTTTTTGTCTCACTTTTAGTCCTTCACCACAACCCTTATAGACACTTATATATATATATATTATAATTATTAGACATCTTGAAGAGTAGGACGCACACCAGGACTTAGGTAATGTAGTAAAAAGCGATGGTTTGTTGGATAGACATTAAAATATCGTGCCCAATGGCACCTGCCGACGTTTCGGCGCTCACATGGGCCTTTATCAAGGTAGTGGGTTTGGACAGACAAATGGTATTTATATAAAATATTAAAAACATCGTTGAGAGACTCACCGCGCATGTAGCGTGCCGCTGGGTGGAACGCCAGACTCAGAGGGGCGTGGCGTCCAAGATCGGTCGGGCGCGCGAATCAACGTCATTAGTCCTCGGCGGGTGCGGACTTCCCGGATGGTAACCAGGGAGACGCGTCCCGGCTTACGAGGACGTTAAAAACAAGAAGGCGGAGGATAACCCACAGGAGGAAAAATAAGGAGTGGAGACAAATTTGAAGCCAAATAATGTGTGCGTAATGCACGCTCTATGTAAGTGTCAGAGAGACCCTCAATGTTGAAGTCCGCAGACGCCAAAAAGGTACATAGTAAAAAATAAATCGATAATATGGATCCGAGTGTACGTATGTACAGTGAAACAATGGAACTGTGTATAAAGTGAACAGATTTGAAATAATAAGAACCTATGAGAAAAGGTAAATATGTGTAATAGTGAGATAGTGGATGAGTGAAAAAAAGCTGTGATCTAACCGTGTGTGTCTATGTACATAGGAGTTCTGATAATGGTGATAGGCAGACTAATAATCAAAAAAAGGGGGGGAAGTGATCAAGAAAAGAGACATTTTACAAATGCTGGGGAAAAAAACGTGAGATAAAAAAGTGAAATGGTGAAAAAAATGTGAGACAGAAGGAATAATGGAAAAATGTGAAAAATGTATATATGTCTAGTGAGGTGAGAAAAAGTGGAAAATATGTGAAAAAAGTTATGGGGTGTGCATGTATAAAAAATGGTTAGAATAATGTGTGTTCTAAAGACTCAAAAGAATAAGTATACTGAGAGAACTGAATAAGATGGCCAAAACTGAATGGTAACAAATGCCATGAAAAGGTAATATATAATAAGTATGGGTAATAATAAAAGACAGTTATTTGTAAAGAAGAAAACGATCTTATAAGGGAAAAGGTTGGAGAAAAGCATATTATATGGAGAATATAATAAAGGAAAAAGAAATATTACGATATGACGTCTAAGAGAAAAAAACAAAAAAAGTCAAAGTAACAAGCTAAACATTATAGGAAGGAAGAAAACGATATATATTCGTTTAAGCCCTTTGGAACAACTGTGTCCAAAGTTCGTATCCAAAAGGTCTCGCGCTGTAGCAAAATCTTTGATCGATTACCACCCCTAGGTAAGGGGGGGGGGCATGATCTATGGCTATAAAGCGAAGAGAAGATAATTGGTGACGATGTTGCAAAAAGTGTTTGGCTACAGGCTTGTCTGAAAAGTTATCTATATGCCGTGGTGATGTTTGACCGATGTCCTCTAATGCGGTCTCTAAGAGTCCTGTCGGTCTTACCGACATCGGGGAGACCGCACGGGCAGGTGATGAGATAAACGACGTGATCGGTAGTACAGGAGATGAAGTGTTTCTTTCTTTCGTACCTAAACAAAGTATTTCCCCTTTTAAAATGGAAGTAGAGGCCTATAAGATCCATCGCACATTGGCCATTCAGGAACATGTTGGCGACACACCATTTACAGGCAAGCAACTCAGACCCCGCAGCACCCAAGACGCGACTACACAAAATCACACGATTCATACCTTCTCACAGCAAATCAACAAGGCTATTCACAATTTAGCTACCAAACAACCCTTCCATTCCAATCTTAACAGAGCAGAATGGGACGCTTTATAAGATCTGTCCACGGACCCCTCTATTGCCATACGCCCAGCTGACAAGGGCGGGGGCACCGTGGTTCTGAATTATTCAGATTATAGAAAAGATATCCTCAATCAACTTTCAGACATCACTACATATCAAAAACTGACGGTTGATCCAACGAACAAAATACAATCTCGCATCACAGCTCTACTTGATCTTGGCCTCCAGGCTGGCCATATAGATAATAGAACACACCAGTTCTGCACGGTGCCATTTCCTATCATGCCCATACTATATACCTTGCCCAAAATCCACAAGAGCCTTCACACCCCTCCAGGACGACCCATCGTCTCTGCCAGGGGTAGTCTCCTTGAACCTTTGGGTAAATTTATAGATTTCCACTCCAAAGATTCCATATTGGCCCTTTCCACCTGCCTCAAGGACACACAAGACTTCATTCAACGTCTACAACATATCATTCTTCCCCATCAAGATGTTCTTATGATCACTCTAGACGTGAAAAATCTTTATACTGTGATCCCTCATCAACAAGGCATAGAAGCGTTCATTCAAACACTAAGCGCTTCAAATTGTTACTCTGGTCCACCGATTGCATTTATCGAAGAACTACTAAGGATCACTTTGGAATGTAATTTTTTTCGCTTCGAAAAGAATATTTATTTACAAACATCCGGAATATCTATGGGTGCCGCCATGGCACCAGGATACGCTAATTCTTACATGTATTTTTTTGAGTTGAAGTACATCTTGACCCCATACAAGGACAGTATCATTTTCTATGCACGATTCGTGGATGATATTTTTTGTTATGGTCCGATACGCTACAGTCATTTGAGCAGGCCTTAGTCAATCTTAACGCTTTGAACACTCCCATCAAATTTTCTGCAGAATCCCATGCTGACACTATTAATTTCTTAGATCTACAGATTCACATTACCGACCATCAAATTGCTTTCTCACTATTCCGTAAACCCACTGATCGAAACACCATTTTACATGCAGATAGCTTTCATCCACCACACTTGAAACAATCTCTTCCGATATCACAATTTCTGCGGGTTATGCGTAACAACTCAGACCCAGAAACTCAACGGATACAGATCAATCAGATGCACGAACGCTTCATACAACGAGGATATCAACGTGAGATTTTATCCTCGGCATTTACAAAAGCTCATTCTAAATTTATTTCCGATGCACCTAACCTCAAGATATCAGAACCACGAATCCTTCTTCCTCTTACCTATCATGCCCACAGCTATGCCATGTCCAAGGCTATACGTCGGAATTGGCAACTCTTACGCAATGACGCCACCCTACCCAAAAAATTTAAAGGAACACCCATGATATCTTTTAAATGGGTCAACAATCTTCGAGACACGTTAGTTAAGACTGACCCTATTACGTCCTATTGCAATACCATTCAACAAGTCAGATTAGGATGCTTTCGATGTCCCAACTGTGTGACCTGCAGTCACATGACATCCTCTCCATTTCCACATCCTACCTCAGGGAAGCGGATCAAGATCAAACACTTCATCTCCTGTACTACCGATCACGTCGTTTATCTCATCACCTGCCCGTGCGGTCTCCCCTATGTCGGTAAGACCGACAGGACTCTTAGAGACCTCATTAGAGGACATCGGTCAAACATCACCACGGCATATAGAGATAACTTTTCAGACAAGCCTGTAGCCAAACACTTTTTGCAACATCGTCACCAATTATCTTCTCTTCGCTTTATAGCCATAGATCATGTCCCCCCCCCCTTACCTAGGGGTGGTAATCGATCGAAGATTTTGCTACAGCGCGAGACCTTTTGGATACGAACTTTGGACACCGTTACTCCAAAGGGCTTAAACGAATATATATCGTTTTCTTCCTTCCTATAATGTTTAGCTTGTTACTTTGCCTTTTTTTTCTCTTAGACATCATATCGTAATATTTCTTTTTCCTTTATTATATTCTCCATATAATATGCTTTTCTCCAACCTTTTCCCTTATAAGATCGTTTTCTTCTTTACAAATAACTGTCTTTTATTATTACCCATACTTATTATATATTACCTTTTCATGGCATTTGTTACCAGTTTTGGCCATCTTATTCAGTTCTCTCAGTATACTTATTCTTTTGAGTCTTTAGAACACACATTATTCTAACCATTTTTTATACATGCACACCCCATAACTTTTTTCACATATTTTCCACTTTTTCTCACCTCACTAGACATATATACATTTTTCACATTTTTCCATTATTCCTTCTGTCTCACATTTTTTTCACCATTTCACTTTTTATCTCACGTTTTTTCCCCAGCATTTGTAAAATGTCTCTTTTCTTCATCACTTCCCCCCCTTTTTTTGATTATTAGTCTGCCTATCACCATTATCAGAACTCCTATGTACATAGACACACACGGTTAGATCACAGCTTTTTTTCACTCATCTACTATCTCACTATTACACATATTTACCTTTTCTCATAGGTTCTTATTATTTCAAATCTGTTCACTTTATACACAGTTCCATTGTACATACGTACACTCGGATCCATATTATCGATTATTTTTTACTATGTACCTTTTTGGCGTCTGCGGACTTCAACATTGAGGGTCTCTTTGACACTTACATAGAGCGTGCATTACGCACACATTATTTGGCTTCAAATTTGTCTCCACTTCTTATTTTTCCTCCTGTGGGTTATCCTCCGCCTTCTTGTTTTTAACGTCCTCGTAAGCCGGGACGCGTCTCCCTGGTTACCATCCGGGAAGTCCGCACCCGCCAAGGACTAATGACGTTGTTGATTCGCGCGCCCGACCGATCTTGGACGCCACGCCCCTCTGAGCTGGCGTTCCACCCGGCGGCACGCTACATGCGCGGTGAGTCTCTCAACGATGTTTTTAATATTTTATATAAATACCATTTGTCTGTCCAAACCCACTACCTTGATAAAGGCCCCTGTGAGGGCCGAAACGTCGGCAGGTGCCAATGGGCACGATATTTTAATGTATATCCAACAAACCATCGCTTTTTACTACATTACCTAAGTCCTGGTGTGCGTCCTACTCTTCAAGATATATATACACCATTATTCTCTAGATTTGTGCACCCAGGCAAGTATTCTATTCGTGGTATGTGCAGGTTGCCACTGATATATATATATATATATATACACACACACACACAAAAAGGTCAAAAACGTGCTATATCATATATAAAAGGCTCAAAAAGGAAACAAGGCTCAAATATGTCCACATGAATAATACTAACGCATGTCATCAACATTGAAACAATGGCCACCAGCAGAGATTCTGTGCAGAGATTAATGAAAACCAGGACGCATGGTTTACAAACATTTAGTTTACAAACAGTAAGAAATATGGGTATATATGTTCAAATATGTCTTGCTGTATAATCAATTAAAATGATTTCACAAAAAAACAGGTCTTTTTTTTTATATCACTTGGTAATGAAGGGGGTTAACATGAAAATAATTATTATTGTTAATTTATCCTTTTCAATATTACTATAAAGTTCTAAACTCTAGATGGTGTCCTTTATTTTGTACTGGGTTTGCATTATTGCATACAGGCAGAACCTAACTTTGGATCCTATACAGAAAAATGTGAAAATGAGATAATAAAAATGGTCATACATCCTGCTTATGTTGATTAGTAGTGATCACAGTGAAATTATTACCAATGCAGCTTCCAAAAACAGAATAAAAATTATTTGTATGTTGCAGAATGCCTGTATATGGAACTTACAGTAACACCTTGTATGTATACTGTACAGAGATTTACAGCAATTGTAACCCCCTGAATCTTATCCCCATACAATAGTGAGTGACCCCAGAGCTCTGACTGTTGTAATCCAACAGTAAAGTCTGTTAAAGCGAGAGTTGATGCTGTTCCTTGTAGCTTCTTTGTGGATTTGCAGTAATACAAGGGAACAGGCGTGAGATGTCAAGAGAATATCATATCTCCCCTGGGAATAAACTAATCTTGCATTAAATAGGTGTGCAAAAGGGGTTTTATGTTCATTGAATTTCAGTGAAAAACCTTGTTTACACGTTTTCGATAGGGAAAGTCTGAACTAGATTGGCATTGAGCCCGAAAGAAAGAACATAAATGAGGAGCTAAATATGTGCGCATTAGAAGAATTTGATAAGGTTATTGTTTGTCAACTAATGGTTCAATAATGTGTATTTAAATATCCTTTCTCAGTCTCTGGCAGAAGCAAAAGCTGGAGTAGTATCCAGTTTAACACACTAAAAAAGAAAAAAACTAAATGTTTACTGTGGATATATGGGAGTCAAAGTGCAGATGGCTTTGTATTTTGCTATGTTTTATGCATGAAGTGGGACTGGACACAGACTGTTTACTCTGCTACCAAGGCAGGGAAGAGAGCGCAAGATTGATTTCAATGTGTATTTAACCAATTTTTGTTAGCATTTACAATCAGCATCTCATAGTGGGGTTACATGTGGTTTTACTCTATTAATACATTAGAACTTAATGCAATAAAAACTGTAAATATAACTAATAAGTCAATCAAATTGTGAAACCTTTCATGATTGCTTGAAGAGATGCCACTTCTTCCTGCCACTGTTTCTTCACTTCATCTATGGCCTCATGCTTGGTGTTCTCAGACACCGTGGCTATGGCCCTGATGTTCTCCATATCTGCATGCGCTTGTGTCAACTGAAGGTTGAGTAGAGCAATTTCATCTTGAGATGCTTGCACGGTAGCTTGCTGGCGCTTCAGGTCTTCTACAAAAAGGGAAAAGGAAAACAGATGGGTATAGGCAGGCTGGAAGAAAATTGTAATTGCATGTGCAAAACACATACGTACAAGCCATTTTATTATTTACAAAGCACGAATAACGTACCGTTTGCGAGAGAAAGTGTGCAGGGACAGATATGTAAGCAAGCGCGGAGGCTTGCTGTCCATGCCGTCACTATCTGGGCTAGGCTAGACAAATAGTGGGTGGCTTAACCCGGCAGCTTTCGCAGCAGCGCGCGTAGGGGTCGTGACAGTCTGCACTGCCGGCTCTGATCGGGACTGAAGGCCTTCGCGCTGAGGGGAGGCAGTGCTGGCCTTGGTCTTTGGTTGGGGCCGGTACGGCATCCATTGGGACCTGGAGGATGGTGGACTACCATTCCCTGAGTGACAGCTGCAGGCCTGAAGAGGACTTCCGCCCCGCATTTCTGCTGGATACAAGCTGATGGGACCCCTCTAGGCCTGCTTGCCCGCTGTTCCCCGACCACGATGTACCCAGTCCCAAGATGGCCCCCCCACGCGTCGCTACCCAGTGTTCTCGGTCAGACACTTGTTAGTCCTCTGACATTTTTGCAGTTCCCCGTCGTCGAGTTATTAACTCCAGTTACCAAAAACACTTCTACAGACACCGCTGTTGTTTTTGGGGACAAACATGTCTTTTGCTCTACAGTGTTTGGTTCTATTTGAGGACTTTCGCGCCGTTTATGTGATTTTTGCCCTTTATTGTGATGTGCATGTCCCCGGCTGGGGTCGTCTATTCTGAGACTGTCCCCCCCCCCAATTTTGGCCTTTGCCATCTCCCCCGCCCCCTCTTATTTCCTCGTCTTTCTCTTGGAAATGTATCAGCTGACTTTTATTGTGTCCCCTCCCCCCGCTTTGACATTTTGAGAGCTTCTTATGAGACCCCCCCCCACTTATGTTTTGCATATTTCTTATGCGTGTGCTGCCTGGCCCTGCGAGACCAGCCTTGCTGGTCGGAATGTGACCCTTTTTGCTAAATAAAAACCTTAAATATAAAAAGAAAAAGAAAAAAAACAGCTGAGAGGTCAAGTAGGATGAGAATAGAATAGTGGCTGGGGTTTCAAGGAGTTAGGTCGTCATCGGTGAGTTTGGCAAGGACAGTTTCTATTGAGTGTAGGGGACGGAAGCCTGATTGCAGGGGGGTTAAGTAGGGAATTGTAGGACAGGAAGAGGGGGGGGCGGTTGAAAACTAGTTTTTCCATGAGCTTAGAGTTAAATGGAAGCAGGGATAGAGGTCAGTAGTTGCGTGGAGAGTTGGGAATCGAAGGAGGGTTTCTTTAGTATAGGGGTAACCTGCGCATGTTTGAAGGTGGATGGGAAGGAGCCAGCTGAGAAAGATAGGTTGAAGATGTGTGTGGGAGCAAGGGCGAGGGAGGAGGAGAGTTGAGGTATTAGATGTGAGGGAATGGGGTAGAGTGGGTACGTAGTGAGATGTGAGGAGGACAGTAAGGCCCCGTTCACACTGTGCGATTTATCGTGCGGATTTTGCCGCAACGTCGCAGCAAAATCCACACGACGTCGCGCTGTGTAGCTTCTCCAATGGAGCTGTTCACATCTTGCCGCGTGACGTCGCATGTCGCTGGTACATGACCCTTTTTTTGCGATTTGCTATCTGCGAATCCAAAACCACAAAACCGCAACATTATCGCACTATGTCGCAAATATGAAAATCGTGCAATTTTCAAATCGCACAGTGTGAATGGGGCCTAAGGAATGGACTTCCTCCTCAGTGGCTGGGAGGAAACAGCAGAGAGTAGCAGAGGGGGTTTCTGGGAGTGGAGGTTGTGGATTACTTTGTTACAACGATTTTGTTTCTATTTATGTACAGCAATGACAGGACTCTAGCACAGACCCTGGGGTGTTGCCACTGGGTGGAGGAACTGCACTGCCACGGTTTTATTCTTACTTTTAACTGGAGTCCTGTGCCACCAGCCCATCCTCCCTGCTCCTGCTCCCCAGTACAGAGCTGCCATCCCTCCCTTTGGTCTAGTCCTTGGCCAAACTCCCCTCTCTCTATCCGCTTGTTCATTAAATTATTTTAAATGGACACTCTTAGCAGTGTTCGTTCTAGGAGAGGGCAGACTTGGGCTTGAGCTGCACAGCCAGCACCAATCCATCACTCTGACAAGGTGCTTGCGTACCTTGTGTGCGAAAAGTATGCAGGTTACGCGAGATACTCAATCTTTTTTTTATATTTAAAAGTTTTATTTTGAATAAAAGACACGTATACAGTAAGCAATTGATATGCAACAGGCATCACAGTTGGTGGCATACTGTCTAGCAAGGCATTGGTTTGCAGGAAAGTAAACAAAAAAAAAACAACAAAATAAAAGGAAAACAGCGAAACCTCAGGAAGCCATCATACAATCAACAGCAGGAAACAATATAAGCAGGTAGTAGTGAAACAGGGTACAGGGGCCCTCCCCACCCCAAAAGAGAAAAAAAAAAAAAAAAAAAAAAAAATAATTAAAATATATGTACATACATATACACACCCTAATATGGACGGGGGGAGAAAACCTTCAGAGAAGGAAGGGTGGTACTCGGTGGCTCACCCCTTGCCCTCCGCAGAGTGGTAGGGGGCCACAGAGAGAACCACTGGCACGGGCAGCCACAGGGCCGAGCGACAGTGAGAGCCTAGGTGACCGTCGCACGGCTCACCTGGAACTAAACCCACTCTCCTCACCCGTCCGGGGGTAAGTGGGGGGGAAAAAAAAAAAAAAGGGTGGGGGAGATATCAAAGCTAGATCATTTCAGCAACAAAAACAAGAACAAGAACAAGAACAAGAAGGGGGCAAGTGAAGAACAAGACAAAAACCACAAAGAATCCTCTGGACTAGGCAAGTTAGTCTGGGGCACGGCGCTGTCTCTCCTGCTGCGAAGGTGACACGTCGTCATGAGTATCCGCCGAGGCAGACACCAAACCCAAATTCAGCAGGTGTGTCCGCGCCTCCTCCAACGTGGAAGCCGTTAGTATTTCCGAGCCACTGTGAATAAGCAGGGATCCCGACACCCCCAGCGATAACGGATAGCCTGCTCCCGGAGGGTAGCCGTGATGTCACTAAACCGGCGTCGGGCCGCCAAGGCCAGAAACGGTAAGTCACGGAAAATGGCGATCTCCATGTTCTCAAAGCGGGTAGGTGGAGCCCGGATCGTCAAGTCCAGCAGCCGGTCCCTAATCCTGATGTCCCCCATAACCACAATGACATCTCTGCAGGCGTTCAGAGGAGCCATCGCCGCCTTCATGACTCGGATCGCCGACAGCGCCGGATTCTGAGCGTCCTCCGGTAAGGCCACGACCTTGCGCACGAAGCGGTTGATGAGGGGTAAGAGCCCAGGGTCAGGGATAGAGTCCGGTATACCCCGCAACTTGAGGTTCCTTCGTCGATGTCGGGTCTCTAGGATCAACACCGCTGACTGCAACCCCGCCACCTGAGCCTGGAGTGCCGCAACACCAGAGGAGGTAGCAGCCTGCGTGTCCTCTAAGGCCTGGGTACGCGTATCCATCTCCCCCATCTCAGATCGAAGGGATTTGAGGTCTGTACGCACCTCCGTAAGTTCCCTGGCCCATGAGGAGCGGGCGTCCGCCAAAAGGGCACGGATGTCATTTTTAGTAGCCGGTAGGTCCCCATGGTCCGTCGGGACAGTAATTTGAGTCGCCGGTGATAAGTCAGCAGGGCCCGGGTCACCACCCTCACCCGACGTCGCTGGCGATGGAGTCTGGGACTGTCTTCCCCGCAATCCGGCCAGAGAGAGCCGGATGTCCGGGAGAGGGGGATCTTCTGCTGCTCCTGTTTTCTTCTTACCCATGGCCGGGAAGAAAGCACCACGAGGCGGCAAGATGGCGTTCCGCTGTCGAGTTCCACTAGGCCAGAGGTTCTGCCAGCAACAGGTAAGGGTAATCCTCGAGGGTTCCGGCGGTCCACTAAGTCCAGCACTTGCTCCCAAAGCCAGTTACAGACAGTGGGGAGGTAGATACAGCAGGAAAGTCAAAGAAATCCCCACAAAAGCAGGTAAATTTGCAGGAGCTGCTCGAGCGTGCGACCATCCACCTCCAGAGCTTAGCCACGCCCCCCGAGATACTCAATCTTTGTATGTAGGTACGAATGTTACGTGCACTATGCAAATTACGTAAGGAAAAAAGTAGGGAGGGGTTGATTTTTAAATAGGGTTCCTTTTAAGTAAACAAAAGTAAATTGTATTTTATTTGATTAATCGATTAATAAAAAAAATAATCTGCCAGGTAATGGATTATGAAAATTGTACAATGAGTAGGGCTGCAACTATCTTTTGAATATAAATTTATACTGGGTTATTCAGAGAGCACCCTCCTGTTCGCCGACACTGCAGTGAATTCAGCATACACTGCAGGGTCCGCAAATTGTGGGGAATGGACCAGCCGAACGCATCCGAAAAACCGCTGCTGTCCTGCTGTGTGCTCTGAATAGATTAACCATTACTTCTTCATGGGGATTTCACTGCCGCCAAAGCTCACCGTATTTCGCTGGCAATTCACTAATATTTGGCAAAATGACAGCTTTTTGAATAGCTGAATGGACACGAAATTGCACCGTAGAGGGAAATTCACTGTTCGGTGCAATTTCGTAGCTCTCAAATGAAAATTTTGGAAAGAAACCGAAGATGCCTTTTCCCCCTACAATTTATTTTAAAATTTTTTGCATAACTGTATTAATACTAGACTTTATTAAATTAATATCATGAATTTAAATTCATCCACATTAAAAATTTTAAGATATTCTTGTCCTATTTTCTTGGAGTTCTTTTGCATCTAGTGCAAACATTCATGTGTAAAATTTTTGGACACACATTTTATAGTTGCAGAAGACCTCTAAAATTGCTGGGATGTGTAGGTCTTCTGCAACTATAAAGTTTATTATTTGTTGTGTGGAGGCTTTTAATATAATTTTTTTGCCCTCCACCACAACTTAAATAAGTAGATATATATCTATAATGGCTCAGATGGAGCCTAAACATCAGTCTGTTTCTCTCTAATTTAACCCCTTCCCGACCGCTGACGTACCCTGTACGTCCTTTGTTCGGGTCTCCCTTAGACCCGATGACGTACAGGGTACGTCAGCGGCGCCAAATCCCCCTCCCGCCCGATACTCACCTCCCTCGTCGGATCCCACGGCGATCTGACAGGGAGGAAGCCTGCCCATGTGATTTACATGGGCAGGCGAGGCTGATGACGTCGCCACGCTGCGTGGTGACGTCATCAGAAGGTGCCCCCATGTGTTTCAATGGAGGGGAGGGGGGGCTCCTTCGGAGCCCTCTATCTCCCCAACCATTGAAGCTAGGGAGATGCCGTTTGCACCGCTGGAGAGGGGAGAGCCTCCCCTTTCCAGGGGTGTATGGCATTAACCATTTCGCCGCCGGATCACGTTGCGGCGCCAATTGGCGCCAAAACGTGATTCAAACCTGGAGGGGGGCTGACATCTTGGATGTCAGCCTAGCCTCCAGGTCCCCCCCCACCCACTGACAACCTCACCATATGTGTGAGGATGTCAGTGGGCCAGTTAACCCTCTAGCTGCCATGTAGAGATAAGGGGATCCTAAGGATCCCTTTATCTCCCGATCCATGGCAGCTAGATGGTCATATTTGCCATCATTTGAAAGGCCTGATTATGGCCTTTCAAATGATACCAAACATGACCAGGTTTGGTTTTTAAAAAAAATGTAAAAAAAAATTAAATAAAAAAAAATAAAATAATTTTTTTTTTTTTTTTTTTTATAGTTTTTTTTGTCTGGGGGGAGTTTAATTAAATAGGACCTAGGCTGTCATCTAAAAATAATTAGCACAAAATGGTCAGAATGAGCGCAGCGCACATAGGTGAACTGGCTCAGCAGTGAAAGGGTTAAAAGGTGAAAACATGTAAAAATTGGGTATTTCTATTCTCGGGATAAAATTTGGAAACTATTTAGCCGGGGTCTTTATTGGTGGTTATAGCTTTAGGGGATTAAATTACGAAAAAGTGTGTTTTTACCATTTTTTTCATCATATTTCATATTTTTTTTATATTAAATTATTGGATATGATGGAAATAATGGTATTTCTAGAAAGTCCATTTAATGGCGGGAAAAAGGGTGTATAATATGTGTGGGTTGAATAAACGAGTAAGAGGAAAATTTGATCTAAACACGAGCAGCGCAGAAACGTAAAAACAGCAGCGGTCACTAAAGGACGGATTTGTGTAAAACCGCCCGGTCACTAAGGGGTTAAAGGAACAAACAAACCGTTCCAAAACGTCTCATTAACTTTTTGGAGGCATGGATGTAAGCTCCCACATTAACCCCCCCCCCCCCTCTTGTCCTCCGAGCAGACACTGCTGGCAGGAAGGGAAAGGGGAGTACAGTGGAGGCGCTAATGTTGGTGGATATGTTTAGGTTGTGCAGCCGACAGGGATTAAAACACAAAACCGCGACAGAAATGTGCAAATGTACAGTAGGAAAAAGAGAGGATCCTAGTGGCGCAGTCTCTTTTGAGAGTGGTCTATATAATACAAATAATATGGGTATGGTATTCCCACTATTCCAAACAGTGCACGGTCGAAAAGACCACTAAAGTGCTGCTATGGATAGAGCTAAGTGCAGTAGTTTTACTGTGCAAAAAAAGTGACAGTTGATGTCTTGATATATTCGAATCACATATAAAGTGCAAAGTGACAGTTGATGTCCTGATATATATATAAAAAAAAACAAAAAAAAAAACATATAAAGTGCAAATGCAAGTAGAAAGTGCATATATAGGTGCATATAGTGCAATTGAAGGTCTTTCAAAAAGTTATCCTTATAGAGTCTCGTTTTCCAAATCACTTGTGACGGCAAAAAAACAGTCCAACCGACCATATATTCTGTATTGAAGACAAGGTAGTCTGGTTGAGTCTCCACAGGGGCAGTCCAGAGGCTTACGTGAGGTCCTGGTGCACTGTCTTCACCTAAGTCCTATATAGACTCCCAATTCCCCAAAAATGGGAGGAAAAGAGGAGAGGGATAGAAGGGAAACAAAAAGAAAAAATAGTGCAATATTGACTGATACAGAGTTAAGTGCCCATAGACAAGGGAACACTTACACTTTATAGAGCCTCATGTACCGGCTCTGGTGTGGAACGCCTTGGGCCTAATTGAGGGTAGCCTCTGCCCTACTTTAGAGTTTTCTTGGGGTGGCCTCTGCCTTTCCTTAATGTTTGCTCGATCGTCTCATATAGAAAAAGAGAGATCTTCATAGCGCGATTTGTAGCCAATGGTTAAAATAAAGTAAGTAGAGGTCAAAACAAACTCACAGATGTTGGAGCCTTAGGTTCCAGGCTCAACTTGTAGGCGTGTGGTACTGCTTATTTCGGTGGGTACCTTCACCTCTTTCATCTGCAGATGGTCTTCTCCAGATCAGCAGCACAATAGACAGCACACGAATCTGAAAAGCTTCTCCATGTTCCAGCAATTAAAAAAAAAAAAATGTATAGAAGATTTTAAAAATAAAGATTGCATCCACAGGTTTGGAAGATCAGATGAGTTTCTTCTGTGCAGGAAACCAGTCAGCAGGACACATGTGATGCATGGCAGCAGTAAGAAAAAATACTTATTTTTTTCTTACTGCTGCCATGCATCACATGTGTCCTGCTGACTTGTTTCCTGCACAGAAGAAGCTCATCTGATCTTCCAAACCTGTGGATGCAATCTTTATTTTTAAAATCTTCTATACATTTTTTTTTTTTTAATTGCTGGAACATGGAGAAGCTTTTCAGATTCGTGTGCTGTCTATTGTGCTGCTGATCTGGAGAAGACCATCTGCAGATGAAAGAGGTGAAGGTACCTTTATAAATAAATAAATATTCCTATTAATGAGGCAATTCGAATGGCCATAAATTCAGTAATTACAAGTGTAATACAGAAAATAGCCACAAGATATATAAATAAAACATTCAGCATAAAAAATTCTAAGTGAAAAAGTGATTTTATTATTATTTGCTTATTAAATTTAAACTGAACACTAATTTATTTTATTGCGTATACAAAACTTCAGTGTATGAAAAAAACAAAAATCCTGTTTACTATTGCTCTTTAGCACATTAAGGCAAATGGATTATTCCACCTTACCATTTTATATTGCTTTAATTTTCTGTTTTCTAACATTAGTGTAAGAGAAGTTCGGGTGCGTCTCAAAAATAAAACACAAACAAAACCAGGAAGAGCGCACTCCAGCCAAACACATTCAAAAACCTGCAACAATAGCTCCATGCATGGGTGCATAATACCATCTTTTACCACATGGTGAAAATTTCTTAACTCTGAAGCTTTGTTGAATAAAATGGTGGAAATTTGGTTGGCAATGAACGGCCGTGACTTGCTTAAGCCTGCCAACAGCGTCAATGCAATCCACCCTCTAGCAGGTCCTACTCTGCAAACCTAATGACTGCCTATCATGGGATAAGGGTGGATTACAATGACGCTGTTGGCAGGCTTAAGCAATTCATGGCCGTTCATTGCGAACCAAATTTCCACCATTTTATTCAACAAAGCTCAGAGTTAAGAAATTTTCACCATGTGGTAAAAGCTGGTATTATGCACCCATGCATGGAGCTGTTGCAGGTTTTTGAAGGTGTTTGACTGGAGTGCTCTCTTCCTGGTTTTGTGTGTGTGTATATCTAGAATTATCCATCTCATCCAGTTTGAGTTATGAAGGATTGAAATGAAAAATATTCAATTTTGACCTTTCTGGACTACACAAAAACATTAAAAGCTCAGCCCAGAATTGAGATATGCCACATGATGGACTTTAAATTTTAAAACTAAGTTACAAAATTTAAAATTTTCAAAGACATTTTGATATATTTCTAATTGCTTTCTGCAAAATTTCATTTTGGGATCACATTTTTAAAAAAATATTTTGTACATACATGTCTGTCTTATTGGGTTATGTTCAGGATAAGTTTGTCTTATTGTGAAATAAACGAGACTTCAAACCATAATCAGTTATTTCAGGCATTTCTTTAAAAAATTTATTCTATCTAGTGGAGTGACAGCTTGCTGTTGCATGATAGAACCAGTTTCATCTTGTTTGAACCAGCACTGACGTGTATGGACAAGCTGTTGCTTGTTGTACAAGGCTCAGCTTAGGGAGTTGAGACTCAGTCTTTCCTTAGCTCGTGTTGATCCGTTGGTGTCAGTAAAACTGCAGGAGCCACTTTTAATTTTAAATAAGCTTATTTCTTATTATGCTGTCAGACTGAGCATTACATCCTGCATGCTCCTGAGGATGCCAGTGTTTTCTGGCGAAACGAATCGAGTGCTTACTCCCATGCAGATGGGGTTTTTTATTTTATTATTTTTTTAGTCTCTGTAGCTTGCTGTTAATCTTTGGGTGGGTTGGCTCTAAGCTGGTAGCACGCCCAGCATTGATTTTGGGCCTCAAACTTTCCTTCACCTACTGCAATTTTACTCGCCACTCATTCCATTGGGAACTCTATAGCCGCTTCTCTCTGTCCGACCCACAAAAGACATTTCTTCACTTTCATAGTAGTTGACAGAAATTTGGCTGTTTGTATCCCCCTTGGAGAGACTTATCTAGGTGTGCCTAGTACCCTATGCGGCATTTATCACGCTGACTGAAGCCACAGAGTTTTTAATCCTTTCCTTGGTTCATCTTTATATTGCTCTGGTTTCTTCAGTTTCCAATAAAAGTTAAGTTTTACTTATATGCTCCCATTGCAGTCACTATCCTTTGTTCTATCCATGTTCCAGGGCTACCTCCATTTATGTTGCTGGATATTGACAGTCACTATTCCTGCAGGGGTTTTCTTTCGGGCTTATACTTCTTTGCCTGCCTTAGAATAGACCATATATTTCCAATTATCCTGAACATAGCCCAATAAAAGGCAGACATGTATGTACAAAATATTTTTAAAAAAATGTGATCCCATTGAGATCAAGATGAAATTTTGCAGAAAGCTTTTATAAATATCTAAATTCTGGACTGAGCGTTTAAGGTTTTTGTGTAGTGCAGAATTTTTTTTTAGCAATTTTGACCTTTTTTAGAAGTTTCAAACCCTCATAACTCAAAAACCAGATGAAATCAAACACATGGTAAATAAAAAAAGTAAAAAAAGTTTAAATTTTGTTTGCAAAAAAGAACACTGAGCCATTACTGAATAGCTAGCGATTTTCAACTTTAGCAACTAAAGTAAGTGAATGTAAACAAGGACCCAAGGCTACATGGAATTCAACCACAAGTAATAAGGGAGCCTATTGTGGAAATATGTAAGCCTCTTTTTAATCTTTCAAGATTCTTTTCTTTCAGGAATTGTACCAGAGGATTGGAGAAAAGTTGTAGATTGAAATTTGTTTTCAATCTACATGGCCTCTTTAGGCAAACTGATCAGCTCCTTTGGATTCCAGTACCACCTATACGCTGATGACACTCAAATAAACCTCTCCTCCCCTGATCTCTCTCCAGCTCTCCTGGATCGAGTCACTGACTGTCGTCTTAAATTGGATGTCTTCCCGCTTCCTTAAACTCAATCTTGCCAAAACTGAAATGATAGTCATTCCTCCCTCCAAGAAGAACCCAATACCACCTATCTCTACGAGTAAATGGAGCGCTCATTAGCCCAACGCCTCAAGCTTGATGCCTTTGTGTCATTTTTTGATTCTGACCTAATGTTCTCCCCCCACATCCAGACAGTGACCAAAATCCTGTTACTTTCAACTCAAAAACATTGCCCGAGTCCACAGCTTTCTGACACAAGATACCACGAAGGTGTTGATTCATGCCCTTGTCATTTCACGACTTGACTACTGCAACTCACTCCTCATTGGCCTCCCCAGTGCCTGTATTGCCCCTTTGAAATCTGTAATAAATGCAGGTGCCAGGCTTATTTTGCTCACCAGACGCACCTTGCGTACCTTCCCATTCTGCCGGTCCCTCCATTCGCTTACTGTACATTCCAGGATACAGTTCAAAATACTGACGCTCACGTTCAAAATCGCTCAATAACTCAACTACTCCCTACATTTTGTTTCTTCATTACTCCGCAAGCACGTCACATCCAGACAACTTCGGTCAGCAGGCGATCTCCTGTCATCTGTCTACACGTGCACGGCCAACTCTCGCCTCCAAGACTTCTCACAGACAGCACCAGTCCAGTGGAATGACTTGCCTCGCACTATCAAACTCTCCCCTACTCTTCAGGCCTTCAAGAAATCCCTCAAAACCCATCTATTCAGATTAACATACCACATCACTGATGCAACTCATCCCCCTGCTCATCGACTAACACATGACTGAAGCTGCTTCTATGGCCCCACCATTCCCAAACCACTGGCACTCATGATCTTGCCATCTAATAAAATTTCTCTCGTCTTCCTCAACCCCAAGCCCTCTAGACTGTAAACTCCTATGAGCAGGGCCCTCTACACCTCTTGTTTCCAGCATATGTCCGTTTATCTCGTTCCCTTTGGTTATTGTAAAGCGCTGCGGAAACTATTGGCGCTATATAAATGACGACAATAATAATGTGGTTCCTATATTCAAAAAAGGTTCAATAGGCTGGGAAAGTATTTGGGGTAGAGAAAATATTCAGGAATTCATTGGACAGTATAATGTCAGTAGCAGATATCTGCATGGATTTATGAAACAGATCATGTCAGACTAACCTAATTGCATTCTATGAAGATTTAAGAAGTATAACAGGGGGTCACAGTGGATGGGATTTACTTGGATATGGTCAAAGCCTTCAACACAGTTCCACACAAGAGGTTAAGAAAGGTATACAAATTAAGAAAAAAATGGTATAGATGAAAATTCTTGTTCTTTGATAGAAAACTGGCTAAACGATGGGGTACAGAGAATGGTCATAAATGTTCAAGATGGAAACCAGTGTTAAGTGGAGTCCCTCAGGGGTCTGTTATAGGACCACTTCAATTAATTTATAAATGATCTTCAAAAAGGCATCGCAAGTCATGTATCAGTGTTTGCAGATGACACAAAACTAAGAAAAGTAATACAATGTGAGCAAATATCACTGCACTGCAGAGAGATTTAGATTGCATGTAGATAAATGCAAGGTTATGCACTTGGGAGTGAAGAACACACAAGCAAAAATCAAAGCAAGAGAAAGATTTCGGAATAGTCAGCAGTCACCAAGGTAAGAAAGGTATCGGCATGCATTAATAGGAAAATTCATTCTCTGGATGAAACCATAATTTTGCCCCTTTATAAATCAATGGTAAGACCGCACCATGAATATGCTGTGCAATTTTGGGCACCGTTTTTTTTTTTTTAAATAAGAGAAAGTAAAAAAAGATTACGGTGCTAGAAAAAGTGCAGAGGCGGGCAACTAAATAAGGGGAATAGAAGGGTTAAGTTATGAGGAAAAACTAAAGCTAGTTCAGTTTAGAGAAACGGCACCTTAGAGGGGGATCTGATAACTTTATATAAATATATACGGGGCCATTATAAACCATTGTATGGAAACCTATTCATTAACAGGACTATACACAGGACATTTGGACTGGAAGAAAGGAAATTCAGCCTAAAGCATAGGAAGGGTTATTTTACAGTGAGAACAATAAAGCTGTGGAATTCTCTGCCCGTTGAGGTGGTTGGTCTGAGACTGAACAGACTTTTAAACAACTACTGGATGACTTACTGCAAAAACATAATATTAAGCGGTAGAATATTTAATATGTGGATAAAAGCTTCTTGATCAAAGGGGAGAAATTTAACTGCCATTCTGGGATCAAGAAGGAATTTTTTTCCTACTATGTTGCATATTCGCTTCAGACTAGATTTTTTGCCTTCTTTTGGTTCAACAGCAGTAGGTAATGTCATGTGTGAAAGGTCGAACTCAATGAACACCTGTCTTTTTTCGGCCTTTTCTAATTCTGTAATTATGGTATTCTGCATAACATACCTGCCTCTTAGAGGCTGTTAAACTCTAAATTTACCATTGATCTTGTGGTGCAGAGGGCAGCCTAATCTGCGGTTTCCTCTTGCTGTATGCAGTGGAACAATGGGAACACATAACTTCAGTGTGACCCTGTAAAAGTGCGCACCTACAGGGTGACGTTTGACTCCCTTTAGTCCTACGGACTCAAGAGCTGATACAAGCAGTGGTACGCTGCACTTTAGCGGTCTTTATATTGAGCCACTTATCGGCTCAGTTGGAATTCAGCCCATGTGGCTCATAAATTGAGAAAGGAACCACTGTTTATTCTGTCCGAAACAAGACTGTTAATTCACATTGAAATTTTGAGCAAGCACGCTCCTTTTCGTTATGTAACAGGATGTGATCGGATCATTGCAGATGAAATTCAATCTGTTTTCTCTGACTTGCAAGTTGCTATCATCTACTAGAGGGAGACCAAAACAAATTTCGGAGTCAGCTTAATTTAATCATTAGCATCTTGCACCAGAAAGCTGTTTTGATTCATTTGTTGTAGGAAGGAAGGAAGAAAGAAAGAGGTACTTCTAACTATATATAACAAAGCCACACAGGGGAGCTTTTAGGGGCACTTCCAGACTTTTTTTTTATTGGTATCAATGGTAGTGTGGCATGTACACAGCATGCAAAACTGAACCACAAAGCTTCAGTTGTAGCAGAAACCATAGAAAAATAACACTCAATAGATGTGACTAAGTGGCTTAAAACAATGCTTGAAGAGTTTCACGAATGGCTCCGTGCAGGGCTAATGTTCTAATAAAATAAAAAAAAAATGTGTACACACACACACACACACACACGTGAACTCAACATTTGTTAATTTGGGTCAGAAATGTTGGTATCTTGCACTTAAATCACCAAATATACTCAAGTTGTGTGACACACACACAAATCAAACAAACTTGCGGGGACCCCCTCCGTGGCTGCATGTGTTAAGGAGTGCATATGCTGTACTGCTTTCCATTGAAAGGCATGAACAATCCGTACATATACACACCCACCATAAAACGTAAGCTTCTGACACACCTCGTGTTTGAGTGAAACGGGGTCTCCATTCATCCTCAGAGGACATCTACAACATGTGGGTTTGTTCGGAAAATACCTGCAAGCCCATCAACAACAAATGTTGCTGTACAATATTAGTCTACAATTCTCCACGAGAGTCTAGTACATAACAGCTGCAATAAGAACAGAATTACCTATTTTGTAATGTACTTACCTGAACCGGCTTAGCAAAATGTACTTCTTATAACGGGGATTTGTAGCATAAACATGCATGAAATTTAACAGTAAAATATATACTTGTTATGAAAGCTCAGCATTCGATAGTCTTAAAGCATTGCTACCCAAATCTGAAGTGCTGATAGAAATACAGGGGGATGGGTTTGGTGCGTTAGCCATCAGATGATGTGATGTACAGCATAGAAACGGCTGAACAGGAAGCACATGACATCCCTCTATGTGGCAAAAGTTAGCTATAGTCAGCATGGGCGTCCGCAGTAATTGTTCGGGGGGGGGGGGGGACATTTTAATGGCATCCATATTCTGCCCTTTTGACAAGGTCATAAAATAAAGCGTAGTAATACAGAGGCTGCGAAACATGATGCAAGTCTAATAGAAGAATAAAAGGTGTAAGTGTCTGATCTGAGTGTTGCATTTTCTAGTCTGTTAACGCTATTCAATGCACCACACTAGCCACACACCCAGAATCAAGGCACTAAAGTAATTTTTTTTTTAAGGCCATCTCTGTATACACAAACCATGACACACACACCAGGTATGTATGTATGTATGTATGTTATATATATATATTCACACACATATATACAGTGGGGCAAAAAAGTATTTAGTCGGCCACCAATTGTGCAGGTTCTCCCACTTAAAAAGATGAAAGAGGCCTGTAATTGTCATCATAGGTACACTTCAACTATGAAAGACAAAATGAGAGAAAAAAAATCCAGAAAATCACATTGTCTGATTTTTAAAGAATTTATTTGCAAATTATGGTGGAAAATAAGTATTTGGTCAATATCAAAAGTCTATCTCAATACTTTGTTATATATCCTTTGTTGGCAATGACAGAGGTCAAACGTTTTCTGTAAGTCTTCACAAGGTTTTCACACACTGTTGCTGGTATTTTTGCCCATTCCTCCATGCAGATCTCCTCTAGAGCATTGATGTTTTGGGGCTGTCGCTGGGCAACACAGACCTTCTACTCCCTCCAAAGCTTTTCTATGGGGTTGAGATCTGGAGACTGGCTAGGCCATGCTTACGAAGCCACTCCTTCGTTGCCCGGGCGGTGTGTTTGGGATCATTGTCCTGCTGAAAGACCCAGCCACGTTTCATCTTCAATGCCCTTGCTGATGGAATTAGGTTTTCACTCAAAAGCTCACGATACATGGCCCCATTCATTCTTCCCTTTACATGGATCAGTCATCCTGGTCACTTTGCAGAAAAACAGCCCCAAACCATGATGTTTCCGCCACCATGCTTCACAGTAGGTATGAGGTTCTTTGGATGCAACTCAGCATTCGCTCTCCTCCAAACACGACGAGTTGAGTTTTTACCAAAAAGTTCTACTTTGGTTTCATCAGACCATATGACATTCTCCCCATCCTGTTCTGGATCATCCAAATGCTCTCTAGGAAACTTCAGACAGGCCCGGACATGTACTGGCTTAAGCAGGGGGACACGTCTCGCACTGCAGGATTTGAGTCCCTGGCGGCATAGTGTGTTACTGATGGTAGCCTTTGTTACTTTGGTCCCAGCTCTCTGCAGGTCATTCACTAGGTCCCCCTGTGTTGTGTGGTTCTGGGATTTTTGCACACCGTTCTTGTGATCATTTTGACCCCACGGGGTGAGATCTTGCGTGGAGCCCCAGATCGATGGAGATTATCAGTGGTTTTGTAGGTCTTCCATTTTCTAAGGATTGCTCCCACAGTTGATTTCTTCACACCAAGCTGCTTGCCTATTGCAGATTCAGTCTTCCCAGCCTGGTGCAGGCCTACAATTTTGTTTTTGGTGTCCTTCGATAGCTCTTTGGTCTTGACCATAGTGGAGTTTGGAGTGTGTCTGTTTGAGGTTGTAGACAGGTGTCTTTTATACTGATACCTGTATGAATGTGGCACCTGTTTGAACGGGTTAACGAGTGGAGGACAGAGGAGCCTCTTAAAGAAGACGTTACAGGTCTGTGAGAGCCAGAAATCTTGCTTGTTTGTACTGTACGTGACCAAATACTTATTTTCCACCATAATTTGCAAATAAATTCTAAGGCATGTACTCGGAGGCTCCTATTTGCATTTCTTCCTTTATTGCACAAACAGCAGCAAAGGGTTAACTTTTGAAAAAAAATTGTAACAGAAGAAACAACAACCCCTCCCCAGCATGGGGAGGCCCTCCCATAGTCCTTGTCCCGCCCCAATCCCACGTTCAAGTAACCACTGCGGGAGCTTCCACTTCCTCTTCCTTTGCTGCTCTCGCAGCGGCAACATCGTGACCGAGATGAGTATAGCGCGCTGGCGTTTTACTTGTCTCTGTCTCTATTCATTTCAATTCATTTAAATTCTTTACTGAATTCGTTTTTCTTAACTCTATTACTCTCTGGGTCTCTGCTCCCGGCGTTAACCGCGGACAGTGACTCACTCTCTCCCCCTCCGGCAGCTGGCCATTACCTGCCGTCGGGGGTGGCCTTTTATCTCCTGTTTTTTATCTAAAACATTTTGCTTCAGCTGTTTGTTTCCCCGCTGTGCGCCACCCGCTGATCCGGAACACGCAGCTTGTTCCATTCGCATTCCGACTGGCCAAAAACCCCCTGATCTACCACAGCGCTCGGACGGGCGGTAGCCCCCGCCCCGCGCATGCACGATTCTCACAGCGGCCATTTTAACTGACTTAAGGTGTACACGCTTCCCACATCGCTCCACACGTGGTTTTTACCCAGCCACACCGGTCATTAAACATGTCCCTGTCTAAGCCCACTGATTTAAGCCCTCAGCACTCTGCCTGCATGGAACTGGAGTCCGATGCATTGGCACAATCTGGAGACCGGAAATACCGCAAAAGGTACTCTAAATCCGAGGCACGTCTCCAGCGTTTGGAAGCTTCCCTCCAGGCCTCCATGTCCTCTGCTGTGCAGTCTGCTGTATCCTCCCTGGCTGATACATGGGAGCAATCTCTGAATGCCATCCTAAACACTCAGGTACCATCTACCCCTGACAGCCTTCCCCTGCGCACTCGCAAGGTTCCAGACGCAGTTCTGTGCAAGGCCCCTCTGTTGAGCCGGCGCCTGATCTCCCAGGGGACGATTCTGTGCCGTCTAAGGACGCGCACGCTGCAACCTTTACGGCCCCTCTGAACGTGGTCCTAGATTTTCTCACCGTTCAGTTCGATGAGGGGAAGGCCTACCGGACGGTCAACGTAATTCGTTCGGCCTTGTCGGCTGGCCATGCGGGCCTTTCGGGGGTGCCTATTGGGAACCACCCATTGGTTTGTAGACTTTTACGCGGCATGCGTCTTACTAGACCACCCGCTCCCCGCTACACATCCACTTGGGATGTTACTCTAGTTCTGTCCCTCTTGTGCTCCTGGCAAGATAATGACCTGTTGTCCATCAGGGCTCTTTCCGCCAAGTTGATTATGCTGTTCTGTTTGGTTGCTTGTAAGCGCGTCAGTGATGTTCGCACTCTGGACTTTGGGGCTCGTTCTTCTGTACCCGAAGGTGTACGTTTTCGTATCTCACGACGCACAAAGACTTCACTGTCCTTTGTCCCGCTTTTCCTGCCGAGCCCCTCGTGTCCAGTACGTTGCCTACGAGTCCTGTACTGCCCCCTTCCGTTCCCCACCAGACTCGCCCGTGTTTTTATCCTTTTGCCCTCCCCACCGACTGGTGGTTTCTGCTACTCTGGCACGCTGGCTGGGCTGGCTTATGGAGTTGGCAGGGGTCGACGTCACCTGTTTTGGGGCTCATTCCGTACGTAGTGCGGTGGCATCCAGGGCAGTGTCTGTGGGCTGTTGCATTGAGGATATTATGCGGGCTGCCGATTGGTCAAGAGAATCTACTTTTCGTACATTCTATTTTAAGCCTATTGCGGCAATGTCAGATGCTGTCTTAGGACGGCGTTAAACTTGCAAATAGGAGCCTCCGAGTACATGCCTTAGAATTCATAAATTTTCCTATTAACATGACGGAAAGTTTAAATTCTAATAATGACTCGGAGGCGAGCATTTCCCACCCTTCCCTCCCTGTTCCTGTCCTGTCCTACACACACCCGCCTATGAGGTTTACATTCACGATTATTAAACTTCACACACTGTTCATGAGTAGTGTCTTTTATTCACACATTTAGCGCTGCTGTCAGTGTGCCTGTCTGAATGGGTGTCTGTTATGGACGTGCCGTGTTGGTGTATACACCCTGTTACGGCTCCGCCTCTAACTTCCGCTCCGTGTCCCTTACGTCTTCTGGATATGCCTGATATCTTCGGATCCGGTTTTCCGTTAATTGTTGAAGCTGGTCCGTCCTAGTTGGCTTTTGTTGCCTTGTCGCAGGCTCGGAAAAGGAAGTGGAAGCTCCCGCAGTGGTTACTTGAACGTGGGATTGGGGCGGGACAAGGACTATGGGAGGGCCTCCCCATGCTGGGGAGGGGTTGTTGTTTCTTCTGTTACAATTTTTTTCAAACGTTAACCCTTTGCTGCTGTTTGTGCAATAAAGGAAGAAATGCAAATACTCGCCTCAGAGTCATTATTAGAATTTAAACTTTCCGTCATGTTAATAGGAAAATTTATGAATTCTTTAACAATCAGACAATGTGATTTTCTGAAATTTTTTTTTATCATTTTGTCTCATAGTTGAAGTGTACCTATGATGACAATTACAGGCCTCTCTCATCTTTTTAAGTGAGAGAACCTGCACAATTGGTGGCTGACTAAATACTTTCTTGCCCCACTGTGTGTACACACACACACACACACACACACACACACACACACACACTCCTCCTCCTCCTCCTCAACCCTCTCCTCTTAGATAGGACCCTGCCCCAGAGTTTACAATCTAAATGGAGAAAGATTGTAAGTTTTGGAGCAGTGTCCTTTCTCCTCTTAGCTTGTAAGCGATGGAGCAGGGACCCCTCTCCTTTTAGGACCCTGCCCCAGAGTTTACAAAGAGGAGAGGGGACCCTGCTCCATAGCTTACAAGCTAAGAGGAGAAAGGACACTACTCCAAAGCTTACAATCTTTCTCCATTTAGATTGTAAGCTCTGGAGCAGGGTCCTCATCCCCACTGCCCAGTCAAAACCCTGCCTAGAGTGCCTGTATACTGTCATTATTGCCCTGGCCTGTACCTCATGCAAGCTCTGGGAGCTTCACACAGGCCCCCACCAGATTGCTATTAATCATTTTATCTCCCCCCTCCCCAGATAAACTAGACCTCAGACCAGGGGCCTCTCCTCATTAAGCTTGATGCCGGTGTCTTATAAAAATGTATTTATTTGATAATCGTTACCTTTTTTCATATGTCCAGCATCCCAGACTGTGGCCCATAGCAGCTGCACCTGCATTTCAGCCCTGCCTCTCCCAGCCTGCAAAGTGAGTGGGAGCTCGTGGTGGATTGGAGGTGGAGTGGGGATGTGAAGCTTGCGCCGCCTAGTGGAGAGCCAAGGAACTGCAGCAGTGCAGTGAATTACCATAATATAAGCCTGTAGATGGGGGGGGAGCAAGTGCTCCCCCCCCTTGCCCCGTGCTGCGGACGCCCATGATAGTCAGTGACTTGTTTGTCAGTAGGCCAACATGACCCAGGCCAGGACTAAGGCTGCCTTCAGTGAACTGCAGAGTGAGTCATGATTGATTTTACATGTATTTGTTTTAAAAAGTGCTATTCACAGCATTTCTAGCAAGACAAACACAAATTATAAAATTACTTTGGGAAGAATAAGGATAGGAATATGATCCAAATGCAATCTTTGATATGGAAAGCAGTAGGACCATAAATGCAGATTAAATAGCTACCGTATATGATATTTATCCCAATACAGTGTTTGTGCATCTAGTGATTTACTAATAGATAAATTTATAATATAGCCTTTTTCTTTCTAAAAGGCTAGAATCACAGTATAGTGGGCTAGAGATTGATGAAATGGACTTTTAATGTTACCTTCTTTCGCCAAGTACAACTCTTTGAATTTTGCCCGCTTCTGATTGAACTCCTGTTCGAGCTGCTGCTTGACACAAAGGTATTCTGCATTGCTCCTCTCCAGCTCGGCTACCCGTTGGAGTAGTGCGGTCACTAATTTAAACAGAAAAACATTAAATTTAGTTAAAAGATCTGAACACTCGTACACAAATATTTGTCTTTAATCAAGTCCTCCAATACATACTTTGTACATAAAATAATAAAAGGTAAGGCAGGAAAAACCCTAACCGAGGTATGGGTACCCCAATGGATAAAATAATAGATTTACTAAAGTGAAATACAAATGCACAAAATATATAGGAAAAAAGCCACACAAAAATAAAGAGAACAATGTACACAATGATGATGTTGAGTAGGAAAAAAACTCCAAAATAGGTGGTGTATATGAAAACAAACGAGCTACCAGGTATAAAGCTTGCTGCACGGTAGTGTTATAAGCTAGTATGTAGATACAGCTGAAAATATAAACAGGTACCACCACTACTGTAAGTAAGGAAATGAAGCACACAAAGTACAAGTGTATGTAATACCACACGATACAGGGAGACCATGGTATTGTGTGTTATTACATACACTTGTACTTTATTGTGTGCTTCAATTGTGGTAGCTCGTTTGTTTTCATATACACCACCTATTTCTGAGTTTTTTCTACTCAACATAATCATCGTGTACCTTGTTCTCTTTATTTTTGTGTGGCTCTTTTCACTATACATTTTGTTCATTTGTATTTCACTTAAATAAATATATTAGATTTTATCCATTGGGGTACCCATACCTCGGTTAGGAGGGTTTTTCCTGCCTTACCTTTAATTGTTTGATTGCAAGTCTGATGGGTTTAATCCCCTAATGCTAGATTGAGTACCCAGTCTCCCACCCTCTACAAATCACTACTTAGGTAGTGGTTGCACGGAAATTCTTTCTCATACTTTGTCCATACATTGCACTCCGCTATGAACTGTAGCATCAATGTTTGCAAGTGGGGTATATTGAAATATTGCTTACCAAAGTTTACATGGGTGAAGGGAAGGCGGTAGAAACTATTTTTTCTATCCATAGTAGTCCTAGGACACCCCTATCTTTTTAAGTTTATGCAATTTCTGTCTCTTCTGCAGTACATCCATGCATAGCATTCTAAAGATCTCTATGTGATGACTATGTGGCAGGGAATTAAAATACCCAGCATACCTATTCAGGCCAGGGATTTCTAGCATTAAATAACCTGGGATTACTAATCTGCAAAAAAGGTATGCTGCATATGCCTTTTAGGATAATTACCAACTATAAATAAACTACTTAAGTACAGAGTAATTCAGATATACAATACGGATCTTATAAATAAAACATTATCCGATTCTAAATAATGAAGAGACACACCTGGCCTGCTACATTTACTAGATTGCTCCAACAAGAAAATCTGACAGTGGGTTTTGGGTCCCTGCAGATTTAATGGAGAACTGGTCACAGAATAAAAGCAAACTGCTTGGGGACTTTTAGAATAGACCTCTACTGGAATACATTATATATAGAAAGGCTTCTGAGTGCTGGGAAGAGCCAATGAGCCATGGTTCCTAGGCACTAAATCTGAGCACAGTGTCTACTCTCACTCTACCTCAGTGACCTCACACGGAAAGGTCAGGTCAAAGCAACATTTGCTATTATAGAACAATGCAGTTCTATCTGCCATGTGTAGCCCTGTACTTCCAAGACAGCTTTACGTAAAGCGTTAGTTTATGAGGCTGCACTCCACACAGCCTGATCACTTTAACAAGCAAATCCGGTCGGGATGTGTAGAGTGTCCCTTTAAAATAAATCCCAAAGAGCATCATGCCTGGACCATGATCTGCCATGTGGACATGGGAACGAGTCACTATTTAAGAAAGTTGAAAGAAAAGATGAGCTGGAGCCTTCTTCCCGTAGAACATTGGTCTTCATAGATTTGATTGGCATCATTGGATAACTACAACTTGAAAAGAACACTCTTTAACCACACAAGAAAAATAATAGGGTATCCCTCTAACATCCCAAGATCTATCCAGAAAAATGACCATGGTTGATAAGCCAGGTTTCCTGTGAACATGCCAAAATCTAACTCTCTAAACGCGATACAAAATCCCCCTAAATTTGTGTAAACTGTGAAAGAGAAGCCTTGTAAGTGTGGGTACAGCAATACAAGCTTTTCTCAGGAAGTTAAAAAAAAACAGTAATTTGTACTGCTCAAATGAAACGTCACTGGAAATTATAAATACTAAGAAAATTCACAGTATTTTTTTGTGGCGACAATCTGGAGTCTACTCGACAGAGCTCAATTTCCACTAGTTTACAGGACGTGAACAATCTGAATGCCATTTTAAATGTAATTTGCAAGTTAAAATAGCATTCTCCCATGTTACACATCAGACTCTTTCAGAGAAAAGAAAAACAAGCGGATCACAATACAGATAACCTTTATACGAGGCAATGAACACCGTGTAATGTCGAAAAAAAAACTGCCAGAAACTCCGTTACCATGGATTATTATAAACAGCCAATAATGCGGATTATAAATGAGATTAAATAGGAGAATGAAAGTGGTGTTCACGACAAGAAAACAAGGTATAATCTGTATTGCCAAAAAGAACTGTTTGTAGACACTCTCATTCTGTATCCTTTCCTGAAATTAAGGGCTCAGCGTGTGAATGGTGATTCTAGGGGGCCATGTTCATGTACAATTACTCCAACCTTTAGAATTAAATGCTCCTTTTAAGGCTTAGTTAGATATTAAATGAAAAAGTGTATAGTCATCTAGTTCACTACCTTTCTCCTGCTCACCTAGTATGGCAACTGCTCACTTATGTACATGGTTTACTCCTTGTATAATGATGCCATTTACTCGCCTACAATGCATCCACAATAAAATCCATCAAATAAATAAATGCAAAACATTACTATATAATGGTTCACTGATTCTAGTGGTTTTACAACTTCGTCCCAATCAAAAGATTATCTAAAATTAAGCACTTGGCCATCTCTAGTTATAAGTTCTATATAGTTTTAAAGTCTAAACTGATCTGTGTCCAGCTTGTGTCACGTTGGTGTCACTTCTCCTCTGTGTACCCCCTATACCTGTTTGTGCCGGTCTCCTGTCAAAGTCAGTCCCCAATCTCCAACGTGTCCTGTTAAATAAAAAGTTCACATTTCTGCTTTATCAACTTATATGGTTTCTCCTGTGATTTTACCCCTAATCTAATCACGCTCATTGTGTCATTCTGACCAAGAAGATGCCCTATATACATCCCCAAGCAGTGTCCAGCAATATCCCATAGCACTCTGAGTGTGATTGGCGTATACTTCCAAGACATTCTTATTCATCCACATGTGCTCTGAACCCATAACGCTCTGGCTGTGGTAGGATTTGTAGTCCAAGTTGCTCTGTGACCCAACCATGCTATGTTAACCCTTTCGCTGCTGAGGCATTTCCCGCCTCTGTGCTGAGGTCATTTTTACCGGTTTTGCTCATCATGTTTAAACGTGTTTTGAAGGCTTATTTTAGTATATGACCCAGACATATTATATATCGTTCTTTCCGTCAGACTCGGCAGATTCATAATATGTCATTATTATATGTATACGTCATGACCTGTCTGTATATTATAACAAAAAATGCAACAAAATATGAATTTTCAATAATTTACAACGTGTAAAGTGTTTTTTTTTTCACATTTTAACATGCGAGCAATTGCGGTTATATTTTGTATGGGGTGCGCTTGTTAAAAAAATTAGAGATGGGGTCTCGTTACATTTTCTTTGGGGAAAATTACGTGATTTTTAACAAACGCACCGCATACAAAAATTGTTAGTGCAGCATCATTGTTCACATTATAATTGAAATGGGAACAATATTGCTGCATTAACGAACCAAAGAAAAACACTTTTGTTTTTTTATAAAAAAAAAATTTAAAATATTTTTTTATTTTTACAAACTTTTTTCATAGTCAGGTTTGGGATTGTTGGAATGGCCATGCTCTGGCCGATCCAACAATATCAAACATTAACCCCCAACTGCCACGGATCGGGAGATGGGGGGTTCCAATGAACCCCCTATCTCCACCATTGGTGGCAGTTAGGGGTTAACTCCAGGACAGGCATCATCGTGCTATGCACAATGACGCCAGTCCTCAGGGGGCATTCCCGGAAGCTTGGCCGACATCCAAGATGTCGGCCAGCTCCGGGAAAGGATCACGAACCGGCACTTTTCGGCGCCGACTTGTGATTCGGCCCCCATGGGGTTAATTCCAGGTATTGAGCTAGGGAAGCCTTCTAAGTGAAGCCTCCAAAGTGAGCACTTAGAGATATCCTGGTGAGTTATTTTGATTTATGTTTCAAACAGATCTTTTCTATTCATTTTAAGGTTTTAAGTTAGGTCTGGTGTGTAAATTAGGTTAGGCTGGTGACTCATTCCTCTTACTGATTAGCATACAATTGGATGCTATTTGCTAAGGTGGTTAAACTTGTCCACGCCTTGCTGGGGGAGGTGTTCTTAGGTGACTATATAAAGCTTGTGGAATATTAGCTTGGTCTAATTGAGCTTGGGAAGCCTTCAAAGTGAGCACTTAGAGATATCCTGGAGATACTCTGGGAGGTAGTCTGAGGTTAGACAGGAGGTAGAAAACCTACAAAAAGGTAAGATTTGTTGGTTTAAATCCATCCTTTTATAATGACAGGCTTGGTCCAGTGTAAGATCTGTCATGCATTTGTTTTTAGATCCAATTTTTGGAGGTTTGGAGTGTGCCTGATATGTAGGCAGCTCTCTTTATTGCAGCAGGAAATTGCCTGTTTGAAGTCTGAGATTTGTAAATGATCTGTTAGACAAACTCAGGCTGTGGCTATGACTGTTACAAAGCCACTGCCACAGAGGCCTCCTAGGAGCGGCAGATGGACTACTGTAGGATCTGGTAGACTTAGAGATGTGGATAGAAGGCATGTCCCACAGTCTGTGGCTCTTCTTAATTCTTTTGAGGCATTTTCAGAGTGTAGTGGTGAGACGGAAGTAGGCTCAGACACCATAGTTGAGGAACCACCATCCCCTATGCCTAAAGTATGCAGGACTGCAACCAAGAATAAGGAAAAGGTGGGACATGATAGAAGGCAATTGTTGCTGGGTGATTCTATCATAAGAGGTGTTGAGCTGGAGAGTAGTGGTTTGGTGAGAGGTCTTCCTGGGGCTACTGCTCGTAGAGACAAGAGACGTATTCTCAATATTGTCAAACAAGCAAAGCAGCAAGGGGAAGTGGATGTTCTAGTCTATCTAGGGACAAATGACTTGGCTAGCAATGAGGTTTCTGAGATTAAGGATGATTTTTGTGTTCTTGGAGGTGAAATACAGCAGATTGCGTCCACTGTGTCATTCTCTGAAGTTTTGCCTGTGCATAACATTCAGGATAGGCAGATGCGCAATAGGGAATTTAATTTGTGGCTTCGGAATGGTGTCGAGAGCAAGGATTTGGCTTTGTGTCCCATGATAGCTCTAATTGGAGCAGAAAGGAACTGTATAAAAAAGATGGTTTGCATCTTACTCATAGGGGAACATATGTTCTCAGTGAGAAGTTCAAAGGTTTCGCAAAGAAATATTTAAACTAGGAGGGGGGGACAAAAGGGTAATAAACAATCTGCCTGATTGTCCCCCAAAACTAAATCGGAGGGTGCAAGCAACATGCGGGGAAAAAAATGACAAACTCAGAGTCGTGTCTATAAATGCTCGCAGTTTAGTCAATAAAATCAATGAACTGGAGGCAATGATGGCAGCTGAAAAAGTAGATTTAGTTGCGGTTACAGAGACATGGTTCAGTGAGAAAAATAACTGGGACATAACAATACCGGGGTACTCTTTATATAGAAAAGACAGAGAAGGTAGGAAAGGAGGAGGAGTGGCCCTGTATGTGAAAAACAACATAAAAACGAACCAAATAAAAGTGAGTGAGGTGAACATAGAGTCAGTTTGGGTTACGCTAACATTTGGCAATCATACAGTAGCTCGTGTAGGTGTGATCTATAGACCCCCTGGACAAGTAGAAGAGCTAGATAATCTGCTGCTTGAGGAAATTGCCAAAATGGCAATGAAGGGGGAAGTTATTATCATGGGGGACTTTAATCTTCCTGATGTGAACTGGAAAACCAAAACAGCTGGGTGCACCAGGAGTACAAATATTCTAAACTCCGTACTGGGATTATCTCTAACACAAGTAGTTGAGGAGCCGACCCGTAAAGAGGCCATATTGGATTTAATACTCACAAATGGAGGTTTGGTATCGGACGTTGTTGTAGGTGAAAATTTGGGATCTGGTGATCACCAGTCAGTATGGTTTAATATAAGAACAGGGATGGAGCCGCACCACACAAAAACAAAAGTTTTAGACTTTAAAAAAACAGATTTTTCTAAAATGAGATTTTGTGTGACGGAGTCATTATCAGACTGGAGGAGTTTAAAGGGAGTCCAGGAGAAATGGGATTATTTAAAGGAAGCATTATTGAAGGCCACAGGCAATTGCATTTGACTTGTTAGCAAAAACAAAAAAAGGGAAGAAACCACTGTGGTACTCTGCAGAAGTGGCCAAAATAGTGAAGAACAAAAAGACAGCATTCAATAATTCTAAAACAACTCAGGCAAACCTATAACATTAGGCAGAAAGAGGCAAAGCAATTTATAAGGGCTTCCAAAGCACACGCAGAAGAGAAAATAGCTCAGTAAAAAGGGGGGACAAAACATTTTTTAGATATATAAACGAGAAAAGAAAAGTAAAACAAGGATTAGTTAGATTAAAAACAAAGGAAGGAAGGTATGTAGAAGAGGATAAAAGTCTCGCTGACGGCCTCAATGAATATTTTTGTTCAGTCTTTGCAGAAGAAAAGGAAGGAAAGGGACCTCAGTTAGGAGGAAACACTAAAGAGACATTTACATATGAGTTTACAGAGGAGGAGGTTCTACAGCAGCTGTCTAAAGTAAAGACAAATAAGTCAATGGGGCCTGATGGGATCCACCCTAAATTATTAAAAGAGTTCAGTGATGTAATAGCAAAACCGTTAACAGATTTATTTAACCAATCCTTGCTAATGGGAGTCGTCCCAGAAGACTGGAAATTAGCAAATGTTGTGCCCATTCACAAGAAGGGTAGTAGGGAGGAATCTGGGAACTATAGGCCAGTTAGTCTTACGTCAGTAGTGGGGAAATTAATGGAAACCATGTTAAAGGAAAGGATTGTTGAACATCTAAAAACACATAGATTACAGGATCAGAAACAACATGGGTTTACCTCAGGGAGATCATGCCAAACTAATCTTATTGATTTTTTTGATTGGGTAACAAAAATAATAGACACAGGTGGTGCAGTAGACATTGCTTATTTAGATTTCAGTAAGGCTTTTGATACTGTTCCGCATAGAAGGCTTATCAATAAATTGCAATCTTTGAGCTTGGATTCCAATATTGTTGAATGGATTAGGCAGTGGCTGAGTGACATGCAACAGAGGGTTGTGGTAAATGGAGTTTATTCGGCGCAAGGTCTTGTTACCAGTGGGGTACCTCAGGGGTCAGTACTTGGACCCATCCTCTTTAATATTTTTATTAGTGATATTGCAGAAGGTATTAATGGAAAAGTATGTCTTTTTGCTGATGACACAAAGATTTGCAACAGGGTTGACGTTCCTGGAGGGATCAGCCAAATGACAAATGATTTAGGTAAACTAAAAAAATGGTCGGAGCTGTGGCAATTGAGTTTTAATGTGGATAAGTGCAAGACAATGCACCTGGGACGTAAAAACGCAAGGGCTGAATATAGAATATTTGATACAGTCCTAACCTCAACATCTGAGGAAAGGGATTTAGGGGTTATTATTTCAGAGGATCTAAGGGTAAGTAGTCAATGTAATAGAGCAGCAGGAAATGCTAGCAGAATGCTTGGTTGTGTAGGAAGAGGTATTAGCAGTAGGAAAAGGGAAGTGCTCATGCCACTGTACAGAGCAATGGTGAGACCTCACTTGGAGTACTGTATGCAGTACTGGAGACCGTATCTCCAGAAGGATATAGACATCTTAGAGAGAGTTCAGAGAAGGGCTACTAAAATGGTGTACGGCTTGAAGGAGAAAAGTTACCAGGAAAGGCTTAATGATCTTAACATGTACAGCTTGGAAAAAAGACGAGACAGAGGAGATATGATAGAAACATTTAAATACGTAAAGGGAATCCACAAGGTAGAGGAAGGGAGTATATTTAAAAGGAAACAAAGTAGCAAAACAAGAGGACATAGTCTTAGATTAGAGGGGCAAAGGTTTAAAAGTAACATCAGGAAGCATTATTTTACTGAGAGGGTGGTGGATACATGGAACAGACTTCCAGTTGAAGTGGTAGAGGCCAAAACAGTAATTGAATTTAAGCAAGCATGGGATAGGCATAAGGCTATCCTAAACAAAAGATAAATCCAGGTTAAGTATCCATGTAATTGGGCAGACTAGATGGGCCGAAAGGTTCTTATCTGCCGACATTTTTCTATGTTTCTATGTTTCTATTGCAAATTTATTGCAAAGAAATGTCAAAGTGATAGCAAATGTTGAGAATACTTCTAACTGAACTATGACACTTGAAATTTAGCTCAGATGCATCCCATTTCTGTAGATCATCTTTGAGACGTCCCTACACTTTGTTTGGAGGCTACCTGTGACAAAATCCATTGATTTGACAGGATTTGAGAATTCACGCACCTGTCCATATAAAAGGTTTCACAGCAGGATTGTGTCAATGCACAGATCTGGGTAAGCCTACAAAAAAGTTCAGCTGCATTGAAGGTTCCCAAGAGAACAGCCGCGAAAGAGAAGGTTTGCAATGCAAAGACTGTTGGGCAATCAAACTGATCAGATGGGGAGAAGGGCCTTAGACTTTATACCTCGGTTTTTGGTTCTTGATGAAAACCAAGGGTACTGACAGTATCTTTGTACAAACCATACCAATAATATACAGTCAGGTCCAGAAATATTGGGACATCGACACAATTCTAACATCTTTGGCTCTGTACACCACCACAATGTGTTTGTTTCATTCCAACTCCAATGTGCTTTAACTGCAGACTGTCAGCTTTAATTTGAGGGTATGTACATCCAACTCAGGTGAACGGTGTAGGACTTACAGCAGTTTGCAGATGTGCCTCCCACTTGACTAAGTATTTGGTAAAAGGAAGTTTGTAACCAATAAAAATTCCACTGGTGCACACCATTCTAAAATGGGATGCCAAACAATGGCTCTTAATGCGGGCACACAGAGTGCCATTGGCTAGCTGAGAATTAACTATTGTTCATTCTTGGCCTTTTGCCTGGAAAGAAGATTGGGAAGATTACATTTGGATAGAAGAATGTATTCAATTGTCACAACAATTACAAACTGTAGGTTTACCACCTATTATAAAGCAGGCCTGTCACTCCCTCTCCCCTAATAAAGGACTATTGTTTGCTTTGGCGCATAGAATTTACCTATATCTCAAAGTAACCTTTTTCATTTGAAGACGTGTTTAAAATGAAAAAATAATCTAGGTGGCATCGCCCACCTAAGACTCTGGCAATCTTTGACCCTAAAAGTAATGGATCATGCTGGAAATGCAAGTCGGCCACAAGCCGACTTCTTACACATGTGGTGGTCCTGTCCCTAACGTCAAATCATACTGGCGCGCTGTCCACGACACTATATGTAAAGTCTCGTCATCTCCACCAGAATTTACACCAGCAGTTATGCTTCTGCTGCATACCACTGCTGAGCCTTCAGATTACTAAACGCACACTCGAAATACGGCTTCTAAATGCGGCAAAGGCCGTGCTGCCCAGACACTGGAAAACCCCTAACGTACCAACAATACGGGAATGGCTTCAAGAAGTTCATAACACCAGAGATATTGAAGAGTTAATACATAGTGCATCAGGCACAAGTGCAGTCCACCTACGCAGATGGTTTTACTGATCAGAGGCCCGCCCCTCGCACATAACTGTCGTACCTCATGCAATAATTACCTGTTTCCCGCAGGTCACTCATCCTCCCAAACCAACTACCCCTCCCCATTGTTCGCTCAACTATGTTACCCCTACTTACACCCACCCTGTCGCCCCACCTGCTTTACAGACTCTAATTTGTTTTGTAGATAAATGTATATTGAACGCATTATTCATTTGGTCTGAGGACATATAAAAGCTTTATGATAGATACATGTCAATTATTGTAATAAACCTATGTACAAATACTGATATTACTTTTTTCTAGAAATTGTTACAATATTATCTCTGTTCTGTATGCAATTTATAATACAATAAAAAATTACAATAAAAAAAAAATGAAAAAATAAATATAAGATAGCTTATATGTATGTTCTGTTCAGCCAGGACAAGACGGGGAATGCTAGTATGATTGCAATGTCCCTTCGTTCCTGCAGTGGCCCAATCCCTTTTTTGAGTCCTCCTACACTGCACGTATCATCTCCTCCACTTTATCTTTTAACCCCTTAAGGACAGGCGGGTGTCACCCGTTGGGTGGGGGGGGGGTTAATGCCGGTGAGGAGTACATGTACCTGTATGCCCTTTGGCTTAAAGGCCCTCCCACCACGAGGACGTCATAAAATGTCCCGCGGTGGCAAAGGGTTAAAGTGACCAGGATTTGTAGAGTTCCCCCAGTCTTCCCTGCTTCTCTATGGTGGTGGAATCACTGGGTGATGCAGAGGACTTTCCTCCACCTAGCATTACCAGCAGCCTGGATTTTTAATTCCCCAGCTGAAGGTCATAAGGTCACTAGTGAAGTCAGCATGCAGAGAGTGTGCCGACACCATCCTCTATGAGACAAGTCATTGTAGTCCATGGTCCCCGAAAGACAGCTGATGGATCAGATCAGCACCAATCCCTCGCTCTGTGCAGGCTCTACGGAACTACGGTACGTAAAGTGCACTATATATCGGAGAGATGTGTAATTTTCACATCCTACGTCACGCAAATTGTGTTGCACAGATGCAGTGACCTTTGGGTTCTGGAGTTCCTGCGTTGAAGAGTAGGAGCAGTGTGCAGAGGGACAAAAGGGGAGTAACATCACCTGGAAAAAAAACAATTAGGCAAAGGCTGTCAACAGCATCTGCCCAATTATTTAAGGGCAAAAGAGGGAACTTTTGTTAATCGAGTATCCCTTTTAGTCTCTCATTGGGAACTATTAGCACTTATATTTTTCCAGTAATGTCTCTTTATTTGGTCTCAATATTTACTCTTCAATATACATATATGCACGAACCGCTCTTTAAAAAAATGCATAAAACGCACGAATAAATCACCCTGAATGTTCCTCTTTTGCAGAAGATTCTCGTGCTGTTAGCGCCCACACACACACCGGAACCATGAAGACCAAGGTGTAATATGTAATTCTCATACAGCACCATCAGTGTAATAATGATGCCGTGTCACTCCTCAGCTTACTATTGCTTTAGGAGTATGTACCAAAAGTTTAAAAGCAAAAATTTAAAAAAAATCTACTTGTCAAATGGACAAGCCCGATCTATTTGTCTCTCATGACAAACTACTTGTCCCGATAAGAAATTATTTCAACAAAATAGCATTACGTCTTTAGAACTTTAGCTACTCTTACTCATAAATCAGTACTCCCATATAACACTGAATGCTCATACACACGGCGCACATTAATGTGAGGTTTATTGCTGTGGAGCTCTCTCATATGCTCGCACACAAATTTTGGCCAACTGCCAGCAAGTACGGTGCCTGTTCAAAGGCAGTGAAAGTGAAGGCACACGTGGATATATATTGCCCCAGACCAGCTCACACGTGGATATATATTGCCCCAGTCCAGCTCACACGTGGATATAATTGCCCCAGTCCAGCTCACACGTGGATATAATTGCCCCAGTCCAGCTCACACGTGGATATAATTGCCCCAGTCCAGCTAACACGTGGATATAATTGCCCCAGTCCAGCTAACACGTGGATATATTTGCCCCCCCCCAGCTCCTATGGGTATATTTGCCCCCCCAGCTCCTATGGGTATATTTGCCCCCCCAGCTCCTATGGGTATATTTGCCCCCCCAGCTCCTATGGGTATATTTGCCCCCCCCAGCTCCTATGGGTATATTTGCCCCCCCAGCTCCTATGGGTATATTTGCCCCCCCAGCTCCTATGGGTATATTTGCCCCCCAGCTCCTATGGTTATATTTGCCCCCCAGCTCCTATGGGTATATTTGCCCCCCAGCTCCTATGGGTATATTTGCCCCCCAGCTCCTATGGGTATATTTGCCCCCCAGCTCCTATGGGTATATTTGCCCCCCAGCTCCTATGGTTATATTTGCCCCCCCAGCTCCTATGGGTATATTTGCCCCCCAGCTCCTATGGGTATATTTGCCCCCCCCAGCTCCTATGGGTATATTTGCCCCCCCCCAGCTCCTATGGGTATATTTGCCCCCCCCAGCTCCTATGGGTATATTTGCCCCCCCCCAGCTCCTATGGGTATATTTGCCCCCCCCCAGCTCCTATGGGTATATTTGCCCCCCAGCTCCTATGGGTATATTTGCCCCCCAGCTCCTATGGGTATATTTGCCCCCCCAGCTCCTATGGGTATATTTTCCACCCCAGCTCCTATGGGTATATTTTCCACCCCAGCTCCTATGGGTATATTTTCCCCCCAGCTCCTATGGGTATATTTTCCCCCCCAGCTCCTATGGGTATATTTGCCCCCCCAGCTCCTATGGGTATATTTGCCCCCCCCAGCTCCTATGGGTATATTTGCCCCCCCCCAGCTCCTATGGCTATATTTGCCCCCCCCCAGCTCCTATGGCTATATTTGCCCCCCCCAGCTCCTATGGGTATATTTGCCCCCCCCAGCTCCTATGGGTATATTTGCCCCCCCAGCTCCTATGGGTATATTTGCCCCCCCCCAGCTCCTATGGGTATATTTGCCCCCCCCAGCTCCTATGGGTATATTTCCCCCCCCCAGCTCCTATGGGTATATTTGCCCCCCAGCTCCTATGGGTATATTTGCCCCCCCAGCTCCTATGGGTATATTTGCCCCCCCCAGCTCCTATGGGTATATTTGCCCCCCCCCCAGCTCCTATGGGTATATTTGCCCCCCCCCAGCTCCTATGGGTATATTTGCCCCCCCAGCTCTCACCTCCTGACTGGTACACCGGGAGGCGGGAGGGTGCCGTCTGCTCCCCTGAGAAGATCCTGCAGGCGGCCGCGTGCTTTTTTCTCTTATGCGCGGCGCCAGCATGAATATCTGCCGCTCGTCTGGTGTTCTATACACCAGCAAGCCACAATCTCGCGGCTGGCTGGTGCATAGAACACCAGAGGAGCAGCAGATATTCATGCTGGCGGCCGCGCATAAGAGAAAAAAGCACGCGGCCGCCGGCAGGATCTTCTCGGGGGGAGCGCTTGGGTGCCCCCCCACTGGATGTTTGGGGCCACGGCCCTGCTTGTGTCACCCTTAGGGCGGGTGACACCTGGTGCGGGCCGCGCCCCCACGTAGCGACGCCACTGCGTATCAGAGCTCCAGAGCAATAATTCTCCCAGTAATGTGCAGTGTGTGCATGAGCGTATCAGAGATCCACAGCGATAACTCAAAAACAATTATGCAGTTTAGAATTCTATTATAGAGACCAAAACCTATTTTAAAGATGTAGACACAAATACATATATCGATAAGACGAGTTGTCATAATATGATATGGTTGAAGGGAATCCCAAAGGGACAATTCACTAGGCTACGTAGGAATTGCTAAGACGATCTGGTTTTTGAAGAACAGGTGGGGATTCTGAAACAAGAGTTTATAGATAAAGGTTATGATGAGGTCGAACTGGAAGGGCTAATACGAGATTTGAAAATGGTGGATCAAAATAACCTTATACAATATAAAACCAGGAAAGAAGCGATAAAAGATGTTCCTTTTTTATGTGATTTTAATGAAAATAGTGTTTTAATTAAAAAGGTTTTTAAAAAATATTGGCATTTTTTAACCCTTTCGCTGCTGAGGCTTTTCCCGCCCCTGTGCTGAGGTCATTTTTACCTGTTTTGCGCATCATGTTTAAACGTGTTTTGAAGGCTTATTTTAGTATATGACCCAGACATATTATATATCGTTCTTTCCGTCAGACTCGGTAGATTCATAATATGTCATTATTATATGTATACGTTATGTCATGTCTGTATATTATAACAAAAAATGCAATAAAATATGTATTTTCAATAATTTACAACGTGTAAAGTGTTTTTTTCCACATTTTAACATGCGAGCAATTGCGGTTATATTTTGTATGGGGTGCGCTTGTTAAAAAAATTAGAGATGGGGTCTCGTTACATTTTTTTTGGGGAAAATTACACTATTTTTAACAAACGCACCGCATACAAAAATCGTTAGTGCAGCATCATTGTTCACATTATAATTCAAATGGGAACAATATTGCTGCATTAACAAACCAAAAAAAAAAAAAAAAGTGTTTATTTTTTTTTTTTTAATTTTTTTTTTTTTTTTTACAAAATTTTTCACTTTCATGTTTGGTATCGTTGGAACGGCCATGCTCTGGCCGATCCAACCATACCAAAATTTAACCCCTAGCTGCCACGGATCGGGAGATGATAGGAGTTCATTGGAACTCCCTATCTCCACCGTTGGTGGCAGTCAAGAGTTAAGTCCAGGACTGGCGTCATCGTGCTACGCACGATGACGCCAGTCCTCAGGGGGAGTTCCCGGAGGCTTGGCCGACATCCAAGATGTCGGCCAGCTCCGGGAAAGTATCGCGAACCGGCGCTTTTCAGCGCCGATTCGCGATCCAGCTCCCCAGGGGTTAATGCCAGGCATCATTTGGAAGGGCAGGCTGTGCCCTTCCAAATGATGCCTGGGTTAACCCCCGCAGAGCCGCCGATCGGGAGGGAGAGAGGTCCGAAGGACCTCCCCCCCCTCCCTTTCAGGCGCCTCCTCCGCACATGCGGGGGGGCGCCTGAATTAGGTGTCATCGCGCCCCCGCGATGACACCTAATTCTGGCGGCTGCTGTTCCGGATGCCGGGCTGACATCCAGGATGTCAGCCCGCACCGGAGGGGCCAGCGATCGGCCGGAACCCGGCCGAATGCTGACCCCAATGGGAGGACGCGCTCAGCGCGTCCTCAGCACACCAGCGGGAATGCTGAGGACGCGCTGAGCGCGTCCTCAGCAGCGAAGTGGTTAAAGAAAGATAAAGACCTCCACTCAATTATAGGGGATAAACCCAGAATTATTTTTCGAGGGGCGAGAAATATAAAAAAGAGACTGGTTAAGAGCAAATTTGTTGACAAAAAAACAGTTAATCACTTCCATGTAAAGGAAGGTTATTATGGTTGCGGCCAGTGTCTGGCCTGCAGATCCACAGGGAATAAGAAGCGATATACTGAGAGCTTCATTAATAAAAAAACAGGGAAAGCGGTCAAGATCAATAAAATCCTGACCTATTACTCCAAAAATGTACTATATCTTTTGGAGTGCCCGTGTGGACTCCAATATGTGGGTCGCACGAGCCGAGCCTTGAACGTGAGAATTTCAGAGCACGTTAGGAATATTAATAAACTATATGAGAAGCATTCTGTATCTCAACATTTTAAATTATTTCACAATGGATGCTCAAGAGGTCTTAAATTTTCCGCTGTAAAAAAAGTGAGATGCACTAATAAGGGCGTGAGTGAAATTACGGCACTGGGGAGAGAGGAGATGAGACTTATTTTTGACCTAGGGACTCTGACGCCGGAGGTTTAAATTAGGGTTGCACCGATACCGATACTAGTATCGATATCGGTGCCGATACCGGGTACTGCAGGAGTACTTGGTACTCGTGCAGTACCCCCGATATTTTTTTCCGATACCGGAAGCCGGCATTGAGCCGGCTTGCCGGTATCCGAGGGGCTGGGGCGGCTGTCCGAATGCTCTATCGGCATTCGGACAGGCCCTGCAGCTGCTCTCCTCACTTTGTTTATACTTACCTTCCTTTAGCGACGCCGGGAAAGTCTGCGCGCGCGCTCCTTGGAAGGTCCCCAGCCGCGACCACGTGGGACCATGTGATCGCGGCTGGGGTCCTTCCAACGAGCGCGCGCGCGGAAACTTTCCCGGCGTCGCTGAAGGAAGGCAAGTATTAAACAAAGTGAGCAGCTGCAGGGCCTGTCTGAATGCAGATAGGGCATTCGGACAGGCCCTGCAGCTGCTCTCCGGTAATACTTAGCTTCCTTCAGCGACGCCGGAAAGTTTCCGCGCGCGCGCTCGTTGGAAGGACCCCAGCCGCGATCACATGGTCCCACGTGGTCGCGGCTGGGGTCCTTCCAAGGAGCGCGCGCGCGAAGACTTTACCGGCGGCGCTGAAGGAAGGTAAGTATGAGCGGAGAGTGGGGGGGCGGCGGCATTATCCATGAGCTGGGGGGCATATCCATGAGCAGGGTGGGGCATATCCATGAGCAGGGGGGGGCATATCCATGAGCAGGGGGGGCATATCCATGAGCAGGGGGGGGGCATATCCATGAGCAGGGGGGGGGCATATCCATGAGCAGGGGGGGGCATATCCATGAGCAGGGGGGGGGCATATCCATGAGCAGGGGGGGGGCATATCCATGAGCAGGGGGGGGCATATCCATGAGCAGGGGAGGCATATCCATGAGCAGGGGAGGCATATCCATGAGCAAGGGGGGGCATATCCATGAGCAAGGGGGGCATATCCATGAGCAAGGGGGGCATATCCATGAGCAAGGGGGGCATATCCATGAGCAAGGGGGGCATATCCATGAGCAAGGGGGGCATATCCATGAGCAAGGGGGCATATCCATGAGCAGGGGGGGCATATCCATGAGAAAGGGGGGCAATTATCCATGAGCTGGGGGGGCAATTATCCATGAGCTGGGGGGCAATTATCCATGAGCTGGGTCAGGATATCCATGAGCTGGGGCAAATCCATGAGACCTGGGGCTTTATAGGAGGTCTGTTCTTATTGGAAAGCGTCACATGACATAAAATAAAAGTATCGGTAATTGGTATCGGTGAGTACTTGAACAAAAGTATCTGTACTCGTACTCGGTCTTAAAAAAGTGGTATCGGTGCATCCCTAGTTTAAATAATGATTTCGAATTGGTCCATTTCCTCTAGATTTGAGTCCCGGTTTTTACAATTTTTATCTTTATATGGAATTTTAAGAATTTACATTAGCCCCTGTGGACATTAAGAAATATGCACTTTAATATCACAGGTATACCAAGGTGTAAGTGAACACCTTTTAATACACAATTATATTAATTAGGTTAATGCACCTAATCACTTGAGCTAATTTGCACATTACCTATTTCCCTTCCTTCACTACATATCCGCTATACACGGAAATAGCTCTTAGAGGTCCTTAAGTGTATATTAGTAAATATAATGTTGTGAGTATAACTATTACACTTACGATGATATAAAGAACTTCTAAGCCTCTCTTAGGTATTTAGGAGCACGATCCTAAAGTCACGAACATTTTGGGTGTAATTGAATAAAGGGTCAATATCACCTTTCATGCTATCTTTAAGCACATTATTGCACTTTATGCATTTAGAGTTTTATATTATAATAATATAATTTATGTAGTATATACATTTGGAGCACTTTATAAAGTTTTTACTATTATATATTGTTCACATACACAGTGTCACTGGATATTGTTAATCTAGAATTATTTACTTTATTTCACAATTTATGTGATATATATCTAGTGCCTAGATTATATCAATTTGTAGAATCTTTTCATACACCCTCCTAAAATTGTCGATTAACCATCCCAATGTATGTGAATACACATTCACTCTAAAACATATATATATATATATATATGTATTTTATTATGTCACTTATTATAAATTATTTATTCACCATATAGCACTTTACTATGACCTAATATTAACTGTCCAGGTAATTTTATATAATATTTATTGGGCTGTAATATACAAATTGTTGTTATTCAGATGATTTATAGTCATCAGTTTACCTTCCCCCTATTTTGGGATTTGCGCTATAATATATATATATATATATATATATCACATTTTAAAGATTATTAACTGTAGCGCTGCAACATCTGAGGCTATAGGATCACTATAATGGTACGTATCTGGTGGCGCGATGGTGGTCGCTGAATGGTAGGTGGTGGTTCCCTTAGTTCGTACGAAGCATATGGAAAAAGATAATAAACAATATATAGTGCAGATGGTAATAACACAAAAATATATGTGCTGATGTGGGATATTTCCACTCACAAATCAAAGAGCCCGAACACTGGCTCTAAGTGGGTCGAGGCTTTTGGGTGTTTTTGCTTCTCCGTTCCTTAAGGTGACCCACGCCTTATACTGGATGGAGTATGGCTCATATAAATGGACATGGAACGAAAGCAAGAAACAACTTCCTTGTGCAAATCTTCTAAAATAAAATGGCATAGATATAGTATAGCTGTTCAACTCACATTTGTGGGAGCTTATAGACCAAGCTCTTGGTTTGTACGCCTCAGGGCTTGCATAAGGTGAAGCCCAAACACCTCTTTAAATCCAGAACACCAGGGGGACGATTTAAAATTAAAAAATTAAAATTATTTATTTAAACATAAATAAAATACTGGCTCAGCCAGGAGACCAGAACGCGTTTCGCCAGACGTGCTGGCTTCTTCAGCTGAAAAGCGAAACGCGTTCTGGTCTCCTGGCTGAGCCAGTATTTTATTTATGTTTAAATAAATAATTTTAATTTTTTAATTTTAAATCGTCCCCCTGGTGTTCTGGATTTAAAGAGGTGTTTGGGCTTCACCTTATGCAAGCCCTGAGGCGTACAAACCAAGAGCTTGGTCTATAAGCTCCCACAAATGTGAGTTGAACAGCTATACTATATCTATGCCATTTTATTTTAGAAGATTTGCACAAGGAAGTTGTTTCTTGCTTTCGTTCCATGTCCATTTATATGAGCCATACTCCATCCAGTATAAGGCGTGGGTCACCTTAAGGAACGGAGAAGCAAAAACACCCAAAAGACTCGACCCACTTAGAGCCAGTGTTCGGGCTCTTTGATTTGTGAGTGGAAATATCCCACATCAGCACATATATTTTTGTGTTATTACCATCTGCACTATATATTGTTTATTATCTTTTTCCATATACTTCGTACGAACTAAGGGAACCACCACCTACCATTCAGCGACCACCATCGCGCCACCAGATACGTACCATTGTTTCTGTATTTTCACTGGTTTGGGGGAAACCACTAAAACTCTGGTTGGCATTGGTTTGTTGGTGGCGGTACTAGTTGTTGGCACCTGTCCATTTTTTCCTGGGTATAGGATCACTATGCCTTATAAAATGTGTCCTGTAATATTGTGGCACTACATAGTTAATGACCTTTTTTTACAGCGCTATGCTATTTATAAACAGCTATTGAGTTTATAGTTATTGGTTTTCCATTCTATTTATACATTTATTCGATTGATGGGGCCTCTCTGTAGTGACCATTGGATATATGTTCTTATCCTGATCAAGGATATTTATTTTTGAGGCCACATTCGGAGTTATGCGGTTCTTTAGAGGTTTCGCGTTCCAGCCTGAAGCGCGGGGCGATTGCGCATGCGCAAAATGGCGGGCGCAACGTCAATAATAAAATAAGAAAATCTTTTACTTTTTGATGTTATACTTTCTAGGGATGCACCGATACCACTTTTTTAAGACCGAGTACGAGTACCGATACTTTTTAAAAGTACTCACCGATACCGAGTACCGATACTTTTATTTAATATCATGTGACGCTTTCCAATAGGAACAGACCTCATATAAAAATTTATATGAGATTGACCGCAGCTCACATGGGTTTGCCCCCTGGTCTCATGGATTTGGCCCCCAGGTCTCATGGATTTGGCCCCCAGGTCTCATGGATTTGGCCCCCAGGTCTCATGGATTTGGCCCCCAGGTCTCATGGATTTGGCCCCCAGGTCTCATGGATTTGGCCCCCAGGTCTCATGGATTTGGCCCCCAGGTCTCATGGATTTGGCCCCCAGGTCTCATGGATTTGGCCCCCAGGTCTCATGGATTTGGCCCCCAGGTCTCATGGATTTGGCCCCCAGGTCTCATGGATTTGGCCCCCAGGTCTCATGGATTTGGCCCCCAGGTCTCATGGATTTGGCCCCCAGGTCTCATGGATTTGGCCCCCAGGTCTCATGGATTTGGCCCCCAGGTCTCATGGATTTGGCCCGCAGCTCTCATGGATTGGCCCGCAGCTCTCATGGATTTGCCCGCAGCTCTCATCGATTTACCCCCCGCTCGAACGCTGGGGAAGCTGGCCGTGTGCATGTAAAGCACGCGGCCAGCGTTCCCCTCCGGCGCGCCAAATACTCACCCTTCCTGAAGTTCCGGTCGCTGGGCAGTGATGCGGTCACGTGGCCGCCGGGCGCATCTGTGACGCTGCCTCCAGCCGAGAGGCAGCGTCACAGGAGCGCCCGGCGGCCACGTGACCGCATCACTGCCCAGAGACCGGAACTTCAGGAAGGGTGAGTATTTGGCGCGCCGGAGGGGAACGCTGGCCGCGTGCTTTTCATGCACGCGGCCAGCTTCCCCAGCCCCGCGGATACCGGCAAGCCGGCCCAGCGCCGGCTTCCGGTATCGGCGGGATGTATCGGGCCGTTTGCACGAGTAACAAGTACTCGTGCAAACGGCAATATCGGCCCCGATACTAGTATCGGTATCGGTGCATCCCTAATACTTTAATTTCCGCGTTCCAGGGTGACACGCAGAGCCTCTGAATATGCACAAAATGGCTGGTGCCACTTAAGCACACCTGAGATTAACAATTAAAAAATCACTGTGCTTAATCAATTATGTATTGTATATAAAGGCAGTAGCAGGAGCAGACATGTGATAACCAGCTGAGGAAGCCTTTGTTGGCGAAACGCGTCCTGGTCTTTGATCTGGTAGATATGATCTATCCATTTTAAATTGAATAAATGTTTTTATTTTATAATTCAAATCGCTGTCTGCCTCCATAACTCCTACAAAGAAGGTCTGGGGAACACCTCATAGGTTCCCTGTGTGCATTGTGACAGAGCCAATAGAGGCTCAACTGCTTGGGAGTTTGAATTTGGCTCTTCCTTTCTAAACTACAGAATTACTTGTGATTTATTGCACTAGGAGGTGCCTTTTTGGTTTCTGTTAATCTTTCTACAGCATCCCTATTTTGGTGAATTCCGAAGAAGCCGTTTGAAGGTCTTATGGGCACCTAACAAAGTCCCTGCCCGCCTTATTCCCAAGAGCCGGTTGTAGGCTCCCCAGAATGTGAGTTAAATACTGACATTAATTGCTCTCATCTTGGGTGCTATCGTACTGCGCAATTTTTGGTCCTTTTTCTGTGTTTCCTCCCTACAGTGCATACTCCATCTGCATTTTTGAGAAGATCTACTCCGAAAAAGAACGAATACTGTTTTTGGACATATTGTGTGTCTACCCCACTATCTCTTTGGCCTCAGGTCTTTTGGAGCGCTGTGTTGTTTCCTTTTTGTATAATTGTCATTCGGGTATTTAGAGAAACCCCCATACCCAACATTCAGCGAGTGGGATAGATACCTTTCCGGTGGGCGCCTCACCCCCTCTTTCCTTTTCTATTATAGGCTTTCATTTAGTAATTTATCAAAATTCAGTGTATTAAACTTTAAAATTATAAACAACATTAAAATATATATAAAAATAAACAAATATTTTAAAGATAAATATTTTATATATAAATTAGTGCAGCGGCATTGTTAAATGATGCTGCTTTCAGAACTAAAAAAATGATATATTTAGATTTCCAAATTATGTGGTCAAGTTGTAGATCATTGGAAAGGTCAGACTCTGGCCTCAATTGTCCTTGTAGGACATACGGAACCAAAGATACAGTGGTCTAAAGGACCCTTGCATCTCCTGTGGGATTCCCCTGCCAGTGCACACACGTAGTGACCTCCTCGGCCGGGGGGGCAGTCCCACAGAGTGGGCTGGCTTGACGCCCCCACACAGAGCCACATCTGCACCAAGCAGGGACACAACAGAATGGGCGTGGAGCATTTTATGCAATGGGGAGAGAATCCTCAGTACGCTCTACGCACATTCACACAATGCAGGGCCCTACAGGATACTGGAAGCACTTTATGCTCAGCGTACACGCTTGTGTGCCGAGCAGCCAAAGCTCCAGTATCCGCTCGGACCCTGCTGCTTGCGCGAAGCAGGGCTAAATGAGAGGGGGGGGACCCTGCCCACAGAACTGCCAGTCCCGGGAATTGGACCGTAGGATGTGCCCATCCCTGGGACACCATCACTAACATAAGCAGTCAAATTGTGCATTATGAAGAAAAAAAAACAATTATAAAAAACACAGGATACGGTTTTCCTTTAATAGGTTTTTTTTTATCTCCCGTTTACATTTTGTGGATTTTTCTAGGGCTGAAACAACATAATGAAAATAGTTAACGTTAGATACCAGACGCGGTTCACCTTTACAACCCAGGCTTCATAAGTGGTTCAGTGTGTGGCCATTGACCCTGAAGCAAGTATTTAAGACTCCTATACTCTGCATTGATAGAACTACACTTAAACACTGCCTCAGTCCCCAAGATCTTAACGACCATTGCAATATATACATGTTATTGTTTTGTGTTCTGTATGCTACCCAAAATAAGAGAGGACAGTTGAATGAAATCTGATAGATTAGAAGGCATTTAAACCCTCTAACCCCTGCTGATGTCCTTGCATACAATCCACACAATGCGATTTATGAGCTGGATTTTTGAAGAACTGACCTATTCATTCCATTCTATGCCCATTGCCACACAGTGGGGAGCAAGTGATGTAAAGATACTGAGGGGGGCAGTTTACAACACAAAGTAGAACAAACGATATTGAGTGACATAGTAAGTAAAATTTTACTTTTATTGGAAACTAAAAACAGAACACAATGACGACCCAAGCAAAGGATAAAAAGGGTACCCTATGTGGCATTTATTCCGCTGACTGGAGTCAGACTATTTATCCTTTCCATGGTTTGTCATTATGATGTTCTGTTTTTAGTTTCCTATAAAAGTTACATTTTATTTACCATCTCAGTCGATCAATATCCTTTGTTCTATCCATGTTCCAGGGTTACCCCCATTTTGTTGCTGGATAATGACTGTCACTATTCCTGCATGGGTGTTCTTTCGTGCTTCCACTTACATACCTATACATATTTCCAATTACAACACAAAGTATCACACAATATATGTGTCACTGGGTGCATCCAGAGTAAAATAATTTAAATAAAAGACACGGGCGAAAAACAAAAGCACATGTAAATATATCAGCAACAGAAAGAGCATTTCACTTTTTGGTGGTAGTGTCCCTTTAAAGAGTATTGTTCGATCCTCCGTGTATACGCTATACTGGAATTTCATGCTACAACGTGCCCATTATGAAAGAACCCAACTTTCCAAGCTGTAACCCAAACTCCTATGAACAACGCTGAAAGTGATATTAAGCAGCTTACCGTCACATAAAAAAAAAAAAAATACCACTCAAATACAAATATTTACATTTCTGATTATCACATTTCATCAAATATGAACTGTTGATGGTATAAAAAGCCCTATTTCAGAAATGTGGTTGGGCTTTAACACAAAACATAAAAAGGGGCATTATTCAGCAAGATGATGTTTCGCCCAAGTTCACTGTAGCACCTAATAGAGGTAAAAATCACTGTTGTTGCAACTATGGAGGACTTTGGCTATTCAGAGAAGGAAAATTCAACGACAAAAATAGCACCGAACAACCACCGGTATTCTTACATAATAGGGGTAAACTGCAGATAATCTTCAAAGTTGTGTTTGCAACACTCGTGAATATACTTTGGAGATCTCAACTGAAGGCTGATTGAAACAATGGATAAAAACAACGCTTTCAACATTTGCAGTAATTGAGGTCTCGCTGAAGAAAAACACACCAATTATTTGGTCAGTTTTTTTTCAGCAAGACATTAATGCAAAGGTTTACCTTGACCTTTTGACTGAATATGTGGCACCACAACTACATGACCTTCAACCATTTTCCAGCAAGATGGTTCACCACCACATTGGGGACTGCATGTTTGTAGGTTCCTAAATGAAACATTTCCAGACCGGTGGATTGGAAGGGGTGGCCCAATTCCCTGGCCACCTTGCTCACCAGATATCACTTCCCTAGACTTCTTTCTATGGGGTTATGTTAAAGATAGTGTATCAAACAAAGGTACGGGACATCACTAATCTAAAGCAAAGGATCACGGATGCCATTGCCACCATTGATGAGGGTTTGCTACAGCGAACATGGCAAGAAATTGAGTAGCGTCTTGATGTGCTTCGTGCAACTAATGGCGCCCATATAGAGGTGTATTAAATGAGAAAAAAAACCTTAAATAGAATACATCTCATTTTGTAATAATTTTCACTTATCTGTCTTTTCATTTGCCTTTGTAATAAATATTTAAACAATTGTAAATCGACTTTATGGACACCCTGTATATCTGCAGATGCCCCCTCCCTCAATAAAAGCAGGGACGAGTTGAATAGATCAACATGCACATATGGGACATCGTGATTACCAGGCCTGCCAACTTTAGATATATTTTCATAGTGTGCTCCAATTTGCATAAAAAGCAATGTAACAAGAAGTGGCATTACATACACTATAATTATGTTTTCATTGTGTGTATTTATACTTTGTGTGTTTGGGCTGTAGGTTTATAAGGAAAATTAAACATAATTTGAACAACACTTTGTTTATCCTTTCAATAAGGTCTCATTGTCTTGGCTCCAGCAAAATCGGATTTCTTGATCCAGACAATAGAATCATTAGGGTGTTCTTGTTGTGTTGGCCTGGATTTTTTGTTGTCTGATACATAATTTTTGGCAACACAAGAGAAAAGTCTTGAATCACACTTGTAGTGCTCATGTAAGTGTAGGAGCTGGACCTGGGTAAGCATTACAAAATATTTAGAACTGCCTCCCCACAGGGACATTGAGACTCTGTATTGTGCCAACAGGAGGAAACTCGAAATACAGTATATCACGCTTTGACGATCTGAATTATGTAGGTGTATGTTAACGGCAAACTGTTTGCATGTGCGACGAATATACTTTTTGTCCTGGCTTAGACGAATATGAAACTAATATAAATACACATACCTGCGAAGTCTGTTATAACCAGACTGCACTGTCTGATGCACGATGACAGCATAGATATTCACACGTGCACCTGTGTCGGTCGGATGACAATTATTTCTATAATTAAATACAGAATAGTCTGTGTATCAAATCCTGCGTGCCAACCTTGCCACAAGTCAAGCTGGGAGCTGGAAATCACTCAGCCTTTAATTAAACAGGTTTAGCCGGCCTGAGCAGACAAGAGTTTTATACACCAAGGCACATATAATTTTGCCAACTAGCGACACATTTCATCAAGGTTTAGGAATAGATTTGGGTCTACGTGTTTCTGTAGACTTGGGGACAGTAATGTTATTACCTCCCACTAGGGATGCATCGATACCATTTTTTAAGACTGAGTACCGATACTTTTAGGTCATGTGACCGCTTTTCAATAAGAACAGACCTCATATAAAAATGCCCCAGCTCACATGTATATACCCCCGAGAGATAGATAGATATCTATCTATTATACAGAATGCACCCAGCACACAGACCGAACGCTGGGGAAGCTGGCCGCGTGCATGAAAAGCACTTTGCCAGCGTTCCCCTCCGGCGGGCCACTATACTCACCCTTCGGAAGGTCCGGTCGCACAGCTGTGACGCGTTCACAGCCTTGCGACCGGACCTTCCGAAGGGTGAGTATCGCGGCCCTCCGGAGGGGATCGCTGGCCAAGTGCTTTTCATGCACGCGGCCAGCTTCCCCAGCCCCGCGGATACCGGCAAGCCGGCCCAGCGCTGGCTTCCGGTATCGGGGGGGTGCAGAGCCGTTTGCACGAGTACTACACACTGGCAGTTTGAAATGTGGTGCTCTCCACTGTACTCCGAAACACTGAAAACAACTGTAGACAATTTTGACTAACACAACTTTAGATGGAAACAATCCAGGGAGCGATTTTAATTTACTTCCTTAAAATACACCTGTACTGCTACTGACAAGGTACACTTTTGCTGTGTTATCCGATTAGGGGATAAATCACTCTTTAGTCCTTGAAAGCAGTGCAATACCACATCCCTTGAGATCTTACAGTTTGTAATCACTCCGATACAGCCCACACTGAGCTATTGGGCCTAGGCGGTGATGCTGGCACGCTAAATTGTCAGTCAATGCTCCAACAGCAAATGGTGCACACAGAATGAGTGGAGGTCTGCCCCGTAGGACAGCTCTCTGATCGGTGATGTCACACCTCCCTTGTGGCATGCTGCACAAACGTGTCAGAAACTTAACTTCTATAGTAGAGAAAAAGAGTTCTCAAAAAAAAAAAATATGCAAACATCTATAAAAGGGGCAGAATTCACTGTCAAATGAGCCCAACAAATTTTGGGCATAACCGGTGCACTTTAAAGGTTATAAACATTACGCTGAAGCCATTGCAACAGCTGCGATTTAGGTTTATTAAAATTATTGGTATGTACTGCCGAATTAAATTAATTTTATAGTTGTTGGTTGTGCAGGTTGTCATTTAACCTAAAACTAGGGATGCACTGAAATTTCAGCCACTGAAAATTAAAATCGGCTGAAAATTGTGTTTTCAGCCGGAGGGAAAAAAAAAAAATGAAAATTTCCATTTCAAAACTGGGCCTGGAGGCCCGGCTAAGCCGGTGGCTCGCCTGAGCCTGGAGGCCGGCCGAGCTGCCTGCTCGGCTGACCTCCAGGCTCAGGCAAGCCCCCGGCTTGGCCTGGGCCTAAAGGCCCAGCCGAGCTGGGGGTTCACCTGAGCATGGAGGCCAGCCGAGCTGCCTGCTCGACCGTCCTCCAGGCTCAGGCGAGTCCCCGGCTCGGCCGGAGGGCCAACCGAGCAGGGGGAAAAAAAAAAATCACCTGAGTCTGAAGGCTGGCCGTGCAGGGGGCTCGGGCGGGCCTCCAGGCCCAGGTGCTGAATTTTGTTGGGGGGGGGGGGAAAGAGTGGAGAGCACACTCACCTTTAATCGGCCTCGAGTCCTCCACCGGTTACACATACTCCCCTACATCGGCCCTGAGCTCCTCCAGCGATGGCAGTCCTGCATCCAGTGTTCTCTCTGTCCGTTGGTATGTATGACGTCACGGAAGCCTTTGACCCTGGGTCAAAGGCTTTCGTGACATCATCCCGGCGACCAACAGAGTGAGAACACTGGATGCAGGACTGCCATTGCTGGAGGAGCTCAGGGCCGATGTAGGCGAGTATGTGTAGACAACATCCTCCTACTTCGGCCCTGAGCTCCAGCGGTGACTGTCCTCCGGCTGTCGCAGGCTGCTCGGCCGGCCTCCAGGCTCAGGCGAGCCCCCGGCTCAGCTGGGCCAGGGGCTCGCTTGAGCCTGGAGGACGGCCGAGCAGCCTGCGACAGCCGGAGGACAGTCACCGCTGGAGCTCAGGGCCGAAGTATTTGGTTGCACCTTACCCACCTACATCCTATCAGCCATGCAAACCTGGGCCTGGGAGGCCCAGGTTCTCATATCTGATTTTCGGCTGAAACAATCCTGAATTTTCAGTTAGTTATCGGCCGGAAATTTACAATTCGGTGCATCCCTACTTAAAACATATATGATCATGTCAAGGGCAGACTGTGATGAACACTGGAAATTTGCCTGCATTATATGAATAAACTTTTCAATGACCTTGCTGGTCTAAAGCAACAGTAGCCAATCACACGAGGTTTTGCCAATTGGGAACTGCCTTTGTACGAACTAGGGTTGCACCGATACAACATTTTTAAGACCGAGCACAAGTACCGATAGGGAGTACCAATACTTTAAAGTCATGTGACGCTTTCCAATAAATAAATTTAGGATTTTGCTGAAAGCCTGTCCAAATTATGTTTATATTGAAATGTATGACCAGACACCCCATTTGCTCGCTGCACACACTCCATCTCAGATATACGTATACCCACTCAGATACATGTATATAGACCTCAGACCAGACATATCCACTCACATATGCAGACATCAGACCAGACGCCGGGGTTGCTGGCCGGATGCATTTAAAAGCATTTGGCTAGCGTTCCCCCTCCGGCTGCCCACGTTACCAAGCGGTCGCAGTGCAGTGACGCGCGGTGTCATGCTCCCATGATATCTCGGCTGGAGGCAGCATCACAGGCTCCACAGCCGCTCTGTAATGCGGCCAGCCAGAGGGGAACGCTGGCCAAATGCTTTTAATGCATCTGGCCAGCTTCCCCAGCCCAGCGCTGGCTTCAGGTATCAGGACATTTACACAAGTACTGATACTAGTATCGGTGCATCCCTAGTATGAACACGCAACATCCAAAACGAAAATGTCACACTTGTACCAATACAAAGCAGGAAAGTCCTGATCAGGATGCATTTTGGTCATAAAAAGTGGTACAAGCAGTGCCTTCCTTTCCAATTTCAGATTTATTTTTCAATGTGGGAATAACTAGCGGACGATTTAAGGAGGCTGATCTCTAGTAGGTATAGAAGTTCAGAAAAACATACAAACGTGATTAGCTTCTATGAAGATAAATACACAAATGTGTGTATATGAATGTGCAAATAAATGAAGGAATAAGGCTAGGGTCAGACTAACGCAGTATCAACGTGCGTTTAGCAGCACTAAATCACGGCCGTGCTAGCAGCAAATGACGTCCAATGCCGGGGAGCATACGAAGAACGGCCGCACAAAAGTGTGGCTGCGCAACGCAAGTGGCAAACGAACGCATTTTTTTCGCGAACGTGATACCGCTAGTACTGACGTACAGAGTGCGCTGCGTCCGCTAGTGGCGTGTGTGCGTGAATAGGAAATGTCAGACGCTGCTAATGTCCGGCCAACATAACGTCCAGACGCAAAAAGTGTTTTATTGATGATCCTTACAAAATCACGGAAGAAAATGCGCATCGTATGACCACTATCACGTATTCCGTGAAAAAATACGTCCAGTCGTTCGAACGCACTTTTTCACGGACAACGCGAAAAATGCGTTTGTCTGATCCTAGCCTTATTCATCATGTTCCAATGTTTACTGTTGCTGCAAACAGTAAAAATAACCATTGTTGCCACTACAGTGAACTGCAGCTATCCACAGAAGCAAAACTTAACGACAAACGAAGCTGCTGCAAACTATGGTATCACAATTATTCATGGAGAAAAAAAGTGAACTGCAGCTGTACTCCAATTACCGTTGTCTGCAACAACAGTGAATATACCTGGGTGATTTAATGCAATCCCCATCTCACATGAAAACTACATGAAAACTACATGAAAACTACATGAAAACTACATGAAAACTACATGAAAACTACATGAAAACTACATGAAAACTACGAAACTATGGTGAAACCTACAGCCATGGCCGAAAGCTTTGAGAATGACACAAATACTAATTTTCAAAAAGCCTGCTGCTTGTTTTTAGATCCTTTTTGTCAGATGTTACTATGGTATACTGAGATATAAATACAAGCATTTTAGAAGTGTCAAAAGCTTTGACAATTACATTAAGTTTTTGCAAGGAGTCAACATTTGCAGTGTAGACCTTTTTCAAAACGTCTGCATTTCACCTTGGCATGCTGTCAATCAACTTCTGGGCTGCATCTCGACTGATGTGCACAGTGCATTTCTTACATAAACAATGCTCGAGTTTGTCAGAATTTTTAGGTTGTTTTTTTTTGTTTGTCCACCCACCTCCTGAGGATTGACCACAAGTTCTCAACGGGATTAATGTCCGGGGAATTCCCTGGCCATGGACCCAAACTCGTGATGTCTTGTTCCCCAAGCCACTTCGTTATCACTTGCCTTATGGCAAGGTGCTCCATTATACTGGAAAAGGCATTGTTCGTCAAACTGTTCTTGGTTGGTATGGAATAGTGGCTCGCGGAGGATGGTTTTGTATCATTCTTTATTCATGGCCGTATTCTTATGCAAAATTGTGAGTGAGCCCACTACCTTGGCGGAGAAGCTATACCACACATGACTGGTCTTGGGATGCTTTACTGTTGGCATGACACCGCACTGATGGTAGCGCTCACCTTTTCTTCTCCAAAGTTTTTTCCCCAGATGCCCCAAACAATCAGAAGTGGCAGAGAAAATAACTTTACCCCAGTCCTCCGCAGTCCAATCCCTGTACCTTTTGCAGAATATAAGTCATCTGTCCCTTATGTTTTATGGAGAGAAGTTGCTTCTTAGCTGCCCTACTTGACACCAGGCCATCCTCCAAAAGTCTTCACCTCACTGCGCGCAGATGCACTCACACCTGCCTGCTGCTATTCCTGAGCAAGCACTGCACTGGTGGGGCCCTGATCCCAAGGCTGAATCAACTTTAGGAGAAGGTCTTGGCCCTTGCTGGACTTTCTTGGGCGCCCTGAAGCTTTCATCACAACAATTATATCGCTCCTTGAAGATCCGATAAACAGTTGCTTAAGGTGAGATCTTACTAGCAGCAATATCCTTGCCTGTGAATCAGGGATGCACCGGAATTTCGCCCACCGATAGATCCTGCCGATAATGGGGTTATCGATTTCGGCACGAAAGCAAAACACCAGCAGAAAAAGTCAGGTGAAAATTGCTGATCCCAGCTGACACTGAGCAAGCACGGTTTCAATGTTGTTTAGCTGGAGATAATTGTAATTAGAAAGAGGCAGAAGCTGCTACACATTTATTTCTGCACACAAAGGGTTAATTGCATGATCCACACTATCAGTAACCTCTGGCCTCTCAGTGACAAGGAACAAGTGATTTATCACTGACCTCCTGCCAGCGGTGTCTACTCGGAGGACAAGAGGGGGGGGGTTAATGTGGGAGCTTACATCCATGCCTCCAAAAAGTTAATGGAACATATACATTCATTTTGCAATCGTTTGTCTTTTCCTGAGCCATTATAGATAAATCTATCTTCTCAGTTAAATTGTGTTGGAGGGCAAAAAAATTTGATTAAAAAGCCTCCACACAACAAATAATAAACTTTATAGTTGCAGAAGACATTTACACATCCCAGCAATTCAGAGTTCTATAAATTTCTGGGATGTGTAAAGGTCTTCTGCAACTATAAAACGTGTGTATCCAAAAATTTTACACATGAATGTATGCACTAGATGCAAAATAACTCCACCAAAATAGGACAAAAATATCTTAAACATTTTAACCCCTTAAGGACGGGAGTAATTTTACAACTTCGGCGCGGTTTCGGAAGTAGAAGTTTGCTGAGCTCATTTTGACCATTTTTAAGTCACGTATTATTATACGACCCAGACATTTTATATATCGTTCTTTCCGGCAGACTCGGCAGATTAATAATATATCATTATTATATGTATACATCATGCCCTGCAAAAATGCTATAACAAAAAATGTAAAAAAATTTGAATTTTCAATAAAATTTCAATCTTCCACAGTGTGTAAAGTGTTTTTTTTTTTTAAATTTTATTATCCGAGGCTCTGCGGTCATATTCTATTGGGTAGATTTGTTAAAAAAATTAGAACGGGGAACCCATTTTTTTTTTTGGGGAGAAATTGCGTGATTTTAGCTAAACCCCCCAAAAAAAAAAAAAAAAATCATTAGTGAAGCATCATTGTTCACATTATAATTGAAATGTGAACAATAGTGCTGCATTAAAAAAAACAAAAAAAAAATTTATTATATTTATTATTTTTTTATTATTTTTATTTTTACTTTTTTTACACTTTTATTTTACTTTTACCATGGTCATGTTTGATATCATTGGAAAGGCCATGCTCTGGCCTTTCCAGCAATATCAGCCATGACCCCCTAGCTGCCACCGATCAGGAGATAAAGGGGTTCAAAGAACCCCCCTATCTCCTGCAAGGGATTTCCATAGGAAATCCCTTTGCAGCTAGGGGGTTCCCGGTTAACTGACATCATCGCACATGGCGCAATGAGTCAGTTGACCGGGGGTGACCCAGAGGTGGGGGCTGCCATCCAAGATGGCGGCCCCCACCGGAAATAGGCCGCGATCGGGCACAAATTAGTGCCCGGTCGCGACCTGGCAACTAAGGGGTTAACCCCCCATACATCACTGGAAAGGTCAGGCTGTGACCCTTCCAGCGATGCTGGCCACAGCCGCCGGGGACCAGGCGGTCGGGAGATAGAGGGATCCGAAGGATCCCTCCCCTCCCCTCCAGGCGCTTCCCCTGCTCCGGCGGGGGGGGGGGGGGACGCCTGAAACTGACGTCATCGCGCCACCGGCGCGATGACGTCACAGCGCCAGAGGAGGGATCACACTGATCTGACTCCGGGGGAGTCAGAGCAGCGTGGGAGCGACCGTAGGAGGTGAGTATTTAGCGAGGGGGGCTGTAAACGCCGAGGACGTACATTTACGTCCTGCGGCGTCAAAGCCCGCCTAATGCAGGACGTAAATGTACGTCCTGCGGCGTTAAGGGGTTAATGTGGATTTATTAAATTAATATCATGAATTTAAATTAAGTCTAGTATTAATACAATTCTACAAAAAAACCTCTTAAAATAAATTGATGGGGGAAAAAATAAAAAATAAATAATCTTCGGTTTCGTTCCAAAATTTTCTTCATTTCGCATCACATATATATATATATCATTTTCGGTATCGGTTTTCAGCCAAGCTCATCGTGCATTTTCGGTATCGGTCCCAAATTTTCATTTTGGTGCATCCCTACTGTGAAACCCTTTATGTGCAAAGCATTGGTGACTGCACGTGTTTCCTTGCAGGTACCCATGGTTGACAAAGGAAGAACAGTGATTCAAGCACCTCCCTCCTTTTAAAGCTTCCAGTCTGTTATATTATTTTAATCAGCATGACAGAGTGATCTCCGGTCTTGTCCTCGTCAACACTCTGACCTGTGTTAATAGCCTGTGAGAGAATCACTGACATTATGTCAGCTGGTCCTTTTGTGGCAATCTACACTATCTTCAGCAGAAACTACAGTGGAAACCATACTGAAACCTACGGAGTCAATATCTAAATATTCTTTTAGCCTGGCTCTCTGTCCCTCCTCGCCCCCCTACAATCCATCCTGAACGCCTCTGCCAGGCTCATCCACCTCACTCGCCTCTCTGTCTCTGCTGCTCCCCTCTGCGAGTCCCTTCACTGGCTCCCCATCCACTGCAGAATTAAATTCAAACTCCTTACCCTGACCTATAAAGCTCTAACTCAGCTCCATATTACCTGTTCTCACTAATCACCAAACACACCCCAGCCCGCTCCCTAAGGTCAACCAGTGACCTGCGCCTAGCGTCTCCCTGCATCACCTCTTCCCATGATAGACTGCAGGATTTGTCACGCGCAGCCCCCATCCACTGGAATGCTCTCCCTCGTACGGTCAGACTTTCCCATAGTTTCCCTTCCTTCAAACTCTCCCTTAGGACATTCCTGTTTAGGGAAGCATACCACCCGACTTACCGATACTCCTCATTGCCCCAAACAGTCCATCACTCTCACCTTGCAGTCCTCTCGTCCTGTTTCCACCCCCAACCCTTCTAGATTGTGGAGTTCCCACCCCCAACCCTTCTAGATTGTGAGTTCCCACAGGAACAGGGCCCTCGTTTCCTCCTGTACTGGTTTATCAAAATGTTGTTCACTCTCAGTGTATTGTAACCCTGTCTATATCATTGTTCAGCGCTGCAGAATATGCTGCCGTTATATAAATAAAGTATAATAATAATTGCGGTGGAAAGAACAGGGAAAGGCACAGCGAACTGTGATGGCAGTTCCCTACAGAGTACATTCAACGACTTCATCCACTGGCATTTGTGGACGTTAAATCGTCATTCTTTCGATGAAAGGATAATGGTTAGTGAATTACCACTTAGGTGTTTTGGTTTTTAGACCAAATCGGCGTATGTGTCCCAAGTGTTGCCCAATCAATACTCAGACTTGCTTTGGTATTCAGGTATGTTATATCACATAAAACAGAAGATTAAGGCTAGCGTCAGCCGAACGCAGTCATCTCATCCGTGTCGCCGCACAGTTTAACGTTCGTCGTAGCATTGATTTGTGATCAATAGAGACCAACACACGAAGTGCGCACGCACCGAGGTTCGCACGCAGGTGGAAACGGACACCATTTAGGACTTGACGTAAAAGCCCTACGACGGACGCCCAGAGTGTGCCGCGTCTGCATAGCGGCCTGTGTGCATGATGAGGCAACGTTAGACGCAGCGCATTTGCGAAATCCATAACGTTGACGCTCAGGTTTTTTTTGGTCTGGCTGACTGTACCTGTATTTTTAAGTATAATTAAATTTTGTTTCCCATATTTCCCTTATTTTCTACGTCCAAATAATTTTTATTTTTTTTTAATAACGGACCGTGTGGTGTCTACAGTATCTTCCGTCAGTACGTCTGTCCGTTGTGCACGCAGAGTGTGCTCAGACTGCGTTCATCTGACAGCCTAAATGCAAGGCTGGCCTTTTCAAATCTGTAACATTCGATTCTAGAGAGAACACTTATATAAAACACTCCATGTCCAGAGCGGTTAAATGATTAACCCCTTAAGGACCAAGAGTCTTTAACCTCCCTCGCGGTACGATTCAGACATATATATTACATGTCAGAATCGGTAAATGTTTTCATTCCCCTAGGTGTTTTCTCGAGTGTGGCTCAGGGTTAAATTTCGTTGCTGAAAACAGTAACCCCAGGCCACACCTGGGCTGCATACATTACCTGTGCTCCCGCACTGTCCCCCGCAGTCACCTCCGGCCGATCGCGGCACCCTGCTTCCCTTTCTCGCGAGAAGGGAACCAGGACGCCGCAGTTAGCCAGAGGAGATTGCGACTGCGGGAGGTCAGCGAGGGAGCGCAGGTACAGGTAATGTATCCACCCCGGGGTGGCTCGGGGTTACCGCTTTCAAATTTAACCCCAAGCCACACCCAGGAAAACTGCCAGGGGAGGTTAAAGTCAATGCATTTATGACGGAACAGTTCCGTCATTTGTCCTTAAGCAGTTAACATAAGTTAAAAATTCTAGATACACGACCTGCATACACACACACTGCAAGCACACTACACACACACTGCAAGCACACTACACACACACACACACTGCAAGCACACTACACACACACTGCAAGCACACTACACACACACTGCAAGCACACTACACACACACACACACTGCAAGCACACTACACACACACACACACTGCAAGCACACTACACACACACACTGCAAGCACACTACACACACACACTGCAAGCACACTACACACACACACTGCAAGCACACTACACACACACACACACTGCAAGCACACTACACACACACACACAGCAAGCACACTACACACACAACACACACTGCAAGCACACTACACACACACACACACACACTGCAAGCACACACACAACACTGCAAGCACACACACACACTGCAAGCACACACACACACTGCAAGCACACACACACACACTGCAAGCACACTACACACACACTGCAAGCACACTACACACACACACACTGCAAGCACACTACACACACACCACACACACACACTGCAAGCACACACACACACTGCAAGCACACACACCACACTGCAAGCACACACACACACTGCAAGCACACACACACACTGCAAGCACACTACACACACACTGCAAGCACACTACACACACACACACACTGCAAGCACACTACACACACCACACTGCAAGCACACTACACACACACACTGCAAGCACACTACACACACACACACTGCAAGCACACTACACACACACACACTGCAAGCACACTACACACACACACACTGCAAGCACACTACACACACACACACTGCAAGCACACTACACACACACACACTGCAAGCACACTACACACACACACTGCAAGCACACTACACACACACACTGCAAGCACACTACAACACACACAACACACACACACACACACTGCAAGCACACTACACACACACACACTGCAAGCACACTACACACACACACACACACACTGCAAGCACACTACACACACACACACTGCAAGCACACTACACCACACACACTGCAAGCACACTACACACACACAACTGCAAGCACACTACACACACACACACTGCAAGCACACTACACACACACACTGCAAGCACACTACACACACACACTGCAAGCACACTACACACACTGCAAGCACACTACACACACTGCAAGCACACTACACACACTGCAAGCACACTACACACGCACACTACACACACACTAAACTCGCCACACGCCCCTCACACACACTGCACGCCACACAGTGGAGGCAGCGCCCCCTCATGCCGGATTAAAGCGGGTACACCCTGGCAGTGTATATGCGCAGAGCAGGTGTTATGCCTCTTGCAGCCCCGGTGCCCCTGCAGGGGGAGGCAGTAAGGCAGAGCGGGCTGTACAGGCCGCACCGTTATCAGACCCTCCCAACCTGCATGCCGGAACGTGTGGCTCGCGGGGAACTCACCGTCCATCTGCTCCGGGCCTGCCATGCCCAAGCCGAGGCGGCTCCTCAGATTCGGTGAGCTTACACCACACAACACGGCCTCGGCATCCTCCAACACCGCGTCATCCTGACAGCGTGACAGCCCAGCGTGGTGACGAGCCTGAGCGTGATGTGGCGGACAAGGGAATACAGGCTGGGCGGCCATCTTTGAATCTGGCAATAGATAATCAGTCACTGCACTGTCTCCTAACAGCATACCTCCCGAATATCTTTATTTAGGAGGGCCAGTCCCTACGTTTGATTCCCCTCCTCCATACAGTGGTTCTGCAGGTGTATAGAGCAGCTGCAAAACAATAAAACTACCTGCAATGAGTCTTTAAACCGATATCCCACAGAAAAAATGCGTTACAAAAGTTGCATCCTTACAAAAGAAGCTCTGCATCAGCAATGGCTGAATTGATGCCGATATCTAGGGTTAGAATTGAGAGGCAAACATGAAAAGCATTGGGCAATATCTAGAGTTTTTTGCGTAGAAGTGAAGCACACGTTGAGCAGCCAATGTTGGACTATAACCCGAATTTCTATCCGCCATGGCGGGAATTTTAACTTTTCAATGAAGAAACATTTTTAAGGTGTTCTTTTTTTATGCATTTTTCCGTCACTTTTGCCATACAGGGTTATTCAAAGAGATCCGAATTGCTGACGCAAGGTAACCGAATGCTGAAATTCAGCGTTCGGTTACCTTTCCTAGCCATACGGCTATTCAAAGAGCAGGCAGTTGGCGAATTGCCTGCACATACGGTGCCTGTTCGTTGCCTGTTCGACGGCAGTGAAATCCCCATAGAGAAGCAATGCTTCATCTATTCAGAGAACAAAAACCAGCAGGGAAAAGTTGCCGAAATGCCCTGCCATTCGGTTGCTTCATTCGACAGGTTTATTCAGGAGAATCCCATAGGCTTCAATGTTAAAAATATTCCCATTTTAATTCAATATATAATAAACCGTTTAATATAATATTCTGCAGTAAAATGTTTCTTTATTTTTAGATTTTTTTCAAATCTTTTAGGCATTTGTCGTGATTTTTTGCGAAATTTTTTTTCCCCTTTTTTTATTAAAATCGTTTTTTCTCTAACAGCCCTTTTTATTATCATTCATTGGATCGCATATGTAAATTTCAGACATTCAAGCGTACTGTTTTTTGGTTTTTTTACTCCATTCGTCTGCAGTGTCAGGTTTTTCCGGCGGCTGCTCTGCACTGTGATCGGCGGCTGCTTGGGTTTCTCCGGCGTGTTCGGCGGGGTTAATCCCGATATTTTTTATTTTTTTGGGGTTTCGGTGTGCATTCGCTGGGTTTTGCGGTGAGTGTTTGGCGGGTTTGCGTCGGCTTTTCCCTGCACTACGACAGCCCTGTGGTGCTTGCTGAATACACCGCAGGGTCGCCGAAATGGGATCGCCAAATCGCACCAAATTGAGGAGAACGAAAAGTCACCGAACGTGCGGTGACTTTTCGATTCTCTTTGAATAACCCTGATAGTTCACCTTACTTTCTATCGTTCATGTCACTAGTCTTCTCACCGTAGTTCTGTAGCGGTTGTTAAACGTAGCTTTCAGCATAGTTTTCAGTGAGATTTCCACCGTAGTTTCAGTTGAAGTCATCTAGCATTGTTTCTGCTGTTGTTTTCACTTTAGTTTCTGTCGGAGTTCAAATGAGATTATCAGGGTTATTCAAAGAGAGCCGATCTGGCCCCAAAAGGTAATCGAACACTGAAATTCAGCGTACGGTTACCTTTCCTGGCCGTTCGGCTATTCTTAGAGCAGGCAGTTCGCCAAATGTTGGCGAATTGCCTGCACATACGGTGCCTGTTCGAGGGCAGTGAAATCCCCATAGAGAAGCAATGCTTCGTCTATTCAGAGAACACAAAACAGCAGGGAAAAGTTACCGAAATGTCCTGCTGTTCGGTGGTTTCATTCAACAGATTTATTCAGGCGAATCCCTTAGGCTTCATTGTTAAAAATATTCCCGTTTTAATCCAATATCTAATAAACTGTTTGTTATTATATTCTGCAGTAAAAAGTCTTTTTATCTCTCGATTTTTTTAGGATCTTTCAGGCATTTTGTGGTATTGTTTGGCAAAACGTTTTGTTATTTTAAATCGTCTTTTCTTTTTACTGTAACAGCCCTTTTTATTATCATTCATTGGATCTTATATGTAAATTCCAGGTATTTTCGTTCAGTATTTTTTTGCAAACAGCGTTTCAAATTTTAAACTTTCAAGCGTACTGTTTTTTGTTTGTTTTCACCTCATTCGTCTGCGTGTCGGGTTTTTCCAGCAGCTGCTCTTTGCTGTGATCGGCAGCTAGTCGGGTTTCTCCGGCGTGTTCGGCGGGGTTAATCCAGCTGTTTCTGCGGGTTTTGTTGAGTGTTCGGTGAGTATTCGGTGGGCTTTGCAGTGAGTGTTCATTGAGTTTGCGGCGGCTTTTTCCCTGCAGTACTGCGGCCCTGTGGTGCTTGCGAAATACACCAAAGGGTCGGCGAACTAGGATCGTCAAATCGCGCCAAATTGCAGGGAACGAAAAGTCACAGAACGTGCGGTGACTTTTCGATTCTCTTTGAATAACCTTTTCCTGCCGCAGGGCGTTCTATGCCATCCTTTGAAGCGGGGCGTACTAGCATGCCCCGTTGACTTCTATGGCTGCCACCCAGCACTCGGCATGCGGCACACGCCATTGGCTGCAGCGGGAAGGCCTGAACTCAGGCCGTCCGCAGCCAATGATGCATGTTGCGCATCAGCTGTGTGGGTAGGCCAAGGGGAGGGACTTTCTACCTCTAGTACTAGAGTAGGGGAGTACTAATACACCCCGTTGGTGTTACCCCCTCCCGCCGACGCCTCCCGCCTGACATTAAGGGGTTAAAATTGCTGATGTATATTCACAGGTGTTGCAAACAACAGTGGAACAATGCAGAATGGAGAATAGGTAGTTTATACTGTTTGAGGAAGAATTGAAGAATAACAATGATAAAGCTTCTCGACTTAATCGTATCATTTTCCCCTACTGTGGTTGAACTGTGCCTCTCCGAAAAGCCGAAGTTTACAACTGAGATACTAGAGTACATCTAGACTTCCCACTTACTTCAGGCTCTACATGCTTGCAATTACTGCTGTTATAGTCACAATGCTCCTGATGGCAGGAAGTACAGTCACACGCAGTATTTAACACCAGCTGCATTCACTTCCTCTATAATATCTATCCTGTCACTACATGTTGTTTTATTTTCACCAGCCCTCCCTTAGTAATGTGAGATGTAGCTCACAGGCGTGACACATATTTAGCCACAATTCCATGACACTGCTCCCCAGGGCATAAATAACAGTGATGCTATCGCAACAAGCAGGGTTATTCCGAGAGAGGTGAAAAGCAGGAGAATGACTGGAGAATGGAAAATTCTAGGTCAAAATAGCCGATTTGGAAAGTGAGATGAATGGGAGAATTTTTCTGGTTTGGCTATTTTGACCTAGAATTTTCCATTCTCCAGTCATTCTCCTGCTTTTCACCTCTCTTTGAATAACCCTGTATGTATTAAACATATACAGTGTTATTCAGAGAGAGGTGAAAAGCAGGAGAGTGACTGGAGAATGGAAAATTCTAGGTCAAAATAGGCGATTTGGAAAGTGAGATGACTGGGAGAATTTTTCTGGTTTGGCTATTTTAACCTCGAATTTCCAATTCTCCAGTCATTCTCCTACTTTTCACCGTTCTCTGAATAATCCTGATAGTAATAACTATTGGTTGCTATTTTGTGTGTCACCTTCTTCCTATCTTCAGAGGCGGCTCTCCAATTAGGCAGTTAAGGCGGCCGCCTAAGGCCTCACCCTCCCTGGGTCCTCGCAAGGTTGCTTTCTCCCACAGTGACCTCAGACTCACTGGTCAAGCTTATGTCAGCAGCTCTAGGCAGTGAAAGGAGCTGATGCCGCAAGAGTTACTCCTCCCAGTCCCTCCAGGCAGCGTGTTCCTGGGGCCCTTCTCCTGCACTGTCAGATTAGCAGTGCACACACAGCCCCCAGTGAGTGGCTGCTCTCAGCTGCTGATGAGCTCCGGAAGCTGCAGGCTGTTACAGAGCAGCAGGAACATGGCATCCTGTCTTCTTGTCCCACATGCTGCTGAGTGAGGAGCAGAGATCCATTCCACCAGCCTGCCAGGTGAGAAACTATCTGCTCTTTGCACTGTAAACTCTCATATCTCAGCACCCCCCTACAGAGACCACCCTACAGAGACCCCCCCAGCCTCCCTCCATTGTAAGCTGTAATGTGTGAGGGGTCTCCTGTGTCCAGGAGCAGACTTTCCTGCCATATTACAACACATGCTGGAAAGGACAGTTTTCATACCCTGTGGTCTTTAACCCCTGCAAAGCCATTGATCTGAGCAGCACAAATGTTTTTAACCATCCTCTTTGTTGTCCTGAAATAGTTTTGTATGTTTCCTGTAAGTGTGGTGGAATACATACATATATCACACTTTCAATCCTCACTCTCATCTTAAATTGTATTGTAGTCCATGTTAACTGACATGGTACTCAGTTCTTAGTTCCCCATCTACTGTTATATATTATATATATATCATCTTTTTTAACACCAGGTAAGCGCACTCCATATCAATGACCACCTTCTTCCATCATTTTCTGTGGCAAAAAAAGCACAGTTTTAAAAATGTTCCTAAAACCTGGCTGAGGGAATAAATGATGGGGATTCAGTTCACAAAGTATGATCATAGTTTTCTTAAGCTGGTGACAAACGCCAATGTACCCCATCGTTGACAGGTCCTATCTAACTTGACCGAATCTGCATTTACAGGAACAACTCACCCTGGGGCTCCCCAGCAGCTCCAGCCCTTTACAGACAGCCATGCCTTAAAGGCCTAGAGCCTCCTGGGGAGCTCCAGGATGAGTTGATCCAGGCCATGTGATCTCGCTCACGCGAGATCGTGCATGGCCACGGAGAGATCGTGGAGGGAGACTGGGGACTATTTGTCCCAAGTCTCATTCTGGTGCCGGTGGCCAGAAGTGACGGATCGGGCTGTCGTTCTCGCCATGAGTATCTCATTTTTTTGGGGGGGGGGTTCAGCTGCTGATAGCCGATTCCGCAGAAGCACAATCACTTAGCACCAGTTTGAGCTGGTGCCAACTTGTCAGTTAGCTGCAGGGGTGAGTAATTAGCTTTGTGATCTAGCTATGTGATCCTAACCCTAATTACTCTGCTTACACTTTGTGCTCTCCATGTTAAGTATAGGGAGCACAAAGTACAGTAAGCTGGCACTAAAAAGCGCTAATACAGATGCGCTAATGGATTTTTTAACCCGTTAGCGTTATGCTCGTATCACATCCCGATGCGCTATCATCTCTTTTAACCTAGCGCTAACCTTTATATATGTGAGCACTAGTGTTAAGGAGGTGATAGGGCCCATGGTCTCTATAAGTGTTTCTTTAGAACTGTATACATGTGTATGAAATGCAATCTCTTGTAAAATATAATTTACTGTTAGTGTGTGTGTAATCCCTATTTTGGACCCAAACTACTTTGCCCGTCTTTGTAGAATGATCCTCTTTTTTGGAGCCCTCCATATGTTCAGGGTGTCCTCTGTGTATGACAGAGCTGCATTGCAATAAGCAATGAGTCTGTAAACTATAATCAATGTTAGAAATTGCTCCCTGTAAATAAGATTCTTTGCTTTTGTTTTAGATCAGTTATTATTGATATACAGTGGCCCTGCTAGGTTATGTCACTACCTTTGCATATGGCCTCGGCTATGGTCCTGTGTTTAATAGGGGCCTCATATCTTGCCTTCGCCTAAGGCCTCAGCAAGTCTAGAGCCGCCTCTGCCTATCTTATCTTGGCACTGGAAGTTCTGTTGTAAATAATTTGAGTACCTATAATATTCTGTTCTGTAAATAAGAGCATTGTCAGTCATTGTACAACTGCTAAAATCTAATCTAATTTATGCCAAGCAAGACATTTTTTAATTTTTTGTCCTTTTCTGCAGTCAGGGTTTTTTTCCTATCTATTGATCAGAATGACCATGAAATCCAATGCAGCTAGTTTATAAGTTTATAAGTGAATTTCATTAATGGTTACTTCATTAATGGTACATCATAACAAAATAAGAATAAGGAAGGACATATGGGGGTCCATTTTGGGATAATGGTATTTCTGCCCCTATAACTTGAATACCTCCACCCAATGCTCATGGGAAGTGGACTATAGGGTGCAATGGTGTACCCCCATTTGGTTGGCGTTTGGACACTGACATGTCCCATTGTCCATAAGTAGGGGAAGTGCAGAGGGGGTTGACATTATAGCGACTCCACCCAATATTGTTCCTTTTTTACTCCTCACCAGGCACAATTTGTGCTCATAAAAAAATTAAAATAAAAACAACTTACATAAACGATATTAGTTCCACAAGTACTTGCTTGCTCATTAACATTATATGAAATAAAAATAAAAAAGGAACATAGTATAGATCAATATATATCATAAACCGAGGGGGCGTCGTTAGCTGCAGAAGGGAGAAGACGTGCATCAGTGGAGCTTTGCTCTATTCTGCCCTGTTAGAGGCTTTTTGGCTGTCTATCGCCAACGTTTTTCCCCTATTTTTGTGGGCCCTCTGCGGCTGGCCACTGGGTGTGTTTTGTCCGGAGCCCGTTCAGTCCCCCCTCCAAACCAGAGACTTGTGTTCCGGCGACTCATCTGGGCCGACATGCTCCCTCGGTGGCCATTTTGAGGCCTACCTCTTGTTGGGGATTCATGCCCTGCCAATCCTTCGCTGTCCTGGAGGATTTCGTCCTCAGCTGAATGCATGGATCAGGCCGTGGAGACGGTGGCCCACATCTCCCGGCAGCTACTGATGTCGATTAAGGCGGAGGACAGTGATGGACTTGAGACCTGGATAGGGAATGCTTCCCCTCCCCCCCCATGCAGATTTGTGGACCACGATATCAGCTCTCGACATGTGCCTGGCATTGCTGGAGGGAGATGATGACACCCCCTCTGCAGAGGGGGATGGCGCAGACTGATGGCGGTACTACAGACCTGCCGATCCGAGAACTCCATGCAAGGTGGAACCTGCCCCGTCACAAGATCTTGCCGATGACCGAGTGGAAGTAGGACCGGATGAGGAGTGCTGTGCTAGAGACCCAGCTGAGGTGCTGCTTCAGTATCCTGGGGCTCCGGGAGTGTCGCCGGAGCCGAGTGCGGATGCGCAACCGATTGTCTGTGGGCTTGGAGGCATGGAGGCGACTGCTGACCTGGACGAGCCTGACCCGTGCCAGAGGAGTGTGAAGGCTGCTATTTTTAGGCCGCTCAGGACTGCTTTTGGCGGTGCGGCGCCGCCAGTGGTGAGGTGGCAGAGGGGTGGTCTGCCTGGCAATTCCCGATGGCCCGGCCTGGCGGGGGTGTCACATCTGCACTCTAGATGGATACGGGCTGAAGATTATTTTCGCCTCTCCCAGTACCAAGCCCCTACCTATGACATTCTGGGCCTGTGGCACCCCCCTTGGATCCCTACAAAACCTTGACATTATGAACATTGCCATGTCATGCATTGAAGATGCTGGTTCCTGGACTTTCATGGATTCCGGATCTCTAGCCCTTGTCACGGGTCGCGCCATAGATGCCGGAAAAAAGGCAAGTGAGGTGCCATTCCACTTTCTGAAACCTGTTCCGGTCCTGATTTTGCCATTGCCTGGACTGGTGTCCAGGTACTCAGGGATCTGTTCCTGATTTCCCCTCATCTCTCCAGCCTCAAGTGTGGGCTGGGCCTGCAATGCCTATATAATCAAGCCTCACCTTTCAAGCAATGCTTCTGCCTCATTCTTCCTATGAAGTCTCATTTGCAAGCCAGACCTGCGTGCTATGCACATAACCTGTCTCCTGAGAACCCCTCATCGCTGTCTCCTGCAAAGGACCCCCTCATCTCTGCAACCCTTCTTCCTGGATACTTCTTGCATTCCCCATTTCTGGACTCATTGCAACTCCCATCATCCTGCTGATCCTGCTATAGATTGACCTACCTGTGTATGACATCTGATCTTGTTATGGAAATTTTGTTGTTTGCGCATAAAGTCCTGGTGCACTAAAAAGGTACACTTCAGTATTAAAGTGCGCCCAGTACAAACAAAGCCGTCACTATAAAAATACACGCTATATCTAGCTCTTTCTGTATAAGAACGAAGTACTTCTCTATCCCAGGAGGAATCAGACAAACACGCTGCTTCAAGCTGGAAAATCCTGTGGCCAAGTGAGCTGTGGCTCCTGGATTGTTTAATTTATTAGACAATCGCACACGCCCAGTAGCCCCCTGGCTGTACAACAGAAAAGCCCGGTTGCCCAGTAATTACATTTACATATCAAAAGGACAGGGGCGTGGACCAGAATGACCGACCGGCCTCCTGGAGATGACTCATCCCTGAGCCATCTCCATGATCCCCGTCAGCCATGTTTGTCCCCATCCCCCGTCATTCGTCAATATGGACCCCATTCAGATACTGCTCAGAGTGATCAGTATCTGAGTGAAGATCAATCTACTTGTTCCTACGAGTTATTGACATATCTGCGGGGACAAATACTGTTATTATCTCAACACGGTACCAGTGTTGAGACAAGGCTTAAATGTCTTAAAAGCAGGTATGTCTCTAAACCCAAAAGAAGGTTTTCATACTGACGGTTTTGCCGTTGGTTTGGATTTAAAACCACATCCAAATCCAACACAGGGAGACAGATGACAACTTATAAAACACGCACATCCTAGAATATAATGTCCACATAATAAAATTTCCACGACAGTCCCTCCTCTTTGTCATTTGCTCCCCAGTGTCCCTCGATGAATCTCGATCTTCCTTGGAAAGAAACAGTTCCTCTTGTAAAGTTCTGAATGTAAAAAAACCAAACAGATGATAGAAAACAACAGACAGTCCATCTTGACACGTAGAATCTTAACGCAAGTCTAAAAACAAATCTTGACACGTGGATCATAAAGCAAGTCTAAAAACAAATCTTGACACGTGGATCATAAAGCAAGTCTAAAAACAAATCTTGACACGTGGAACTTGACACGCAGAATCTGCTTTAGGGGAGGTGACTCAGAGGGAGGACATGAGGTGGTGGGTTGCGTCGATTGTTGGTCGGTCTGAAATCCTCTGTGTCCGGTCCATGGGTTGGTCTTCAGGGCGTCTCATCTCGGCAACGAAAACGTAGTCATCTACTCTGGCTTTGGTAACTCGGTCGATTAGACAACAGGAACATTTCACTCCGGCATATAGAAGGAATAGAAACAGAAACACCATAAGTATATATATACTCCCATTTCCTTTAGCCAGGATCCAATGGAAAACAAGACATCCCCGAAGCTTCCCAAACCTTCAAAAGGATTCCAACCCTCACTGGCTATAGCTCTGCCTCTGCCCTGCTAAATCCCCCCCCCTTTTGACGCTCTACTGTCGTTGTTCATTGGTGATCTCCCTCACTACAACACCGCACAAGAATTTAAACAAGCGAACGGCAGGAGCCAGAGTTACTATTACAAATGTCTCCTTGTGGCCCTTGTTAGTCTTAGGTGCATTTCCCTCGCTAAAATAAATTAAGCTAAACAAGTAAACAAAAATGACACTTCTCATTCTTTGTCTCACGGTTCCCGGATCCCACCACGCAGTACTTAACACCCCACACTCCACAGAGCCCAGAAGCTACCAACAGAGTAGCCGTGAAAGATCTCTAACTGTCTGGTCCTTAGAATTGGCCAGGTAAACTAGCTAGACAGAAAGGGTTAACAACACGGGGAGTAGTCAGCCGAGCCAGAATCAGGAATACAGAGTTCAGAATGGTCAAATGGAATAGCCGGGTCGATATCAGAGCAGTGGCGTAGTACAAGAAAATGGTCTAGGGCAACAGAAGGCAGAATAGTCAGAAACAAGCAGAGGTCAATAACGGGTTAATTCAATATAGCAGTGAGGTACAAGGAGCTCAGGTATGGATAACCACGATCTGGCAACTGCTGAGAATACACTGAGGGTTTTTAAAGACCTTCACCAGGCCACGCCCCCCACTCAAGCCGCGCCTCATGCAACCACCTCCCTGCCTGTCTCCATTTAAACCGGGCATTGGTCAGCGAGCAGCATCAGACATGCTGCCCTCAAGCACACAGGTAGGGCTGGAAGCTCCCAACGTTACAGTACCCCCCTCTCCACGGGAGGCCACCGGACGACCAACAGGACGAGCGGCAGGACGACCACCAGGGCGATCGGGGTGTGAGGCATGGAACTTCCTGACCAACCTAGAGACAGACATGTCGGAAGCTGGAATCCAGGACTGGTCTTCTGGACCATAACCCACCCAATCGACCAAGTACTGCAGAGCGCCCCTGCACAGCCTAGAATCCAAAACCCTCCTAACCTCATACTCAGATTCACCATCAACCTGAATAGGTGGAGGAGGAGGAACGACCCCCGTGTACCTGTTACACAACAATGGCTTCAGTAGGGAGGTGTGGAAGACGTTGTGCATGCGAAGATGTTTAGGAAGGGCAAGAGCATAAACCACAGGATTAACGCGGCGAATGATCCTATATGGACCTATAAACCGAGGTGCCATTTTCATAGAAGGCACCCGCAACTTCACGTTCCTAGTGGACAACCAAACTCTATCCCCCACGTTATAGGAGGGAGCTTGTAACCTATGCCTGTCAGCCTTGCGTTTCTGGACAGCAACATTGCGCTCCATATTTTCTCGAATCTGTCTCCAAATCTCTTGCAGTTGAGTGAGATGGTCATCGAGAGCCGGGATGACCTGTTCAGTAAACTGAAGCGGTAGAGCCGGAGGAAAAAACCATAGATGGCAGAAAAAGGAGAGTGGCCAGTGGTCTCGTTAACGGCGTTATTACGTGCATACTCAGCCCAGGGCAACAACTCCGACCAATTGTCTTGTTGTTGTGTGGTAAAGCAACGTATGTACTGCTCGAGACCCTGATTTGCCCTCTCTGCTGCCCCATTGGTTTGTGGATGATATGCTGAAGAGAAGGCCAATCGCACCCCCATCTCTGCACAGAAAACCCTCCAGAAACGAGAGACGAACTGGGCTCCTCTGTCAGAAACTATTTCAGACGGAACCCCATGTATTCGTACAATCTCTCTAGCAAATACAACCGCCAGTTCTTTGGCTGTAGGAAGCTTAGGTAGAGGGACAAAATGAGCCATTTTGGAGAAGCGGTCTACAACTCTCAGAACCACAGTATGACCCTTGGACTTCGGCAAGTCCACAATAAAATCCATAGATAGATGAGACCAAGGCCTCTTAGGCATGGGTAAAGGCTGCAATAGACCGACAGGCAAGGATTTACTGGTTTTGCTTCTGGCACAGACTTGACAAGCCAAAACAAACAGACGTACGTCCTGTCGCATGGTGGGCCACCAGAACTGTCTGGAGATACTGGTAAGAGTCTTAGTAATACCAGGATGACATGCTGGTTTAGAATCATGAAACATTATGAGTAATTCTTGTCTTTCCTTTCAGGTACAAACAACATATCTGGAGGCTTGTCAGGTGGAGCCCCTACTTGAACTGCCTGGAGGCGTTCCAGGAAAGGCGAGGAGACAGACAAGACTGTGGAAGCCACAATATGTTCAGGAGGAACTATAGGATTGTGGTCTTGTGTATTAGATTCATACGGGTCAGATTGACGAGATAAGGCATCAGCCTTTACATTGCGGTCACCTGGTCTGTAAGTCAATACAAAATTAAACCGAGACAGTAGCAATGACCACCTGGCCTGTCTCGCGTTCAAACATTTAGCATCCCCGATGTACGTAAGGTTCTTATGATCAGTAATTATCAATAAAGGGTCAAGAGTACCTTCCAACAAATGTCTCCACTCTGATAGGGCAGACACAATAGCAAGCAATTCTCTGTTACCGATATCATAATTGCGTTCTGCTGGTGATAATTTTCTTGAAAAGAACCCACAAGGATGTAGAGGTTTTCCTGGAGATTCTCTTTGAGACAGGACAGCCCCAATGCCTATCTCGGAAGCATCAACCTCAAGAACAAACGGAATCCTGGGATCAGGATGCCGTAACATGGGAGCGGAAGTGAAAGCTTGTTTGAGGGCTTCGAATGCTTGTTTGGATTGAGAAGACCAGATCTGGTTCTTCAGACCTTTACGTGTCATATTAATGATAGGGGAGGCTACAGTGGAATAATTCTTGATAAATCTCCTATAATAGTTGGAAAACCCCAGAAACCTCTGTATGGCCTTGAGACCTTGAGGAGAGGCCATTCTGAGATGGCCGTGAGTTTAGAAGGATCCATCTCAAAACCTTCTGGAGTGATAATATACCAAGGAATTTCACAGTAGTAATGTCGAATAAACACTTCTCTAGTTTGCAATAAAGACCATTGTCCAGTAATTTTGCTAATACCTGTCTGACATGTGCATGGTGGGTTTTCAGATCGGAGAGTAAATCAATATATCGTTTAGGTATACTATAACAAAGGTTTGTAAGAAATCTCTGAGCACATCATTAATAAAATCCTGGAATACCGCTGGAGCATTACAAAGACCGAAAGGCATGACCAAGTATTCATAATGCCCACTCCTGGTGTTAATTGCTGTTCTCCACTCATGCCCCTCTTTTATACGTATCAGGTTGTAAGCTCCTCTTAAATCAAGTTTTGTGTATACTGCTGACCCCCTTAACCTGTCGAACAGTTCTGATATGAGAGGGATAGGGTACACGTTCTTAATGGTGATCTTGTTAAGCCCCCTATAATCGATACACGGGCGTAAATCTCCCTCTTTTTTAGACACAAAAAAGAACCCAGCCCCTGCTGGAGAAGAGGAACGTCGGATACAACCTCTCTCCAAATTCTCCTTTATGTACTCTTCCATAATTTGGTTCTCCTTTATGGAAAGAGGATATACTTTGCCTCGAGGAGGCATGGTACCAGGATGAATATCTATGGCACAATCATATGGTCTATGTGGAGGCAGTTTCTCTGCCTCTCTTTTATCAAATACAGCCCTGAGGTCGGCATATCGGTCAGGAACCTCTGTAGACAATGGAGGAGCTGTGGGTGTGTTCAGGGCACCGACATGCTGGATGGGTATTAAACAAGTGCCAAAACAAGCAGGACTCCAAGACAGTATCTCTCCCTTAGCCCAATCAATAACAGGATTATGTTCCACCAACCAAGGGAAACCAAGTACAACAGGATTGGAAGGTGAATGGATAACTTGAAATATGATTTCTTCTTTATGCAAGAGACCAGTGGTAAGAACCACTGTAACCGTATCGTGAGTAATCCTAGGGCAGGATAACGGTCTGCCGTCTATGGCTTCGACGGCTAAGGGTGTCTCTCTTACAACCAGAGGTAGAGAGACGGAAGAAGCGTAGTTAACATCGATAAAATTGCCAGCAGCCCCAGAATCCAAAAAAGCGGTAGTATGTGTGGTCTTGGTCTCCCAAGCCAAGGATACTGGTAACATAAGTTTAGTGTCTTTGACAGGAGACATGCGCGTCACACCCAAGGCCTGTCTCCTCAGCTGCCTTAGGTGCGGTAGTTTTCCGGCTTATCATGCATTTTAGGACGAGTAGGACATTGAAATCGTACATGTCCCCCCAAACTACAATACAGGCACAATCCCTCACGAAAACGCCTGGTTCTCTCTTCCTCTGTAAGCCTAGTACGGCCTAGTTGCATAGGCTCAGAGGGAGGAGATAACTCTCTTGGTGGTGCCTGAAAGACCGGGGCCAACCTAGGTAACGGTCTCTTGGGCTTCTCTCTTGGAGTCCTTCTGTCCCTTATCTGATTATCCAGATCTATACAATAATCAATGAGTTCACACAATACCTCAGGTAGTTTACGTGGAGCCAATTCATGCATCAATGACTCTGATAACCCCTCCATAAAAGCCAGAACCAGTGTCTCATTTGTCCAGTTCACATCAGAGATCAAGGTTTTAAATTCTATGGCATAATCAGAAACAGTCCTGTTCCCTTGACGTATGCGGAACAAGGATTTGCCAGCTACCGTGGCCTTTCTGGTAGGATTAAATGTACGTTGTAACTCGGCTATGAATTCTTTATAATCCCGTATGATAGGCTTCTCTGCCTCCCATAACGGAGTCGCCCATGTCAATGCTCTGCCAGACAGATGATTAATAATGAACCCCACTTTGGCAATGTCAGAGAAAAACATCTGTGGATTTAATTTAAAATGAATATCCACATGGACCAAAAATCCCCGGCACTCTGAGGGAGTACCTTCAAACCTCATAGGAGCGGTCATGTGTACCTGGGATGTCTGAACGACAGGGGACACAGGTATATCAAGTGGGGGTGCAACCCCAGCTGGTTCCAGGTGAGCCGTACGAGTCAGGATAGTTTGTAAGGCAATAGCAAACTGATCCATCCTATGATCCTGCTCATCCTGTCTGGATACAAAGTTAGCCAAGTGCTGTGTTAAGTCTGCAGGATCCATAGTGGCCAGATCGTAATGTCACAGTTCCCAGATCCCACCACGCAGTACTTAACACCCCACACTCCACAGAGCCCAGAAGCTACCAACAGAGTAGCCGTGAAAGATCTCTAACTGTCTGGTCCTTAGAATTGGCCAGGTAAACTAGCTAGACAGAAAGGGTTAACAACACGGGGAGTAGTCAGCCGAGCCAGAATCAGGAATACAGAGTTCAGAATGGTCAAATGGAATAGCCGGGTCGATATCAGAGCAGTGGCGTAGTACAAGAAAATGGTCTAGGGCAACAGAAGGCAGAATAGTCAGAAACAAGCAGAGGTCAATAACGGGTTAATTCAATATAGCAGTCAGGTACAAGGAGCTCAGGTATGGATAACCACGATCTGGCAACTGCTGAGAATACACTGAGGGTTTTTAAAGACCTTCACCAAGCCTCGCCCCCCACTCAAGCCGCGCCTCATGCAACCACCTCCCTGCCTGTCTCCATTTAAACCGGGCATTGGTCAGTGAGCAGCATCAGACATGCTGCCCTCAAGCACACAGGTAGGGCTGGAAGCTCCCAACGTTACACTTTGATGTAGTTGAACAGCTTCTTGCAGTGACTGGCGTGGACCCAGTTGTCTCGTCCTTCGAGCTTCAGAGAGGTTGGCGTCGTCAGCTGCACCTGGAATGGACCAAGATATCTCGGCTCTAGTCCCGTCCTCTGGTGTTTCTTTAGCACGACCCAATCACCTGGTTGAATAGAATGAACACTGGTTATTGAGTTTGGGTCCGGGAGGGACTCTCGGACCCGGTGGTGGACTCTTTGGAGCTCCCTTTGCAGAGACTGCACATACCCCGTCAGCTGAGAATGTAAAAACGACAGCTGTTGAGGGTAGTACAATCCCGTCTTTGGAGGACTACCGAACAAAGCTTCGTAGGGTGATAACCCGTGGGGCTTCCTGGGGGCATTCCTGATGGAATAAAGGGCTATAGCGAGACATTCAGGCCATGGTTTTTGAGTATCAGCCATGATTTTTGAGATCCTGTTCTTAATGATCCCATTAAGACGTTCAACCTTACCACTGCTTTGAGGATGATACGGGGTATGTAATCCCTGGTTGACATGAAGAGCCTTACATACCTCTGTAAAAATCTGACCTGTGAAGTGAGAGCCGCGATCCGACTCGATCGTTTCAGGCAGGCCCCAGCGACACACTATCTCAGACAGGATCTTTTTTGCTGTGGTAGTGGCGTTGGCGCATCGAACGGGCCATGCTTCCGGCCATCCTGAAAACATATCCACACAGACCAAGACATGCTTGTATGGCCCACTCCTTGGCATTGTAATGTAGTCTATCTGTATGCGCTGAAAGGGATATTCCGGTTTGGGCGAATGCCACTCTGGTGGTTTCACAGTTCTGCCAGGGTTGTGCAAAGCACAGACCAGGCAAGAAGCTGCAAAATTGGATGCTGCAGTAGTGAACCCAGGAGCAATCCAGTGTTCTTCCACCTGCGCACACATAACTATCTTTGACTGGTGCCCCGGGTAATGACTTGAATGGGCCATCATTGGAAAAAGTGATCTTGGCAGACACCATTTGTTGCCAAGACCCCAGATGTCATCTGGGCCTTGTGTAGCCCCCAAAGCTGTCCACCTCCTCTTCTCCTGCATCTCTGCCTGCCTCTGCAGTTTCTTAAACTCTTCCAGAGATACATCAGAAGGGACGGCCAGCTTCAAGGTCTCTACAGTGGGGCTCAGGGCACCTTCCTTGGCAGCTTTATCTGCCAAGGCGTTCCCGTCAGCCTCCAGAGATCTGTCAGCCGTATGTGCCTTCACTTTCAAAATGGCTATTTTGTGTGACAGGAGGAAGGCAACGAACAGTCTCTTGATTAACTCCGCATGTTTCACCGGCTTCCCTGAACTAGTTAAAAAACCTCTAGCTTTCCAGATTGGACCAAAGTCATGCGCTATCCCAAAAGCATACCTAGAGTCCGTATAGACGTTAACCCTCTGCTCCTTGTGGATCTCACAAGCCCTTGCCAGTGCCCACATCCATGTGTGAGCTCAAAGAGCCTTTCTCCTTTCTCCACAACCTCACTGACTGTAGTTATAGCATATCCAGTGTGTGGCTTACCGTCTGGGGTGTAATACCTGGAACCATCTACAAAAAGGTTTTTGGTCTCTGGAATGGGAGTCTCCCTCGCCGGACTGATGGCTGTTGACTCAAGTTCCATCAAGGAAAAGCAGTCGTGATGGTCCTCAAGGTGATTCCCTACTAGGTTGGAAAATTGATTAGAAGTTGAGAGGTTAAAATAGTTAGTAGAAGTTGTAAAATTTTCATTTTTCACACCATTATCTCTCCCCTTCTCTTCCTCCTTAATAACAGGAAGAAGAGACGCTGGGTTCAAAATGGTGCATCGTCTTAGAGTCAGGTTAGTAGGTGTTAGGAGAGCCACTTCGTACATAGTCAACCTGGCAGCAGAGAGGTGTTTTGTCTGGGCCTGATTCAGGATTTCCTGCACCGAATGGGGAGTATAGAGGGTCAACGGAGAGTCCAAGACTATGTCACCTACCTTCTGTAGTAGTACAGCGCAGGCAGCCACGGCTCGTACACAACCGGGTGAGCCTTGGATGACCGGATCTAGGGTGGTTGATAGGTACATGATGGGTCGGTACCTGGGCCCGTGTAGTTGGGTCAGTACTCCAGTTGCATGGCCCTGATTCTCATGGCAAAAAAGATAGAAGTGGAGGTCGTAGTTGGGCAGACCTAAAGCAGGTGCTTTGGAGAGTTCCTGGGTCAAATCCTGTAGGATCAACCAGTCGTCGTCTGACAATTGAAAAGGTGTTTTTGATGTCAGCTCATAAAGGGGGCCTAATTTGGATGATATGTTAGGGATCCAGTCTCTGCAGTAATTGATAAGTCCGAGAATGGCTCTCAATTGTCGGGTGTTTTTAGGTCTCTGCAGGTCTTTCAATGTCGGGTTCCCTGAGAGATGCAATGTCCTAAAAATATAACCTTTTCTTTGCAAAACTGTAATTTCTCCTTGCTAGCCTTATTACCTGTGGACGCCAGATGGTTAAGCAAGGATACAGTATGCCGATAACAAACCTCCTGCGTGGGACAGCAAAGTAGCAAGTCATCCACATACTGCAGCAGTACCACCTCTGGATCCATTGGGGCCCACTGATCTAACACGATCTTCAGCTTGCAACTGTATTCCGAGGGACTAGTCACCGACCCCTGAGGGAGACGTGTCCATGTTAGTTGTTGACCCTGGAATGTAAAAGCAAAAAGGTACTGGCACTGGGGGTCCAGTGGTACCGAGAAAAAAGCATTGGTTAAATCAATGACAGTAAAAAACTTTGCATTTGGTGGTACAGAGGCCAGCAAGGTGTGTGGGTTAGGGACCAGAGGAGCATCACTAATAATGATCTTGTTTACAGCTCTCAGATCATGCACTAGCCGGTATGTTGTTTCCTGGCCTTCGGACGACCTTTTGGCCACTGGGAATAGTGGGGTGTTGCAGGGTGATTTGGTTGGCGAGAGGACCCCATCTGTAGATATCGGTCCACTTGGATCTTAAGACTGTCCATTTGAGCCACACTCAAGGGATATTGTGGTAATCGGGGTAAAACGCTCCCTGGCTTGATGTTAACTGTAGTTGGCGGCACGGGAAGAAGGCCCACATCGTACTTATATGCTGCCCAAATTTTGGAATTTACCTCTGCCAGTACATCCAACTCCAGGAAACAGGTTGGTTCCGTTAGATATGGTAATGCTACCATAGCACATAATCGTTCTTCTGATAGTGCGCTACTTACCACAATGCCAGCTGGAGTGTACTCAATAATCGCCTGTATTTCTGATAAAATATCCGCTCCCAACAAATTAATGGGAACATCATCCGATACCAGTACAGACCTGATGGCTTCCGTGTGCTGCCCTAGTCTACAATGGAGTGGTTTGGTGGTCTGTAGAGACACTGTCTGACCTGTGAGACCCACAGTGGGTATAGTCTCCCCAGAGAGGGGAACCTTGCCTCTGAGATCTCTGGATCTCATAACAGTTCGGGCTGCACCGGTGTCAATGAGGCAAGGGAGGGGATATTTTAATTCCTCGATAAACAGGTTTATATGGCCTGACACCGGTTTGCCAATGTGCTATGAAGAATCATAGCCCTGCCTGGCCATCCCCACGACTGAAGTCGTTGGATCGTCTGGAATGAACTGCCACTTACCCTTGGGTCTGTTAGGACAGTCACGCTTTAAATGTCCTTCCTTTTTGCAGATGTGACAAGTCCTGGTTTTCCAGCGTTGTGTCTTTTTCCCACGATCTTGGTACGTTTGTTCTGCATCGGGGGCTTGTGTCACAAGGACTTTGGATGTTTTATCCTGTTTCTTCCTATCCACCTCTCTCTCTATAGCGGAGAGAGTGGATAGAATGGCAGGTATTGTCATTTCCCTAAATTCGGGTCTGGCTAACAACAACCGGTCTCGAATTTTCGTATGGATGCCTTCTAAGAATTTGGCTCTTAGTAGGGGGTGAATAGCGGTTAACTTACCTCCGTCGGTTGGCACATCAGGACCAACTTCCATATCTGCATCTAATGCTGCTTGTTTCAGGCGACGCCAGAAACAAACGCATTCCTCCCCAGGATTTTGACAGAGTTTCATCACATCCGTGGTAGAGGAGGCACCATACATCTCTGGAAGTTTGGCTAGCAGGGCAACACAGAATTCCTTACCTCCGGAAGTGGCCTGTCCGTGAGTGACAATGTTGCAGCGGGAAATTATAACCCCTGCTGGTTCTTCTCCTACTTTTGCCCTCAGAACTTGGGCACAGTCCGTTCCGCTCATGCCGTAACTAAATTGATTTTGACAAAACATTCTTGCGAACCCTCGTGGATTCGTTCTATAGTCAGGCAGTTCGGCTAGGATGGTTCTGATTTCCGAGGAAGCAAAAGGGACATGCCATACCACCCTCTCCCCTAACGTCCTTTCACCATCGGCATTGGGAACACCCTCGTATTGTTGCACCCGGACTGGATAAGTACCAGGTTCAGAGACACAAGTGGGACCAGGTGTATACCTTGGAGGCTGTAGCTTTATTGGACTGCTGTGTCCTACCTTTCCCATGACCATCCCCGTCTGGAAGCCATCCAATGAAGGGTAGATGGTAGGCACGGCTGAATCAAAACCTCTTAGCGCAGCTATGCAATCCCCACGGTTCTTTAGTCTGGTCCCAATTCCCTTAGACTCACATAGCATCTGCAGATCCCCAGTTGGAAATGATTCGTAATTAACTGTAATTGGAGGAGGAAACGCCCCAGATGTGGCCGAGGGAGACGGATAGAGAGGGTTAGGTGGAGTTGTGGGAGCGAGAGGTATGGTAGCTGGAGAGAGCAGAGTAGAGGTTGTTACATTGGTGATGGCAGAAGCATCAGATGAAACTACAACAGATCCAGTGTTGGTGGATCCAGCCTGCCTTAGCAGAGTTAGCCCAGAAAGAGCCTCTTCCGCTTCCAGCATTGGATCACCAATCGCGGCTATCCCCTCTGGCCAGGTGTACATAATGCGGTTCTTCCGGACTGAAACCGCCTTCTGTATACCCTGCCGGTTTACCATAATAGACTTCTGAAGCCACAGCTGAGCTACATCTAAGGTCTTTGCCGTCCAGAGTCTGGGTTTAAACTCAGTTATGAATTTCTCCCATCTCCAGGCATCGAACGTCCCCTCCAGAGGGATACCCCAAGCGGTACCCTTGGACCATCTATGCCATTCTTTAAGGGGTTTCATGGCCTTCGCCCCAAAACTAGATTTCATGTGCTGCGCAGCCGTCTGACTGTGGGAAGCCTCGCTTTCCTTCCCTTGCATGGACGGCACATTGCCCATGGCGATTCGAATCGGCTTATCGTCTTACCCCTGTGTCCAGGGAAACCCTTGCACCAATTTAGGAGAGCACCGTCTGGTGTCCTCTTTCACGGTGGATTGTCAGATTATAATCACTATAGTCCTCCAAATAGAGACCCTAACCAAGGCGACGTGTAACTCTATGGCTTGTTGTCCCAACAGGTTGGGTACAGAACTATGCCCCAACGATTAGTCAACAACCACAGATTACCCCCCTTCCCGAATTATGTCTCTACCCCTCACAGTGTATGCCTACAGAAGCGTATACGCTGTCCGCCCGTACACTGCGTCGCCAGACTAAACCGCACAGCACAATGACTATCCTCTTTCTCTACAGAACAATGTGGCTTCTCTCAATACAGAAGTTAAATGGGGATAGCCTTCTTCTGTCTATTTGCTAGTTGTACGATGCCTCTTTACAACACATGAATCACTGTCACCAAATGAAGCTAACAAACCGTCTGAAACTACTCGCTGCGCAAAGCAACTATGAACCCATAAAAGCGTGTTATTCTCGCTTGCACAATCTGCCTATGGAAAGTAAATATAAAAAGAGAAAGTTTTCTCTCTTGTTTTTTTAAAAAAAAAAAAAAAAACTTTTTCTACTGTAATGCCAATAAAAAATAAAATCACCACTAAAGGTGCAGAAACTCTTAGTTAAACTTGGTCTTACTACCTAACGAAGCTCAGTACAAAGTAAAGATTTCACTTAAACTCAAAATTCAGTATAAAAACCGCAACCGCTTTACTGAAATCTGCTTCCTGTATAAAAATACAAAAATAGTTAAAACCTGAGAACAAACAAAAATTTAACTTTGACAAAATGGTGGGTTGAGCTTCGACAAAATGGTGGCTGAGCTTCGACAAAATGGTGGCTGAGCTTCGATAAAATGGTGGCTGAGCTTCGACAAAATGGTGGGTTGAGCTTCGAAAAAATGGTGGCTGAGCTTCGACAAAATGGTGGGTTAGCACATGGTGTCACACAAAGGATGACAAAATGGTGTCTCCAAAATCCAGCAATAAAAACCCAAATTAAACAAAACAGTTTCTTCCTATTCCCTGTGCCCTACCCCTGAAAATTGGAGCAAGCAGCTTAAAAATCCTTCACTTGCGGTCTCTCTTGTGCAAATGTTAACGAAGGAAATGCTGCCTTTACAAACCAAAACCACCTCTTACAAACATAACAATTACAACAAAAACTATACCCTGTAATGATCACCCCACACGTCACAATCAGCTTCAGATGCACCAAAATTTACACACTAAAAGTTATTTCACACGGTGACCAGCACTATGAAAATAACCCAGTCACACTTTTAAAACATCCAGTAAACTCCATACATAAACCCCGTACAAAGACCCTCTTGGCTGTATTGACCAGGGATTTGCAAAATATAGACTCTATCCCCAGCCAATACCCCTATCCCTCTATGTACAGATATTAATCCCCTGTCCTTATACACAAAGAGTGAAAAAGCAAAAAGAAAGATTCTTTTGCTGGGCGCGGATTACCGCAACAGCTTGCAGAGAGACCAGATGCTGGTTCTAGGACAACAGAAATTTCAAAAACTGAAAAGAAAGTCTTACCAACTTCGCCGGCTTTTTCTGGTTGTCCAAAACCAAGAATCCAATCTCCCTCCCTTGGCAAGCTGCTCTGGAATCCACGTCAGCTCCTAATACAAGGCTCGCCAATTGTTATGGAAAGTTTGGTGTTTGCGCATAAAGTCCTGGTGCACTAAAAAGGTACACTTCAGTATTAAGTGCGCCCAGTACAAACAAATCCGTCACTATAAAAATACACGCTATATCTAGCTCTTTCTGTATAAGAACGAAGTACTTCTCTATCCCAGGAGGAATCAGACAAACACGCTGCTTCAAGCTGGAAAATCCTGTGGCCAAGTGAGCTGTGGCTCCTAGATTGTTTAATTTATTAGACAATCGCTCACGCCCAGTAGCCCCCTGGCTGTACAACAGAAAAGCCAGGTTGCCCAGTAATTACATTTACATATCAAAAGGACAGGGGCGTGGACCAGAATGACCGACCGGCCTCCTGGAGATGACTCATCCCTGAGCCATCTCCATGATCCCCGTCAGCCATGTTTGTCCCCATCCCCCGTCATTCGTCAATATGGACCCCATTCAGATACTGCTCAATCTACTTGTTCCTACGAGTTATTGACATATCTGCGGGGACAAATACAGTTATTATCTCAACACGGTACCAGTGTTGAGACAAGGCTTAAATGTCTTAAAAGCAGGTATGTCTCTAAACCCAAAAGAAGGTTTTCATACTGACGGTTTTGCCGCTGGTTTGGATTTAAAACCACATTCAAATCCAACACAGGGAGACAGATGACAACTTATAAAACACGCACATCCTAGAATATAGTGTCCACATAATTTAATTTCCACGACAATCTGGACTTTGACTATCCCTATGCCAGCTGCCTGCCACCGACCTAAGCTTGATTTGACAATTCTCCAGTGATAACCCTTCTGATACCGCACCTGATCTTATTGTGCCTTTTTGTCCTGTGTCTTCTGGTCCTCCACCCTCTGTGCATCCAGTAAGTGTGTTCTTTAGTATATCTGTTTCCATTTCTGTTCAGTCAGCTCTGATTGTGTTATTCTTTATTCAGTGTTCAGTCCAGTACCTGTCCTGTCCACGCTTGTGTTTTATTCCTTGTCCAGTCCAGTACCTGTCCTGGTAGCCCGACTGTGCTATTCAGTGTCCTGTCCTGTCCACCCCTTCCTATCCCTTCTGCTAAGTGTACCCTGTCCTCTGTATATAGTATCCTTCACAACCAGGTCCTATATCTGTTATTATTATCTAGATTCCCCTTCTTGGTTTATTTAATAAACCTATATTTCTGGTTAAACCTCACCTTCCTGCCTCTCTCCATTCGTGTAACCACACACTGGGCTCAAAACCGCAACCCCGCAAAGTGAGACATGGCACACCTGAACTTTATCATGTCTGTCTAAATTGAACTGTGTTTAAAAAGAGGCAACACTCTAGGAAGGGTGCTGCCTCATTCATTCTATACACTTCAGTCCTGGTGGTGTGTAGTTCTGATTCCTGGATCTCCTGTCTGTATATCCTGGTATTCTGTAGAACTTCTGTTTTCAGGTTTATTTCATGTACCTTCCTGTTGCCTCTTATTCTGCTTAGTAGTTCTGTTCATTCTATGCGTGTGTGTGTGTGTATATATATATATATATATATATATAATATATATATATACAGTTGTGTTCAAAATTATTCAACCCCAATGCTGTAAAGGTTTTTAGGGAATTTAGTGTACATTTGTAATTGTATTCAGAATGAAATCCTACAAGGACTTTTTAAAGAACCATATGCAACTAAAATGACATCAATTGGTTTTGTAATACAGTAGTAAATGTTTCTTTTGTGAATTCTTCATTGACACAATTATTCAACCCCTTAAAGACTACCACTCTGAGGAACAGAGGTTCATTCAAGTGTTTTCAATCAGGTATTGAAAACACCTGTGGATGTCACGGAGCAGCAATAAAGCATAATAAGCACCAATTAGGCAGCTTTAAAATGACGGTGATACTCAGCTCCTTCTAGACATTTACTGGTGTGGTTACAAACATGGTGAAGTCAAGAGAATGGTCCAGGAAGACAAGAGAAGAGGTGATTACTCTTCACAGGAAGGGCAATGGCTATAAGAAGATTGCAAAGATGTTAAACATACCAAGAGAGACCATAGGAAGCATCATTCGCAAATTCAAGGCAAAGGGCACTGTTGAAACGCTACCTGGTTGTGGCAGAAAGAAGATGCTGACTTCGACTGCTGTGCGCTACCTGAAGCGTAGAGTGGAGAAAAGTCCCCGTGTGACTGCTGAGGAACTGAGAAAAGATTTGTCAGATGTGGGTACTGAAGTTTCAGCTCAGACAATACGGCGCACACTGCGTAATGAAGGCCTCCATGCCAGAACTCCCAGGCGCACCCCCTTGCTGTCTCCAAAGAATAAGAAGAGTCGACTGCAGTATGCCAAAAGTCATGTGGACAAACCACATAGGTTTTGGGATAGTGTTCTGTGGACTGATGAAACAAAATTAGAACTGTTTGGGCCCATGGATCAACGCTATGTTTGGAGGAGGAAGAACAAGGCCTATGAAGAAAAGAACACCTTGCCTACTGTGAAGCATTGTGGGGGGTCAATCATGCTTTGGGGCTGTTTTGCTTCTGCAGGTACAGGGAAACTTCAGCGTGTGCAAGGTACCATGAATTCTCTTCAGTACCAGGAGATATTGGATGACAATGTGATGCAGTCCGTCACAAACCTGAGGCTTGGGAGACGTTGGACATTTCAACAGGACAATGATCCCAAGCATACCTCCAAGTCCACTAGAGCTTGGTTGCAGATTAAAGGCTGGAACATTTTGGAGTGGCCATCGCAGTCACCTGACTTAAATCCGATTGAGAACCTCTGGTGGGACTTAAAGAAAGCAGTTGCAGTGCGCAAGCCTAAGAATGTGACTGAACTGGAGGCTTTTGCCCATGACGAATGGGCGAAGATACCCGTAGATCGCTGCAAGACACTTGTGTCAAGCTATGCTTCACGTTTAAAAGCTGTTATAACTGTAAAAGGATGTTGTACTAAGTACTAAGATTGAATGTCACTTGGGGGTTGAATAAAACTGATAATTATGTGAGCACAGAAAAGACATTTGTGGTTATTTCTTTATAAATGTTATGTTATATTTGTCTGACCTACACGTGCCTCTTTGATTTAATTGGAATCAAGATGACTGAATGATCAAAATCAATGTCAAACTGTCCAAAACACTCAATTTCAGTGGGGGTTGAATAATTTTGAACACAACTGTATATATTCTGTTCATTGCATTGAGTTTGTCATTGTTTGCTCGTCATGATTTAAGACCCCTGATTGTTATATTCTGTACCATTGCCTGATTCTTACCTGTTATGCATCTTGTTTCTTTTGCCTCCCTGCTGTTTCTATATTAGGTTCTCCTTTACTCCTATTACTCTCAGCCATCCACCTCTGCTCTAGCTATTCCTTTAGTGCCCAGCCCCCTCCTGTTATCTGGTTTAGTTTATTATTGTACTTTTGTTCTGGATCCCTGTTGTTGGTTTAGATTCTGTCTTGTTTATTTGAAGGAAGTTTATAATAAATATATCTTGGTGGTTTATAAGTCCTGGTTCGTCTTTTCATTGCCCAATAGGCTCACACCCTTCTGCACTCATGCCAGGCCTGGCCCACCGTGACCCTACCGAAATTAAGAGACCCCCTTCCTGATGCCTTTTTCTCCTTCTTTTTTTTTTTTTTCTATTTTCCTTCCCCTCTCCCTCCCTCTTATTCCCCCTGCAACCGATGACTTTATTTCTCAGACATTCCCTCGTTTTAGTTTTTTGGCTGAGTTTTTTTTTTTTGCGTTCACTGGTTTCACCGGGGTGTGGCCTGGTGCCCGTATAGGCCCCCCGAGTCCCCGGGCCAAGTGCCATTTACTCCCCCTGGCCTCCCCGGTCCTAAGGACTTGCAGGAATATACCAGGGGCTGCACAGTCCTGGCCTCTGCCAATACCCCTTGCCCCTTCCCCCTCCCTCAGTATACTAGACGTATCTAGCCGACTTTTCTCGTTTTCTATTGCTTATATGTAGATGAGATCCCCCGTTAGGGGATGTTTATTGCTAATGTATGGCTTCCCTTAGCTGACTTCATTATTTGTTTTATCTTGATGTGTTTTCTCTGACGACATCTTTTGGCCCTGAGTGGCCATCCTTGCTTGTGATGTGTTATTGTCTGGCCCTGCGAGGCCATTCATTACTTTATAGTATGTTGTTATGCTGACTCTTTTCCAAAATAAAATCTTTTTAAAACTTACTATATATCATAAACCAAATGATTAGTGTGTGTATATATCACTCACATTCTTGGGAGCGTGTAACGCTCTATCGTGTCGGTATGCAGATATTCAAGGGCATACCCATCTGCCACCACATCAACGGTGCCTATGTAATATGCCTCTCCCTACCTGTGCCGTGTCCTTATAATATATATATATATATATATATATTATATCAGGGGTCAAGTCCTGGGAAAAAAAGTGAGGGAACTCACCCACGAATTCCACAACCCCTATTACCTGAAGAAAAAAAATATATATAATCACGAGTATAGCCGGACGAGCCGGTGATACCATTTTTATTGGGTTAACTTTACATTTAAAAGACAAGCTTTCAAGAGTGTAAACTGGAAACTATACTGATCAGTGAAAGGTATCACTACGTACAGGTATACTCGCGATTTTGGCAACTGGACTAACGCGTTTTATATATAATCTATATATATATATCCAGGCACAGACCCCCCCAGAATTATATACACAGCACTGGACGCCCAGAATAATATACACGGCACTGGTTATATGGATATATTTTCCCAGTTCACATGGATATAATTGCCCCAGCTCTCATGGATAATGCCCCCAGGTCTCATGGATAATGCCCCCAGGTCTCATGGATATTGCCCCCAGGTCTCTTGGATAATGCCCCCAGGTCTCATGGATATTGCCCCCAGGTCTCATGGATAATGCCCCAGCTCTCATGGATAATGCCCCAGCTCTCATGGATATATGCCCCAGCTCTCATGGATATATGCCCCAGGTCTCATGGATAATGCCCCAGGTCTCATGGATATATGCCCCAGGTCTCATGGATACTGCCCCAGGTCTCATGGATAATGCCCCCAGCTCTCATGGATAATGCCCCCAGGTCTCATGGATAATGCCCCCAGGTCTCATGGATAATGCCCACAGGTCTCATGGATATATGCCCCAGGTCTCATGGATAATGCCCCAGCTCTCATGGATAATGCCCCAGGTCTCATGGATACTGCCCCAGGTCTCATGGATAATGCCCCCAGCGTTTCATGGATAGTGCCGCCTGCTCACCTCTCTGCGACCGGCGGCCGCGTGCTTCCTGTTAGAACGGCCGCTGACAGGAAGTGCAGCCGCTCGCCTGGGATCGATGAAACAGCCAGGCGAGCGGCTCCACTTCCTGTCAGCGAGCCGTTCTAACAGGAAGCACGCGGCCGCCGGCAATGTGCGGCGGCCGCCTGCTCCAGCCCTTTCGGGCTCGAGCCACAGCGTTCCCGCTGTGGGAGAAGTGCGGGAACGCCGTTCCCGCGTGTTCCCGCTCGACTCGAGCCCTGATATATATATACATATATACTAACTTTTGCCTGTGGCTTCGCTCGTGTGGATTTTGGGATTTGTTACTGTTTTTTAAAGAAACATAAGATTTTTGTCCAGACTTACAAAGTATAATTTATAGGTTGATGTCTTAAAGTAATAAGTAATGTTTATTGCAGACAGTAGTCAGGGCATATTGGCTACAAAACAAAGTTGTTTCATTCATCTGCGTCCATGAAATTTGATTATTGTTGTAAATACAAACAGACAATGAGACAGAAGATCATGTGACTGGCAGTGGGAGACTCAATGGAGTCCTTTGGACTCCATTGAGGGGCTGCTCGCGGCGTGCTTAGCGCTGCCTCGAGCATCCTGAGACTTAGCGCCACGTTACGGGGCAGGCTGCTGGATTAGCACCTGCCCCGTAATATCACGCTAAAACGGGGACGCTAAGGAGAAACCTGCAGGCACAGGTTTTCCTCCTTAGTGTCCCTGTTTTAGCGTGAAGAACGTAATAGTGCTTTAGTAGGGTTTTTTTTGGCACTACACCCCTGGGCTTATCAGTGGCCCCTTCTCGTATTTGGAGTCTGGTGTGTGCAGGCTGTGCCATCTCTACTTAAAAGGAACTTTGCTACCACTCCATCTGGATTCTGGCCTCCCCTTTATACGGCTCATGCAAGTGAGATCTTATGCCACTTGTCCTCAGGTTAAGGCTGCTGCACTGGCTAAGATGTCCTTTTTTGAACACCTTTGTCGGGATGGGACTTACCCGCGAGGCCTTATACTGTATCCTCCCTGTACCCGTTGCTTATCTTGTTGCTGGACTGGAGGGTCCTACCCAGTGGCGTAACTAGAAACCTGAGGGCCTGGTGCAAGAATCCACGAAGGGCCCCCCCAAAAAAAGATCTCTCTTTTTACTTATTTTTCACTGCAAAATAAAACAAAGATAGTATTGCCCCCCAGCTCACATGGGTATATACAGGGCCCCCAGCTCTCATGGGTATATACAGGGCCCCCAGCTCTCATGGGTATATACAGGGCCCCCAGCTCGCATGGGTATATACAGGGCCCCCAGCTCTCACCTCTGCTGGCCCCAGGGCAGGCTCCGCCGGCGTTCCGTTGTTCTCCGAGGCGAGCGGCCGCTGGAAGCATGCGTCTTGGTCGCTCGCCGGAAACCACCTGATCAGCGCAGAGGTCTCGCGAGAGGATCTCGTGCGCTGGTCAGGTGGTTCCTATCCCACGTGAGCGGCCAAGCTGCATGTCAGTGGCCGCTCGCAGGGAGAGGGACGGCCAACGCGCGGCTCCCATATTCCGGCGCTGATTCCCGGAATCTGGCGGTCGGTGCCGGGCCCCCCTCCAGTTGCGGAATGCCAGGGCCCGGTCGCAACTGCGACCGCTGCGACCCTGGTACTTCCGCCACTGGTCCTACCCTATATTCGAGCCTGGGAGTCTGACATTGGCGAAATGCTAGATTCAGAGGATTGGCTTGACATTTCGGAAATGTCCCGCTCTGTTTCTATCTGTACTTCATTACAGGAACAGGCAGTTAAAACTGATGCGCTGGTATATTACACCTACTGAATTGGCCCACATGGACCCCGCTGTCCCGGATGTCTGCTGGAGGTTATGTCATATGCGGGCTCATACTACCATATGTGGTGGACCTGTCCACACATTGTCAAATTCTGGTCCGAGATCCAGGATTTATTGTCTTATGTTCTGACTAAACCTTTACCCATGGACTCATGGGCTTTCTTGTTGTCTAGACCGGTCCCGACCTCACTTTCCATGAAAACAGATTGAAGGCTAAGATTACGCTTGCAGCCAGGAGAGCATTGGCTGAAATGTGGAGACCGTCTAGGCTGCCTCGTTTGGCAAAAGTTCACACTAAGATTAGGGACACGCAAATTATGGACAAATTGATGGCCCTTGTCTGCTACTCGTTGCCATCCTATCATAAAACTTGGGGATCGTGGCTGGATGCAGGATTGTGATGTCTCCATACGCTTTTGTGGACTGTTATGATTTTCTGGATTGGTATGCATTTATGCTCATTCTCCCCCTTTTTGCTATTATTATACATCGCCAACTATTCCGCAGCGCTTTACAATAGGGGAGCACAAACAGGAGATGTACATGATACATAATGAAAAGATGACCCTGCCCGTGGGATAACTGTCCAGGTAGTACAGCACTTAAACAAGTGCTCAGTCAGACATCCCATGAGCTTACAATCTAAGGGACTGGGGTAGGTGAAACAGATAGGAGCAGAGGGAATGTGAAGATGGTTAACAGGGCAGCATAGGAAGAACCAGAAGCCTGGGCTTAGTGAGAGTAATTAGAGAGAGAAGTGGAGACAGCTTGAAGAGAGACATGAAATTATGGACTGGGGAGAGTTGGGTGGGACAGCAGAGGGGAAGGAGCCATGCAGTCTGTCTTGTGTGTGTGTGTGCTCGATGCAGGTTGAGGGGGTTTTCTCTCTACCTTTGTGTCTTTAAGAATATATATTCCAGCAAAGAAGGGTATTGTCACCCTCTATTCGACCGCAGGCCATCAAAACCAGAGCCAGGTCTTGCTGTGATTCTGGAAAAATGTGAGTTGGCACACTATAAGACTGTATAAATATATATTTAACGCTATTTTAGCAGGATTACCTTATCATATTGTTTGTCACTTTTTATTCTGAGGTACATTTGTCACCTGTACTGGAATCAGGATACATGAAATATAAGTACCATTTTCTATATATGTTCCTGCATGTATTTTTGCACATGAGCACAGTCACTTTATTTGTGATATCTAATACGCAATAAGCAAATTGAGCTGCACATATACTTTTGCGCCATGGAGCATTTTTTTGTTGGGATAAAAAGGTACCTGGAGACTGGGGATGCTGAAAAAATCTGTAAAACAAGCATGTATACACGATCAAAAGTTCTTCACCACCGAACAGTCCCACAACATGTGGATATAAGTACCCTAAACCCATGGTTGCGCCACCAACAATCAGACGTGGTATCCCCCCCCCCTACAACAAGATACACTGGAATGATGTACCATTTTAACAGAATTTTTTAAGACTGCTCCTGATGGGCCACGCATATGGAAGTCCCAGCTACCTCATCCCAAATGTCTTCCCACTCATCACCCTGTAGCGGTTCCCCAAAATATGCCTCCCACCTTTCACAGTACGTAAGAGGTCCCCACTCCCCCCGATGGGAGCAGAGATGGGCATGTAATTGGGAAATAAGACCTTTCTTGGGGTGATCTACCACACAGAGATGCTCAAACAGTAATGTCTAATCACCGCCCCCCTTCAGGGCAGAGATCAAGGTAAAGTGTCGCAGTTGCATATAGCAAAAAAAAAATCGAAAGGGGTCAATCATCATCTGTTCTTCGAAGCAGGAAAGGTGAGTAAAGTACCCTCCGGAAACAGGTCCCGATATCTCCATATACCAGCCCTTTCCAAACCAACAAAATCCCGCTCCTGCATTCCTGAGAGCAATATCCGTGTAAGAGGCAAGGGGGCAAAGGCCTTTGATAAAGCCGGATGAGTTGTGGCGAAACACATGTCAGGCGTAGTAATGTCTGATTGTTTTTAGCAGATCACCATGTCTTTATTTAGTGGTTTTGACTTGTAGCAATTGCTATATAGGGGTGGCTATCACCATCCATATTTTTTTGTTTGCACTTGTATTTGACTGCCTTCTGCCTCTCTAACTCGTTTACATACACATGGCGATTTGAATTTAGGGATGGTGCAGAAATCATGGAGTTTAGGGCCAGTGATTTGGATTAATATTGCCTTTAAATTTCATTGAAGCAATCTCTATTTGATTAAGTACGTGGTTTGGAGGGCATATACTGTATGGCGCCCCAGTGCTTATATATTTAATATACTAACATTAGAATTGTATGGGATTTTGTTTGATGGTGAACACCCTTTACATGCTCAGTTTACAGGGGAATGATAGAAATCTATTTTGATTGTAGGGTTAGTGTGGCTGTGGATTAATTGATCCACCAAAAGACCACAGCCATGAATTTTACTTTGGTTTCTCTCCCCATTAATCCTGTTATTTGTGCAGGGCCTCTGCATGTGATACAAGCACACAAGTCAACCCTTGCTGTGGATATCATAATATGTTTATTTTAATACATTAAATATTGATTGAATAAAGCTATTTTTTACAATCCTTTATACTAAGCACTGTTCCAGCAGTCTCTTATTTTTCCTTTTCACTAATACAGTGGGTTTAATTCCATACATATTACATAGTTGGTGCTAACTTAACCAGAGCTGTTGTAAACTTACCAGAGTCATTATAGTCTATGGAGGTTTTTACGTTTACAACAACTCTAGTTAAGTTAGCACCAACATTGTAATATAGCCCTTAGAGTGCTCTCCAAGGCTTACTGCCAGAGTGGACAGTTAAGCCTTTTTTTCCCCTTTTTTTTTTTTTTTTTTTAGGGTATGAAGATCCATGCATGCGCCAATAGAAGTGTCCATTTGATGTTAGTCACATGATCGAAGAGGAAGAAATTAACATGTGCTCGGTTGGAACGCAAACCATATTGAGGAGCGACACAGCTGCGATGTAAGAGGAAACAACGTGTTATATTGTGGCCCAGGATTGGAACGCAAGTCAGAAGCATGCACAATACAACTCCCGGTTCATCCAAGATGGGAAGTAAAAACGAAAGGGAGACTTGGAACTCACTAATTGACACTGGTGTTTCTTATTTAATTAAATCATGGCGGTATTTATATGGCAGGTTTTGGGATAAGTTTTAGATTCATTTTTACAGCTGAGGAAACCGGTCCGCCGGTGAAACGTGTCCTGGTTTCATTTGTTTTAATAAAAAAACGCTACCTTTTTATCCTGCCTGCTTACCCCTTTTTTTTTTTTTTTTTGGATCATCCGCTGAGAGGTTTTAGTGGGTTTAACCGAAAAAATCCACGTGCGTGTTTCTTTTTTTCAATATAAAGTTTTTTATTGAGTACCATCAGAAGTTTGAATACAAAGATATAGTAATGACAACAGAGGCCACGCAGGACCTTTCAACAGTATAAGTCACATAAGTGCAGGTGGGTGTTCATCAACAGTATACGGTACATTCTATAGTAAACAGCAAATATAGTAATAAAGTAAGCATAAAAGAAAAAAGAAGAGGAAAAAGGAAAAAGAGAACGAGTACGGGTCGAAAGGCCTTAAGAGACTTTCCTGGAGGATCTGTAGGATACCCAACCATCCCAGGTAGCCTGGTACGGTGGAAGGGTGTTATGGACCGAAGCGAACATTTCCTCATATTTACATATACTATCTAAATGGTTCAGGACTTCTGAGAGTGAGGGGGTAGAGGCAGACTTCCAGTGACTAGCCAACACTAATTTAGCAACTCCTAGGATTGCAGATATCAGCCCTCGGGGTGGTAGTTGAATGTTAGTGGGGATAAAATGTAATAGGTAAGTTTCTGGTTGGAGAGGAATATCTAACGAGGTACAGAATTTGATCAGGCATCGGATGTCAGCCCAGTAAGGGCTAATTTTCGGGCAAGACCAAAAAATATGAAGCAATGAACCTTTGTCTGCTGAACAACGTCAGCAAACATCAGTACCTCTGGAAATATGGTGCAGTCGAGCAGGGGTAAGATACCAGTGGTATTATAACTTAAGATGTGCTTCTCTCATGCCAGTGCTCTTAGATAGCCGATATACCGATGACGTGGCATAAAACCAGTCCTCTCGCGAAAATGACAAATGTAAGTCCTTTTCCCATCTCAACATATATGGCAATTTATGTTCCTTACAAGGAGACACTAAGCTTCGGTAACATAGAGACAGTGGTTTCATTAGGCTTTTTTTACCCAAGCATAGCCTGTGGAAAGCTGTAATATCCTTGACTGGAATCGCACCGACCCTTTGAGTTAACAAGATATGTGTAATACGAAGGTAGGTAAAGAGTTCGTTTAGGGGGATACCAAATTCTTGAACCAAGTCTGGGAATGGTTTAATAGAGGTTGGAGTGAGAAGGTTTTGGACAAGGGTCACTCCCTGAAGCGTCCAAGAGGCATCGCATAGGTCAGGAGACAATCTACTTAAAAATCTAAGGGGTGCAAAACTGAGCAGCCGAAATGGTTTGAGTAACGGTCTGCCCCATTGACGCCAGGTCAAGACCGAGAGATAAGAGGAGGGAAGTATCCCTCCCAGTTTACTTCTAGGGAGAGGGTCATACCACATAAAGTCATGAACAGAATTGAGGAGGATAACAGCTTTTTCCAGGCGCAGCCATAAAGGAGGTTCTGAAGTGTGCAGCGCAGCTAGTAATTGGGCTAATACGGAAGCTCTATAATATCTCAACAGGTCAGGGAAGCCAAGGCCACCCATCTCTCTCGGGGTTGTGATCGTAGTAGCCGAAACTCTAGGGGGCTTGCGTTTCCAGATATGGGCAAACAGCAGTTTCTGCATGCGCATGAGGATATGTGCTGGGAGAAAAATAGGGACATTGCGAAAATAATAAAGGATTTGCGGAAGGATTGACATTTTTAAGGAAGCCATGCGGCCTAACCAGGACAGTTCCACCGTGTGCCGCGATTGCAGTTGCCTTTCAATAGATTGCAGGAGAGGGAGAAAATTATGCTTAACTATGGAGCTCCTATTTTTCGTTAGGAAGATGCCTAAGTATTTGATAGATTCCGAACGCCAATCAAAGGGGTATTGAGTCTTAAGGGCAACCAGCGAGGGACCAGGAATATGCAAAGGGAGGGCCTGAGTCTTACCAACATTATTTTTATAGTAGGATAGCCAACCATATTTTTTAAGTAAATTAAAAAGAGGAGGTAGGGAGGTTTCTGGGGTAGATAAGTATAGGAGAATATCATCTGCGAACAGAGCGAGCTTCTGCTCGCCTGCTGGTGTAGGTAAGCCTGATATAAGCAAATTCAATCTAATATGAGATGCCAATGGTTCCAAAGCCAAGACAAAAATCATCGGAGATAAAGGGCAGCCTTGACGAGTGCTGTTAGTGATTGGAAAAGTAGGGGACGAAAATCCCATACTCAACACCTTTGCTAAGGGGGTAGAATACAGAGCCATAATACTTTGGATAAACAAGGTGGGAAATTGAAAGGCCTCCAACGTTTGACGCATAAAACCCCAGTGCATGCGATCAAACGCTTTTTCTGCATCTAAAGACAATAGGAGCCCTGGGATCCCAGAACGATTAGCTAGGTCTATCATATCAAACAAGTGACGTGTATTATCACATGTCTGCCTCCCCTGCACAAATCCTGTCTGATCTGGGTGAATCAATATAGGGAGCAAAGGCGCGATGCGCGAGGCCAGTAATTTTGCATAAAGTTTAATATCTACATTAAGTAGGGAGATGGGACGAAAATTCGCGCAATGAGTGGGAGGCTTGCCAGGTTTAGGGAGTGTGACTACAGTAGCCATGAGCATCTCTGGAGGACCTTGGCCAGTGGTTTTGATGTTATTAAATAAGGCAGTCAGGGTAGGGACCAGAAGTGAGGCGAAGCTTTGATAATAAAAGTTAGATAATCTATCAGGGCCCGGTGCTTTACCTTTCGGGAGATCTCAAATCGCTTTATAGACGTCCTCCTCAGAGAAGGGGGCCAGCAAGTCAGCTTGCTAATGGGGCAATAATGTCGGTAAATGCGCTTCTGCTAAGGTGGATATTTCTGCCGAGCAGGGTGGTGGAATGGCCGAGTCAAGTTTGAGATTATAAAGGGAGCTATAATAGTTGGCAAATTCCGAGACAATCAGCGCTGGATTACGCACCGTTTGTCCCCCCGAACTTTCAATATGGGTGATTTTAGTTTGAACGCGTAGAGCCCTAAGTTTAGAGGCCAGTAACTTTCCCGCCTTATTACCCTGAGTATAAGAAGTGTAATATAGTTTGCGCAGGGATCGTTCCATAGCCTGCAGGCTTAAGTGCTCCAACTCCCTCCGCAAGGAAAGCAATTGTGACGTAATAGATGGAGTTGGCTTAGTCTTATTTTGGGACTCTAAGGAGGAAATTTGTTGTAAGAGATTCGATGCCTTAAGAGCACACTGTTTCTTTCTATAAGAAGGGTAGTAGGGAGGAATCGGAACTATAGGCCAGTTAGTCTTACGTCAGTAGTGGGGAAATTAATGGAAACCATGTTAAAGGAAAGGATTGTTGAACATCTAAAAACACATAGATTACAGGATCAGAAACAACATGGGTTTACCTCACACAGGTGGTGCAGTAGACATTGCTTATTTAGATTTCAGTAAGGCTTTTGATACTGTTCCGCATAGAAGGCTTATCAATAAATTGCAATCTTTGAGCTTGGATTCCAATATTATTGATTGGATTAGGCAGTGGCTGAGTGACAGGCAACAGAGGGTTGTGGTAAATGGAGTTTATTCGGCGCAAGGTCTTGTTACCAGTGGGGTACCTCAGGGGTCAGTACTTGGACCCATTCTCTTTAATATTTTTATTAGTGATATTGCAGAAGGTATTAATGGAAAAGTATGTATTTTTGCTGATGACACAAAGATTTGCAACAGGGTTGACGTTCCTGGAGGGATCAGCCAAATGACAAATGATTTAGGTAAACTAAAAAAATGGTCGGAGCTGTGGCAATTGAGTTTTAATGTGGATAAGTGCAAGATAATGCACCTGGGACATAAAAACCCAAGGGCTGAATATAGAATATTTGATACAGTCCTAACCTCAACATCTGAGGAAAGGGATTTAGGGGTTATTATTTCAGAGGATCTAAGGGTAAGTAGTCAATGTAATAGAGCAGCAGGTAATGCTGGCAGAATGCTTGGTTGTGTAGGGAGAGGTATTAGCAGTAGGAAAAGGGAAGTGCTCATGCCACTGTACAGAGCACTGGTGAGACCTCACTTGGAGTACTGTGTGCAGTACTGGAGACCGTATCTCCAGAAGGATATAGATATCTAGAGAGAGTTCAGAGAAGGGCTACTAAAATGGTGTACGGCTTGAAGGAGAAAAGTTACCAGGAAAGGCTTAATGATCTTAACATGTACAGCTCGGAAAAAAGACGAGGCAGAGGAGATATGATAGAAACATTTAAATACGTAAAGGGAATCCACAAGGTAGAGGAAGGGAGTATATTTAAACGGAAACAAAGTAGCAAAACAAGAGGACATAGTCTTAGATTAGAGGGGCAAAGGTTTAAAAGTAACATCAGGAAGCATTATTTTACTGAGCGGGTGGTGGATACATGGAACAGCCTTCCAGTTGAAGTGGTAGAGGCCAAAACAGTAATTGAATTTAAGCAAGCATGGGATAGGCATAAGGCTATCCTAAACAAAAGATAAATCCAGGTAAAGTATCCATGTAATTGGGCAGACTAGATGGGCCGAAAGGTTCTTATCTGCCGACATTTTTCTATGTTTCTATAAGCCCCCTGTTTAATGAAGTGACCCCTGACAACTGCTTTGTGAGCCAACCACACAGAGGAGATTGCCACCTCCTCTGAAGTGTTCAATCTGAAGTAATCCTCAAGAACCGGCGCGGCCCCATCCCTCCCCGCCGGGTCCACAATTAACGAATCATTTAAACGCCACGAGCCCATACCTCGAGCCGGAAAATGAGCACGAAAGGAGAGTATCAAAGGTGCATGGTCAGACCATGTCATGGGTCCTATTTGAGCATCCGAGAGATGGGGGACCATGGTTCGGTGTATAAAGCATAAATCAATTCTGCTATAGGAGGAGTGCACCTGGGAAAAAAAGTGTAATCCCTAGCCTGGGGATGGGAAATGCTCCAGACATCATACAGATCAACAGAATGCAAAAAGTCAGTGAAACGTCGGCCAAGAGATTTCGCTTTTTGAGAAGGGAGGCGACCCCCAGAAGACTGGCTATCAACCATGGGGCAAGGAGTCATATTAAAGTCGCCACAGATATACACAGCACCTTGACTAAGAGACAGAAGTTTTTTATGGGCTTTCCTCAGGAACTGCAATTGGTTAACATTCGGGAAATACAAATTAACAATAGTCACCGAAACATCATTAAGAGAGCCAGTCAATATCAACATTCTCCCCTCCTTGTCCTGGTATTGAGATGCAACCTGAAACAACCAATCTCTATGAAAAAGGATGGAGACTCCTCTAGATTTCGTTGGAGACATAGAGTGATGAGCATCAGGGTACATCTGGGACCGAAAACGGGGGGGCATCATGAGATTGAAAATGTGTCTCCTGCAAGCACACTATATCTTGTTTATGCTTATGCAAATCCTGAAAAGGCAGTGTCGTTTAAAAGGAACATTCAAACCTCTAACATTCAAGGAGAAAAATTTCAGTTCAGGGGAATCCATCAATCAAATGTAAAGGTAACATGCATTGGGAAACACCAGTTGGTGAATGCCACCTCCTCCTCACACCCCCACAATGCAGGAGGTAATCCCCAGCTCGTAAAAAAACATAAGTCCTCCAAGGGACCTGTGCAAAAAAGAGAGCTGAGGGGAATAAGGAACCAGACGAACCATGAAATAGTCAAAAAAGCAAAAGCAAAAAATAAAAAATCAGTAAAATACAGTAACAAAAAAAACACTGCGAGCCCGCAGTGCGAAGGGGTGTAACTCGCAGTTGTGGATAATGCGAAGTAGAAAATCAGGAGAGTAAACACCCACGGGGGGTTATCCCTGGTATGCCAGGGAAAGTAAATATGCAGATCAATGATGTCGTATCAAGTCCGAATCACCAACAGGGGGTGAGGGAGCTTGGTTCCATATTAAGGGGTGGTCCATCCCATCATCGAAGGAGAAGCGGGAGTTTGAAGAGTCCCACAGGGCAGAGAAAAGAGAGCAATGTAGGCCCAATCACAGAACCCGCCATTCATTTCGGCTTGACGCGGTGCCACTCCGGCGAAACCTTGAGTGGAGATGCTGTTACCACTCGAGGCGAGGTGCACTCTTGCACAAACCCCCATTCCTGAAGGAGTTGCATGCTCGCTGGAATGTTGGAGATAGCATGTAGTTTCCCCTCTCTCCACACCAGCAATTTGGTCGGGAATCCCCATCTGTAAGCCACTTCGTGGTTCCTCAGGAGCTTTGTCAACGAAGAAATTTGCGTCGTTTCGCCAGGGTCGTCGCTGATAGATCCGCAAATAACAGCAGGGCAGCATACAGAGCAGGCAAAGTTGGGCCTTTCCTAGCAGCAGACATTAAGGACTCCACCCTAAGTTATTAAAAGAGCTCAGTGGTGTAATAGCAAAACCGTTAACAGATTTATTTAACCAATCCTTGCTAACGGGAGTCGTCCCAGAAGACTGGAAATTAGCATATGTTGTGCCCATTCACAAGAAGGGTAGTAGGGAGGAATCTGGGAACTATAGGCCAGTTAGTCTTACGTCAGTAGTGGGGAAATTAATGGAAACCATGTTAAAGGAAAGGATTGTTGAACATCTAAAACACATAGATTACAGGATCAGAAACAACATGGGTTTACCTCAGGGAGATCATGCCAAACTAATCTTATTGATTTTTTTGATTGGGTAACAAAAATAATAGACACAGGTGGTGCAGTAGACATTGCTTATTTAGATTTCAGTAAGGCTTTTGATACTGTTCCGCATAGAAGGCTTATCAATAAATTGCAATCTTTGAGCTTGGATTCCAATATTGTTGAATGGATTAGGCAGTGGCTGAGTGACAGGCAACAGAGGGTTGTGGTAAATGGAGTTTATTCGGCGCAAGGTCTTGTTACCAGTGGGGTACCTCAGGGGTCAGTACTTGGACCCATGCTATTTAATATTTTTATTAGTGATATTGCAGAAGGTATTAATGGAAAAGTATGTATTTTTGCTGATGACACAAAGATTTGCAACAGGGTTGACGTTCCTGGAGGGATCAGCCAAATGACAAATGATTTAGGTAAACTAAAAAAATGGTCGGAGCTGTGGCAATTGAGTTTTAACGTGGATAAGTGCAAGATAATGCACCTGGGACGTAAAAACCCAAGGGCTGAATATAGAATATTTGATACAGTCCTAACCTCAACATCTGAGGAAAGGGATTTAGGGGTCATTATTTCAGAGGATCTAAGGGTAAGTAGTCAATGTAATAGAGCAGCAGGAAATGCTAGCAGAATGCTTGGTTGTGTAGGGAGAGGTATTAGCAGTAGGAAAAGGGAAGTGCTCATGCCACTGTACAGAGCACTGGTGAGACCTCACTTGGAGTACTGTGTGCAGTACTGGAGACCGTATCTCCAGAAGGATATAGACATCTTAGAGAGAGTTCAGAGAAGGGCTACTAAAATGGTGTACGGCTTGAAGGAGAAAAGTTACCAGGAAAGGCTTAATGATCTTAACATGTACAGCTTGGAAAAAAGACGAGACAGAGGAGATATGATAGAAACATTTAAATACGTAAAGGGAATCCACAAGGTAGAGGAAGGGAGTATATTTAAAAGGAAACAAAATAGCAAAACAAGAGGACATAGTCTTAGATTAGAGGGGCAAAGGTTTAAAAGTAACATCAGGAAGCATTATTTTACTGAGAGGGTGGTGGATACATGGAACAGTCTTCCAGTTGAAGTGGTAGAGGCCAAAACAGTGATTGAATTTAAGCAAGCATGGGATAGGCATAAGGCTATCCTAAACAAAAGATAAATCCAGGTAAAGTATCCATGTAATTGGGCAGACTAGATGGGCCGAAAGGTTCTTATCTGCCGACATTTTTCTATGTTTCTATGTTTCTAATATGATAAACGTGAACCCGCACAATAACATCTCGGGGAACATCAGGTGAAAGATGTCTCGCTTTAGGTAGCTGATGAGCACGGTCCAGGAGTAAGTCCTGAGGAGAAGCTGAGGGGAGTAATAGTTGAAAAACCTCCATGAGATATGCCAGAAGATCAGCCAAAACCACCGCCTCCGGGACACCACAGATCCGCATGTTGTTTCTACGTGAGCGTTCCTCTAAGGCTAGGGACAGATGAGCGCATTTTCTGCGGCCACCGTCAAAATGTACGTCGATGCGTGCGCACGCATTTTTTCACGGAATACGCTTAAGTGGTCAGACGATGCGCAATTCTGGACGTATTTCATGACGATGGGGTAAAAAGAAGTCTAGGGAAATCCGGCTGTTTGAACGTTATGTTGGCCGCACACTAGCAGCGTCTGACATCTCCTAATCACGCACACACGCTGCTATGCGGCCGCAGCGCACTCTGTACGTCAGTACCAGCGGTTTAACGTTCTCGAAAAAATGCGTTCATTTTCCACTTGCGTTGCGCGGCCGGACTTTTGTGCGACCGTACTTCGTATATTGGCTGTCATTGCCCGGCATCTGCTGCTAGTGCGGCCGTGATTATGTGCGCCAGAACGCGCGTTCGCACTGCCTCAGTCTGACCCTAGCCTTAGTCAGCAACTTTTGTAGCTAGCTAGTGTGTCATGAGCTATTTGCAAATTCCGGTGTCTGTCCACAAGATCATTATGAGCTAGGCAAATGTCATCAGATTTGGACTCAAGATTGTCAGTGCGCTCACCTAAATCCTGAACATCGCAGCGGAGCTCCTGCAGCGCCTCTTTGAAATCAGCCTGGAGAGTAGCGTGGAGTCCCTGAAGCATATCATACATTGCCCTCTCAGATGCTCGGGACGTGTCAGATAAGAGATCCGCATCCTGTTCCTCCAAGTCCAGGCGAGAGATAGAAGAACCCGAGATCGGGGAGCCGCCATCTTGAATTTTGCGGCCTTTTCCGGATCGACTGGACCGGGTCCCCTCGAGCTGCCGCTGGGCCTTTGGAGGAGCCATCCTGCTTCAGGAGGGTGTTAGGACCCTGAGGGAGGTAAATTGAGGCTGGGATGCCCCTTGTATTAGCCGCTAGATTGGGAGAACCGAGCGCCGCTCACAGAGCTCTCAGATCATGCGGCTGCTCGTGTTGCTGGCTAGCCATGCCCCCCAGATGTGCTGAATAAGAAGCCGCTCACTCCCAGGACCCTCAGCCTTGGCTCCTCTCTGGATTCACCAGGCGGATCTGCCACCTCACAGGGCTCAGGACACAAAGGACAAAGGGGATGGAGCTTTTTTTCAGGTTTGAAGCTCAGCTTCTCACACACACCATCTCCTGCAGCAACACAGGGGGACCACGTGCGTGTTTCTAAGAGCCTGGGGGGATCCAACAAGAGTAAGTGCAAACTTGGCTGATACTCTATAATTATTCTGTACCATACAGTATTATGCTGGGGAGCAATCCCTTTTTGTCTCAATTTCTGTTTTGAGAAAAATTAGGAAAATTTAAGGTGATTGGGTACCTGAGAATTGGAAGACAAGATCCAGAGGCGATTATTCCTTGAGCCAGTTGAACCTCAGGATATTGTGAGTGTGTAGTAATACAATTTTTTATTAACATCACGTATAAATAGACTGCACAATAATATCTTCATTTGTTTTATCTTTTAGGGAGTTAAATTGAAATTTGTCTTTTACGAAATGTTCAGAAATGATGGAAAGCTACTCCTTCAGACTATATTTATGATAAGTATAGATTGTGGATCTGTGTGATTCTCATTTGGTGTTTGGGGAAGCCACCATTCTGGTTCATAGGGACTTTGGTGTATTGTTGCGGCACTCCACCAGTTACAATTGTAACCTGTATTTACACTTTGGTTTTCAAGCTTTTTTCCACCGACATTTCTTCTACACAAGGACAGTATATGGAATTTTGGCTTAGAACAAATGTTTTCAACTGAATCAGCCGATATTATGAAAACCAAATATCATCCGCAAGCAGCAGATTTATGTTTGCTTTGAAAAATTGGCCAGTAGAATTAAATCAAACCCTGAGTTGGCCCCAAAGGTTTCATGGGAAAATGCATATTTTTTCCCAGTTATGATTATTTCTTGGTTTATTTTAGAATAGTCTCTTTGACAGAAATTGTAAGCGGAAATCCTCTTTAGGCTGGGTTCACACCTAGCCATTTTAACGTGCGTTCGTGCACGCTTTAAAACGCAAGAACGGGGAAATCCCATGCTTTGCTATGGGACCCATTCAGACCTAAGCGTTTTACAGCGCGCAGGAACGCGCGTTAAAACGGCCAATGCAAAAAGAAGTTCGGGAGCTTCTTTTCGGGCATACAGCAGCGCGTACGCGGCCATATCATAGCCGCGAACGCGCTGCAACGCGCGTTCGCGCGTTTTTTTGTATGCGCGAACGCACGTAAAAAAAACGCAGGCATTGCGCGACACAGCGCTACGCCCAGGTGTGAACCCAGCCTTAGTGTCATGGGTGCTAAACAAACACTTTTGATGTCAGTATAATTAGCAAAGTGCTAAAAAAAAACATTGCAATATGCAGAAAACACAGATAAGTTATTTTCTTCTGATGTGATAAATGTGTGCAACTGACCACATGTAAAACAAAACCTAAAATAAGATTTCCTTTTTATATTTTTGAATGTATTTTATGTATGCATATGTCTGTAAGACAGTGGCTCGGTCCTCATTTTCCTACAGAGCAACGCAGTTATGGAATAACCTCCCAGACGCCATCAAATCTTCCCCCAGTCTAAAGTCACTCAAGAGCCCCCTATTAACATACCTCAATACGGAATGCACCTGTAAACATGTAACATAATGACTTTATTTCCTACATATTTATTTTCTGTTAATCTGTATATTTGTGTTTTTTTAATAACTTGCATTGTATTACTTTGTATTTCTGTAACAACTGTAACATTTTAATGTTCTTGAACCCAGGACATACTTGAAAACGAGAGAAACCTCAATGTATCCTTCCTGGTAAAATCCTTTATAAATAAATAAATAAATCTGTAAAAGGTTGAAAATACAACATGTGCAGAAGTGGAATCGGTTAACACCAGCTCTAAGGCCTGTGTCAGACGAACGCAGTGATCACGTCCATGTTGCCGCACAGTTTAACATTCGTCGTAGCATAGAATCATGATAAATACAGATCCACACACGAAGTATGTGCGCACCGAACTGCTTACGCACAACGCACGTGGCAAACGGACGCAAGTTAGGCAAGAAAGTAAAACCGCTACCACGAACGCGCAGAGTGCGCCACGTCCGCGTAGCGTTCTGTGTGAGTGATGTCATATGCAGCGTATTTGCGACGTCCAGCACCTTGACACAACATGGCTTTTCATATCCTTTTCAAATTATTATTTTTCATATTCATTTTGTTTCCCATAATTCCCTTTTTTTTCTACGTCTGTCAACAAAAACGGACCGTGTGATGTCTACAGTATCTTCCGTCAGTACGTTTGTCCGTTATGCACCCACGCAGAGTGCGCTCAAACTGCATTCGTTCAACTCTGGCCTAAGCTGTAGCAAACGTTTTCAGTTAGCGACAGCTGTTTGTAATTAGTGTTAGGACTAAGGATGAGCCGAACACTCCCCAAGTTCGGTTCGAAGCCGAACCCGAACTTTCCAAATGTTTTAGTCCAAACCCGAACCCGAACTCGGACCCCATAGAAGTCAATGGGGCTGAAAATTAGGTTTTTAGAGTGCCCTCCAAGAGGGCATATATGCTAGATATTTGCCATAAAAAGTGTATGGGGGTCTGGGTAGTGCCCTGGGGGACAGGAAACAAGGACAAAAAGTTTAAAAAAAAAACGTTTTTAAAGGGACAGTGAGTTTTCCATGAAATAAGGGTTAAAAATAAAAACGAAAAATTCCTTCAAATGTCGTGCCTAGGAGGTCCCCATAACCTGCCTGTGAAGTGGCGGATTTCTAGGATGTATTGAAATATGTAAAAACCAAAAAATGACATTTCAAATGACGGTAAATGCTTTTCCTTTAATCTATCCATAAACAACTGCTTGGGGCGGCAGTCTGTATGAAAAGAGGAGACATTTTCGGACACGCAGAAAAAGTTTACTGATTTTTTGGCGGTGAAAAGCAGGAGAATGACTGGAGAATGGAAAATTCTAGGTCAAAATAGCCAAACCAGAAAAATTCTCCCATTTAGGCTAGGGTCAGACTAGCGAATTTTTAACATGCGTTTAGGCGCGCTTAATCACGGCCGCACTAGCATCAAATGACGGGCAATGACAGCCAATATACGAAGTACGGTCGCACGAAAGTCCGGCTGCGCAACGCAAGTGGAAAATGAACGCATTTTTTCGAGAACGCAGAACCGCTAGTACGGACGTACAGAGTGCGCTGCGTCCACTAGCGGCGTGTGTGCGTGATTTGGAGACGTCAGACCCTGCTCATGTCCGGCCAACATAACGTCCAGACACCCAAAGTTTCCTGGTTTGGATCCGTAAAAAATCACGCACAAAAATGCGCATCATATGACCGTTTTCACGCATTCCGTGAAAAAATAAGGCAATGCGTTCGGACGCACTTTTTGACGGTCGCTGTGAAAAATGCGTTAGTCTGACCCTAGCCTTATCTCACTTTCCAAATCGGCTATTTGGTCCAGATTGTTCTCTTTTCCTGCCATTCTCCTGGTTTTCACCTTTCTCTGAACAACCCTGAGAGAGAGGTGAAAGCCAGGAGAACTGGCAGGAGAAGAGAACAATCTAGACCAAATAGCCAATTTGGAAAGTGAGTTAAATGGGAGAATATTTCTGGTTTGGCAATTTTGACCTAGAATTTTCACTTCTTCAGTTATTCTCCTGCTTTTCATCGCTCTCTGAATAACCCTGTGAATGTTTAATCCTGGAGGTGAAAAATAACATTGCTTAAGGCTGGGGTCAGATGAGCGCAGTTATCACGTCCGTGTTGCCGCACATTTGTACGTCCGTGGCAGCATAGCATTCTGACCAATGGAGCCCCACACACGAAGTGCGGATGCATGGCGGACGCAGCAAACGGACGCAGGTTAGGCAAGAACGTAATACTGCTAGAACGGACGTGCGGAGTGCGCCACGTCCGCAACGTAGCTTTGTATGTGAGTGATGAAACGAGGTCAGATGGACTGCAATTATACGTCCAGCATTTTTGACGGATAGAATGTTTTTTCATTTTAATTTATTTTCCCTGCTACATCAGTCAAAAAATACGTCAGTGAAAAAAACGGACTGTTTGGCCACTACCTTGTTGTCAGTCAGTAAGTACGTCTGTACTGCACGGACGCACAGTCCGTACAAAATGCGCTCATCTGACCCTAGCCGTAGATGTTATTTTGAATTTTTTTCAAACACAAGTTAACCACTTGGCTGCTATGGACGCGCTCAGTGTGTCCAGCTAAGTGGTTCTCCTGTGCTATGGACGCGCTGATTCCGGCGGATTGCTGCGCCCCCCGGTGCGGGCTGACTTCTTGGATGTCAGCCCAGCACTCCGGGACCCCGGCGGAGCAATTAGATGTCATTGCGGCGGCGCGATGACATCTAATTCAGGCGCCCCCCCCCCCGCATGTGCGGAGGAAGCGCCTGAAAGGGAGGGGGTAGGTCCTTCGGACCTCTCTCCCTCCCGATCGCCGGGGGGCAGGGGGTTAATCCAGGCACCGTTTGGAAGGGCACAGCCTGCCCTTCCAAACGGTGGCTGTGACTAACCCCTGGGGAGCCGGATCACGAGTCGGCGCTGAAAAGTGCCGGATCGTGATCCTCTCCTGGAGCTGGCCGACATCTTGGATGTCGGCCAAGCCTCCAGGAACTCCCCCTGAGGACTGGCGTCATCGTGCATAGCACGATGACGCCAGTCCTGGAGTTAACCCCTAGCTGCCACCAATGGTGGAGATAGGGGGTTCCAATGAACCCCCTATCTCCCGATCCGTGGCAGCTAGGGGTTAATGTTTGATATTGTTGGATCGTCAAGAGCATGAAAAATGTTTTAAAAAAAAAATAAAAAATAAAAATAAATAAAAATATTTAAAAAAAATCTAAAAAAAACCAAACAAGTTTTTTTTTGTTTTTGTTTTGTTAATGCAGCAATATTGTTCCCATTTCAATTATAATGTGAACAATAATGCTGCACTAACGATTTTTGTATGCGGTGCGTTTGTTAAAAAAAGCAAAATTTTCCCCAAAAAAAAATTTAACGAGACCCCATTTCTAATTTTTTTTAACAAGCACACCCCATACAAAATATAACTGCAAACAATCGCATGTTATAATGTGAAAAAAAAACACTTTACACATAATAAATTATTGAAAATTTAAATTTTATTGCATTTTTGTTATAATATACAGACATGACATAATGTATACATATAATAATGACATATTATGAATCTGCCAAGTCTGCCGGAAAGAACGATATATAATATGTCTGGGTCATATATCAAAATATGGCTACAAAACGCGGTTAATCATGATGAGCGAAAGCGGTAAAAATGACCTCAGCACAGAGGTGTGAAAAGCCTCAGCAGCGAAAGGGTTAAATGCAGCATATTAGGATGTTTTAGGGAAATTAATTCTCAAATCTCAATCAGAAGCAGACACCACCCCACCCTCAGTATGTTGTACAATGTATCAAATTGATTACCAGACTAAAAACACCTGGTGTTATGCCCGTTTGTGAACAGAGGTCATTTAGAGTTGATAATCTTTCCACGTACACATTAGTTTTTAATTCAATATCTAATAAACCATTGCTTATAATATTCTGCAGTAAAGAGTCTCTTTATTTCTAGATTTTTTTGTATTTTTTTAAGCATTTTCTATACTTTTTTCAAAATTTCTTATTTTTTTCGAACTCGAACCGAACAGCTCCAAAAAGTTCGAAATTCGCAAACTTTCGAACTGCCAAAGTTCGGGTAGAACGCCGAACCCGAACAGCCCATCCCTAGTTAGGACTATGTGATCCTAACGCTAATTACTCTCTGCCTACACTTTGCACTCCACATGTTAAGTATAGGGAGCGCAAAGTATAATATGCTGGTGCTAAAAAGTGCTATCGGATTTTTAGAAAAAAATTTTGGTATATAAACCCATTACAGATTGGGAGATGATCTGGGCGTCACATTAACATTAATTTATGTGAGCATTAGCATTAAGGAGGTGTTAGAGCCTGAAGTGGGCTGTGGTGGTACCTGGTCAGGTGCAGCCGGTGGTGCTTAACGTAGAGGTCTGTGATACGCCGGTGGTGTTTCGTATCTGTATCTGAATGAAAATTTCAGGTTCTTCACTGGTCTAATACCGTCAACCCAAAAGTCAGGAGAAATGTTAAAATATTGCATTCTCTCACCCCCCCCCCCCATAAAAAAGAGGTGTCTCAGTCTTTGTATTAGCATGCAATGGATTTTAAAAAAAAAATCAATTGTGCCAATGGATTACATTAGTAATACAGTTGCAAGAAAAGGAATGTGAACCCTTTGGGATTACGTAGAGTTTTGCATGAATTGGTCATAAAATGTGCTCTGATCTTCATCTAAGTCACAACAATTTGAAAAACACAGTCTGCTTAAAATAATACAACACAAACATTATATATTTTCATGTTTTTATTGAACAGAACATGTAAACATTCACAGTGCAGGGTGGAAAAAGTATGTGAACCTTTGGACTTAATAACTGGTTGACCCTCCTTTGGCAGCAATAACCTCAACCAAACGTTTCCTGTAGTTGCAGATCAGACCTGCACAATGATCTGGAGTAATTTTGGACCACTCCTCTTCACAAAACGGTTTCAGTGTAGCAATATTCTTGGGATGTCTGGTGTGAATCTCTCTCTTAAGGTCATGCCACAGCATTTCAATCGGGTTGAGGTCAGGACTCTGACTGGGCCACTCCAGAAGGCGTATTTTGTTTTGTTGAAGCCATTCTTTTGTTGAATTATTTGTATGCTTTAGGTCATTGTCCTGTTGCATCACCCATCCTCTGCGGAGCTTCAGTTGGCGGACAGATGGTCTTACGTTTTCCTGCAAAATGTCTTGATAAACTCTGGAATTCATTTTTCCATCAATGACAACAATCCGTCCAGGCCCTGAGGCAGCAAAGCAGCCCCAAACCAGGATGCTCCCTCCGCCATGTTTTACAGTGGGGATGAGGTTTTGATGTTGGTGTGCTGTGCCTTTTTTTTCTCCACACATAGCGTTGTGTGTTTTTTCCAAACAAATCAATTTTGGTTTCATCTGTCCACAGAATATTTTGCCAGTAGTGCTGTGGAACATCCAGGTGCTCTTTTGTAAACTTCAAACGTGCTGCAATATTCTTTTTGGACAGCAATGGCTTCCTCCGTGGTGTCCTCCCATGTACTCCATTCTTGTTTCATGTTTTCCTTATTATGTGTCAACAAAAATGTTAGCATGTGCCAGAGATTTCTGTAAGTCTTTAGCTGACACTCTAGGATTCTTCTTTACCTCATTAAGCATTCTGCGCTGTGCTCTTGCAGTCATCTTTACAGGACGACCACGCCTAGGGAGAGTAGCAACAGTGCTGAACTTTCTCCATTTGTAGACAGTCTGTCTTACCGTGGACACATGAACATCAAGACTTTTGGAGATACTTTTGTAACCCTTTCCAGCTTCATGCAAGTCAACAATTCTTGATTGTAAGTCTTCTGAGAGCTCTTTTCTGCGAGGCATGGTTCACATCAGGCAGTGCTTCTTGAAACCAGTAAACCCAAAACTGGTGAGTGTTTTTAAAGGGCAGGACAGCTTTCAGCAACACATCCAATAATATCACACTGATTGGACTCAAGGTTGGCTCACTCCTGGCTCCAATTAGCTCTTGGAGAAGTTGTTAGGCTAGGGGTTCACATACTTTTTCCACCCTGCTCTGTGAATGTTTACATGTTCTGTTCAATAAAAACATGAAAACATATGTTTGTGTTGTATTATTTTAAGCAGACTGTGTTTTTCAAATTTTTGTGACTTAGATGAAGATCAGAGCACATTTTATGACCAATCCATGCAAAACTCCACGTAATCCCAAAGGGTTCACATACTTTTTCTTGCCACTGTAGAGTAGTAGTAGTAGACATCACGCTACCATTTCTCCAATTATTCTTAGCAAACATTGATTTAGCGGAAGATGGAAAATCCCTATAACATATCATCTGTACAGCTGATTCTGAATTTAAACAGGGAATCTTTCTCTACTGGAAAAAAGGGAGTAATATAGTAAATATATTATAGAATGCATATAATCACACTTTATGTAGTAGGTTAGTTAACATCTGATTTGGTATTTCTTGTTTCCCAATTATAAGCTATTATTTGGAGTTGGTAAAGAAAATCTACAGTGTAAACTTAAACAATATTTATTCAGAAAGAAGGCAGCTACTCAATTCCACCACAAACAGGAAGTTTGACAAAATATTTCAAAATAGTGTGTAGGCTCTCAGCCCCCTTTTTGAGATGAGTAAACTGGAAATGCTTGAATGCCTTAAGAAGCAGAATCTTGATCTGGCTGGACACTGAGATCTAGTCATTCTCTTATTTTTGGGTTCTGTCTTGATACGTAATTGGTGGTGGCTTACTGCTGGATTCTGAGAGAAAAATACATCATTGGGTCAAACAAGGTGGGATTTTATTTATCTTTCTTACACTTAATAAATGTAGAAAATAAAGAATTTGTAGGATCTGTAGTCTCAAATCTGGTCACAGAAAGTTGTTATTTTTCTGAGAAATTTGTTCTAGTGCTATAATTCTTTCTTTAATAGTTCTTTATTTTTCTATCTTTTCTCTGCTTGGTAACATTTATGAATGTCTAATTTGTATTCCACTTGTCACCAAAACTTTGACTAATAGGGTTATTCACTAATCACTGGTTTACTATTGTTGTAAACAAAGGTTATACCAAAAGGGAAATTCAAACCGTAGCAGGAAAAAAAGAAATCATTGAAGCTTCTGCTGCGGTTTGAATTTCCCTTTTGGAAATCACAGAGGTTTATGGTCATTGCAACAACTGTTAAAGAACAACCTTGTAGGTCTTTTTTCCTCCGCTTTAATATTCTTAATATATATTAACTGAAGCCTCTTTCTTCCTTCATATATAACACTTTGCAACAGCAAGTAAATAAGACTAGACTTTTTTGCATGATATGCATATTGACTAAGTGGTGCTCTCCGTCTGTATTGCTAAAGAAACCAATATATTGCATTTTAAATCCTTTAAAAATCCTTTAGTTTATATATATTTTTTTATAAATGTCAAGAGTTAAGCTATAACCTGACCCCCACCGCAACAGTTTTGATAACTATGTGCGCAATATCCTGGCCAAGAACCATTATTATTTATATTATATTTAAGTTAAATTCACTTTGTTTTTATAGTTTGTTTTGTGGTTTGACTACTTCCCACATATCAATTTTCTTCTGGCCCAGCTCTGGCCCACACTCAGTTTTCCCTCGGCCCACTTTCTGCAAAGAATGACGGTACACGGCCGGTCCAGTTTCGCTTTACAAACATGGCCCTGCACTGGGCCGGATCTGGCCCGAATCGAAGCCCATACATGGCCCTGCACTGGGCCAGAACTGGCCCAAATCGAAGCCCATACATGGCCCTGCACTGGCCCAAATGTCAGCCGAATCAAAGCCCATGCACGGCCCTACACTGGGCCAGATCAAATTTCAATACCGGCATCCATATCAGCACCAGCCTGTAGCCAGAAAACTCAATAACCGAGCCGCAGCCCAGCTCTAATCTTGCCCAAATAAGGCTGGGGTCAGACCAGCGCACTTTTAACGTGCGTTCTGGCGCACATAATTACGGCCGCACTAGCAGCAGATGACGGCCAATATACGATGTACGGCCGCACAAAAGTCCGGCCGTGCAACGCAAGTGGAATTTGAATGCATTTTTCTGAGAACGCTGAACCGCTAGTACTGACGTACAGAGTGCGCAGCTGCGGCATAGCGGCGTGTTTGCGTGATTAGGAGATGTCAGACGCTGCTAATGTCCAGCCTACATAATGTCCAGACGCAAAAAGAGTTTTATTGACGATCCGTACAAAATCACGCCCGAAAATGCGCATCGTATGACCGTTTTTGCGCATTCCGTGAAAAAATACGTCAATGCGTTCGGACGCACTTTTTGACGTTCGCGGGGAAAAATGCTTTCGTCTGACCCTAGCCTTAGTCACAAGAAAACTGAAATTTAACGGTTTTATTATTTAACAATGATGAACCACTATGACAGTTTTTGTTTGTTAAAGCAAGTTATATAGCTGCCAAATATACACTAAATTGTAAAAATGTTATGTTTTGTTAGATTCTTGATAATATTTCTGATTTTAACAGTTCTGTTTAAAATTAAAGTAATTTTAGCGTTAGTGACAAAACAAACGTTTGTAATGCAATGTATACAAACTGGCTAAACAAGTTTTAACACTTTTAACGAAAGAGTGACATTCTATTCAGAATTGTCCAAGTGAAGTATTGCTCTCCAGTCACTCTTTTCTCTTCAACCGCTCGCTCTTTCCTCCATCTCGGTCAGGAGCAAGCTGAAGCCACCTCTGCACATTGCCTTCTATCTCCTGTTTGGTGACATTTCATGTAACCTGTTTTTTTATCACAGCAGCTAAAAAGACTTACAGGGTTATCCAAAGAGATCCGAATTGCTTGAGAAAGGTAACCGAACGCTGAAAATCAGCGTTCGGTTACCTTTCCTGGCCATTCGGCTATCCAGAGAGCAGGCAATTCACCAAATCCTGGCGAATTGCCTTCACATACGGTGCCTGTTCGGTGCCTGTTCGAGGGCAGTGAAATCCCCATGAAAAAGCACTGCTTCGGCTATTCAGAGAACAAAAACCAGCAGTGAAAGGTTCCCGAAATGCCCTGCCATTCGGTGGTTTAATTCGACAAATTTATTCAGGAGAATCCCATAGGCTTCAATGTTAAAAATATTCCCGTTTTAATTCAATATCTAATAAACCGTTCATTATAAAATTCTGCAGCAACAAGTCTCTTTATTTATAGATTTTTTAGGATACTTTAAGCATTTTTCTGAATTTTTAAAAAAATAAATAAAAGTCCGATTTTTTTTTGTTTTTTTTTCAGTTTGCTTATTTTTTTTGTAACAGCCCTCTTTATTATCATTCCCTGGACCTCCTGTGAAAATTTCAGACATTTTCGCTCAGTAGTTTCTTTGCAAACAGCGTTTCATTTTCCCAGATTCATACAAATGGTTTTTCTAATTTATTCACTGCCTCTTCTAGGTCACAGCTGCTTCGGCTCTGTGTGATTCGGCTCCTTTTCGGCTCCTGTTCGGGTTTTTCGAAGGTTAATCCAGATGTTTTTGCTTGTTTTCAGCGTGCATTCGGTGAGTTTTCGTCAGGTTTGCGGCAGCTTTTCCCTGCAATTCGGGGACCCTGTGGTGCTTGCTGAATACACGGCGGGGTCACCGAAATGCAATCGGCAAAAGGAACCGAATTGAAGAGAACGAAAAGTCACCGAACGTGCGGTGACTTTTCGAATCTCTTTGGATAACCCTGATAGAAAATGTATTAAATTCACAAACATTTATCCACCCACTGTAAAGTAATCTGGGTAGCACTTTACAATAAATTTACTTTCATTAAAACTTTGTATAACAGAAGACTGATGAATGCTTGATCTGATTGATAACTAATGAAAAGATTTCAGCCAAAGTAGTTATTCAATAGTTCAAGGCCTGACTGCATTGGCATTCCATATCATTTTTCCAAGTTATTTCAGTTATTATTTAGCTGTACAGCCTTGTTACTCCTGTAATTACATAGAAAAAGCCTAAGTCTCTGTTAATAGTTGTACAGTGACACTTTTGTGATTTTCTTTTTTTTTTTAAAGTAGCAATGACTGCTTAACCCTTTCACTGCTGCGGACGTGTGGGGAACGTCCTCATTGACTCCTAAGGAAAGATAGGGATTTGTTTGAACCCCAATATCTCCCAACTGTTTTCATCTAGCAGGGTCTTGTTTGGTATCATTAGAAAGGCCAGAGCATGGCCTTTCCAATGATACCAAACATGACCATGTTTAAAGTAAAGAATAAAAATAAAAATGTGTTTTTTTTAAGACAAGAAATGGCTCAGCAGTGAAGGGGTTAACCCCTTAAACTGGGCGGGTGTTGCCCCTGCAGGAGGGGGTATCCCAGGCCTCCTTAGCGGGCCTTGCCTTTGGCCCGCACACCTGCTTACGTGCGACGCATCACGTGTCTTCTAAGGCTAGGGTCAGACGAACGCATTCTGTGCGTCTGTGTACAACGGATGTACATTCTGACGGAAGACGCGGTAGTGGCCACACGGTCCGTTTGACGTCCGTTATTTTCGACGGATCTATTAAAAAAAGTGAAACTGGAGAAGCCAAATTAATTGCAGACGTGGAAAAACAAGGTAAAAGGACATTTTGTGGACGCTGGAGTTTTTCCAAAATGGATGCAGTAGACTTCTATGGTTCCTAGGAATGTGCTACCTGCAGCAGAAGAGAAAAAAGAAGGTGTTGGGTTCATCCCATCAACACTGCCAGACACGACCATGGCCACTTTGTGACACTCTACAGGCTACTCCGAGAGACAGACCCAGTGAAGTTTTTCAATTATATGCGCATGTCCATTAACTCCTTTGACGAGCTGCTGTCCAAGCTCCGCAAGCCGCTGACGAAGATGGACACCAACATGAGGGTCGCCGTACAGCCAGAGGAGATGTTGGTCATCACGTTGTGGTAAGTACTCTCAGAAACACCAGCAATCAGGATCTAGCTGCCAGTCAGCAGACATGTGCTCCGTGTGTAGAGTCCCTATTGTCGGTGTGCAGGGATATGCCCACTAGGCCATTCACACATGCATACCCCCAAACACTCCGTCATCGCATACAAGAAATAATTTTTTTTTTTTTAAATTTAAAGTTTTTTATTTTGAAATAAGTCAGCATTACATCATACTGTAAGATAATGGATGACCTCGCAGGGCCAAACAAGAAGACATAACAAGCAACGGAAACCACACATGGCCAAAAAAGTGTCATCGTAAAAACAGCGAATCGAAAAAATCTAAGGATAGCAATATGTTAGCAGAAAACATCCCCTAGACGGGGGGTCTCATCAAGGTGGGAAATCAAACATATATAAATGCAGCCACTTAAGGCCGGCCAAGGTAACTACGGTCAGCTGGTCAAAAACATGCGTCGCAAAGAAGGACAGGGCGGTAAAAATAAGTAAAAAGGCAGAAAGTACCATGTGCAGGCAAAAAAGCAAAAGCCCTATGCAATGCAGGCTGGGACTGATCAAAACAAATTACGAACCGTCCTGAAAGTCCAGGCACTAGGCCAAGCTAGAGACCAGGGACACGTAAGCATATAAGAAAATGCAGGGGAGGGGGTGTAATTCAGTAAAGCTCAGACCTGGAGAGGTAGAGGGCATAGAAACCAGCCTTCAATCCGGTCGAGGGTCCGGAGGATCTGGTGAGAGGCCCGCAGCCGCAAGGTCAATCCAAGCCACCGCGGGATCCGTGATGGTATAGGGGACATTTGCGTGGGTCACCACCAAAGCTCCTGCCAGATCCCAGCGATATCGGACACCCTGTCGGCGAAGAACTGATGTCACTTCACGAAAACGCCTGCGAGCCATCAGGGTCTGGAATGGGAGATCATGATACAGGGCCAGAGTGGAGCCCTCAAAGCGTACGGGATCCCTCGCGCCCGGAGCAGACATAACCTTGACCTTGAAAGCCACTTCACGGAAGGCCACTACGACGTCTCGAGGAGCCCCAGGTGGGTTCGTCGCAGGTCTCCTGACCCGAAACACCGACCCAAGCATGTCAGGTGTGTCAGGGGGAAGCCCCGTGACCTGAAGCACAAGACGAGTCACGTAGGACGGCAGAGCGTCGGAGGTAATAGAGTCCGGGACACCCCTGACCCTGATGTTTCGGCGTCTGTGTCTCGTTTCAAGCATCTCCACAGAGCATGTCAGAAGTTCGACTTGGTATCGCAAACCAGCAACCTGACCAGACAGGTGAGTTTGTTCCGTTGTCACAGCAGAAGTCGTCTCCTGTACCACCTTCACCTGAGCACGCATTGCCGCTATCTCCGTGCGGACCGCCGCCACCTCAGGCTGCCACACCTCACGTATCACCCGAAGCTCCTCCAAGATCCTGCGGAGATCCCCCTTCGTGGAGGGGAGATGGTCGTCCTCCTCCTGCACCTGTTGCTGTCGAAGTCCCGTCCCACTGCAGACCGATGATCCGAGGTCACACTATTACTGGCGGAGGTAAGGGGAATCTCAGTCGGGTCCCCATCAAAAATATCCTCTGTGTCCGGCGTTGCCCCGGACGATGTCCGCATTGCTGATTTTCTCTTCTTCTGTGCCCGTTTCCTAGCAGCCGCCGAGAGGGGTCGGGAGTCAGACGCCGGTGACTGCGGGGCAAGCCAGGGCATCCCAGTAATATCCCCCTGAGGTTCATAGTCGCTGTCAGCCTCCGAGGAGCCATAGCCCGGGGGGAGGGAGGAAGAAGCAGTCAGTCCCGTAAAAGCGGACCCACCTCGCAAAACATCCCGAATGTCCCTCTGTCGGGGGGCCCGTCGCTGGGAACGACCGGTAGGCATGGTTCCGGAGATGCTGGGCTGGCACGAGGTCGCAGGGCGGTGAGGGAATCTCAATACGCCTCGAGTAGGCTTCCAAGATGGCCGCTGTGACTAGGCCCAAATCGCGCTGCCGGCAGCAATCTGTCCCCGGGCACGAAACTCAGGGCTAAATCAGGTACCTCAACTCTCCAGGATCCCTCTAGCCAACCGGGAAGCTCACAGGGCAGTGCAAACGGCGAAAAAAGCAATAAAATCCGTGGTAGACACAGAGCTCCTCCAAAATGCTGCTGCTCGCTTCCACAGCTAGCTCCGCCTCCAAGAAATAATTTATGACACCAACAACAATGTAACCAAAATAAATATTTTATCCACAAACATGGTGAAAAAGTAATACAATATATTGACAGCATATATTGTTGCATAGAAAAAGAATATCACAGAATGTTAACGAATAACAAACAAATTAAAATAATAAAATTAGAACCACAAATCCTCATAGTGAGGCACATCAGGGTCACAAGGACCTTGCATATATCTGCGATGGTACTGTGTGTCTGGGTGTGTTTCTGGCACAGCACCGGGAGACATGGGTGGGGCGGTAGTAGCCACCTGCATACTGCAGTTCGGCCACAGCAGGACAGGACATTGGCTGGACAGAATGCTGCTAAGCTTCTCGATGCAGTGGCGACAAAACTCTTGCTTCTCTTCATGGCCCAACCTCTGTAGCATCAGCAGGCAGGAGTTAAGAAAGGAGAGGTCGTCACTGTCTGCCAACATGCATCGTTGTGGTGGTGGCTGGTGCGAATCCATGAAGGCCAGCATGGCCTGCTCAAAATTGTCACCTGCTGCCCTCCTACGCTTGGACGCCGGTGCAGTTGTTAATGGCACCTGTTCAGCTGTATCTTCCTCCTCCAGCTGTGACTCTGCCCCGCATTGCTCCACATCAGACAGGACTTGTTGCTCCTGTGACCCCGATGGCAATGGATCCATGCTACTGACAGTCTGTCTGGGTTCCAGGGTCCTGCGCAGGAATGTCAGCTGCTCCGTTCAGTTTTGCTCCCGACCCAGAGTGCGCAGCCAGTGGCGTCGTAACGTGGGGGCGGGGGGTGCGGTCCGCACCAGGTGACACCCGCCCTTAGGGTGACACCGTCACCCTAAGGGCGGGTGTCTCACCCTCCACCGCGTATTCGCTCCCTGCGAGCGTCCGAAGCATGCAGCTTCGGTGCTCACCTGGAGGAAACACGTCACCAGCCAATCGCGGCTGGTCACGTGGCTCCCCCAGGCGAGCGCCCAAGCTGCGCGCCGCCGGACGCTCAGGGGGAGCGAACACGCGGCACAGGAGGAGGTGAGCTGAGACATATCCATGTGCTGCTGGGCCATTATCCATGAGCTGGGGCATATCCATGAGCTGCTGGGGCAAATCCATGAGCTGGGGCAAATCCATGAGCTGGGTCATATCCATGAGCTGGGTCATATCCATGAGCTGGGTCATATCCATGAGCTGGGGCATATCCATGTTTGAGCTGTCGCAAATCCATGTTTGAGCTGGGGCATATCCATGAGCTGGGGCATTATCCATGAGCTGGGGCATATCCATGAGCTGGGGCAAATCCATGAGCTGGGTCATATCCATGAGCTGGGTCATATCCATGAGCTGGGGCAAATCCATGTTTGAGCTGGGGCATATCCATGAGCTGGGGCATTATCCATGAGCTGGGGCATATCCATGAGCTGGGGCAAATCCATGAGCTGGGTCATATCCATGAGCTGGGTCATATCCATGAGCTGGGGCATATCCATGTTTGAGCTGGGGCATATCCATGAGCTGGGGAAAATCCATGTTTGAGCTGGGGCATATCCATGAGCTGGGGCATTATCCATGAGCTGGGGCATTATCCATGAGCTGGGGCATATCCATGAGCTGGGGCAAATCCATGTTTGAGCTGGGGCATATCCATGAGCTGGGGCAAATCCATGTTTGAGCTGGGGCATATCCATGAGCTGGGGCATATCCATGAGCTGGGGCAAATCCATGAGCTGGGGCATATCCATGAGCTGGGGCATATCTATGAGCTGGGGAATATCCATGAGCTGGGTCAAATCCATGTGCTGGGGCATATCCATGAGCTGGGTCAAATCCATGTGCTGGGGCATGTCCATGAGCTGGGGCAAATCCATGAGCTGGGGCAGTATCCATGAGCTGCGGCAGTATCCATGAGCTGGGGGGGTAAATCCATGAGCTGGGGCAAATCCATGAGCTGGGGCATATCCATGAGCTGGGGCATATCCATGAGCTGCTGGGGCAGTATCCATGAGCTGGGGCATTATCCATGAGCTGGGGCATTATCCATGAGCTGGGGCAATATCAATGAGAGGAGCTGGGGGCATAGCCATGAGAGGAGCTGGGGCAAAATCCATGAGGAGCTGGGGCATTATCCATGAGAGGAGCTGGGGCAGTATATCCATGAGAGGAGCTGGGGCAAAATCCATGAGAGGAGCTGGGGCATTATCCATGAGAGCAGCTGGGGCAGTATATCCATGAGAGGAGCAGGGGCAAAATCCATGAGAGGAGCTGGGGCAAAATTCTTGAGAGGAGCTGGGGCAAAATCCATGAGAGGAGCTGGGGCAAAATTCTTGAGAGGAGCTGGGGCATTATCCATGAGAGGAGCTGGGGCAAAATCCACGAGAGGAGCTGGGGCAATATCCATGAGAGCTGCTGGGGCATATCCATGTGAGCTGGGGCATTATCCATGTGTGCTGGAGGCAGTATCCATGTGTGCTGGAGGCAGTATCCATGTGTGCTTGGGGCAGTATCCATGTGTGTTGGGGGCATATCCATGAGAGCTGGGGCAATATCCATGTGTGAGCTGGTCTGGGGCAATATATATCCATGTGTGAGCTGAGGCGCAATATATCCATATGTGAGCTGAGGCGCAATATATCCATGTGTGAGCTGGGGCAATATATATCCATGGGTGAGCTGCTGGGGGCAATATATAATTGTGAACTGGGGCAATATATCCATATGTGAGCTGGGGGCAATATATATCCATGGATGAGCTGCTGGGGGCAATATATCCAGAGCTGCTGGGGGCAATATATATCCATGTGTGCTTTCACTGCCTTCGAACAGGCATCGTACTTGCTGGCAGTTGGCAAAAAGTTGTGTGAGCATATGAGAGAGCTCCGCAGCAATAAACCTCACAGTAATATGCGCTGTGTGTATGAGCATTCAGTGTTATATGGGAGTACTGATTTAGGAGTAAGAGTAGTTAAAAAAAATCCGTAAAACTCGGGGGGGGGTGACACCATAAGTTACCGCACCGGGTGACACCAACTCTAGTGACGCCACTGTGCGCAGCCTCTTGTTTCTTCTTTAAATTTCGGACATAATTGTCCCGGATAGTTCTCCATTTTACAATAACCTCTTGTGCTGCAAAACATGACAAGAATGACATAGGTTATGCTCATTGAATGTGATAATAACACACACTATGTCCTTTTTTTTTCTAGGTATCTTGCTAGTGGCGGCAGTCTGCATGACCTGCATTATAATTTTTGCATTGGCAGATCGACAGCTGGCGAGATCGTACGCAAGGTGTGCCAGACTATTTGGGACACGATGAAGGAGGAGTGTATACCAATACCCACAGAGGAGGCATGGGCAGGATGTTCAGCAGGATTCTGGGAAAGGGCAAACTTCCCAAACTGCCTTGGAGCCGTGGATGGCAAACACATCCGTATAGTGAAGCCACTGCAGAGTGGGTCACTGTACCAAAACTACAAACATTATTTTTATAGGCCTATTGGCGGTGTGTTACGTCCTCAGCCCCTACTGCTCTCCCTGGGGGGTCAGGGCATGTTTCTGTGCCACTGGCTGGTCAAGTGCCTGCATTCCATGATGGCCGATCGGTGTCTGAGGGGGCAGGGCCTGTTGTGGTCACAAGGAGCCGCCGGGTTTAAAGCAGGGCGCGAGGAGTTGCCTCGTCGCCCTGACGTGGAGTTTAGTTCCCGCATCGCCTGTTCGTTACTTAAGCTTATTGCTGCTTTGTTGCCAACCCATTTGTCTGAGGACCCTGATTACTTATTTTTGACCTGGCTTTCCACTCTGATGATTCTGTTTTTTCCCTTTTGGTGTTTGTACGATTTGATGTTGCGCTGTCTTTATGCAGTTGTGAGACCTTCTTGAACAATCTATCTCACGCTCCTGGCCGCTGATAGCTACCCGTTCCATCCGAAGTCCTAATTGCAAGGCAACTTATTGTGGGTCTCTCTATAATGCTGTGAGCTCTACATATGGTACTTACGATCCGGCATTTGCACAATCAGGTTTATTTACGAAAGTAAGGTTTTTCTCTGTGACTGTCCTGCAGTCTGCACAACTCATATGCCACGATAAACCCTTGTGTATGAACAAACGTGAAAATCCTCATGCTTATACGATTCTGAGTTCTGTCTATGATTCCAAGAATTGTTTCATTTTATATCATTGTTATGTTACTACCCTAAGCAGTCTTTTGGTCACGAAACCAAACAAGCTTCAGTGCTACTCTAGATTGTCTACCTGCTCCCTGGCTTGGGAGATCAGGCTCTTGCATACATATTGCTTTGTCAATGTTGGTCAGAGGAATCTGCTTTCTACGATCCTAACTACGTTACTTCAGTGCGAGCGCTATACAGTTCGTTACACGGTGGCAGATGCCAACTATAACTTCATCTATGTGGATGTGGGATCGTATGGCTAAGACTCTGACTCCACATTATTCCATAACTCAACACCCTGGAATCAGATTGAGAGCAGGACCCTGAACATCCCCAGACCCACACCTATGCCTGGCAGTGACGTGACAGTCCCATATGCCTTTGTGGGGGACGAGGCATTTGGGCTGTCAACACATTTTCTGCGCCCATACTCTGGGAGACACCTGACTGTGAAGAAGCGTGTGTTTAACTACCGGCTGTTGCGGGCAAGACGCTACGTTGAATGCACATTCGGCATCCTCAGCAACAAATGGAGAATATTCCATAGGCCACTGGATGTGAATGTGGTGTTTTGTGTTGATATCGTAAAGTGTTGCTGCGTGTTACATAATTTTGTTTGTGGGAGGGATGGTTTTAATTTTGACGATTCCTTGACAGTTATGGGATTGGAGGAATATGTCAATGATGACATCATGCCTGTGAATAGACACAGCAACAGGTTTCGTGATGCATTGGCGACTTATTTTACTAGCGGGTCGGGTCAAGTGTCCTGGCAGCTGGGGAGCATTTGAAATCTGACTATCATTTTGTTTCCCATATACATATGTTCATGTTCGATGTGATTTTGATTATGAATAAAATAATCGTATACACACTTTGCAGTTTCTGCTCGTGATCTGACCATGTGTCATAAGCAGGGACCATCACTCTGGCCACTTATGCTCATGCACTCGCCTTCCTCCCCTTATCTTTGTAGGTCTCACATGCTGTGGCCCACAATTCGGGGTGCTCCCGAACAACAGTGATCAGGCGTTCAACATCCATTTTTTTCTAGCAGCAGGACGACAGGTACAGTCAGCCACGCCAGGACACGTCAGGCGTCTGGATGTTTTTTTGTAGGCCGCAAACACGCTGTGTCTGATGTCCTTTCCTCACTCACAGGCCGCTATGCGGAAGCAGCACTCTGTGCGTCTGTGTTAGCTGATGTACGTTCTTGCCTAGCTTGCGTCCGTTTTCTGCGTGCGATGTGCGTTACCAGTTCGGTGCGGACACACTTCGTCTGTCCCGAGACTAAGCCCACCCGCCGCAGGGACGGCATGGCACCCCCTCTGGTGGAAAAGGGTTAAACGGTTTCTAATCTGGATGCTGAATCAGTAGCACAAGAAGTAGTTTGACCCACAAGCCTTTTAGGGGAGTTAAAAACAATAAACTGAAAAAAGTTTTGAGGTGTGGAAACCATGGTACAAAAAGGAATAACTGACAGTCCAATGAAGTAATGCCACAAGTATTACCACCTTGGAGTGTGCATTCATTTTCACACTGCATCAGTTCACCTGAAACGAATAGCAGCATTATTTAATTTAATAGGAAATGCAATAGGATGTACACATTAACATGAAACAGTATATTACAAAGTTGTTTGCAGCACTGCAAAGAACTGTAAATGGTCACTATAAATTTGGAAGTAGAGAGGACAATTATTGAGCCTAAATAAATTTTTTCTACTATAAGAAGCAAACAAATTTAATAAATCAGGTGCAGTCATTGTTCCTGCTCAGTACGGACCTACCAAGAATAATGTTCCTTAACAGAAAGCTTTCCATTTACTCCACGCAGGTTTATCTTCTTGGCCAAAGTGTTTGTCATTATTGAACATTAAGTTGCTTGCATTATTCTTCACACACTAGCTTTGTCTTTCCCACCTTTCAATGCCAGCACGCATATCTGTGAATGAACATATCATTTATTGTTCATATACTAACAATTCTCCAGTAAGAACAAGATCAGCCATATTTTTATGATACACAAACACACCCTCCATAATTTTTGGATGAAGACATCTAGTGACTCACTCACTGAAAAAGAAAAAGTGTAAAATTAAAATTACTTATTTTTTCCCCAGCAGCAGCATTATATGCTTTTACTTAAAAAGCAAACAATAGGGGGGGGGGGTGTGGCTGGCACCGCATGGAAGCAGACATGCTCTGGTGGAGCTCCGTAAGCCTTTCTTGAAATTCAGCGATATTTCCCGGAGTCTCTACCTAGAAAACCCTTTACTGAAGTTCCTGCGGGGCTGGCTACTACGTGGATTGCTCCGGGCCCGTTCCTGTCCCCCCCCCCGAGCACAGCTGAGATTATTTTGTGCTTTTCTGTAGGATCTAGACGGCTGTCGGCCATTTCGCGGCCTACCCTGCCTCGCACGCTGGGTCTACAGCTTCCCCCTGTCAGGTGATCGCTTGTCGTGAGGATGGAGGGCCCCTGTCTTCCGGCGGCACCTGGGGTCTCCTTGATGGAGGGGACAAAGAAGTGTGCAGTGTGGTGTAGACGGGAGCGCCCCTCCATCCCGGTAAGCGGAATGGAGGCGATGTTTGCTGCCATGGAGACTTGTCTGCAGGAGTTGCCGGAGGAAGAGGGAGAACCGCTTACATGTGGCTCTTGGCGTCGGCTGATGGCTGTACTGAGGACTGATCGGTTGGCTGCGGACCCGGAGGTCGAGGATGAGGGGACCGGGGTGCCGGCAGGGCGATCGGAGGATGCGGTACTTACTGTGGAGGAAGTACCAAGAAGAGCTGCCCAGGAACAGCCAGCTCCTGCGCCAGGCTCTTGCTGCCAGATGACCAGGGGGAACCCTGAGAAGCGAGGAGATAACGCAAGAATTGCCTGCGCGGGCCCTGCTGGGGTGGCGATCGCTGAGAGGGCAGTGGTAGCCGCGTCTGTGAGGTCTGTGCTGTCGGCAACGGCCCGTGGAAGCCTAGGAGTCGAACGGTCGAAGTACGAGCCTTGGTCCCAGTTGCTGGCCTGTGCGGCTCCGGGAGGGTCCTGGGAGCAGGGCGTGCGACGTGACCAGTATCTTTCCCGATGTGCCAACTACGCGAATGATGGCGACCTCGCTTTCCCAGTACTACGAGAGGTTCCATTCAGGGATGCAGGCTGAAAGAACTCTTGCCAACTTGCCAAGTAGTATCCTCCAGTCCTTTATTTTTATTTTGATTTTATGCTACAATTTTACAGTCGCCCATTGAGACTCCTTTTTTCTTCCTTTTTTATTTTTTTATTTATTTGGCTGTTTTTCTGAGGACATTTTTTCTACCCCCCCCATCCCCTTTTAGCTTTGCATTTTGAGACATCTCCGAGGACTCTTTCTCCCTAACTGTTGATCTGCGATGATTATTATTTACATATTTTTCTTTACATATTTTGTCTGTGGATGTTCCCCCCCAAATGTTGATTTTTGATGACTTTTCATGCCACCCTAACCCCTCCTTTTTCGACATTCTACGGCTTTATCGCGGACTTTGATTTCTGATGACATATTCCCACCCCCTCTCTTTTCGATTTTTTTGCAGCTTCCTATTGAGACCCCCCCCCCCTCTTACTTTGTATGTTTATATGCGAGTCTAATTTTTGGTCCTGCGTGGCCAACCTTGCTGGTCGGTTTGTGACCCTTTATTCTCACAAAATAAAAATCTTAAATATAAAAAAAAAAAAAAAGCACACAATGCTGCTGCAATAACATACCTTCTCATTTCCCACACTGGGGGCAAGTAGTAGGGAGTTGATTATGCATTGCACCATCACTCATTGTTTTATCTGCAACACAAGCCGCTGCGGGGAGAGGCCCTATACTGGAACCCTGTCTCTCCATTCTGTACATCCCACAAGGTCAAGTGAGGTGTCATTGGAAAGGACAGAGTCCCACAGTGGGTCCACTGATGTCCAACCCAGTAGTAGGGCACATATGGAAAAGTCTGGTAGTGCCTCCACCCGTGCCATGTCCTGCGGTATTGTCATTTCTACCAAGTCTCGGTCAAACCGGAGACGTAAAAGGGTGACCAGCTCTATTCCAGTTGGGTCCGAGGATGCCACGCTCTGCTCTGGGTCCACAGATGCCACGCTCTGCTCTGGGTCTGATGAGGCCATACTCCGTTCCTGTTGTTTCAAGGAGATCCAGTTATACGGTAGTCTGACCGGTACCAAGATCCCCATATGGAGCCCTGTGCTCAAAGGTTTTGTCCAAACACCTTCTGGGGTTTTGGTTTGTGAGGTTCATTTGGTTGTACTCTGGAGACACCCCAGTGTATGGAGATGGATCAAGGGGGATTCTGACTCCGAGTGAGCGTGTTACGATTCTGATTGGGGATTGTTTTTTTGTTGTTGTTTGTGGGTGCCTCTTCTCAGCCCTCATGGTTTTCGAGGATAGTCTATTTTGGCTCCCCGCCCCTGGAGTCTCAGTGTCTGATTAGACCTGTTGTCACATGAACTGCACTGCCCTTTATATATGGCCAGCAGTGCACTAGTTCTTTGGTCCAGTATAGATATTCTCTGCTGTGTGCCTGCATTCTGTATTTTGATTATTCTGGTATCTGACTCCTGGCTTTGTATCCTGACGTTTCTTGCAAATAACCCCTGGTACTGTTTATTGATATCTTGGTTCATGACTCCTGGCTTTGTATCCTGACTTTTCTTGCGATTAATCCCTGGTTCTGTATACTGATATCCTGGTTTCTGACTCCTGATGTTTCTGGTAATTAACCCCTGACTCTGTATATCGATATTCTGGTTCATGTTCTATATTTCCAGTATTGGAGTGTATCTAGTGCAGCAGCTTATTGCTTTGGATTATAGAGACCACCTCAAGGATCTCTTTCTAGTTAGAACCGTTGTGTAACGTTGGGGGCTTCCAGCCTTTCCGGTGTGCTTGACGGCAGCATGTCTGATGCTGCTCGCTCACCAACGCCCGGTTTAAATTGAAACAGGCAGGGAGGTGGCTGCATGAGGCGCGGTTTGAGAGGGGCCGCGGTCTGGTAAAGGTCTTTTAAAAACCAACAGTTCCTTCTATGCAGTGCCAGATCGTGGTTATCCATACCTGAGCTCCTTGTACCTGAATTATCTCGTGATTTAACCTGTTATTGACCTCTGCTTGTTTTCTGACTATTCTGCCTTCCGTTGCCCTAGACTATTTCCTTGTACTACGCTTCTGCACTCGACCCGGCTATTCCATTTGACTAGTCTATACTCTGTATTCCTGATTCTGGCTCTTCTGACTACCCCCGTGTTGCTGACCTGGTTTTGTATTACGACATTGTCTTTGATTAACCCTTTCTGTCTAGCTAGTATACATATACCTGGCCAATTTTTAAGGACCAGACAGTTGGGGATTCCTTTATGGCTACCCTGTTGGTAGTTTTTGGCTCTGTGGAGTGTTGGGCTTTAAGGACTGCGTGGTGGGATCCGGGAACCATGACACGTTGTTGCTAGATATCCCTTTCTGTCATTTCTGGTTTACCCCTGTTATTCATGGTGTTTAATTCCCACCCTGTACTCTGTATAGACAGAAGGCCATACAAGGACCTTAACCCAGTGCAGGGCTTTCCTCTTGTGTTTGTATCTTGTCCTGTTTCCTCTGGTTCTATTGTATCCTGAGTCCAGGATCTGCATGATGCAGAAAGACACATACCTGCCTAAAGGGCTTACTAACACACACAGCACAAAGGACCCCCCTTTGGCTCCTGAGGGGGGCAAATGTGACACAAACATCATATAATGTGCAAAAAAATAGGATAAAAAGTATTGAGTGGAGGCGCTCCACAGTGATGTTACTAGTCTGGTATCAATAGGAAGATGGCTTTTTTTAGCATCAGTTTTATGCAACTGGTTAAAGCTACTGTGGCTTTGACCAGTTGCATAAACCTGATCTCTGCTAAAAAAAAGCCATCTAGTATGGCATGGCATTGATTGAAGGGTTCTGTAGAATAAGAGACCCAGTATGTAAAAAAGTGAGACAGACGTCATTTGCATGTCTTACCCAGAGTTCCTTGCTGCATATGGGGAATGTAGCACAGGAGCTCTGGGATGCAGTTCTTTGAATTGCGGTGATGTGCAAATGGCTTCTGCAATAATAAAATCTCTCTTTCAAACGAGTGACAAGTCAACAAAAAAGTTTACAGAGTGTCTTCGTAAGATGTTGGCCAAAGGTTCTGCCGGAACAGCTTTAATGCACTTTGCAATGATTCCACAACTCTCTGGAACTCTACAGAGCTCTTTTGAAGTCTGTCTATTTCTACTTTTGAAAACTACCGTATTTTTCGCTCCATAAGACGCACTTTTCTCCCCCCAAAAAGATCGCGGTCACATGGCTCCCCCAGGCGAGTGCCCAAGCTTCCTGCCACCGGACGCACGCTCAGAGGGAGCCTAACGCGGCGGCGACAGGTGAGCTGAGGCATATCCATGAGCTGCTGGGGCATATCTATGAGCGAGCTGGGGCATATCCATGAGTGAGCTGGGGCATATCCATGAGTGAGCTGGGGCATATCCATGAGTGAGCTGGGGCATATCCATGAGTGAGCTGGGGCATATCCATGAGCTGCTGGGGCATATCCATGAGCTGCAGGGGCGGATCCAGAGCCTAGTCTCGGGAGGGGCAATGACAGAAAATAAGGTGTTGCTTACAGAACTGAAATATTTTATTTAACGTATCATACAGTCCTAACCTTGTGAGACATTTATCATTACAGATATCATACTGATGTGGATATGTTGGTTCTAATTGGAGTCTGTGCTTGTCACATGCACTCCTTATCATTACTTTGTATATTTATTCATCTCTCTTGTGTTTTATGACTGCACGTATGTGATTTATTAATAAAGAAATATACATTACATTTAAAGAAATATACATTACATACAATGCATTTTTATTTTGGACTTTGCATCCAGTTATATTATTTGAGAACTACATTTCCCATGTGGCTCAGTATTCTTCCTAATGGGTGACTGAGCCACATGGGATGGGAAATGTAGTTCCCAAAACATCAGGGAGCCAACCATGAGAAGTAGATCTATACAAAACAAGTTCCTGCTGGGTTCATTCAGTGACCCCCCCACCCCCCAGCCAGCCAGGTACCATAACCGTGACGCAGGGCCAGGGCCCAGGTGGAGGTACCTTGAGACAGAATAGATCAGATGGAACTTGGGGGCAAAGCTGGGCCGCCAGGGGGACCTTGAGCTGGATGATGGGCTTAGTGAGTCTGGATCTGGACATTCAGCGCCAGTGGGTCACTCGGCTGAGCTCGGCCCGAATCCCGATCAACAGATGAGGACCTCACCCTCACCGTGGGCGATGATCAGGCGGCTGGTGTGGCTGTGGCACTAGGCAGTGGCACTCACTGGGCATGAGATGAGGGCAGCCAGGCAGGCACAATCACATCACTCACTGTCTCACTCTCTGACAGACTGTGTGTCATCAGTGAGTCAGTGTCCTGTCACTCTCAAGTCTCACTCGAGTGCGACTGTGCCCCCCCTGGATCCGCCCCTGGTCAGTGCGTGCGTACACAGCAGGCCAGCGGAATTTTTTTAGCCACAGCACGTCTCACAGTGACTGGCAGGCACAGGCTGCTGCACTGTGTGCAGCAGTGCAGCAGAGAGTCTGAGACAGTGTGGCGCCTCCTGCTTACTAGCTTTCCCACCCATGTGACACTCACCACCAGACCAGCCCAGCGCCCGCCCCCGGGCCCGGATTGACACGTGACTTCACTTGAGTCGCTCACTTCCTGCTCGCCTCGCTGCTCGCTTGCATTGAGTGCGGCGGCAACAAGCCTGGCCCTGGCCCAGCGTAAATGAGTGGCGGCCAGGCGTTCATTTCATCCAGGAGACGGTTTACATGAATTTTTTTACCGAGATGATAATGATCCTCATCATCATCCTCCTCGTCAGGCAGGCAGCGCGCGCCGCGCGCTGCTTCAGTTTGGCTGGTCCTGCAATAAATTAAATTTTCTCAGAATCTCGGGGGGGGGGGCAATTGCCCCGTTGCCCCCCCTGGATCCGCCCCTGATGAGCTGCTGGGGCATATCCATGAGCGAGCTGGGGCGTATCCATGAGTGAGCTGGGGCATATCCATGAGTGAGCTGGGGCATATCCATGAGCTGCTGGGGCATATCCATGAGCTGCTGGGCATATCCATGAGCGAGCTGGGGCATATCCATGAGTGAGCTGGGGCATATCCATGAGCGAGCTGGGGCAAATCCATGAGTGAGCTGGGGCAAATCCATGTGTGAGCTGGGGCAAATCCATGAGTGAGCTGGGGCAAATCCATGAGTGAGCTGGGGCAAATCCATGAGTGAGCTGGGGCATATCCATGTGTGAGCTGGGGCATATCCATGTGCTGGGGCAATATCCATGAGCTGGGGCATTATCCATGTGCTGGGGCATATCCATGAGTGAGCTGGGGCAAATCCATGAGCGAGCTGGGGCAAATCCATGAGTGAGCTGGGGCAAATCCATGAGTGAGCTGGGGCATATCCATGTGTGAGCTGGGGCAAATCCATGAGTGAGCTGGGGCAAATCCATGAGTGAGCTGGGGCATATCCATGAGCTGGGGCATTATTCATGTGCTGGGGCAAATCCATGAGTGAGCTGGGGCAAATCCATGAGTGAGCTGGGGCAAATCCATGAGTGAGCTGGGGCAAATCCATGAGTGAGCTGGGGCATATCCATGAGTGAGCTGGGGCATATCCATGTGCTGGGGCAATATCCATGAGCTGGGGCATTATCCATGTGCTGGGGCATATCCATAAATTGGGAGGCATATCCATAAATTGGGGGGCAAATCCATGTGCTGTGGCATATCCATGAGCTGGGGGCATATCCATAAGTTGGGGGGCAAATCCATGTGCTGGGGCAAATCCATGAGCTGGGGCATATCCATAAGCTGGGGGGCATATCCATAAACTGGGGGGCATATCCATGAGCTGGGGGACAGTATCCATGAGCTGGGGGCAGTATCCATGAGCTGGGGGCATTATCCATGAGCTGGGGCAGTATCCATGAGCTGGGGGTATATCCATGAGCTGGGGGACAGTATCCATGAGCTGGGGGACAGTATCCATGAGCTGGGGGCAGTATCCATGAGCTGGGGCAGTATATCCATGAGAGGAGCTGGGGCAATATCCATTATTACACTATTTGATTTCAGAATATTTATTTTCCTGTTTTCCTCCTCTAAAAACTAGGTGCGTCTTATGGTCAGGTGCATTTTATGGAGCGAAAAATACGGTAGTTCTATTATCAATATTATAGGAGTAAAACTTTTTAATCTGTATTTATAGTGTACAATAAATGAGAAAATGCATTGTTACTCAAGGACTATAGTTGTGAATTTCTGCTTTATATAGACTAGAATTGGCTTACCATTTGTCTTTGGAGATCAGAGGAAATGCTCAGTCGCCCTCCAAGTTTTGAAGAGGATGAAGATCAGCTACTGGCAGGAGATTTGGTTCAAGGCCCGCCTCTGCTTCACTTAAGGATTTTGGCCCCTGAACAGTTTTAAAGATGATTTTCAATTGGTCCATTATGATCTCTTGAATAGTGAGAATTCTATGCAGGAGCTCTAAATAAAGTGATCATGAAAAGTAGCTGGGAAGAAAAAAAAATAAACATTTGAAATACTATTAAAATCCACAAGGCACAAAAGATATAAATCTCCAAGATAGTAAATCACATTTCCAAGTAAATATAATCACAAACTTACAAGTATCAACAACTTGTGGCCTTCTCAACGGTCCATGAGGCTCATTGCAATCAGTCATGCCTATATGGAACAGGTTATGAGATGTACAGGAGTGTGGCTTCTTTTGAAGCGAAGCAGGAGAAGTGCGGCCTCTCCAAAATGGGTCACGAAGAGTGCGGCCTCTCCAAAATGGGACACGAAGCGTGAGGCTTTTCTAAAGTGGGTCAGGAAGAGTGCAGCCTGTCCTCATCAGGACATCAGTTGTGTGGCTTCACTGAGGTGGGTCAAGAGGAGTGCGGTGCTTTTTGTGATTTGGCTTGGACCTGAGAGCACAACATGTGCTGTGCATGTCTGGACTTGGGACCTTATGAAGACTTTATTCCTGATATTTTTTGTTGCTACTGGTACCTGAGAGGCTGACTAAGTCCCCCTCTCCGGACGAGAGACGACCCTAGCTGCAGTTGCTGGACTGCTGGTGTGGGACACTAGCGGCCATTTTGAGGCCTGTCATCTGGCCCCAGGCACCCTTACGCCCTTGCTGAGAGCCTCACCCGGACCGATTTTACGCTACAGACTGCGGAGTTGGAGGCCCCACATCTCCCGACTAAGCTGGATGATGGTATTGTGGGGATGGCGGGCAGACCTGCGGATCGAGGGCTGGATGGGACCTCTCCACCTGCCGGAGGTGGTGAGGCCTTTACATCCGGCCTGGATGCATGCATCCAGGCCGGATGTAAAGGCCTCACCACCTCCGTGGTGATTATTGTCTGTCGTTGCTAGCAGGGGAAGATTCTGATGGGCCGCTCACCAGAGGTGTCTGGCGCAGGATTATGGCCATGTTGCGCTGTTGCCGGGAGGCCAAGACCCCAACGAGGGTCGAGATCGAGGCGGATACCCTGTGCCCCACTGAGACCTGCCTACCTAATGCTCCTGCTGTGGCGAGTGGCGTCGAGGACAGTGACCTGGTTGAGATTCTGGCCTGGGAACCCCAACCTGCTGAGATGTCCCTGCCTACGAGTGGGGTAGCGATTTGCGCGCCCTGGGGAGCAGCAGTGATGATGAGTCCGGTGCCGGCTGTTTTTTCTCGAAGACCTGGGACGGGTGGTCCCCCGCGGCTAGCTGTTGGCGTGTGTGCGCCCGCCGACGCACCGAGTGGTTCTGCCGCGAACCTCTAGTGGTGGAGTTCGCGGAGCCGCTCAGGCCTTACTGGGTCCTGCTGGCCACCTTCGCGGCTGCGGATTGGTGATGGTCGGCTGCTACGGCCTACTATATGATGCGTTACCTGCCCTCCGCCCATTGCCGTTTCTCGACACAGGCTGAGGGGTTCCCTGGACTGTGCCTTTTGAGACTACCCGTTTTCTGATGTGACCTTAATTTTTGATGACCACCCCCTCTGTTTATTGACCCCCCCCTTATCCCCACGATGAGTCACTCCCTGAGGACATACCTGGACTCTTGGTGTTCCTGATTCCCCCCCCCCATCGATGACTAGCTGAGAATCAGAGACATTGTTTTTGTTCTTTTTGCTGACTCCTACGGTGTGCAGAGTGTTCATGATGTCTTAGTGGATGTCGGGGACCTCATTTCTTCCCCCCCCTTCCGGTTGTTTTTTTTTAAATTATCTTAATTGGCAGACTGGGAATCCCTTGTGGGGAGCCACTATGGCGACTTTTCCGGATAGGTCTGCCATAATTGGCCCTCAAGCCCTTGGCCGCGTGACATTTGTCCTCCATGGCCTCCTTGTCCTTGGACTCTCTGGAGTGAGCCAGGAGAGTCACGTAGATGGCCTTTGCCATATTCCCCTCCCTACCCCCCTTCCCCCCCCCGGTCCCCACTTCTCAGCTCAGTGCCTTGCATTGCTACTGTGCACACCAGCTTTCTCTTCTTGCTATAACCCCCCCTTTTTTTCTCTCAACATTTTGCTGACTTTTCATGCGACCCCCCCATTTATATTGTCTGTGTCTTTCCCTACAAAGTGCTTCTATAGATGGCTTAATATGTGGCCCTGCGCGGCCCTTACTCGTTTTGTTTATGCAATGACCTCTTTTCAAAATAAAAATTTAAAATTGAAAAAAAAAAAGAGGAGTGCGGTTCCAGTGATACCAAACTTGACCATAAAAAAATGAAGCAAATGAAGAAAATAATTTAGAAAAACCCACATATTTTTTTTCTAATGCAGTGGCATTGTCCAGTTTTCACACATAATGGCCCCTATTACACGCTTCGCGCAAATGTGCTTGCGCATTTCTTGTTGCGCACGCAAAAAAAACGTTATCGCGTGAAAATTAACGCGGCATTCCGTTCCGAGCAAATTTTTTCAGCCTTCATGTTTTTTCGTGCGGAAATCCGACGCGTAAATTCGTGTGCAAATGAACTTTGTTGGAATCAGTGGGCAATCAGAATTAAGAACCACCATTTTCTAAAGTTAGGTTGTTGCGCCTGTCAAAGTCAATCTACGTATATGTGCTGCAGCAAAAAACTTTTTTGACAAATTATTAATTTTTTATGTCTGGGTATGTATAGAATGTGTAACTGTACTGTGCTGTATTTTTTTTTATTGCTGAGTTATTTCGTTTCGGCCACAGCTATCATATTTGCAGTTAACACCAAGTTTTCAAAGACGTTACGAAAATTTGCGCAAACATCGCTCGTACGACTTTGCGCGAAAATTGTAATACCATCCGCACTAACGCATTTGCTCTCACAATGTTAAGTATAGGATGCGCTGCACGAAGTGTGTAATAGGAGCCTATGTGAACAATGCTGTTGCCATTACTTACCTTCTCGTTCCTCATGCTGGGAGCATGTGCATTGCTTTATACATACAGGGTTATTCAGAGAAAAGTGAAAACCAGGAGAACTGGCAGTAGAAGAGAACAATCTAGACCAAATAGCCAATTTGGAAAGGGAGATAAAAAGGAGAATTTTTCTGGTTTGGGTATTTTTACCTAGGATTTTCTCTTTTCCTGCTTTTCACCTCTCTCTGAATAATCCTGTTATTAAAGAATCGCAATGCGCCAAAACAAAATTTTTTTTAATTTGTTAAAATTGCATATTTCCTTATAAAAATGCTATCCAGGTTATCCATTGCTGATTTTTTTTTTTAAGACCGTACCCCATAGAATATATAACCACAAAGGTTTGGATAATAAAATGTGGAAAAATAATTTCACACGTTGTAAATGATTAAAATCCGAATGGAAATTTACAAAAAAAAAATTGAGCATTGTGGCGTGACATGTCATATATTTTATAGGTAAACCCCTATAATCACAGTACATTTAATTTCAGATATTTCAATTGTTTCTTCTCCTTTCATACTTTTGGCACAATTTTAGAGAGCTTTAAATAGCATTCTTGTAAGAATCTGTTCAACAATATGCATATATTCAATCAGGGATCTAAATGTCTTCCCTTGCTTTTAATTTTTTTTCTACAGTACTGTTTGCCCAACACTTACACCAGTGTTTCCCAAACCTGTCCTCAGGTCCCCCTATCAGGCCAGGTTTGCAGGATACGTGAAGCACAGCAAAGGGGATATGATTTGCTGTGAAGTGATTGCAGGATTCAGTCTGCATTTCCCTAAGTGATCTGTAAAATTTGGCCTGTTAGTGGGTCCTGAGGACAGGTTTAAGAAACCATATATTACACTGTCCACCATTTTAGTTCTGGCTTCTATTACACTGACCACCATTTTAGTTCTGGCTTCTATTACACTGTCCACCATTTTAGTTCTGGCTTCTATTACACTGACCACCATTTTAGTTCTGGCTTCTAGTTTAATTCAGGTTTACTCTGACTGAAATATCCCTTCCCATATTCACTTGTCATTTAAAAGGAGAGATGTTACTATGTGCCATTCTAAAAACCATTTGTAAATGCATCCTGTTTAAAGATTAACTATGGTTTCTATGCATAAACTAAGCATCTGAAACTTGGTTTTCTTCCCCAGTATCTGTAAGGCAATGTTAAAGGAACATGCTCATTAAACAAGTGCCTTATCATTTATTTCCACAGTGATTAAATGTCTAATAACAGTTTCTATTCATTCCCAGGAATATAATAATGCCTTTAGTATAACTTTTAAACTGTTATAAAACACTTCCCACTTGTACAGAACAAACACACAGAGTTCACAGGCTGTGGAGGAAAACTCTGGCAGATTTTGATGGATTCCCTGGCCTGAACAACTTGGCTCCTCCTTCCTACCAGCACCACTACAGGAGGCACAATGTACCAAAACAGGTCTCAAACCAAATGAAATGCTTTAAATATAGAAAGGGATATATTTTTTTTCCTTGGCTTCAAAGTCCAACCCACTGCAGCATTTGATCTTGCTATGAAAATGTATGTTTTGTTCAGGTCAGGAGAAATTAATATACAAAGATTACATTGCTGATCACTTTGCACATACTTTTATAACTAGTTCCTTTTTTTTTTTTTTAAGTATAAACAGGGTTATCCAAAGAGATCCGAATTGCTTGAGAAAGGTAACCGAACGCTGAAAATCAGCGTTCGGTTACCTTTCCTGACCATTCAGCTATCCAGAGAGCAGGCAATTCGCCAAATCCTGGCGAATTGCCTGAACATACGGTGCCTGTTCGGTGCTTGTTCGAGGGCAGAGAAATCCCCATGAAAAGCACTGCTTCGGCTATTCAGAGAACACAAACCAGCAGTGAAAGGTTCCCCTAATGCCCTGCCATTCGGTGGTTTAATTCGGCAAATTTATTCAGGAGAATCCCATAGACTTCAATGTTAAAAATATTCCCGTTTTAATTCAATATCTAATAAACCGTTCATTATAAAATTCTGCAGTAAAGAGGTTCTTTATTTATAGATTTTTTAGGATACTTTAAGCATTTTTCTTAATTTTTTTTTTTAACCCCTTCCCGACCGCGGACGTACCATGTACGTCATTGCAGCGGGTCTCTCTTAGACCCGCTGACGTACATGGTACGTCCTGCCGTTTTTGAGCTGCTGGAAGCGATCGGATCGCTTCCAGCAGCTCAAACGCCATTGCAGGATGCCTGGGAGTCCAGGCATCCGTGCAATGGCCGTTAGAAGTGCCGGGGCACCATGTGATCGCTCCCCGGGAGCGATCTACATCCGGTTGCACCGGAGAGGTGCCCGGCACTTCTACAGAGCGCTGGAAGCGATCGGATCGCTTCCAGCTGCTCTGAGCATATTACAAGGATGCCTCGACATCGAGGCATCCTTGTAATATACTTACCTGCCGCTGGTCCGTCCGTGATCGCTCCCCCCGAGCGATCACTTCCGGTAGCGGCAGGAAGTACTGAGTGCCACGAGGTATCGTGGCACTCAGTACAAAATCGATCACTTCAGTGATCAGGTGCTCTGCTGGGTGCCTCGAGGGATCAAGGCACCCAGCAGAGTAAAAAAAAGTAAAAAAAAGTGTAAAAAAAAGTAAAAAAAAAAGTAAAAAAAAGTGTGTAAAAAAAGTGTAAAAAAAGAAAAATAAATAAAATAAACTGACAGTTAGGGTAGGGGTAGGGTTAGGGTTAGGGTAGGGTTAGGGTTAGGGTTAGGGGTAGGGGTAGGGTAGGGTTAGGGTTAGGGGTAGGGTTAGGTTAGGGGTAGGGGTAGGGGTAGGGGTAGGGGTAGGTTAGGGGTAGGTTAGGGGTAGGGTTAGGGGTAGGGTTAGGGGTAGGGTTAGGGTTAGGGGTAGGGTTAGGGGTAGGGTTAGGGGTAGGGTTAGGGGTAGGGTTAGGTTAGGGGTAGGGTTAGGGGTAGGGTAGGGGTAGGGTTAGGGGTAGGGGTAGGGTAGGGGTAGGGTTAGGGGAGGTAGGTTAGGGGTAGGGTTAGGTAGGGGTAGGGTAGGGTTAGGGGTAGGGGTAGGGTTAGGGTTAGGGTTAGGGTAGGGTTAGGGTTAGGGTTAGGGGTAGGGGTAGGTTAGGGGTAGGTTAGGGTTAGGGGTAGGGTAGGGTTAGGGGTAGGGGTAGGGGTAGGGTTAGGTTAGGGGTAGGGTTAGGGGTAGGGTTAGGGGTAGGGGTAGGGGTAGGGGTAGGGGTAGGGGTAGGGTTAGGGTAGGGGTAGGGTTAGGGTTCTAAGGGCAGGGTCAGGGGTAGGGTTAGGGTTCTAAGGGCAGGGTCATCTTGGGGCTGAGTGGGATGTTCCTAGCCTGCCTCATCAGAGAGGCAGGCTAGCAACATCCAATCAGAAGTTAGAAAAAATCAAAATAAAATTTCTAATTTGTCAGGTCAGGCCAATATTTTGTAAATATTGGCTCTGACCTCTGTGATTCTCCCTCCCTCTCCTCACTTGTGTTTTGGTGAGCGAGAGAGAGAGATCAGATTTGACAGGTTAGAGATTTTAGTGAGATTTAGTGAGATTAGAAAAATTGAGGCAGATTTAGAGAGATTTTAGGGAGATTTAGAAGAATTGAGGCAGGTTTAGAGGGATTTAGAGAGATTTAGGTGTTTATTTGTATTTTCTTGTGAAACCCAACGGTTCTTCTAAGAACCAACAATCCGCTTATATATATATAATAATTATAAAATTTTATAATCTATTATATATAATGTCTGAGAGGGTGTACAGCGCCGAGGAGGCATATGCCATCCTGGCGTCAGAATCTGAGGCATCTGCGTCAGACTCAGACCCTCATTTCGACCCCGCTAACTGCTCAGAGGCGTCGCTAGATACATTATCTATGCTGGCTGATGTATCTAGTGATGTTTCTGATGCAGATCCTGGTCACCACCTGCCAGCAGGAGACGCACAGCTCCAGCTGAGGAGTGGGTAGTGCCTCATCGCCAGAGGCCAGATATCCCTCCTTTCACGGCAAATCCTGGCATCAATATTGATGTTGCAGGATTTACCGCCACACAGTTTTTGCAGGTGTTTATGGGGGATGATTTGTTGGGCCACATCGTGGCCCAATCAAATCTGTATGCCCATCAGCATTGTGCTGCGAAGCCAGACTCCTACTTGGCAAGGCAGCAATGGACCCCGCTAGATGTGCCAGAATTTCTGAAATTCTGGGCACTTACTATGCTGAGGGCATCATAAAGAAGCCCTCAATTCGCTCCTGCTGGAGCAGTAGCCCCATCTGCTCTACCCCCATTTACCTCCAATCAATGTCACGTAGAAGGTATGAAAACATTTTGCGTTTCATGCACTTCAGTGACAACAGCCTGTGCTCCCCTAGAGAGCATCCCCAGTTTGACAGGCACCAGACTTTTACATTTTATTCGTACATTTTTATGTTCTACAATTGGTGCTGTATTTTGCCAAAATCTTTGCACACCTATGCATGGGGGGCATGGGTGTACTCAGGAGATCTTGCAGAAAACAACCTGGAGAGTTTTCATGCAGTAACAAACAACAGTGTCTGCTAAGGCTAGGGTCAGACGAGCGTGATTTCTACGGACTGTACGTCCGTGCAGTACGGACATCGTCAGTACGGAAGACGCAGTAGTGGTCACACAGTCCGTTTTTTCACTGACATTTATTTTTTGACAGATGTAGGAGGGACAATAAATTCAATTGCAAAACCATTTTGTCCGTGAAAAATGCAGGACGTATAAATGCAGTCCGTCTGACCACGTTCCATCACTCACACACAAAGCTATGCAGACGTTGCGGACGCAGCGCACTTTGTGCGGCCGTTCTAGCGGTTCTACGTTCTTGCCTGCCTTGCGTCCGTGGGCCGCGGCCGTTGTGCGTCCGCAGTTCAGTGCGGACGTACTTCGTGTGTCGGGCTCCATTGGACTTTATGTCATGCTATCACGGACGTACTTTTAGGCGCGATCACGGACGTGAACACTACGCTCGTCTGACCCTAGCCTAAATCACAGTCCAAAACTACTGTGGGCGTAAAAATCTGAAATTTGAAAAATTACCGCCACACACCTTGTTGCCAAATGTTTTGGGCTAAAACCGTTGCATCCATGGCATCAAAGCACTCCATATGCAATACCTTGGGGTGTCAACATAACAAATATAAACAATTTTCTGGCAATAATTCAAACTGGGGTATGCGGTAGACCCAAAACCAAAGATAGGCCTAGCTGAAGAAATAATCTCAATTTCAACTCTAATGACAAAGTCATAAAAATTGTATTTGAACCTTCCCAAAATCCTGGCAAACCTAGGCATGGGGGGCATGGGTGTACTCAGGAGATCTTGCAGAAAACAACCTGGAGAGTTTTCATGCAGTAACAAACAACAGTGTCTGCTAAATCACAGTCCAAAACTACTGTGGGCGTAAAAATCTGAAAATTGAAAAATTACCGCCACACACCTTCTCAAATGTTTTGGGCTAAAACCGTTGCATCCATGGCATCAAAGCACTCCATATGCAATACCTTGGGGTGTCAACATAACAAATATAAACAATTTTCTGGCAATAATTCAAACTGGGGTATGCGGTAGACCCAAAACCAAAGCTAGGCCTAGCTGAAGAAATAATCTCAATTTCAACTCCAATGACAAAGTCATAAAAATTGTATTTGAACCTTCCCAAAATCCTGGCAAACCTATGCATGGGGGGCATGGGTGTACTCAGGAGACCTTGCAGAAAACAACCTGGAGAGTTTTCATGCAGTAAAAAACAACAGTGTCTCCTAAATCACAGTCCAAAACTGATGTGGGTGTGAAAATGAAAAATGACCACCAAACAGTATCTAATTTGTTTGGAGCAAACGGATGCATCCATAGCATAAAACACTCCATTTACAATACTTTGGGGTGTTAGCTTACCAAATATATGCACGTTCATAAAACTGGGGTATGTAAAAAGGCCCCTAAAAAGAAGATAAGCAAAGAAGATACTGTATGTCAAATTAGAAAATTGACAAGCACATGTCAAAGATTGGCGTAGCCCCCCAAAAACAACAGAACAAATCTATATATGGGTGGTATCAATTTACTCAGAAGATGTTGCTGAACATATTTTGGGGTGTTTTTTGGCAGTAACCCATAACTGGATTTGACAATTCATGCCTAAAGTACAATGTGTGTGAAAAAATAACACAAAAAGTGACTACCTGAAAGTTTGACAAAGAGCTAGTGCATGGAAAGTGTTAAAATACAACTCTTTGAAGCACCCTAGGGTGTGCCCTTTCTAAAAATATATGGTTTGATGGGGGTAAATTACTTTGGCCGGCTTCAAAAATGTCCCAAATAGGACATGGGTGCATGATGACGAAATGTGAAAATTCCAAGTTGGAAAACTGAAATGCGCACCCCCCAAATAAGGCCTTTTAGCCCCCAAATGACCCGACATACCTATACATGGGGGTATCAATTTACTCAGAAGATGTTGCTGAACATATTTTGGGGTGTTTTTTGGCAGTAACCATAACTGGATTTGACAATTCATGCCTAAAGTACAATGTGTGTGTGAAAAAATAACACAAAAAGTGACTACCTGAAAGTTTGACAAAGAGCTAGTGCATGGAAAGTGTTAAAATACAACTCTTTGAAGCACCCTAGGGTGTGCCCTTTCTAAAAATATATGGTTTGATGGGGGTAAATTACTTTGGCCGGCTTCAAAAATGTCCCAAATAGGACATGGGTGCATGATGACGAAATGTGAAAATTCCAAGTTGGAAAACTGAAATGCGCACCCCCCAAATAAGGCCTTTTAGCCCCCAAATGACCCGACATACCTATACATGGGTGGTATCAATTTACTCAGAAGATGTTGCTGAACATATTTTGGGGTGTTTTTTGGCAGTAACCCATAACTGGATTTGACAATTCATGCCTAAAGTACAATGTGTGTGAAAAAATAAACAAAAAAGTGACTACCTGAAAGATTGACAAAGAGCTAGTGCATGGAAAGTGTTAAAATACAACTCTTTGAAGCACCTAGGGTGTGCCCTTTCTAAAAATATATGGTTTGATGGGGGTAAATTACTTTGGCCGGCTTCAAAAATGTCCCAAATAGGACATGGGTGCATGATGACGAAATGTGAAAATTCCAAGTTGGAAAACTGAAATGCGCACCCCCCAAATAAGGCCTTTTAGCCCCCAAATGACCCGACATACCTATACATGGGTGGTATCAATTTACTCAGAAGATGTTGCTGAACATATTTTGGGGTGCTTTTTGGCAGTAAACCTTAAAGTTCACAGTACATGTATTCTTAAATTGCGTTCAAAAAAAAAAAATCACCAAAATTTTATTTTTTTTCAAACTTTGGCATAGATTTGTGGTAAAATGGTTTGCATGGAAAGAGTCAAAATACCCCAAGTTTAATACCTTGATTTGTGTACTTTAAAAAAATATGTATATGTGGAGGGTTATTCAGGAATTAGTGACAGATATCAGTGTTACAATGTCACTATCACTAGTTTTGAAAATAAACTCTTTGGAAATGGCAAAGTGCTACTTGCACTTATTGTTGCATAAAATAAGGAAAAAAGCGAGGAATATGTAAACATTGGGTATTGCTAAACTCAGTACTAAATTAGAAACTACTAAGGAATAAAAAAATTTTGACGGTTGTTGATACATAAGAAATTTTGGGGGTCAAAGTTCGAAAAAGTGGTGTTTTTTCAATTTTTGTGTCATATTTCACAATATTTTTTATAGTAAATTATATGAAATGATGAAAAAAATGGTATCTTTATAAAGTCCATTTAGTGACGAGAAAAACAGTGTAAAATATGTGTGGGTTACATAAACGAGTAAGAGGAAAATTTGACGTAAACACTAAGAGCGCAGAAACGTAAAAACAGCTGCGGTCACGAACGGACGGATTTGTGTAAAACCGCCCGGTCACTAAGGGGTTAAAAGTCCGATTATTTTTCTTTTTTCAGTTTACTTATTTTTTCTGTAACAGCCCTCTTTATTATCATTCCCTGGACCTCCTGTGTAAATTTCAGACATTTTCGCTCAGTAGTTTCTTTGCAAACAGCGTTTCAATTTCACATTCATACAAACGGTTTTGCTAATTTATTCACCTCCCTCTGTCTGCGGTCTCAGCTGCTTCGGCTGTGTGTGATCGGCTCCTGCTTTTCGGCAGGTTAATCCAGATGTTTTTGAGGGTTTTCAGCGTGCATTCGGTGGGTTTTGGGGTTAGTTTTCGGTGGGTTTACGGCAGCTTTTCCCTGCAATTCGGGGACCCTGTGGTGCTTGCTGAATACACCGCAGGGTCACCGAAATGGGATCGGCAAAAGGAACCGAATTGAAGAGAACGAAAAGTCACCGAACGTGCGGTGACTTTTCGAATCTCTTTGAATTACCCTGAAAGTCTTATTACATTTTCAAGGAAACAACAAAAAAAGGGGGGTACAAAATGAAAAAAGGGGGGAAAGTAGAAAAACAACAATGATGATATGCACCACATAACACAGTAGACCGAAACATGAGATAAAAATTTAAATTGACTCTACGACATTTACAAATATGAACCCTCACATTTGGGATCAGCCAAATGATTTAGGTAAACTAAAAAAATGGTCGGAGATGTGGCAATTGAGTTTTAATGTGGATAAGTGCAAGATAATGCACCTGGGACGTAAAAACCCAAGGGCTGAATGTAGAATATTTGATACAGTCCTAACCTCAACATCTGAGGAAAGGGATTTAGGGGTTATTATTGCAGAGGATCTAAGGGTAAGTAGTCAATGTAATAGAGCAGCAGGAAATGCTGGCAGAATGCTTGGTTGTGTAGCGAGAGGTATTAGCAGTAGGAAAAGGGAAGTGCTCATGCCACTGTACAGAGCACTGGTGAGACCTCACTTGGAGTACTGTGTGCAGTACTGGAGACCGTATCTCCAGAAGGATATAGACATCTTAGAGAGAGTTCAGAGAAGGGCTACTAAAATGGTGTACGGCTTGAAGGAGAAAAGTTACCAGGAAAGGCTTAATGATCTTAACATGTACAGCTTGGAAAAAAGACGAGACAGAGGAGATATGATAGAAACATTTAAATACGTAAAGGGAATCCACAAGGTAGAGGAAGGGAGTATATTTAAAATGAAACAAAGTAGCAAAACAAGAGGACATAGTCTTAGATTAGAGGGGCAAAAGTTTAAAAGTAACATCAGGAAGCATTATTTTACTGAGAGGGTGGTGGATACATGGAACAGCCTTCCAGTTGAAGTGGTAGAGGCCAGAACAGTAATTGAATTTAAGCAGTCATGGGATAGGCATAAGACTATCCTAAACAAAAGATAAATCCAGGTAAAGTATCCATGTAATTGGGCAGACTAGATGGGCCGAAAGGTTCTTATCTGCCGACATTTTTCTATGTTTCTATGAAATAACAGGACATCAAATCGTAGCCGTATAAGTATCCCAGATGGTCCAGTGATCTTTTCATTACCCCAGACAGTCCCATTAAAGATCTGGCCACAGCATCTAGGGACCGCAATTCTCCCAGCCTGGTCTTAATCATGCCCACTGTGGGCACTACATCCGATTTCCACTTGGAAGCCAATAAAGTAGTGGCGACTGACAAAATATGGGCTAGGAGTTGCTTCTGGAATTTAGTAAGGGAGTCGGGAAACATTTGTAGGAGGAAGACGTCTGGGGATGGGATAATTTCAGTGCCTAGAACCTCCGAACTCAATGAGGCTATTTGATCCCAAAAAGTCTTGAAACGGGGACACATCCACCAGACATGAAAAAAGGAGCCATCCTCTTCCTCACATCTCCAGCAGGTTTTAGAGATGGTAGATTTAAAATAATGTTCCCTGTCAGGAGTTATGTACCATCTGTATAAAAGCGGGGATTGAAATCAGGGATCAAGTGTGTAAATACCGTGAGGGGGAGGCCAGGGATAGGGGATGAATTGCTGTCAAGGCTGAACGAGTCACATCCCAAACACGTAGGAGAAGTGCTGCTAGATCAGGTAGGTCGTGAGTCACCTGTCTATGAACTTTAGGAGTCCACAGTAGTCCTATAAAGTCATGTGGGAGTGAGCAGGGAAAAATGAACGTGGTCCACTGAGGTAAAGTAGTTCCTGCAAATAGTCGTCCTAGATTAGCCATCAGAGCATCGCTGTAATACAATAGTAAGTTAGGTAGTCCCAAACCCCCTCTGGCAACCGGTTGGTGCAAAATAGTCAGCTTAATGCGGGGCCTCCTCCCTCTCCATACAAAATTGGAGCGGATTGAGAGCAGAGTCGAAAAAAAGGACATGGGAGTTTGCAGAGGTAGCGCTCTAAAAACATATAGCAGTTTAGGTAGCAGCATCATTTTTATAGCATTAATTCATCCTGCCCACGATATCTCCACTTTAGACCACTGTTGACACAAAGTGGAGGTAAGGGCAAGAAGAGGCGTATAATTAATAGTAAAAAGCTGGGATTTATTAAACGTCAATTTAATCCCTAGATAAATCAGGGAACTATAGCGCCATTCATATGGGTAAGTGCACTTAAGGGACGATATTTCTGCATCCGGGATACCAAATGGGTTTGTGAACATTAATTTTATGGTAGGACAACCTCCCATATTCTTCTAAGATAGAGTGAAGGGCAGGTAGGGACGAGAGGGGATTGGTCAGCGTGAGCAAAATGTCATCTGCGAAAAGTCCTAATTTACAGGCCGAGGGGCCAACTGAAAGTCCCTCTATATTATCAGTCTGTCTTATGGCCTGGGCAAGTGGTTCTAAAGCTAGCGCGTATAGAAGGGGGGGGAGAGCAGGCATCCCAGTCTAGTACCGTTTGTGATCTGGATTACGTCGGATTGAAAACCGGAGGTCAATACACGAGCATTAGGGGTGGAGTAAAGCGCCATTCTAGCCCTAATAAATTCCCTGGGGAAGTTAAATTTCAGAAGTGTATGTTCCAAAAACAGCCAGTGGAGGCGGTCGAACGCCTTTTCAGCATCGAGGGAGAGAATCGGTGTATTAGTTCGTACTGCATAGTCCATCAAAGCCATTGCCTTGATTGTGTTATCAGGGCCCTGTCTAGATTTAATAAATCCCACTTGATCATCTGCTATTAGGAAAGGCATAATATCAGCCAGTCTAGTAGCTAGTATCTTGGCATACAGTTTGGTATCGACATTGAGTAGGGAGATAGGCCTATAATTGGGACAACTCTCGGCTGGTGGGGTGGTCTTAGGGATGGTAACAATGGTGGCCGATAACCAATCAGGAGAAGCACTTCCCGAGCAAAAAATATAATTAATGGCAGAGAATAGCGGAGTGTTCAAGTTGCTAGGAAAGGATTTATAATATGCGGCTGCGAAGCCGTCCGGACCAGGCGCTTTATTAGTCTTAAGGGAGGAAAGGGCCAATGTAAGTTCTTCTAAGGAGGGAGGAGAAAGCAGATGGGGGACAAGTGTGTCCGGTAGAGAGGGCAGGTTAAGGTATTGGAGAAAAGGAAAAATTTCCGTCAGTGAGGGTTGAGTTAAGGTGGCGTCGTGGCATAAGTTATATAGAGCAGAGTAATATGATGCAAAGCAATCTGCAATCTGTCGAGGCTGATAAGTCATTTTCCCATCTGGAGCAGTTATTCTGGCAATTCGAGACTTCGCCACCCTTTTGCGCAATCTATTGGCCGTGATCTTACTCGCCTTATTATTATAGAGATACATTTTAGTACGAAGTCTACGTGCTGCCCAAACATAATCCCTCTTATCCATTTCTATAAGCTGTATCTGTAACCCAACTAACGTGGAACGAGCCGCCGGGTCGGCGTTTTTTTTATGGAGGGTCGTGGCTTGGTGGATTTGATGGAGAAGGGACAGTCTGTGGGAAGAACTCTGTTTCTTGAAGTAGGAGCCCCATTTAATCAGCACCCCCCCCCCATCACCACTGTCTTATGTGCTTGCCATAGAGTAAGGGGGCTCACATCGGGGGTTGTATTTTCTTTAAAGTAATTTACTAGGGTACGTGTAACATCTTCCACAACCTCTGGACGGGACAAAAGGGATTCATTGAGACGCCAGGGAGATCGACCCACCGGGGCGCCGGAGTCAGGAAGGTACAGGGTGATGGGGGCGTGGTCTGACCACGACATAGAGCCCAATTTACAATCAGCCACTAAATGCAATAAATCTGTGGTGACAAAAAAATAATCAATTCTAGAGTAAGTTTTATGTGCTCCTGAATAAAAGGAAAAGTCAGTCGTCGGGCTGCAAAAGGCGCCAAATATCAAACAGCTGAAACTCCGCCAAAACCGCCGCAAATTGAAAAGCGGCGGAGCGCTGAGCTCTGGTAGGGTGTGCTGGCACGTCAAGGGATCGGTTAAAGTCTCCGCAAACTGTAAGCCTCCCCGAGGAGATCTTCATCAATTTAACCAAGGCCGCACGTAGAAACGGGAGTTGGCCGGCATTTGGACAATAGAAATTGGCAATGGTATAAGGTGTTCGATTGATATTACACAACAAAATGAGGTAACGCCCATTAGGGTCATAAATCTTTCTATGCAGATCAAAGACCACATTTTGATGGACCAGGATCGACACCCCTCTCGCTTTAACTGGAGCCGTGGCGTGAAAATGATGGGAGTAATTTGGAAGATATAATTTAGGGTGGGCGGATGTTTTAAAGTGAGTCTCCTGGAGACATACCACATCAGGGGGTTGATGGCGTAAGTCCGCATACAGAGAGTGTCTCTTATATGGAACGTTTAGACCCTTCACATTCATCGAAACAATCTTAAACAACATTACATAGTGTGATAAGGAATAAAATGAGCAGAAAAAATATAAGTCTCACGGTCAGAAATCCCCACCACCCATCAGACTACAGCAAATAAAGCAGATAAAGGTAAACATGGCGGTCACGACAGCTCGTTTTCTCAAAATGTCTCGTAAGTAAAAAATGAAGCACTGAAAAAGGAGACACTGTGGTGCAATCAAAAAGCAGATAGAGTAAAAAACATACCTACAAAAAAGGGGGAGAAAAAAACAAAAAAAAGGATAAGGTGTAGAAAGAAAGGTTCAGTGCAACCAGCACCAGAAAAATATATACAAAATCTCTCCTAGGCCACGGGGAACTCGGGCCAACCCCGAACATATCAGGGGGAGGTGGGAGCGTGTTTGGTCAGGGAAAAAACCAAAGGCAAACAATTAAGAGCAGAAAGGGAGCATCTACCAAGCAGATCTCCTGCTCTATCATAAGTGCACGGCTGTGCAGATAGTGCAAGAAACTTCAGACACCTCACAAACTTGAGTCACAAGGAGATGGGAAGACAAACCCATAAATCAGTAACTCCAGAAAGGGTCTGCAGGCCTCACTTCGCTGTGTTCACTCGGTGCCACTCCGGGGACACTTTCTGCGGAGATGGAGGAGACTGGTGCGGTGGCGTAAATTCACCTAGTAGATTCCACGATTGTAGGGTAGCCAAGCCGTCGCGGACATCCGAAATGTGGTCACTACACCCTTATGGGTCACTAAGAGCTTCAAGGGGAATCCCCATTGATAGTGAATTTGGTGATTGTGCAGAAATTTGGTCACAGGCAGGAATTCTTTTCGCTTAGACATTGTGGCAGCAGACAAATCAGGGAAGAACAAAAGATCAGCGTAGGAAGCAGGGATAGTGTCCGCGTTCCTCATCGCAGACATCAGGGATTCTTTAATCCGGAAAAAATGGACCCTCATCAAAACATCTCTAGGAACTGTTTGATCCAGGTGGTGCGGTTTCGAAATACGGTGTACTCTGTCGAGTTGGAGATCCGAGACTGTCGCGTCTGGGAGTAGAGAACGAAACAGGGCCTGTACGTAATCGGGCAGGTCTGCAGGTTTAACCGTTTCAGGGATCCCAGCTGATCCGTATATTATTCCTGCGGGAGCGATCTTCGGTTACTTTAAGCAATAAAGATTCGTGAGTAGATTTTAACTCCTTATAGGCATCTACCTGTTCGTTAAGGGCTAAGCACAGTTCATCAGAATTAGTTTCTAGTGCATCAGCTCGCTCACCCAGATCTCGAATTTCCCGATGCAGATTCGCAGTGATAGATCGAAAATCTTCTTGTATGGTAGATCTGAGGTCCTGGAGCAAGGATTGGAGCTGAAGTCCAGAAGCAGGAGCAGATGCCGACAAAGTCAAGGGGTCCTCTCCCTACGGCGGTATTGAGCGCGGGAGCCAGAATCTCGGGAGGTCTGGGCGCCATCTTGCGGCCTATCTCGGATCTTCCCAAGACGTGTTACCTCAGCCGGTTTCGGCATTTTACTGGGTGCCATCGCGTGCTAGGAGGTGTCCGGAGATGAATGAGGCAGTTTGCGGGTCAAACCGCCGCCACTGTGAGCCGCTGGAGCGGGAGATTCAGCCGGTGTAGGGAGAGCCCTGGTCACACGCGGCTACTCAGAATGGCTGCAAGACACGCCCCCTTAACTAGTTCTTTTTAAATAATTTATAATTTTTATTACCACACCTGGTTATCTGGATCCCTTATTTTATATGCTTGTCAATAAATAAAATATGCTTTTCAAATTCAAAGAGCAAAATATCTCCCAAAGGCAGCTAAAACCTCAGAGCTGTCAATACATTTTAAAATCATAAAAAAAGTGTGTGAGAGAGAATCTTGACTTGTTCCAGGAATATATGGCACTAAATCTTATATGTGCCCTGCAATCATTTAGAATGATCTGGGCCACACACACCAATCCACAGTCGGCCCTAATACTGTTTGCCGACGTGTTTGCAGTGCCATCATTGCCACACATGGCCCACACTTGGCTTACATGATGCATACCGATGCCGGCACCACGCCAGCAGTGCCATCCTGAGGCTGCATTTGGGCCACATGCATCTGCTATGTGGGTTGTGTATTGAAAAGTGACATTTGTAGTCTTTTTAGCCTATTCCAGATATGTTTGTCAGTTTTTTTCGCATCCATTTTTCTTGGTCTGGGTATTTCATTCAAGATTGTGGATGTGGGATACCGGTTTTCACTTTAATGTGTGGAATATAGGCTCTCCATGGATTTCTTACAGCAGGAGTCAAAACGGTATTGACATTCTTTAAGAAGTGCTCCTTGCTGAGGACCTGGACTCACAGTTGAAGCTTGGAGTTTGCAAACCTACTATTTATTTTGGCAACTGCATGTTTTTCTGCACTTTTTCCATTATGTGTGTCTTTACAAAAGTGTTAGAGCGACACTGGCTTCTATCCACATTTTGTTTTCATTTCCGCAGCACTACACCGATTAAATTGGCGTGGGTTTACATTGACTATAGATTTAACAAACCATAGGTCAACTCGCAGCTGCTCATGGCTGTGGGTTTCCTTACTTATAGAAACATAGAAACATAGAAAAATGTCGGCAGATAAGAACCTTTCGGCCCATCTAGTCTGCCCAATTACATGGATACTTTACCTGGATTTATCTTTTGTTTAGGATAGCCTTATGCCTATCCCATGCCTGCTTAAATTCAATTCCTGTTTTGGCCTCTACCACTTCTACTATAAGGTGAGGAAATCACTGGGTGGCCTCATTATATGTGCCCTTGGCAGGTTTCCCACGCAAAGATCTCGCTTTATAGTATTTCCAAGGATTAATGTTTCCCAGCCTAGTTGTGTTGCATTTCACTACAAATTATACTCCACCTAAACAATGACAATAAAGGCTGTGTTATCGTGAAAGCCCAGCAGATATATTTCAATGTATTGGTACTAATAATATGTGTTTACTTATATAATTTTCCTCTGTAAAAAAGTATTTTGCGAATACAGTAATCTTTACTACTTTAATGATTGTGAAAAATAGAAGCAACAGGTCGAATTTTATAACTCCATGGTTTCAGGCAGCAAAACAGGCACACGATAACATAGACAGTTGACATATACAACATGTAAAATATGTCAGTGCTGCTGCCCACAATGCAATAAGAAACAAAATATAAAAGCACATATGATAAAAAATGGGAGGGGGCGAGTTCTGGCGTGCACAGCCAGTTTCTCGGTGATCCTTCCTCTTCTCATTTTTTTAATATTTTTTTTCTGCCCCCCTTCCTCTTTTCCTTAGTATCATTATTACGCATTTCAACAGTGACGCTGTTACTTTTTTTGGATCTGTACAGATTACTGATCTTTTCTGTTCTTATTAACTCCCGTAATTGTTTCCCCCCTTTCCCCTCTACCCCCCTTTTTTCCTTCTGCTTAATATAACAATGAGGATACACAGCTTGTAATGCTTTTTTGTTATACAAATACGATTTCATACCAATGCTTATTTTTGGGTTGTAATAATTCCCTTATCATAAAATTTTTTGTTTCTTTTTTTTTTAAAAGAATTTATTGGACTGCTCAGAATAATACAATCCAGTGGCGACTCTAGGAACAATATTTAGGGGGGGGCACAGAAGATACCGCAGTCAAAACTGGGGGGGCACTAATAATTTTCAAGGGCCCTATCACCAGGTGTGAGCTAAAAGACCATTGCTAAGGCTAGGGTCAGACGAACGCATTTTTATGTTGTCTGTGAAAAAGTGCGTTCGAACGAATGGACGCATTTTTTCACAGAATACGTGATAGTGGTCATACTATGCGCATTTTCGTCCGTGATTTTGTACGGATCATCAATAAAACACTTTTTGTGTCTGGACGTTATGTTGGCCGGACATTAGCAGCGTCTGACGTCTCCTAATCACGCACACACGCCGCTAGCGGACGCAGCGCACTCTGTACGTCAGTACCTGCGGTTTCACGTTCTCGAAAAAATGCGTTCATTTTCCACTTGCGTTGCGCAGCCGGACTTTTGTGCGACCGTACTTCGTATATTGGCCGTCATTGCCCGGCATCTGCTGCTAGTGCGGCCGTGATTAAGTGCGGCTGCACGCGAGTTCGCACTGCGTTCGTCTGACCCTAGCCTTAAGGAGAAGTTTAGCGCGAGTCGCTAAAACTTAGTGCCTGACGACCTACTAACAGATCACCTTGTCCACGGTAGTCCATGAACAAGGTCGTTTAGCGCATGCTAGGAAAACTCTAAGACCCGGGCTGAGACCCAGCGCTAATGCGGTTGTGTACAGGATAGAACTGTTTTTTTTTCCAGTGCAGAGTGCCTGGCCATACCTATCCCCTGCCCTCACAAGCTTGAATATGAACACATCCAGTGAATATCCTCACATCCCTGCATTATTAAAATCCTCCAAAGTGGCCATATCATCCATGTTTTGATGCACATATATATTAAGGCTCAAGGGCATTGCATGATAAATTCCTCCCGACAGCATGTAGAATCATTACAATGCATTTAATAGATCCAAAAGGAAGACCAGGTGAGCTACATTAACTTCCCTGCTGCAGCATATAAATAATACATGTTTCAGGGCAAGACTTATTCACGTGTCCCTTTAAACATGGTCCACACGGTCACCCTAATAGTCAACTGCTTCCATACTATGAATAACCCCCAGCATATAATGTCTAACATTAGGCAATATATTAGAATTAGGATATATATGGATAAAGGATTCATCTATATCATAATAGAGATCACTGCAACAGCAACGACAATGCGGACCAGATCCATTGCTATGGTGTATGGGGCCAAGAGAACACCTGTGTTCAATCACCTGTTAACCCCTTAGTGACCGGGCGGTTTTACACAAATCCGTCCTTTAGTGACCGCTGCTGTTTTTACGTTTCTGCGCTGTTAGGGTTTAGGTCAAATTTTCCTCTTACTCGTTTATTCAACCCACACATATTATACACCCTTTTTCCCGCCATTAAATGCACTTTCTAGAAATACCATTATTTCCATCATATCCAATAATTTAATATAAAAAAAATATGAAATATGATGAAAAAAATGGTAAAAACACACTTTTTCGTAATTTAATCCCCTAAAGCTATAACCACCAATAAAGACCCTGGCTAAATAGTTTCCAAATTTTATCCCGAGAATAGAAATACCCAATTTTTACATGTTTTTACCTTTTAACCCTTTCACTGCTGAGCCAGTTCACCTATGTGCGCTGCGCTCATTCTGACCATTTTGTGCTAATTATTTTGAGATGTCAGCCTAGGTCCTATTTAATTAAACCCCCCCATACAAAATTATTTTTTTAAAAAAAACAAATTTTTTTATTTTATTTAATTTTTTTATTATTTTTTTTATTATTTTTTTAAAAAAAATTTTTAAACCAAACCTGGTCATGTTTGGTATCATTTGAAAGGCCATGATCAGGCCTTTCAAATGATGTCAAATATGACCATCTAGCTACCATGGATCGGGAGATAAAGGGATCCTTAGGATCCCCTTATCTCTACATGGCAGCTAGATGGTTAACTGTCCCACTGACATCACACATATGGTGAGGTTGTCAGTGGGTGGGGGGGGACCTGGAGGCTAGGCTGACATCGAAGATGTCAGCCCCCCCTCCAGGTTCGAATCGCGTTTTGGCGCCAATTCGCGCTAAAACGCAATCCGACGGCGAAACGGTTAATGCTATACACCGCTGAAAAGGGGAGACTCTCCCCTTTTCAGCGGTGCAAAAAGCATTTTGCTAGCTTCAATGGTTGGGGAGATAGAGGGCTCCGAAGGAGCCCCCCCTCCCCTCCATTGAATTACATGGGGGCACCTTCTGATGACGTCACCATGCAGCGTGGCGACGTCATCAGCCTCGCCTGCCCATGTAAATCACATGGGCAGGCTTCCTCCCTGCCAGATCGCCATGGGATCCGACGAGGGAGGTGAGTATCGGGCGGGAGGGGGATTTGGCGCCGCTGACGTACCCTGTACGTCCGTGGGTCTAAGGGAGACCCGAGGACAGGACGTACAGGGTACGTCAGGGGTCATTAAGGGGTTAATTTTGGGCGAGGATCTGTTCTTTCAGTTTTTTTGGAGTTAGCACCAGGGTTGAGCAGTAGGTAAAATGATGCAATTAGTTTCCCTCAAAAAATTTGCGCCGGCACCAAGTGATCTGTTAGCTGCAAAAGCGCTAGAGATCTCTAGCGCTCTCCGTTTTAAGTAAAGGATGCGGAAAGTACAGTAAGCTCGAGGTACAAATCGCTAATAGCAACGCACTAAGTGATTTTTCTCATTTGTAGCGGGAGGCAAACGATCTGATGGTCAGGCGCAAGACTCAATTAACCCGGCACTAACGCAAAACCTGCCGACGCAAGGGTTAACTCACACCAGGTAATAGTGCCCTAAATAAGTATATGTAAATAAGATTCCAAAACCCCAGAGTAATGTGATGCAATGATACCTTTTTATTATACTAACCTGATACATAAATTTAATATTTTAGTTGCTGCAATTCGGCAGTTTTCGCGGAATGTCTGATAGCTGCTTCAGCGACTCCACTTTTAACAAATTACAGTGACCATTCACTAAATAGGGAATTCACTATTTTTGGTGAAATTAATTCCCCGAAATGTGACGAAAAGCAGAGGATCTAAAGATAAATAGACCCTTTAGATTCTAACTTCCATAGTAACCCCTAAAATGCCATAAACCCAGGGAAATACAATAAAATAATAAACAATGTGGCATTTAGCCTGCCCCTTAACGACTAAAATGCCATTAATCAAGGTAAAACATGAAATGAATACACTGTGAGGCATGTAGCCTACCCAATAACCCCTACAATGCCATTAATCAAGGAAAAAATAAAATGTATACTGTGAGGGATGAAGCCTACCCATTAACCCTTAATATACAACTAAACCAAGGCAAAAACTAACGTAATACACAATGTAATGTATAGTCTGAACATTAACCTCATCACTGCTGAGCCATTTCAACCCTGTGAAAATTTTTACTTTAAGTGCCCGTTATTATTTAATGTTTTATGACTTTTACTTCAAACTGAATATGGTCATGTTGGGTATCATTGGAAAGGCCAGAATCTGCCCTAACCAATGACACCTAGATCGTCCATATACGATGCACAGGGACGGAGATACAGCGGTCCAAATACGTGGAAGAAGCTGGATGCTGATTTTTGGTGGGGGGGCACATGGGGGGCAAGGAATAACCTAGGGGGGGGAATTGCCCCCCTTGCCCCCCTGTACAGTCGCCTATGATACAATCACAGTTTAAGTAAGACTTGAGGGTAGTTCATATGCAACATACACGAGGAGCGCGTTTGTGTTAACCCGATGCAGATCACATTAAAACTCAATAAGAAAATGCAGTCGTCAGATTTTAAACGTGTCAGGACACAAATTTAAACACAACACAGTCATATGACAAAGACAAGAAGGAATAAAATAAATTAAAAAATAATACAAAAAGGGAGAGGGAAAAGCTATCAAATTGATGCAATTTTACCTGGATCGTTATTTCTTTTTTTTTCCTGTATCTGGTCTGTGATGTTACTGTCATGCCTTTGTCTGAAATAGGGTTTTACTAATATAATCTGTAGATATCGACACATTCAGAAATATAGGCTTGTGGGATTGTAGGTCAAAAGGAGATAAATAGAAGTCAGAGTATTGGAATAGAGAAAAGTCAAATTAAATTCACAAAACTTTGAATAATTGTTAATAAATAAGGTAGGTATACTGAAGCAGTGGCGTCGTAACGTGGGGGCGGGGGGTGCGGCCCGCACCAGGTGAAACCCGCCCTTAGGGTGACACCGTCACCCTAAGGGTGGGTGTCTCACCCTCCGCCGCGTATTCGCTCCCTGCGAGCGTCCGAAGCATGCAGCTTCGGCGCTCGCCTGGAGGAAACACGTCACCAGCCAATCGCGGCTGGTCACGTGGCTCCCCCAGGCGAGCGCCCAAGCTGCGCGCCGCCGGACGCTCAGAGGGAGCGAACACGCGGCGCAGGGGGAGGTGAGTTGAGACATATCCATGTGCTGGGCCATTATCCATGAGCTGGGGCATATCCATGAGCTGCTGGGGCAAATCCATGAGCTGGGACATATCCATGAGCTGGGGCATATCCATGAGCTGGGGCATTTCCATGAGCTGGGGCAAATCCATGAGCTGGGGCATATCCATGAGCTGGGGCATATCCATGAGCTGGGGCAAATCCATGAGCTGGGGCATATCCATGAGCTGGGGCATATCCTTGAGCTGGGGCAGTGTCCATGAGCTGGGGCAGTATCCATGAGCTGGGGCTTATCCATGAGCTGGGGGCAGTATCCATGAGCTGGGTGCAATATCCATGAGCTGGGGCAGTATCCATGAGCTGGGGCAGTATCCATGAGCTGGGGGCGTATCCATGAGCTGGGGGGCAAATCCATGAGCTGGGGCAAATCCATGAGCTGGGGCATATCCATGAGCTGGGGCATATCCATGAGCTGCTGGGGTATATCCATGAGCTGGTGGGGCATATCCATGAGCTGGGGCAGTATCCATGAGCTGGGGCATTATCCATGTGCTGGGGCATTATCCATGAGCTGGGGCATTATCCATGAGCTGGGGCAATATCAATGAGAGGAGCTGAAGGCATAGCCATGAGAGGAGCTGGGGCAAAATCCATGAGAGGAGCTGGGGCATTATCCATGAGAGGAGCTGGGGCAGTATATCCATGAGAGGAGCTGGGGCAAAATCCATGAGAGGAGCTGGGGCATTATCCATGAGAGCAGCTGGGGCAGTATATCCATGAGAGGAGCTGGGGCAAAATCCATGAGAGGAGCTGGGGCAAAATTCTTGAGAGGAGCTGGGGCAATATCCATGAGAGGAGCTGGGGCAAAATCCATGAGAGGAGCTGGGGCAAAATCCATGAGAGCTGCTGGGGCATATCCATGTGTGCTGGGGGCAGTATCCATGTGTGCTTGGGACAGTATCCATGTGTGTTGGGGGCATATCCATGAGAGCTGGGGCAATATCCATGTGTGAGCTGGTCTGGGGCAATATATCCATGTGTGAGCTGGGGCGCAATATATCCATATGTGAGCTGAGGCGCAATATATCCATGTGTGAGCTGGGGCAATATATATCCATGGGTGAGCTGCTGGGGGCAATATATAATTGTGAACTGGGGCAATATATCCATATGTGAGCTGGGGGCAATATATATCCATGGATGAGCTGCTGGGGGCAATATATCCAGAGCTGCTGGGGGCAATATATATCCATGTGTGCTTTCACTGCCTTCGAACAGGCATCGTACTTGCTGGCAGTTGGCAAAAAGTTGTGTGAGCATATGAGAGAGCTCCGCAGCAATAAACTTCACAGTAATGTGCGCTGTGTGTATGAGCATTCAGTGTTATTTGGGAGTACTGATTTAGGAGTAAGAGTAGTTAAAAAAAAAATCCGTAAAACTCGGGGGGGGGGTGACACCATAAGTTACCGCACCGGGTGACACCAACCCTAATGATGCCACTGTACTGAGGCGCTAGGATATCATGAAATTGATCTAAAAGTACAGAAGAATGGAAGTGCAGTGTGACTGGGAGGTGTCAATCATATCCAAGGTGCACTGTATAGGGGTTATTCAGAGAGATGATCTGGCCCCAAAATGTCATCGTACAGGGAATTTCCCCATACAGTGACATTTCGGGGCCATTTGACTATTCAGAGAACAGGCAGTTCGCCAAATTTTGGCAAGTACGGTGCCTGTTTGAAGGCAGTGAAATCCCCCATAGAGAAGCAATGGATAATCTATTCACAGAACACCGAACAGCAGTGAAAAGTTGCCGAAGTGCCCTGATGCTCGGTAGTTTCATACGGCAGGTTTATTCAGACGAACCCCATAGGCTTCAATGTTACAAATATTCCCGTTTTTATTCAGTATCTAATAAACCACTTATTATTTTAATCTGCAGTTAAGTTTCTTTATTTATAGATTTTTTTTTTAGGATCTTTTAGGCATTTTTGACGATTTTTTTTTCCGGCAAAATATTTTTTACGAGGTTTTTTGAAAAGCAGTTTCTTTTTTCTGTAACAGTCCTTTTTATTATCATTCATAAGATCTTGTATGTAAATTCCAGGCATTTTCGTTCAGTAGTTTTTTTTGCAAAACAGCGTTACAATTTTGACACTTTCAATCGTATTGTCTTTTCTTTTTTACTCGTCGGCGGCTTGTCGGCTGCGTTTGTCTCCCCTTCTGGCGGGTTTGCGGCATATGTTCGGTGGGTTTGAGGCAACGGGTCTGCGGCGGGTTTCTCTTTGCTTGCACAACCTTTTTGTATTTTGAAAATCAGATTTAATACATTTAATTGGATAAACGTTGATAGAAATGTGACGTGCTAAACAGAAAAATGATTAACACTTTTTTTGACAGCACATGAGTTGACATTTGAAAAATTGCATTTACTGACATTATGTCCCATTTAAGACTTGAATGACTATATGTTAATTTTTACATTTATTTTTACAGTTGGTTACACAAATGGAGAACCCTTGGTACAGGCAGTATTTCTGGCTGCTGGTGTTTGCAGGGATCATACTCTTCACTGGAATCATCAGTGTAATTATGGTTTGCATTTGTCGGACACAATTCTCAAGACGTAAGTTATAAAAAGATTCCAAAAATGGAATAAACATTTTAACATTTGTTATTGTACCAAAGAAATTAAATTGACCTAAGCTTTCACTTCCAAACACTTTCTGTTGAAAATAATATCATTATAAATTTTTTTTGGACTCACAATAGACAGGACCTATGCAAGGATTTCTGCCAACCTAGGCAAAAGAAAATTATGCTTCCCCCCCCCACCAAATATTGTCTCTGCTCTCCTAATACATCTCATTCTCTTGTGGCGTTTAGACCAGGGGTGGGGAATCTAGGACCTCCAAATGTGGGACTACATTCCCCAAGGCTCAGCCAATCTAATGAGTAGTTGAGCACCATGGGAGATGTACAGGGTAATTCAAAGAGATTCGAAAAGTCACCGCACGTTCGGTGACTTTTCGTTCTCTTCAATTCGGTTCCTTTTGCCGATCCCATTTCGGTGACCCTGCGGTGTATTCAGCAAGCACCACAGGGTCCCCGAATTGCAAGGAAAAGCTACCGCAAACCCGACGAAAACGAACCGCAAAACCCAGCGAATGCACTCCGAAAAACCACAAAAACATCTGGATTAACCTGCCGAAAACCACGAAAAAACCCGAGCAGGAGCCGATCACACGCAGCTTTCGCTGCCGGAAAAAGCTGACACCGCAGACGAGGGAGGTGAATAAATTAGGAAAACAGTTTGCATGAATGATTGAAAAGTGAAACGCTGTTTGCAAAGAAACTACTGAGCGAAAATGTCTGAAATTTACATATGAGGTCCAGGGAATGATAATAAAGAGGGCTGTTACAGAAAAAATAAGTAAACTTAAAAAAAAAAAAAAAATCGGACTTTTTAAAAAACAAATCCAGAAAATGCTTAAAATATCCTAAAAAAATCTATAAATAAATAAGGGGGGCGTGTCCGGCGGCTAACCAAGATGGCCGCGTGATCCCGGAGCTCCGCTCTCATCCCAGCTAACAATAGCATTACTGCAGCCCAGCCCGATCGTTTTTGGAGCAGATTACACTCCTTGGACCCCGGACAACACCAGGTACCGGGAGATGCCTCCAAAGTTAAAAAAAATCCTCCCACCGGGCCGCCTGCCCGCTCTATTTGGAGACCGCACACCAAGCAGGGAACCCTCTGCCTCCCCTAAGATGGCAGCCACCACCCCGCGCTCACCAGACAGCGGCCCGGCCACACGTGGGGATATAGAGGGGTTGCTCTCCACGTTCCGAGCAGACATTAAGCGAGACATACAGGAGGGGCTAGCGGCAGTGAGGGCCGAGATTGATGCGGTGGGAGCACGAACAGACGCCCTAGAAAGGGCAAACGATAACTCAGCCAAAGCTTATAACGAAATGGCCCAGCATCTGGAGGTTCTCACTGAAGAAGTCCACCAACTCCAGCGTGCTCAGGAGGATCAAGATAACAGATCCCGTCGGAACAATATACGCCTCAGAGGGGTACCAGAAGATGTTACTGACTTACAGGACTTTATGCACAGGTACCTGCTCAGTCTCTTGCCTGATACACCCCCAGATCATTGCTTGTTTGACAGGGTTCATAGAGCCTTACGACCCAGGCCACGACCGGGAGAGCGACCTAGAGATATCATTGCTAGATTTCATTATTCTGGGGTAAAAGATGCGGTGGTTGCAGCTGCTAGAACGCAAACTCCGTCCATTGACAACGTTATGCCGAAACTGTTTATTGATCTCTCTCCAATTACTCTACAAAATCGCCGCTCCTTTAAACCTGTTACGGACCTACTGATTGCGAACAATGTCAGATATCGATGGGGGTTCCCGTTCAAACTTGTGGTATCCCACCACGGCTCTACGCACATTTTGGAAGATCTGCAGAGGGCTGACCGATTTCTTCATGCGCTGGGCCTAGCAGACGCGCGATCCTCTCCACCACGTGGGGGACCCTCTTCATCGCAACGAATGGAGACAGAATGGACGCAGGCCTCGCCAAAAGAAAGACGGCCCCGTCCCTCGCCACCCCCTCCACCTTGTGTTGGTTATGTATGAAAGAGGCACTGGAGTCTTGTGAATCTGCAGTAGAGAACTTTACTTTGTGCATATAGCAATAAAACAACTTATAACAGATTAGTCACTGGATATATATCAGGATGCTTCATCATCACACAGCTAGAAAGGAAGAAGGAAGTAAAGCAGAGACAATAGAGACTTATTGTCACGGTGGGTCAGGGGATGGGGCGCCTGGCAGCAGCTTCCTCGCTGCTCGCTGGCCAGGCGCCGAATGTAAACGCTTCCGGGTGCGCTCACGTGGGACGCCGAGGGGCGGGGCCTGGCGTTGTGACGCGGACCCGCCGGGTTTAAAACCCAGTCTCACCATTACACCGGTGCCCTGACGTGGTATTCACCTCCCGCAGAGCTCTTGTGATATTTGGCTAACGAATCCTCCTGTGTATAACCCTTGGCATTGGCAAACGAATCCTCCTGTGTATGACCCTTGGCATTGGCAAACAAACCCTCCTGTGTATGACCCTTGGCATTGGCAAACGAACCCTCCTGTGTATGACCCTTGGCATTGGCAAACGAACCCTCCTGTGTATGACCCTTGGCATTGGCAAACGAACCCTCCTGTGTATGACTCCTGGCATTGGCAAACGAACCCTCCTGTGTATGACCCCTGGTATTGGCATTTACTCTGCTCTAGGTTCTGCCCTTAACGTTGGTACCGAGGTCAGTCTATGTGGCACCCTAAGCACGCATCAGATTACCTCTGCTATTACTAAAGTCCTAGGGAGGACTTGTGATCTGGTCTGTACCCCTGTCTGGTGTTTCCCTTTCTTTATCTGTTACCTGCTTCATTGTCTATATAGCTTTGCCGACCATTCAAGGATCGGAAGAGTAGAAAGGGAGCTACATAAAGAGATCAATATCTTGGTAGTCAGAAGGATTCGTGACAATACTCTATTCAATACCTCTGTCTGGTGTTACCCCTTCTTTATATATTGTCTGGTTAATTGTCTTTCTAGTTTTGCCGACCATTCAAGGATCGGAAGGGTAGAGAGCGGTCTGCGTAAAGGGACCACACTTTTGGTAATCAGAGGGATCCGTGACACTTATTTCCTGTGAACATATACCAACGAGTTTAGAACACATTTAACCTGTACTAACAGCGCCACCTGCAGTCCATAGTATAATATAAAGTAGATAAAGAAACTCCAGAGTCCACGATAAATTTCAATGGATTTAATCCAACAACAGGAAAAAAGGCAACGTTTCGACCATGACTGGTCTTTGTCAAGCCTGGCACAACTTTTCACATAGTATAATATATGCTGTTGTATCTCCAACACCCCTTCTCAACAGCATGTGCATAATCATACAACATTCAGCTTCTTTTGAAGAAAACAATAACGTTCCTTTGGCAACGGTTTGGTGAGTGCATCTGCAGTCATCTCTTCTGATGGGCAATACTGAATATCGATAAGTCCTTGCTCTTGTGTGTCCCTGAGCAGATGATATTTTACGTCTATGTGCTTGGTTCTAGGGTTGATCCTTTCTGATTGTGTCAACTTTATACATCCCTGGTTGTCTTCAAAGATGGGTATCGGTTTAGACATATCCAGTCCCATGTCTAATAGAAGTTGACGAATCCAAATTGCTTCTTGACATGCATGTGCTGCTGCTATGTATTCTGCTTCAGTTGAAGAGAGTGCAACAGTCGCTTGTTTTCGACTAGACCAGCTGATGGTTCCTTCTCCGTACTGGAAGATGTAACCAGTAGTAGATTTGCGGTCTGTGATATCTCCGGCCCAGTCAGCATCTACATATCCAATTAAGTTTGCATTGGGTGTTGCTGGCAGTCGCAGTTTCATATGAATTGTTCCTTTTAGATACTGTATCACCCTTTTTACGGCATTCCAATCACGTTGACAGGGTGTTGAAACTTTTCTACAGAGTATACTCAATGCTGCGGCAATGTCTGGTCTTGTCACAGTTGCAATGTATAACAATTTTCCAATTGCTTTGCGGTACTTCTCATTGTTAGGTAACAAGTTTTCCATTCCATTGTCTTTCTGATAAGCTGGTTCCATAGGCGTTTTCACCTCTTTTGCATCTTGCATGTGAAACTCTGCTAGAATATCTGTAATTTTCTGACTTTGGTGAAGAAGATAACTTCCGTCTTCTTCTTTCTCGATTTGGATTCCTAAATAGTGAGCAATGTTCCCAAGCTCTTTAATCTCAAAGTTTTGTTTCAATGTGCTAGTTATTTGATCATAATCCCCTTCTTGTTCAAAACAAATTATGATGTCATCAACATAAATTAGTAGGTAGATCCATTTGTTGTCTTGATTCTTTGAATACAGGCATGGATCAGCGTTACTTCTTGAAAATCCTTCTGTTGTGAGTACTTCGTTCACTTTTTCATTCCACATTCTTGCTGCTTGTTTGAGACCATAGATGCTCTTTTGCAGTTTACACACAAGGTTCTGTCCTGTATTAAACCCTGGTGGCTGCTCCATGTAGAGTTCCTCTTTGATATCTCCATATAGAAAAGCTGTTTTGACATCCAGGTGCTTCACTTGCATTTGTTTTTCAGCTGCAATGCTGAGGAATGTTCTAATGGTTGTGTGCTTTACCACTGGAGCAAATGTTTCATCATAATCTTCTCCATATTTCTGGGAATATCCCTTGGCGACTACTCTTGCCTTGTATCTGTGAATGTTTCCTTCTGCGTCGTACTTCACTTTAAAAATCCATTTACTTCCTATAGTTTTGTGACCGGGAGGGAGCTCTGTGAGAGTCCAGGTTTCATTTTTCTGAAGTGATTTTAGTTCTTCTTCAGCCGCCTTTCTCCACTGATTATGTCTTCCCAAGATGTTGGTTCAAATGTCTCATGTGTCTTAACAGTGTATGACAGCTTGCGCGGTGGGATCCCTTTTGTTGTCCGAGTAGATCTTCTGATTTCTGGTTGTTCTGTCGGTTCTACTGGATTGTGAACAGTTAAGTCATCAATTGTGAGTTCCACTTCTTGGTCTGACTCCTGCACAGTTTCCTTTTGGTCAGCATCTCTTGCTATTTCAATCGGCACCTTTTCTTCGTGTTTTTCGGGAGTCATTATTTCTGATGTTTGGCTTTCATCAAAATAAACACTGCGGCTTACTGTGACCTTGTTGGTCTTTGGATTAAGGATTCTGTATCCCTTACTTTGTTCACTGTAGCCTATTAGAATGCCTTCTATGGCTCTGTTCTCCCACTTGGAGCGTTTTTCACTTGGAATGTAAACGTATGCTTTGCAACCAAACACTCTAATATGACCTATACTAGGTTTTGATCTGTTCCACATTTCATAAGGGGTACTTTCAATAGCTTTAGATGGTAGTCTGTTCTGTAGATATGTTGCAGTCATTATTGCTTCTCCCCAGTACTTGTTGTGTAGGTTGGCATCTGAAAGCATGCATCTGGCCATTTCTACAAGAGTGCGATTTTTTCTTTCAGCTACACCGTTTTGTTCTGGAGTGTACGGTACGGTTGTCTGGTGTATGATACCATGTTTCTTTAGATATGATTCCACTTCTTTACCCATATATTCCCCTCCATTGTCCGTGCGTATTATTCCGGGTTTCCTTTGAAATTTGTTGCTAGTCATCGCTACAAATTCTTGAAGTTTATCAGTTGTCTCACTTTTGTGTTTCATCAGATATGTCGTTGTGTACCTGGAATAGTCATCAATGAAGGTTATTAAATATTTGTTGCCGCTGGGTGTCGGGGTTTTCATTGGTCCACACACGTCACTGTGTATAAGTTCCATGGGTTTAGTGGTTTTTTTTGACTGGCTTGTGGAAGTGGTGTACGTGTGGCCTTTGCTTTGATGCAACACGTGCACTTCATCAACTTTGGACAAGGTATCATTATCATGTCTTCTGATAATTCTCTCTTAGAAAGTTCCTTTATAGCTTCTGAGTTTCGATGCCCCAATCGTCTGTGCCATAGATGGATGCACTTGTCATGTGGATTATGAGTGACTGTTTTGACTTGAACACGTTCAGTGACGATTTTGTATAGGTGTTCATTCAACCTTCCTTTTGCAACGATTTCTTTTCTGTTTCGAATTGTGCATTCATTACCTCGGAATTGTACTGTAAGTCCATTGTTAGCAAGGTTTTTTACTGATAGGAGGCTTCCTTCTAGACTTGGAACATACAGAACGTTCTTTACAAGGATGCTTCGGTTACCTCCTGATGGTGTGATGCAGTTCAGAAATCCTTGACCTTTACCTTCTGATGTAATACTTTTCCCATTTGCTAGGAAGACTTTGTCTTTTGTATTAAAATTAATTTCTGTGAAGAAGGTCTCATCACTGGTCATGTGACTTGTTGCTCCTGAGTCAATGTACCATCCATGCGGGGTAGTATTCTGAGTTACTTTAAAACTTGCACTCCACGCTGTGTCTTTGCTTTCCTGTGTGGCTGCTTTAGCTCTTTCTTTTGTGAATGTCTCTCTCCTTCGCTGTTCTGCTTTCCAGATTGAACAATTATATTTCAAATGACCTGTCCTTTTGCAGCGAAAACACACTCTGGTCTCTTTGTTTTGTTTTGTGTTTTCATTCACCTTTAGAGCTACTTCTGTTTTGTCATTCTCTTCACCACGTATATTTTCCTTCTTTCTGTTGTATTCATCAATTAATTTCCCTTTAGCATATTCCAGTGTTAGTTCTTCCTCTGGTCTGGTTTCTAGAGCGTTTATCAGGGCACTATATGATTCTGGAAGGCTGCATAATAGTAATGCCACTACATGATTGTCTTTTATTTCTTCTCCAATTGCACGTAATTGCTCCACAATTTCCAGCATAGCGTTCACATGTTCACACATTTCCTGGCCTTTTTCCAGCCTCATCTTATACAGTTTACGTAGCAGATATAGTTTACTGTTTAAGTTTGAACGCTCGTGCAGTTTCTGTAGCGCAGTCCACATACCTTTAGCTGTGTTTTCTTTTCTTATATGGATTAGTTGATCATCCTCCACTAACAGGCTTATAACTGCTTTTGCTTGCCTGTTTCTTTTGTCCCATTCTTCTGGGTTGTCAGTGGGTCTGATTGTATCCAGCACCTGCCACAGATCATCTTTGGATAACAGCATTTCCAGCTTAAACTTCCACAGCTGATAATTGGTATTGTTTAGCTTTGCTATTGCATATTTCACATCTGAGCCACTTGCCATCTTTCAGTATATTGGATGCAGCTCCTTTCCTCACACACAGCAGGTATTTGGATGATAGCTGCAGCACTTACTGATTTGTAGTTTCGTTTTCAGTGTCTGGGCCCATAACCTGTTGGTTATGTATGAAAGAGGCACTGGAGTCTTGTGAATCTGCAGTAGAGAACTTTACTTTGTGCATATAGCAATAAAACAACTTATAACAGATTAGTCACTGGATATATATCAGGATGCTTCATCATCACACAGCTAGAAAGGAAGAAGGAAGTAAAGCAGAGACAATAGAGACTTATTTCCTGTGAACATATACCAACGAGTTTAGAACACATTTAACCTGTACTAACAGCGCCACCTGCAGTCCATAGTATAATATATGCTGTTGTATCTCCAACACCTTGAACGCCGTCTCTACACTTTGCCACATGGGGCATTCACGAGGCTGCAGGGACTCTGATGGTACTGTAACATACTCAGATTCGGAACTTGTCTAAGGTTCTTTTTCTTTCAAAAAACACCACAGCCTTCTGGGGATGATGGACCTCTGCTGGGATCCAAACGAGATCTGGTTAACGCCACTTGGATGTCGCAGACCACCCCTCCGCCCAGGGCTCTGGGCGCCCTTCTCGGTCTCCCCCTCGAAGTGGACGACTTTGGGGGAAGGATGAAACCCGAGACTGTTTCCCTAATGGTTGGGATCCTAGTCGGATTGTACTTTTTTTCAATCCGAGTTCTTATGTCTTTTGTGCTTTTTTTTTTTTTTTTATTTTTCCTTTTCCTTTTTTTACCCTTTGTTTTTTACTCTCTTTTTGCAGGCGTATTTATTATTTCCTGGTTTTCTTTTTTTCATTTTTTCACTTTTTCCTTTTTTCCGTTTTTCGATCAAGGTCTCGAAGGGTCAGGTAAAATGTGGTCATTTGTTAACGAATGTGATCTCTTATACCGCATGACTGCTCTAGGATTCTTATTGTCAATATCTCATGCTTTCATTAATATGTCTAGCCTGAACGTGTCAGAGTCTATTCGCTTACAGTGGCCGCCCCTATACACCCTCCATAAATGCCGCTACATGTGATATCGCATAACGTAAAAGGATTTAATAATCCAATGAAACGACGTAAGGCGATGAGATCCTATGTGTCTGTGGGTGCGGACATTCTCCTCCTCCAGGAAACGCACTTCGCGCAGGGTAAATCCCCCAGATTTTTTGATAAGAGATTCCCGCTGCATTACCATGCTTGTGCCCCTACGAAACACCGGGGAACCTCTATTTTTTTCCACTCCCGGGTTAATTTTGTACTTCGCAGAAAAGTGTCGGATAAGGAGGGGAGGTTTCTTTTTCTTCAGGGCACTATTGACAATAGACCAATTTCACTCCTTAACGTCTACGCCCCTAACACCAGGGACCCTGCCTTTTATGTCCGGCTCTCGACTTTGCTAGAACCCTTTCCAGGGGGGGAGGTGATTATCGGAGGCGACTTTAACTCCATCCTTGACCTGGCCTTAGATCGATCTACTACCCCAACTCAGTCTGACTCTCACCCTAACCGCCCACTCCTTAAAGGTTTTTTGCAGCAAACACATTTAGTAGACGCATGGCGCCTCCTACATCCCACGACAAGAGACTACACATTTTACTCCCACCCGAACGTAACATATACGAGAATTGACTTTGTCTTTGTTCCCCAACGGGCGGCAAGGGAAGTGTTATCTGCTAAGATACATGAGATCACCTGGTCAGACCATGCCCCCCTAAGTGTGGTCTTGGCGGATGGGGCCAGGGGCTCTCCCCGCCCTCCAGTGGCGACTCTAGGAACAATATTTAGGGGGGGCACAGAAGATACCGCAGTCAAAACTGGGGGGGCACTAATAATTTTCACCACTAAATCATATCACTGAATAAAACTAAGGGCCCAATCACCTGTGTGAGCTAAAACATAGTGCCTGACGACCCACGAACAGATCACCTTGTCTGCAGTAGTCCATGAACAAGGTCGTTTAGTGCACGCTAGGAAAACTCTAAGACCCGGGCTGAGACCCAGCGCTAATGTGGTTGTGTACAGGATAGAACGGTTTTTTTTCCAGTGCCGGGCCATACCTATCCCCCGCCCTCACAAGCTTGAATATGAACACATCCAGTGAATAACCTCACACCCCTGCATTATTAAAATCATCCAAGGTGGCCGTATCATCCATGGTTTGATGCACACATATATTAAAGCTGATGGGCATTGCATGATAAATGCCACCCAACAGCAGGTAGAATCATTACACTGCATTTAATAGATCCAAAAGGAAGGCCAGGTGAGCGACAAAAATTTCCCTGCTGCAGCATATAAATAATACATGTTTCAGGGCAAGACTTATTCACATGTCCCTTTAAACATGGTCCACACAGTCACCCTAATAATCAACCGCTTCCATACTATGAGTAACCCCCAGCATAAAATGTTTAAAATTAGGTAATATATTAGAATTAGGATATATGTGGATAAAGGATACTTTTATAATAGAGCCGACTGCAACAGCAACGACAATGCGGACCAGATCCATTGCTATAGTGTATGGGGCCAAGAGAACACCTGTGCTGCATTCCTTTCAATTGCCTGTTAATTTTGGGCGAAGATCTGTTTTTTTTGGAGATAGCGCCAGGGTTCAGCAGTTGGTAAAATGTTGCAATTAGCACCCCTCAAAAAATTAGCGCTGGCACCAACTGATCTGCTAGCTGCAAAAGCGCTAGAGATCTCTAGCAGTCCACGCGTTAAGTAAAGGACGCAGAAAGTACAGTAAGCTCGAGCTACAAATCGCTAATAGCAATGCGCTAAGTGATTTTTCCCGTTTGTAGCGAGAGGCAAAAGATCTGTTGGTCAGGCGCTAGACTCGATTAACCTGGCGCTAACGCAAAACCATGCCGACGCAAGGGTTAACTCACACCAGGTAATAGTGCCCTAAATAAGTATATATAAATAAGATTCCAAAACCCCAGAGTAATGTGATGCAATGATGCCTTTTTATTGTACTAACATGATACTTTATTTGCCGCAGTTCGGCAGTTTTCGCTGAATGTCTGATTGCTCCTTCAGCGACTCCACTTTTAGCAAATTACAGTGACCATTTGCTAAATAGGGAATTCACTTTATTTTCGCCGAAATAAATTCCCCGAAATGTGACAAAAAGCAGAGGATCTAAAGATGATTAGACCCTTTAGATTCTAACTTCCATAATAACCCCTGAAATGCCATAAAACCAGGGAAATACAATAAAAATAATAAACAATGTGGCATTTAGCCTACTCATTAACACCTAAAATGCCATTGATCAAGGTAAAACATGAAATGAATACACTGTGAGGCATATAGCTAACACATTAACCCCTAAAATGCCATTAATCAAGGAAAAAATAAAATGTATAATGTGAGGGATGAAGCCTACCCATTAACCCTTAATATACAACTAAACCAAGGCAAAAACTAATGTAATACACAATGTAATGTATAGTCTGAACATTAACCACTTCACTGCTGAGACATTTCAACCCTGTGAAAATGCTTAAGTTTAAGTGCCTGTAATTATTTAATGTTTTTGACTTTTATTTCAAACGGAATATGGTCATGTTGGGTATCATTGGAAAGGCCAGAATGCTCTTTCCAATGACACCTAGATCGTCCATATACGATGCACAGGGACGGAGATACACTGGTCCAAAGAAGTGTGGTAAGCTGGAAGCTGATTTTTGGTGGGGGGGCACATGGGGGGCAAGGAATAACCTAGGGGGGGCAATTGCCCCCCCTTGCCCCCCTGTAGAGTCGCCTATGCCGCCCTCCCTGGCGTCTTCCTGACGCCCTGTTGCTGAAACCTGAAGTCGTAGCTGAAATGGATTCAGCTTTGGCAAACTTCGTTCTGGATAATGACCCCGCTCATTACCTCCCAGATCTGCTGTGGACTACCCATAAGGCAGTCCTAAGAGGCAGGCTCATAGGCCTACAAGCGGCACACTATAAGCAATTACGCGCCCAAATGACTGACCTGACTACTAACCTCGCAAATTTAGAGAAGACGCATAAAGCCCAACCCGACCCGTTGACCTGGAACAGAATAGTGACTACCAGAGGAGAATTGAATTCCCTGCAGACGGAGAGGGCTCTAGGTGACCTCCGTAGAGTCGGACAGCTATTTTTTGAGAAGGGTAACAAGCCAGATGCAATGCTAGCTCGCAAATTGCGCACTCTGCGTAAGCGCAACTCCATAGCAAAAATCCAGAGACCGGGGTCTTCCCCGGCAGTAGCCCCGATAGAAATAGCAGAAGAATTTGCGCGTTATTATTCTAAATTGTATGACGGCACAACAGCCCCACCTGACAGCCAGAAACAACAAAAGATTAGATCATTTTTGGAACAATTACCATTACGATCGCTGACCCGAACGCAGGCGACAGCTCTGGGGACCCCAATTACTACTGAGAAGATCCTCCCATTTCTGAAAGAACTCCGGACATCTAAAGCCCCAGGCCCGGATGGGTTTAGCCCCTTATATTATAAGAAATTCCGGACTCAATTAGCCCCCCTCCTAGCAAAAATGTATAATGGCTTCCTAGAAGGCAGAAAACCACCCAAAGAGTTGTTGGCCGCCACCATAGTGGTGATCCCCAAAGAAGGGAAAGATCCCTCAACTTGCGCTAGCTACCGCCCAATATCGCTATTGAATGTAGATATGAAAATTTACACAAAAGTCCTGGCGACGCGCATGAGCCGCCATCTCCCATCTCTGGTACACCCTGACCAGGTTGGTTTTATCCGATCTCGCGGTGCCCCGGATAATATTCGCCGTACGGTGAATCTACTCTCCATAGCGCACGCCACCAAACAACCATCACTAATGCTTTCCCTCGACGCCGAGAAGGCCTTTGACCGAGTGGACTGGACATATTTATGGGAGGTCTTGAGGAGATTTGGGGTGGGAGAGGAGATAATTGGGGGTATTCGTGCGCTATATACATCACCAACGGCCTCCGTAACGACTATGGGAGGGAGATCAAGACCATTTGACATCTTAAATGGTACACGTCAGGGTTGCCCCCTATCCCCGCTTCTGTTTGCCCTCTGCCTTGAACCCCTGGCGGAGCAGATACGATGTCACCCAGATATTTCAGGTATAGCAGTGGGAGACAAAAATTATAAATTGAGCCTTTTCGCTGACGATATCCTACTTACGATAACCCGGCCCCTTATTTCATTACCGAACCTGTACAGCTGCCTCTCTTCCTTTGGCGCCCTCTCAGGATATAAAATTAATATCACCAAATCTGAAGCGTTAAATATTTCACTACCCCAAGAGGTTGTTTCACTCTTACGGGACTCATTTACCTTCCGCTGGTGCCCACACCGACTCCAATACCTGGGAATCTATCTAACCGCACACATATCTCAGCTCTATACCTATAACTATCCAGACATGATTAAACACATTAAATCCCTACTAAGGCAGTGGTCCTCTTACTCCATCTCCTGGATGGGCCGAATTTATGCGCTTAAAATGACGGCACTCCCGAAACTTCTGTACCTTTTTCGCACTTTACCGGTTCCCTTGCCACTGACGATCTTACGCGACCTCCAGTCAGCCTTCTACCGTTATGTATGGCAAGGGAAGAAGTCGAGAGTTTCCAGACTGATATTACGCCGCCCTAGACTACATGGGGGCCTTGCGGTCCCGGATCTAACCCTGTATTATAAGTCGGCACAATTGACACAACTTCTCCAATGGTCCTCTGGAAGGGGCAAGGTCTGTTGGGTGGACATAGAGAATGACTGCATTGCCCCCTCATGCCTCTCACAATTACCCTGGAGGCAACTCTCCGTGACTGAACGGGATCATATATTACCCACCACTGTTCACACATTGTCCATATGGGCTAAGGTTAAATATCGCATGTCCTTAACCACCACTACATCTGGGCTGCTTCCCTTGAGAGATAACCCGCTCTTTCCTCCATGGAATGGGGAGGAGGGACGAGCTTTTGACTGGTGGCACAGGAAGGGCTTTACGACACTGGGAGCGGTGCTACTGCAGGGGAAATTCCCCCGTTGGGAATATTTTAGAGAATCACATGACATCCCATTAAGGGAGTTTCACCGATACTCTCAGATTCGACATTTTGTATGTAGCCGCTTAAGTATGGGCACCCCTGTAGCGACCTCATTTGAAAGCCTGGTAACGAGAGGTCCAAGCACGTCAGGAGCAATATCCCAATTGTATAGTCTTCTCCTCCGCCCGTCTCTCGAGCGCCCATGCTCGTACCAACACCAATGGGAACTAGACCTGGGTCGCCAACTTTCCCGGGAGGAATGGGAGGCGATAACGGAGTCCTCGATGGGGATAACGACTTGTATTTTGATCAAAGAGAATTGTTACAAGTTACTCTCCAGGTGGTACCTAGACCCGGTCCGACTGCAGAAAATATATCCCACACTCACTGGCTTGTGTACTAGGGGCTGTGGTCAACGAGGTACGTTCTATCACATGTGGTGGGAGTGTGGGCTGGTAACTGTCCTGTGGTCTTCAGTTTTTGCTATGATCTCCCGTGCTCTGGGTTTGGCAGTATCTCCTGATCCCGCTCTGGCTCTACTCAATAGCCCGTCTAGACGACATGGTCTATCACGCCCCTCTCTTCGACTAACACACCGTATTTGTACTTCTACCCGCATTTGTATAGCCCGATCCTGGAAACGAGACCTTCCCTCACTACCGGAGAGGGTTGCGAAAGTGTGGTTTCTATATAAAATGGAACGTCTAACAGCACAATTACATGACACGCTCCAACAATGCACAAAGATTTGGGATCCTTGGATTACGTCGCAGACTATGACGTGATCGGGTATAGAAATGTTGGACACTGAGACCTTGATCTAAATTTTTTTTTTTTTTTTTTATTATATCATTTTTTCTCTTCATCTCGGTATTATTTCTGTTGTTAATAATGTTGTTTAATATGTATGATTTGCAGGCTCTCTCGAGGTACCGTTATGCCTCAGGGAGGGGAAACAGGTTCAGTTTTTCTCTATATGTCCGATCTTGTTCCTGACTCCCTGAGACTATGCACCGCTATATGGGCTTTCATGAGTGCCTTATTGCTGTATTACTGAAAATCCAATAAAAATTGTTTTAAAAAAAAATCTATAAATAAAGAGACTCTTTACTGCAGAATTATATAATGAACTGTTTATTAGATATTGAATTAAAATGGGAATATTTTTTAACATTGAAGCCTATGGGATTCTCCTGAATAAACATGCCGAATTAACCACTTCGATGCTGAGGACGCGCTCAGCGCGTCCTCAGCATTCCCGCTGGTATGCGGAGGACGCGCTGAGCGCGTCCTCCCATTGGGGTCAGCGGTCGGCCGGGTTCCGGGCCGATCGCTGGCCCCTCCAGTGCGGGCTGACATCCTGGATGTCAGCCCGGCATCCGGAACAGCAGCCGCCGGAATTTGGTGTCATCGCGGCAGCGCGATGACACCAAATTCAGGCGCCCCCCCCCCCGCATGTGCGGAGGAGGCGCCTGAAAGGGAGGGGGGGGGGGGGGGAGGTCCTTCGGACCTCTCTCCCTCCCGATCGGCGACTCTGCGGGGGTTAACCCAGGCATCATTTGGAAGGGCACAGCCTGCCCTTCCAAATGATGCCTGGCATTAACCCCTGGGGAGCTGGATCGCGAATCGGCGCTGAAAAGCGCCGGTTTGCGATCCTTTCCCGGAGCTGGCCGACATCTTGGATGTCGGCCAAGCCTCCGGGAACTCCCCCTGATGCACGATGACGCCAGTCCTGGACTTAACCCTTAACTGCCACCAACTGTGGAGATAGGGAGTTCCAATGAACTCCCTATCTCCCGATCCGTGGCAGCTAGGGGTTAAATTTTGGTATGGTTGGATCGGCCAGAGCATGGCCGTTCCAACGATACCAAACATGAAAGTAAAAAAATTTTGTAAAAAAAAAAAAAAAAATGAAAAATAAAAATTAAAAAAAATTAAAAAAAATTATAAAAAAAAAAAATAAACCCTTTTTTTTCTTTTTTTTGGTTTGTTAATGCAGCAATATTGTTCCCATTTCAATTATAATGTGAACAATGATGCTGCACTAACGATTTTTGTATGCGGTGCGTTTGTTAAAAATAGTAACGAGACCCCATCTCTAATTTTTTTAACAAGCGCACCCCATACAAAATATAACCGCAATTGCTCGCATGTTAAAATGTGAAAAAAAACACTTTACACATTGTAAATTATTGAAAATACATATTTTATTGCATTTTTTGTTATAATATACAGACATGACATAACGTATACATATAATAATGACATATTATGGATCTACCGAGTCTGACGGAAAGAACGATATATAATATGTCTGGGTCATATACTAAAATAAGCCTTCAAAACACGTTTAAACATGATGAGCGAAACCGGTAAAAATGACCTCAGCACAGGGGCGGGAAAAGCCTCAGCAGCGAAAGGGTTAAACCACTGAATGGCAGGGCATTTCGGGAACCTTTCACTGCTGGTTTGTGTTCTCTGAATAGCCGAAGCAGTGCTTTTTCATGGGGATTTCACTGCCCTCGAACAGGCACCGAATGGCAGGGCAATTCGCCAGGATTTGGCGAATTGCCTGCTCTCTGGATATTTCAGCGTTCGGTTACCTTTCTCAAGCAATTCGGACAGGCCCGGATTAAGATCTCTATGGGCCTGGAGCTGAATATTTTGGTGTTTTTTTTTTGTAATTTAGTGAAATGAAAACATATTTTTGGTTATTTAATAGCGCAGATACGGTATGTCTAACCAGTGTGGGGTACAGCTCAAATGGGGGTACCCTTCCCAGGATAAAGGTAGTCCCAATCGCAGGATTTCTTTATAATGTACAGCCCTCTGTACTTTTATTCAAGAGCTGCATACAGGTCAAGAAACAAAACAAAAACAAAACAATACCCTTGCCTGTCCGGCGCTAACTAAACATTTAAGGTTTTCCCTCACTACCGTTTCAGAAAACAAAGTGTATTCCAACCTTTCCTTTTGCAGCCTGATCTCTGGTTCAGCTTTGCTCCCTCAGTAGCTGGTCTGAGTCCCAGGGTGGAGACTGAATGAACCTCACTTCCTGCTTTTATTTCCCTCTAGCCTCACCCATCAATCAATTAAGCCTCCCCAGGGAGAACTGCAAAACCCGGAGATTTGTGTGCCCCGAGCTGAACCCAAACTCCGGCCTGGAGTGCTAGTCCCAACAATATGACAAAACTCGAGGGGACACATACCGTCCCTCAAACACCACTCCTCTCCTCTCGTCACACCAGGCAGATACTGTGTGATTAATTTTTCATTCAGATTTCAATCATTTAAAGAGTGTAATTTTTTTTTCCCATTTTATCATCCAAACCTTTGTGGTTATAAATTCTATATGGTATTCTTGTAAAAAAAATGTGAAATGGGAACCTGTTACTGCATTTTTCTGAGAAAATATACAATTTTAGCCAAAAAAAATGGAAAAAAATGAAATATTTCCCTTGTGTTTTGGAACATGTTTTTTTTACGAATAATATGACTATGTATAAAACTCTGACCTTGCTCCCAGTGTGGGAAATGAGAAGGTGAGTAATGGCAGTGTTATTGCTCATTTTATATGTGACAAATGGACAATGCCATCGCTTTGGAACTAAAAATAAATAAATAAAATATTTTCTTTTCTTTTAGATTTTACATGGTCATGTTTGGTATTAATGCAAAGGCCAAACTCTGCCCTGTCCAATGACACCTCCCTTGACCTTGTGAGATGTAAAGATTAGTGACGGAGGGGTCCAAAGTTCCCCGCGGTGCTCTTCGCTGCAGTGCGGCGGTTTCGGTTTTTGAGGTAACAATTCGTAACAATGAATTGTACCATCAACCATCACCTCCACTCTTGTTGGTGACATGAGAAATGTGATGGTTAGTTAGTGCAGTATCATGGTTTACTTTATAATTGAAAAGTGAAAAATATTACTGGTGGAGAGAAAAAGTAAATATTTATTATTTTATTTTGTTTACTTAAAACCTGGTCATACTTGGTAGCATTGGAACGGTCATGCTCTGGCCTTTCCAGTGATATCTCCATTGACCCTGTAGCTGCTATGGAGTTGGAGATATAGGGGTCCAAATGCAGACATAGTTATCCTTTCTCTGGGCCTTTTCTGAGGCATGGGCCTGGAGCTGCTGCTCCATCTGCCCCTATGTTAATCCGGCCCTGAATTCGGAGCTCTTTGAATTACCCTGGTAGTTTCAAAACATCTGGAGGGGCAATGTTGTTGACCCTTTGGTCTAGATACTTGCAGGCAGCACATGCAGGAGTAGGGGATCTGACGAATCCCTTGCCCTGCCATTCACTTGTTAAACCTAGTAGTGCCTTCTCATTTATCCACTTGCCATGAGGCCACAGAGTGGTAGAAGGCATCTGCAGTCAGAAAGCTCTTATGGCTGTAACTGTCAGCTGTGCCAATTGCAGGATGGGGCTTCTGCAGGCTCTGTGCAGCACTAAGGCTAGCATCAGACGAACGCAGTCATCACGTCCGTGTCGCCGCACAGTTTAACGTCCATCGTAGCATTGATTTGTGATCAATAGAAACCAACACATGAAGTACGTGCGCAGCACGCAGGTGGCAACAGACGCCATTTAGGCCTCGACATAAAAGCGCTATGACGGACGCTCAGAGTGCACTGCGTCCACGTAACGGCCTGTGTGCATGATGACGCAATGTCAGACGCAGTGCATTTGCGACATCCATCACGGTGACGCTCAGAAGTTTTTTTGGTCTGGCCGACTGTACCTGTCATTTAATTTTAATTAATTTTGTTTCCCATATTTCCCTTTTTTTTTGCTACATCTGTCAAAAGAAACGGACCGTGTGGTGTCTACAGTATCTTCCGTCAGTACGTCCGTCCGTTATGCATACACGCAGAGTGCGCTCAGACTGTGTTCGTCTGACATTAGCCTAAACAGGCAGAACATATCTTCTGCCATATTGCATGCTATTATAGCAGCTTAGCGCAACACCCCCTTCTAATGCTGCCCTGGGCCGCTGCCTAGTTGGCCTAATGGATGCACCAGCCCTGAGTGTAGAAAACACTTAATTGTACGGTAAAAGTACATTTTTGCATAAAATTGTTATTCTAAGAAAATTTTACTCTACTGAAATTTATATATCTTTAAGGCACTGGAACCACAAATTTCAAGAGGTTAAAACATAACCTTTACTAGATTTAGAACCATGGAAAAGCAGTAGGCAGAAACTGGTCCTTCAATGGTCCGTGGCAATAGGATAGCAAAGAAATAATATTCTAGCAAAGTAATTGGTAGCTATCTAATAGGACAGATACAAAGTAACAAATCCTTTGCTGCTATGGAATTATTCCTTAAGGGTAATCCTTGGAGCGTCCCAAGGGGATCTTTGCAGGGTAAACCATATAGAGCAGACTGGATAGGCTTTGATCAGAATGTTAGAAAATCATTTTAAAAGAAGGCACTCATAGCTCTACGCGTTTCGCCAGATGGTGTCTTGGAGCTTTGACAGAGCTGTCTTAGCTCTCTTGGCTCCCAAAGCTCTACGCATTTTGCCAGATGGTGTCTTGGAGCTTTGACAGAGTGTCACTCAGCTTAGAGAGCTGTCTTAGCTCTCTTGGCTGCCAATTACTGCCCATCCCTTCTCCACTCCAGAACCTCTCATGGGGGCTGTAATCACCTCCAGGCTACCAACTGGTAGTCCTACTGTCACAATGATGTTAACCAGAGGTAGAGACTCAACAGAATAACCCCCACGACCAATAGGCACACAGGATGAAGTTGGGGGGGGGGGGTTGGAAAAGAAAACCCTTATTTAATTCCAGTACATGGCTTTATGTACACTTAATGCATTATTTCAGTCATATTAACATTACTTTGATAATAATCAAACTAATTAAAATCGCAATTCACTACTCCCTTCCAGATAAAAAGTAAATACACACACCAACAATATCCAGATAATTATCACACTGCATATATTGCTGTCCACAAGCAATCACTGTCCAAGGAGGCCCGATCTGCAGCATTAACCCCTACATTGCCTGTATGTAGCCTTTAGCGTAGATCAATAGTCTCATGATAAGAGACTGGCCTCCTCCACAGGCCACAGAAACTTCTGTGGCCTCCTCCACAGGCCACAGAATCCCTTACGTCAAGGGGCTCCTGTCACATTTGTGACCCACTTTCAGATGGACTGACCAAGTACCATACCCCAGACAGATCTGTATCCGAGTTAGACTGCACACCAATGCCAAAAAGGCATTTTCCTCCCTCTCACCTTGCAACCCAGTCCTCATACAGTTCAATAGGCTTGCATGTCAATTTCTCTCTTTAAAAGGTGTAACAGCAACTGCTGCATACCACAAGGAAGATGTTCTAATCTCAATGGGTCCTGCAGTCCCATCTGGAATGTCTTCTCCTGGAGCCAAGCACTGCTGTGGGAGAGAAGCACCAAATCACTATTTCCGAGTTTACTATCATAACTAGGCCACTAAGTGACATAATTCAATTAAAAATGGATGGCAAATTCTCAAAATAGTCAGATGAGATTAAAACAATAACACCATGGCACTGGTGCACAAAAATGTGTTAACCTGTCATATAGTACTTTCACAATGTTGCAAAATACAAAACAAATTCAATTCCTGTTGCGCTATCCCTTTCTTTCATCAACAGCCAAGTAGAAATCCAAGGATATGTACATCTTTTTCATTGGCTCTATTGTTTGAGAAGAGGTAAAAATGGTATGACCGTCATGGCAAATGAAAAAATATACCTCCATATCAAATACAAATATGCCCAATGTGTTTCTTCAACTTTTGTTGACTTTATAATGGGTCTTTTTCAATATTAATATGGTAAACTAAATGTATTTATCAACCTAGCTACACTGGCCGGACAATCTGGGCACTATTACAAACTTAACGCTAGCATTAGCGTTCAGATATGTGAGCGTTAGCGCTAGCTTAAGAGAGTCTAGTGCATGCCCCCTATATTACATTAAGAATGCTAATGGGTTAAAAAAAAAACATTACGCCTCTGCTCTTTGCACTCACACTAGAGCCCCTGCTGTCTTCTATTCGCCTCAATCCACTGATCACTGGCATCCGTGGCCACTCCCTCCATCACAAGGTCTCAGCTTATGCGGATGACCTACTTTTTATGCTCACAAACCCAGTGGTCTCCCTTCAAGAAGTGGTATCGGAGCTGGATACCTATGGGGCACTGTCAGGACTTAAAATTAATATGACTAAGTCAGAGATCTTGAACATTTCCCTACGGAGCACTGACAGGGCGACACTTAAGCACAGATTCCCATTCAGGTGGTGTGCAGAGAAACTACGTTATTTGGGCATATGGCTTCATGCAGAAGTCAGCAAGATACCTTCCCTTAATTTCCTGCCTATCTTATCGGTCATACGCCAGGACATGAGAGACTGGTCTTCTAAATATCTCTCCTGGTTGGGTAGGGTTGGGGTTCTAAAGATGAACGTCTTGCCCCGCCTTCTCTACCTTGTCCAGACCATTCCTCTGCAGGTTCCTAGAGGTTGGCTCGCTGAAGTACGGAAACTGTTCTTGAATTTTGTGTGGGCGGGCAAACGGCCCGCCTTAAATTTACGACCATGTGTAAGCCTATCACCTCAGGAGGCTTAGCATTACCTAATCTAGGATCATATCTGTTTGCCAACCACCTCACTAGACTTCTGGATTGGATGGATCAGGGCTCTACCCGCAGATGGCTGGACCTGGAGTGGGCGCTTGCGGAGTGCCCCCTTTGGGCATTACCGTGGCTCCTCCAGAGACATGTGCCCCTGCCTTCCAGACGGGCCCCCACAGTGAGATGTACACTCAGATATTGGCTTCGGGCCCGCCCTCTTTTTGCACTTTCGCCCTCTCCTTCGCCTCTTCTTCCCCTGTCACACAACCCAGCGCTCCCGAGTGGGGTTCGTGCTTCGGTACGTCTTCGCTTCACTACTTCATCATGTCTCCGGGCGCACCATCTATTCGCGGATGGGCAGTGGATTCCGCTGGGGGGGGAAGAGGGGGCTCCAGCGCCTACGTTTGCGGAGTCTTTCAATTATGCACAAGTGCGCTCCTTTTTATGCTCCCTACCTGATAAATCGGGTCTTCTGAGGCAGCTCACTCAATTTGAAAAATATTGTGTGTCGGGGATTACTTTGACACGCAGCCTCTCCACCTTATACTCCATGATACAAGCTTTTTCAGCCGATCTGCCCTCATTTGTAGGAAGATGGGATGACATGTTAGGGGACAATCTACCCGAGAAACACTGGGCAAAGACGTTCTATTTTGTTGCGTCGGGCTCCCCGGTTTCCAGACTCCGAGAGTCCTCTTATAAATTGATTTCGCTGTGGTATACCTCACCAGTGCAGACGGTGCATTTCTGTACCTCAGCCACTGATATCTGCTGGAGGTGTAACTTGGTTAGAGGCACATACCTACATATGTGGTGGTCTTGCTCACGCATTCGTCCTTTCTGGGAAGCTATACGGAAGCTGGCGTGTCATTTGACAAACCTGGAATTGGCTCTAGACCCTAGGCTGTTTTTGCTTGGCCAGATAGATATACCATACAAGCCTTTTAAACGATCTATCTTACCACGACTATTACTGGCGGCCAGGTCAGTACCACCTCTACTCTGGAAATCTGATCTCACCCCCCCTTTGCGCGAAGTACTATTAAGGATGGAGCTCATACGGTCGGCAGAACAGCTACTGTATCCCACAGACAGGTGGGACGAAATATTCCGCCGTACATGGTATTACTGGTCGGAGTTTGTGTCTTCCTCTAAATGCACAGAGTGGCTTCAGGAGGCCCACGACTCTGGGTAGGTTACTCTTACAAACGGGCGGACGGGCTTCTCAGAAGGGTATGCTTGACATCCCCTATAGGAGCGAGACATATCATGGCCTGTCCCTGACGGTGGTCTGGGCTCTAGGAAGATGTCCTTTACCCACTTCTCTTCTGGCTCCTCTCTCCTCTCTCTCTGCTTGTCTTCTTTCTTCTTCCTGATTTTCACTTCGTTTCTCCGCCTCCATGTATCTCAGGCTACTTTACTCAATGCCACTACATTTAATTCTATCCCTATTGGGCCTTTCCCCTCTTCCTTTTTTTTTTTTTTTTGTTTGTTGTTGTCCTGTCTTGTCCTGTTTTGTTTTGTTTTCTATATGTTTGTTCCTGTTCCCTGCCATTTGGAGTCAGTCTTTGTTGGTCGTCCGCATTGTATGCTCCCCTAATATTGCGTTAACCTCGCCTCTACCCACACGCTTTCTGGTCCTCATAGGTCTGGGAGTGATGCTCCAATACTGTAGGGCGCAGAGGACGTATTTGTCACGGCTCTCCCTCCCCCCCCCTCGCGGGCGGGGTGGGACATTGTCGCTAATCACATGGGAGTTAATTTCTCATTCGAGTACACGCACTCTACATGGCACTGGGAGACATACCTATTAATGTACGGTTACGTAAAGTGATTGCTTAAGATATGACGATTATACCTTGTTTTTTATTGCTTATGCTATTTATCAAGCTCATCAGCTTATGTTATGTTTTGTATACTACTTGTGTCCTTTTTGAAAATAAAATCTTGAATGCAAAAAAAAAAAAAAAAAACATTAGCGCATCAGGGAATGCGCTTGCTTCCGCAAGCTTACTGTACTTTGCGCTCCCTATACTTAACAAAGGAAGCGCAAAAAGTTAATTAGCGTTAGGATTACAAAATTCTAACACTAATTACCATACCGCTGAGGTTAACTGAAAAGTTAGCACCAGCTTCTAGCTGTGGTTAACGGTTTCCGCTTCTACAGAATCAGTCAGCACCAGCTGAAAACCCCCAAAAATCAGATACTCACCTCCTATCCCACTGCACGAACGGCCGGTTGATCTGCCTATTGTGGCCGTCGGGATCAGGGTGAGGCTGTGGACAAATAGTCCCTTGGTCTCCCTCCGCTATCACTCTGCGGACCTGCACGATCTCGTGTGAGCAAGATCTTGAAGGTCACATATCCTGGCAGCACAACCCTCCATGGAGTCCTATGGACTCCAGGAGGTGATACTCACGGCTCCCAGTTAGCGCTGCATTACGGGGCAGGCTGCTGAATCAGTGCCTGCCCCATAATAGGGTGCTAAACCAGGGATGCCAAGGGGAAACCTGGAGGCACATATTTTCCACCTTAGCATCGCTGTTTTAGCGAGCACATTGTAATAGTGCCCTTTATTAGGTATTGTCACGTCTGGCACCATATCTGGTCCCTGGCGGCTGGCAGCGCCTTCCTCGCTGCTCGCTGGCTGGCTGTCAAGTGAAGTAGTGGTCGATCACGGGCTGAGGTCATGGACGTGGCACAGCTCAATGAGAAAGGTCAGTGGAGGATGGCTAGACGTGTGCAAACCAACAGAGAGGCCACTGTCGCCCAACTGACATCAGAATTCAACCTTAGTGTTCAGAAAACCATCTCACAATGCACGACTAGACGCATCCTGTTGTGGATGGGGTACACCAGCCGAAAGCCACATCAGGTACCGTTGTTATCTGAGAAGAACAGGAGAGCACGTGTTCTGTGAACACAGCAACAGCACTGGACCACTGAAAAATTTAAAAGGTGTTTGGTCTGATGAGTCGCAATTTCTGGTGCAGTCTGTTGATTGCAGACTCAGAATTTGGCGCAATCAGCATAAATCCATGGATCCGTTGTGTTTGACAACTGTGCGAGCCGGTGGGGGCAGTGTCATGGTGTGGAGAATGATTTTCTGGCACATATTGGGTCCATTGATTCCCCTAGATTTCCCTCTGGGTGTCAGGGCGTATGTAAACATCCTTCTAATAACCAAGTGTATCCATTCATGTTGACAGTTTATCATCAGGCAGATGGTTACTTTCAGCAGGATAATGTGCCGGTGAACAAAGCCCACATCACTTTGAGATGGTTCCAAGAACATGACGATGACTTGTCTTTGCTGCAGTGGCCTGCCCAGTCCCTGTACATTAATCCAATTGAACACTTGTGAAAGAGCTGTAAAGGAATATTCATTTTTTGTTTACAATAGATTTATTTATTTATTTTATTTATTTATAAAGAATTTTACCAGGAAGGATACATTGAGATTTCTCTCGTTTTCAAGTATGTCCTGGATTCGAGAACATTGAGTGGTTACAGAAATACAAAATAGTAAAATGCAAGATATTAACACAAGACCAAATACACAGATTAACAGAAAAATAAATATGGAGGAAATAAAGTCATTATGTTACATGTTTACAGGTGCATTTCGTATTGAGGTATGCTAATAGGGAGCTCTTAAGGGACTTTAGACTGGGGGAAGATTTGACGGCGTCTGGGAGGTTTTTCCATATTTGCAGTGCTCTGTAGGAAAATGAGGATCTAGCCATTTTCTTTTCGTATTGCGGTATTGCAAGTAAGGTGCTGGTCCTGGATCTGAGGTTATAGGATGAGGGAACTGCCGGGGGAAGCAGCACATTCAGGTAGGGTGGTAGCTTCCCAGAAAAGCTCTTAAACACCAGGTTGGAAAGGTGAAGGGTGCGTCTAGAGTCCAGCGATGGCCAGTTTAGTTCTTTTAACATGTCACAATGGTGGGTCATGTAGTTACATTGTAGCACAAAGCGACAGAATGAGTTATACAATGTAGTAAGTTTCTGGAGGTGTGTTTGCGGGGCGGCTGCATACACTACATCTCCGTATTCAATGGCTGGCATAAGCATTTGTTGTACAATCTGCTTTCTTACCGCTCAGGCAGGATTTGTTTCTGTACAGGGCACCTAGTTTGGGGTAAAGTTTAGATGAGAGTTTTTCGATGTGGGGGCCAAAAGATAGATTTGGGTCTAACCACATACCTAGGTATTTGAGAGAGGTGACTGTGGTCAGTGTGCCGTTTGATTTTGTCCCAACACATAGATGGGGTGTTTGCAATTTGTGTAGTTTAGGTGCGGTTCCAAAGAGCATTGTAACCGTTTTGTCAGTATTTAGAAAAAGTTTGTTATTTGCTATCCACTTTTCTACCCCTGTGAATTCTTCTTGCAGCACGGCCTCCAGCTGCGGGAGATTTGGTTTGCTGGTATAGATTACCGTGTCGTCTGCGTACATGTGTCCAGTTGAAGCTTTGCAGACATTGGGCAGATCGTTTATGAATATTGTGAATAGCAGGGGGCCAAGTATCGAGCCTTGGGGTACACCGCACGTGACTGGGAGGGGAAGGGAAGTGCTGTCAGAAATGGACACAAATTGAGACCTATCAGACACATATGATTGGAACCAGGTTAACGTACTATCACCAATACCAGAGTTTTTAAGTTTTTGTAATAGGATGCCATGGTCTACTGTGTCAAAAGCCTTGGCAAAGTCAAGGAAGATGGCTCCAGTTAGATTTCCTTGTTCCATGCCCGCTTGGATATCATTACAAACTTTTAAAAGGGCAGTTGTAGTTGAATGGTTTGGACGAAAGCCTGATTGATCTGGGATTAAATAGTTCTGATACTGATAATAATCACGTAATTGAGTGTAGACACATTTTTCCAGAATTTTTGACATTACAGGGAGCAGTGATATTGGGCGGTAGTTGGATACCAAAGTATTGTCTCCACTTTTATGGATAGGTACCACCCTTGCAGTCTTCCAGAGTATGGGTATGTATCCAGTCGCCAGTGATTCATTAATCAGGGTTGTGACAGGTTTAGCAATTGCTGGTGCACTGTTTTCAGCAGCATTGCTGGGATTTGATCAGGTCCAGACTGGTATTTCATTTTTTGGTTACGAAGAAGTTTAGTGATGGCACTGACAGGCACTGGTCTAAAACTGAATATGTCTGGGTTACAGGGTTTTTGCACTGTTGGTGGGTCCTGACCTGCGTGCGGCCTTTCTGATTGCGTTTCATTTTGACCCCCTCAAGAAGTCATATAGTTTGACAAAAAGCATTAAGCTGGGCATTCAATTTTTAAATAATGAAATAAAATTATTTAATTCACCATGTTTTACCTCCACCATAAAGGAAATATGTTTTATCTGGACTCCAATCTTGCTCCCTATTTCGTTGAAAAAAAAACCCATTACTTTAGGCCAGTGCCTGCCAGAATTTCTTACATACATGTCAAAATGCCTCAAGTTATTTTCCAGTTATTGTACGTTAAAAAGAAAAACAGACATTTATAAGAATATGCACAGGAAGTTACAAATACAAACACAAATAATTACAACACTTGCTGGCAAATATAAGTTGCTGGCTTTTTAATAGTTTGAAGACAGGAACACATTTGCTCAATTATATGAGAATCGGATTGTAAGGAAATCATACCATGAAAAGCACAACAAATACAGTTCATAGATATTTAATAGAAATAAATAACAAAAGTTCAGGAACAGAGAAAAACAAAATGCTATCTGACAGTCAAAGGAACACTCTAGACTCAAAATGAGCCACCTTTTTTTTCCTTATATTAATCCTAATGCCCTACCAAGTTGTTTTACCTTTTTTTTTTTAAAACGATATACTTACCTTAAAACGCAGGCATTTTCCCACGGCGGTTTTTTCTTTGTCCCGCGCCGTCCTCTTCTTCCATGCGAACCAGGAAGTTGGCGCCACCTTCTGCGTGCCATCTTCTTTGATTAGTGTTACGCGCAACAGGATGCGCGTAACACTAATCGCAGTTGCAGACTATGCTGGCGGCTCGCTCCCGCCAGCTACTGCAGCGAGTTGGAGACCGCAATGACGTCTCCTACTCGGCAATAGTCGGCAGAAGCGGGAAATACAAATCCCGCTCTGCTGACTGACAGCTGGGAGTGCGGAGTAAAGTCCTCTGCGTCTCTTAGCTGTTTCAGCTGAGCGGAGGGAGGGGGGAAAGACAAGGGCATACTCAGGGCATCATGACCACTTAAAAAAGCTTAGGTGGTCTTGTTGCCTAGAGTATCCCTTTAAAAGACACTCTCTAGACAGACCAAAGGAAGAGGGAAAAGGAAAACTGGAGGTTTTTTTCCAGTCCCCCATAAATTGGTTCACTGAAAGTGTAAACCTCAACTTTTTGTACACACGGCAGCCTCCCCTAGAGCTCTCGTAGTTAGTTGGCATCACCTTGGACTCCAGTCCCCTGACAATCAGCACATGCGTACCACACACCCGACCAACCTGATACAAAGAATGCCATAGCACTGAGAGGCATCATGAAACTGGTTTCTTCAAATAACTGACCGTTCCGTAAATTTAGCAGTTGTGCGCTGACATAATTTTAAATCCAACTGTACTCAATCCCCAGAAGGCTGTCTATTAGCTGCTGAGTGACAGCCTTCAGTGCTGAAAAGAGACTTTTAATTTGAAGGTGTTTCCCAGTAGTCAGGGACAGCTGGGGAGAAGGAAGAGGAAGGTGTGAGCTACTCATGTTGACTAGAGTGTTTCTTTCAATAAAAATGGAGGTCTGAAACAACAGACCTAAATTCAAATCTTCGGCTTGAGTGAAATATTTTTCTTTCAGTTTGCAAAATGGTTCTATACACACTGTGCCCCACTGACATCTTTCTGCTAATGGCAGGGACTTCTAATCTGAGCTTAACGCAAGGTTAGCTTTCAGCTTGAAATTACCGTCTGCCTACTGTACATTAATGACTTTAATACTTTGTATAGGAGCCACTAATAATTGCTCAAAATAAGAAAAGTGAACTATTCTGTGGCAGCTGTTCTCAGCTAGAGACGTTACTCTGCAAAGAACTCCAGCTGTCAGAGCCTGGTGTAAAGTGGTTTGGGTACAGAGATGGGCTTTCCCCTACTGACCCTCTGGGCGAGCCTTCAATTGATTAAACGTACATCCTACAATAATTATGGTACATGAATACAGGCTGGACATCTGTATTTAATTTTGGGAGCCTTCCTGATTTTAGCTATACTTCCCTCCCGGACTCTGACAGGTCGTGCTGCTCAAAGAGGCAACTCCAATTTCTGCAGCAGAGCGCAGAACACACTGGGAACCTCTGTGCAGATCCGGCATGGAACATACTGCCCAGAGACACACTGGCTCTGTGCAGCGTCTCAGTGGAAAAAGTCTGCAAAGCCCCTCCAGCATTTCTACATGTTGGAGCTGCAGAAGGAAGAGGATCTCTTCCTTCCAAATAACAGATTCTCCTGGATTCCATAATCAAGAAGTATCTTGAATGCTTAGGGTCCAGAGTATTCCAGATTAGGGATGCTCAATTTGTATGCCAATCCCTTCCTGCCAATCAAAGACTGTTGCTCCATGGTGTGCTTGACTTGCTCTAATACATTAGTGACCTTTAGCCATACCAAATTAAGTCTGTTATAAGTTAATTAAGACAAATTTATTTAATAGTTAAAGTCAACTGAGTAATATTTAAGAAATTCATAATTGTGAATATATATATATATATATATATATATATATATATATATATACACAAAGTGATGTAGCTTTCTATTTTATGAAAATACTGATATTACTTTTTCAGGTGTAACTATGCGTGTTCAACAGTCCTTCAAAAAGAAGGCGAGGCAACAACAACAAACCAACACTTTTACGAAACAGTAAGTGAAGACAAATGTTACAAAATATATTGAACTTTATGGACAGTGTTAGTCTTATGTTGAATTCTGGTTTTATAATGCCAGTGCTTTGATTGATTTTTCCACTTTACTAGCAAACAACTTGAATGTTTCCATATTGCAAACTGCAATTCAATTGGATTTTATTAATAGTTGGGGAAGGATAGGAGATCAAATCTGCCACATATTAGCACATGTCAATAGCATACCTATTGCAATGTAGTGTCAATTCTGAATGGTCATTTATACGTTCAATGATCTCTAAAGTCCATATACTGTATTTTACAACTTCAGAAAGATTGATTTTAAATGTATTATTTTGTGAGACTAAATATACACCATAGATAAATGATGTGTGCAGTCACGCACATGTGGGTGTAAGGAACTCTTAACAGTCAATTACTGGAAATTTTATCTTAAGACTGTTAGAGGAACGGAGTCTACAAAGATTTTTTTATATACATGTTTAAAAAAATTCAAGGCACAAACGCCAAGTTCTATACAAGTAACATCTAATCAACAAATTAAAACTGAGGATTTACTGAGCACTAACAGTATTTTACAAATCGCAACATTTGAATAATATAGTAAAAAAAAATTAAAATCTAAATTTGAGTACATTCCAAAGGATTTTTTTTTAATAAAGTTAGTAATTGGTCTCTATAATAACAAATGCTTGGCATCCTTGAATTTGAAAAATTAAGATTGGCTATATGGCAACTGAATCAGTATTAAATCGGACAGTAGATTCAGGATATGAGCAAATCACTTAAAATTTTCCATATTTTAAAGAAACGCTCTGGCCACCATTACCAATTAATGTAATTTATGCTATCATGGTGGCAAAGGTTTGTTGTATCTTTCCCCTATGACAATCTCCGGACACTGAGACAGCACTTTAAAAGGAAGGTTTCATCTCTGCCATGAAGACCTTCAGTCAGCAGCCACTGCACAGCTTTCTTCATGTGGACCCAAACTGCAAAAGTCCCCAAAATTCCTACACACCCCTGAATGCAGTAGTCCGTGGTAGAGCCTGCAAGAGATGACAGTGCTGAATACAAGATGACCATTAATATGAATATAATATAACCAGGGTGGAAGCAGGATTTTATAGTTCACCCTTCTGTTTCTTTCGTTCGTGGAGTGTTCCAGTACTTTTTAGTAAACTCAAAATGATAATCGTCTTTGCCTTATTAAGGCTTCCACATTGTCAAATATCAAAATGTTTGGCGAATCACTACAGAGAACACTTTACTCTGAGCATTTCAAAGGTAAAGACAAGTCACGTGTGGCCATCACTTAAACTAATTCCTTCCAATTGCACTTTTTTTCTCCAGAGGCCAAAAACTAACCGTGTCAAACAACTTGGTTCCCATATCACTGATGTCAAACTACACAAACTGTGATCACTAACTGAACCTGTAACAATTAACTGAGCACGTCATGACCCCCAACTTTAACCAACTTTGTTTTTTCTATGACACACCCAACCTTTTTTTTTCCTCTTGTCATCGTATATGTCATATTCCAAGAATATAATTTCTTGTAATCTTATATTTCTTTAGAGTTCTTCCCTTTTTATGACTGCAAGAGCATTGTGACTTAGCAAGTTCAACTCCAAAATTACTTAAAGTGAATTTAAAAAAAACAAGTGTATTCCAAAATGAAACGGATTTTAAAATTGTTTATAAAATTATTTTATAGTTCATGAAACCAGCGATTAGATTTGCCATACAGGGTTATTCAGAGAGATTCGAAAAGTCACCGCACGTTCGGTGACTTTTCGTACTCTTCAATTCGGTGGAAATCGGCTTTCCCATTTCGGCCACCCTGCGGTGTATTCAGCAAGCACCACAGGGCTGTCGAAGTGCAGTGAAAAGCTGCCGAAAACCCAGCGAAAACCTGGCGAAAACTCAGCGAATGCACGCCGAAAACCCGCAAAAACATGTGGATTAACCCGAAGACGACGCCGGAAAAACCCGAGCAGGAGCCGATCACACGCAGCGAAGCCTCCGGAAAAAGCCAACACCGCAGACGAATGGAGTGAATAAATTAGAAAAAACAGTTTGCATGAATGATTGAAAAGTAAAACACTGTTTGCAAAGAAACTACTGAGTGAAAATGTCTGAAATTTACAAATGAGGTCCAGGGAGTGATAATAAAAAGGGCTGTTACAGAAAAAATAAGTAAAGTTAAAAAAAAAATCTGACTTTTTATAAAAAAACAAAAATCCAGAAAAATGCTTAAAATATCCTAAAAAAATCTATAAATAAAGAGACTCTTTACTGCAGAATTTTATAATCAACGGTTTGTTAGATATTTAATTAAAACGAGAATATTTTTAACATTGAAGCCTATGGGATTCGCCTGAATAAACCTGTCGAATTAAACCACCGAATGGTAGGGCAATTCGGGAACCTTTCACTGCTGGTTTGTGTTCTCTGAATAGCTGAAGCAGTGCTTTTTCATGAGGATTTCACTGTCCTCGAACAGGCACCGAACAGGCACCGTATGTGCAGGCAATTCGCCAGGATTTGGCGAATTGCCTGCTCTCTGAATAGCCGAATGGCCAGGAAAGGTAACCGAACGCTGTTCAGCGTTCGGTTACCTTCCTCCAGCCATTCGGATCTCTTTGAATAACCCTGATAGTTATCAGAAATAGTTCCAGTGGAAGAGCGCTGAGGAATCACTTGACTATCCATTGTGAATAGAGAGACTTGAAATATCTGTTTATTCTGGCCTGTCTTGTTATCATTAAATTATGAATAGTAAGTCGAGTGGTAACTATTGAATGTGGCATAGCAGTATTTCTATGACTTACTGTATTTTTCGCTCCATAAGACGCACCTGACCATAAGACGCACCTAGTTTTTAGAGGAGGAAAACAGGAAAATAAATATTCTGAAATCAAATAGTGTAATAATGGATATTGCCCCAGCTCCTCTCATGGATATACTGCCCCAGCTCATGGATACTGCCCCCAGCTCATGGATACTGTCCCCCAGCTCATGGATACTGTCCCCAGCTCATGGATACTGTCCCCCAGCTCATGGATACTGTCCCCCAGCTCATGGATATGCCCCCCAGCTTATGGATATGCCCCAGCACATGGATATGCCCCAGCACATGGATTTGCCCCAGCACATGGATTCGCCTTCCAATTTATGGATATGCCCCCCAGCTCATGGATATGCCCCAGCACATGGATTTGCCCCCCAACTTATGGATATGCCCCAGCACATGGATAATGCCCCAGCACATGGATAATGCCCCAGCACATGGATAATGCCCCAGCTCATGGATATTGCCCCAGCACATGGATAATGCCCCAGCACATGGATAATGCCCCAGCACATGGATTTGCCCCAGCACATGGATTTGCCCCAGCACATGGATTTGCCCCCCAACTTATGGATATGCCCCCCAGCTCATGGATATGCCCCAGCACATGGATTTGCCCCCCAACTTATGGATATGCCCCAGCACATGGATAATGCCCCAGCTCATGGATATTGCCCCAGCATATGGATATGCCCCAGCTCACACATGGATATGCCCCAGCTCACTCATGGATTTGCCCCAGCTCACACATGGATTTGCCCCAGCTCACACATGGATATGCCCCAGCTCACTCATGGATTTGCCCCAGCTCACTCATGGATATGCCCCAGCTCACACATGGATATGCCCCAGCTCACACATGGATATGCCCCAGCTCACTCATGGATGTGCCCCAGCTCGCTCATGGATGTGCCCCAGCTCGCTCATGGATGTGCCCCAGCAGCTCATGGATATGCCTCAGCTCACCTGTCGTTAGGCTCCCTCTGAGCGTGCGTCCGGCGGCAGGAAGCTTGGGCACTCGCCTGGGGGAGCCACGTGACCGCGATCTCGCGAGATCGCGGTCACGTGGCTCCCCCAGGCAAGTGCCCAAACTCCTTGCCGCCGGACGCACGCTCAGAGGGAGCCGAACGCGGCGGCGACAGGTGAGCTGAGGCATATCATGGGGCATTCGCTCCATAAGACGCACCCACTTTTCCCCCCACTTTTTGGGGGGATAAAAGTGTGTCTTATGGAGCGAAAAATACGGTAGTTTAATAGCCATAGACATAAAGTGACAGTCTAACCACCTCAAGCACATTAACTTCAGCTAAAAATGGTGAGGGTCATGGAATAACACACTGTTTCTGGACATATAAAGTTTTCCTACAAAGTGTTGAAACCGTAGGTTGAAAAGCTCTCTTACAGACGTGGGACCATCCTAACCAATCTGGGCTGTGTTCACTGCCAAACGTCTTTAAACTGTCTTGTCTAGACATGCTATGAAATCCAGATGATTTAAGCAAAAGTCTTAATATGTATTGGTCCTTATATTTACCACCCCCAATATTGTCGTTGAAAAATCATGCAGCACCTAGGTACATAGCAAAAATGTTAAGGACCAGGGGTCAAGTCCAGCAGGAACGCTTGGGAATGCAGTTCCCCTCACTATTTTAGCAGGAGGAACTTAGTTCCCCTTTGGCTGATATACTGGGAAGCTGCAATACCTTTCTATATAGACACATTTTTATAAAACCGTCTATATTTGATGGTTTTTCCTGGATTTAAGTACATTGGGAAGGCATGGGAATGACAATTTTTCAGTGTTTGCCAGAGGAATGGCATTCTCATGCATAAAGAAGCGCTGCAGCTCCCAGTAATCTTTCAGATCATAATGTACCGAAATGTTGGAGAGTTCCCACACTTATTTTTCAGGACTTGTTAAGGACGTTCCCTAGACTATGACCCAGGACCACTAAACCTTGAAACTGAAATGATGATAGGCTTGAAAAACCCAAAAGGTCAATATGAACTGTGGCAGCACAGCAGAGCCAAAACCTCCTTGCCATTTAAGCAGGGGCAGATCCAGACACAAGTTTCAGGAGTAACACTCTATCAATTGTGGCTAAGAGCTTGTGTTCGGTTCGCGGTAACAGTGACAAGCAAAACATATGCCAAATTGCAGCTGCCCTCTTCACAATTCACACGCACTGTCTCCAGAACATTGCTGAACATGGTCTGTCATTCTGTTGCTCAGGTGATGCCTGACAGACCCCACACAGCAATGTTCTGCAGTCTGCATTCTGACCCATGCTCTACCTGTCAATGAGAATTGAGCACCACCAGCAATAACACACTGCAGGTCCTGACACCCACTCATACATGTGTAGCGCTCACTCACGGAGGAGCCGCTGAATATATTACGTAAATACGGTATTTAAATGACAAGGATTCATAACGTGGGAAAAACACGCGGCGGCAAAAGTAACGGTTAACCCCCTCAGTTCTGGAGTGTAAGTCCCGTGAATAATAGCTCAAAAATGTGTATGTGTATTGTCTCGGGTACCCGGGTACTGTATTCAACTGGCCAGTGAATGAAACAAAGCAATCTTCGACTAGTCACGTTGGGGCCCTGTGGATTTAAACAATACTGCAGCGTGCGTTTCTTATTTGGGAACTGCGGCCTGGGAGGCCTCTCACCCATCCGATAGATGAACTGTCCAGCACCCGATCAAGGATCTTCTCCGCTGTGTACTGGGACTCTGTGCCACTGGATCCGCTCCCTGCTTGTCGAATCTCCGCAACTGGAACAACGATCCACCGCCTGCACTCCCAATCGATCAGTGCGGTCTCCTTACTCAGGGTCCAGCCGGAACCAGCTTGTCATCCAGACCTCTCAGCGCTGCGTAGGTAGGTCTCAGCATGGTCACTGTCCCGATCTCCAGCGCCAGTGAGGCAGCGCCTGAACTCCGGCCTGGTCGCGATCCTTAACAGTTCTCACGTGCGTCCTCCACCTTTCACCGCTCCGCTCACTCTGAACATGCCTTCCATGAGGCTGCTGATCTCCTTCCTCCTCCTCCACCCCCTTCCTGTCCTCACGCAAAGCATGATGTTGGGTGTAGTTCAGTTTTTGTCCAGCATAGTCCATTATGTCTCTGACTCCCTCTGGTGGCCATAATAATTAAATGCAGCAGAACACAGTCTTTAAAGCAGCGCTACACACTCCCCCCCTTGAACTCTTGGGTCTCTCCAAGGAATTGTAACAGATACATAACATTGCAGTATTTATATTTAAGCAATACGTTCAGGCTCAGTAACAAACATATAATGGGTCAGATATACATCCTCAAGCTGACTCATGCTCCTGACTACCTCAGCTAGCATAGCAGACACTTCAGGCAGCCTTCGCACAGTGGTAACAGCCTCTTCAGTGCTATGTCCCAGTGAATCGTAGGTAAGTCTCTGAGGGGGTCGGATAGAACGTTTCGACTCTGGTTCAATCATCTCCTCTTTGGGTGGAAGTGCCACATTTACGGGCTCAATTCTTTCATCCACAACTGGAGCAGACACCTCCTCTGAGTATGAGCCTTCCAGTGAAGGCATAGAACTATAATCTATGGACACATCTTCTGGAACTACCAGAACTTCAGAAGTCTCAGGTACTTCAAATCTGAATTCAGGAGCCTCAGGCCTCAGGTTACTTTCCCACTGTTCAGACACTGGAATGACTTCTTCAGGCTCAGGCGGGCGTACCCAGACAAAAACTTCCTTCCTCACTGTTCTCTTCACTTTCTTCAACAACCCGTGACTGCTGAGACCGAGTAACGGGAGCCGAGCTAGGAACAGGCGGGTTCAGCAAAGAAAGTTTGTCTCCAACTGGTATCCTTACAGCTTCTCTCAAAGGCAACAGATGATTTCGGTGCCAGTTCTTTAGAGGCCCGGCCTTTCCATCCGGCCGGATTTGGTAAACTGGCAGACCAGGCAGTTGCTTGCAGACAATGTAAATTTGAGAACTCCATCTATCCGCCAGTTTATGCCTTGCAGAAATACCCAAGTTCTTCAACAAAACCCTATCACCGGGTTTTAGATCCTGTATACGAACTCTCAAGTCGTAGTTTCGCTTATTCTTCTGTTCTCTGCTCCCTGAAGTCAAACGGGCCTGTTCAAACGCAGAAGCCAAATTTTTCCGAAGTCTATCCACATAATTTTTATGAGAGGCCACAGATGTCTGATCAAGAGATAGTCCAAATGCCAAGTCAACAGGCAGCCGAGCTTCTCTTCCGAACATGAGACGGTAAGGTGAGTATCCAGTAGCGTCACTCTCCGTACTGTTATACGCATGCACCAGCGTAGCTATGTGATGACTCCAATTCTGCTTCTCTCTGTTTGACAGTGTCCCCAACATATTTAACAGCGTGCGATTAAATCTTTCCGGTTGGGCATCACCTTGAGGGTGATAGGAATTCAGAAGACCCGAACTACTCCATAACAGTTCCAGCAATTGCCCAACAAGTCGGCTCTCAAAGTCTCTGCCCTGATCAGAGTGGACTCTCTTTGGTAGGCCATAATGAACAAAAAACTTCTTCATTAAAACCTTTGCCATTGTAGGAGCACGTTGGTCTTTAGTAGAGAAAGCTTGGGCATAACGGGTGAAATGATCAGTCACTACTAGAATATTTCCCTGCCCACTAGCATCAGGCTCTAAGCACAGGAAATCAATGCACACCAAATCCATGGGTCCTTGACTTTGCAGGTCGCTCATTTGAGCAGTTCGGGTTGGTAGGGTCTTTCTCTGAATACACCTCAAACACGAATGGCAGTAACTTTCAACTTCAGATCTCATACAAGGCCAATAGAATCTGTCTCACACCAGTTTAAAAGTTCTCTCTGCACCCAAATGTCCATGGTCATCGTGCAATGCTCTCAGCACACTCTCTCTGTGCTTGGTAGGGAGGAACAACTGTTGTGTCTCTTCAGCATTGTTCGAGGGGCCCCTTCTGTAGACCACCCCATCCAACATCTTCAGCCGTTCCCATTCTTTGTATACCAATCGGGCTCCTTCTGGGGAATTTGTCAGTAGAATCTCCCTTTGACCCACGTTTATAGCCTTCATTGTTAAAGCAATCAGAGCATCTCCAGCCTGATCGTCTCTCAGGTCCTGTTTCGAGAGAGTAGGTAGACTTTCATCCCTCAGCTGTGTAGGATTACAATAAAACTCTGGAACAGCCGCAGCCATAACTCCTATAGCTTCTGCTTCAACTACTCCCTTGACCCGGCAATCTGCCCCTTGACATAAGGCTTGCACCCCATTTGGAGTCAGCTGAGTCCATTCTGTATTGTAGGGTCTTCTTGACAAAGCATCTGCATCTCGATTATTCACTCCAGGGCGATACTTAAGGCTGAACCGAAACCCTGACAGAGCAGCCAACCACCGATGTCCCGTTGCATCCAGTTTCGCAGTAGTAAGGACGTACGTAAGAGGATTGTTGTCAGTCTTTATCACAAATTCAGCCCCATACAGATAATCTTTCAGCTTGTCTACTACCGCCCACTTCAAGGCTAGGAACTCTAATTTGTGGGTAGGATAGTTCTTCTCTGAAGGCGTAAGGCTTCAGCATACATACGCTACAGGCCTCAACAGTCCATCATATTCTTGGTATAGGACTCCCCCTAGACCTTCTCTGCTGGCATCCACATGCAATTCGTACGGCTTATGAGGATCAGCGTAAGCCAGGACGGGAACTCGAGTCAGACTCTCTTTCAACTTCATGAAGGCACTTTCACATTGATTAGTCCATTCTTCTTGGATGGATTCTCGAGCCTTCCTTGGCCCTTGAGCCGACGAACTTCGATCAGAGGCCTTGGAGCCTTCTTCCACTTCTTCTTTCTGTAGGAGCTTATTCAAAGGTTGAGCTATTTTAGCAAATCCTCCTACGAATCTTCGGTAATATGCGCAGAACCCCAGGAAAGATCTAAGTTCAGTAACATTTCTAGGCCAGGAAGCTACGGCTTACAACTTTCGAGGATCCGTCGAAACACCTTCTGCCGAAACAACATGTCCCAGGTACGTAACGGAAGGGAGACAAAATTGACACTTCTCCAAGGACAGTTTCAACCCCTCTTCATGGAGCCGCTTCAAGACCTTCTCCAACCGCTGCTCATGTTCTTCCAAAGTCTTCCCGAACACAATAATATCATCTAGATCAGGGGTCAAAATTTGCACTCGCCAGCTCGCATTTTGCGAGTGCAAATCAAGCATGGGCGAGTGGAAATGCAGACGCAGGCAGCACGATAAATTAAATCGCACTGCATGCGCTGCATATTCCGGTGGCAGCCGTGGTTTTTTTTTCTGGCCGGCCGTTCCCCTCTGATTGGTCTGCGTGCCCTGATTGCCAGCCTCTCCACACTGTGAGTGATCACATGCTCAGGGCCAGCCAGTCTGCTTTTCTTTTTCACTTCCAGCTCACTGACTGGCCAATCAGCAGCCTCTAACTTTCTATGATGTAGCCGGCGTGCCCCTGTCTCTCGATGCTGCTATCACTACCGCTGTTTCAGCGAGACAGGTAAACACCTACTGATCCGGGAAGATTGCTCAGTGCAAAACTCCCAGATCAAAACTTCAAGATCAGTAAGAAGCTCAACTGGTCTCCCCAAACAGCGTCAGTGACCGCAGCATCGAGAAACAAAGGTCACGCTGGGTACAGTGTGTAAACGAGGGGTGTGGAACATACGGCAAAATCAACTGGTCTTCAGAGCGCAACAGGAGGGGGGGTGCAAATTCCCTCTCCCGCGGCACTTTTACTGGACCTCACTGCTGCACACTGGATCATCCTTCAAGCTGTGCCCCTTATCTTCCAGGCACAGCGTGATGGAGAATCCCCGGCGTGCATCAGCGAGCAAGGGAAGCAGGGATAATCCCTGCCCCGGATTCAATTACTCAATGTCAGGTTTAAGGGGGGTGAATTAAAGGAGGGGAGAGAGAAATTTTAAGGAGGGGGGAGAAATTAGCTAAAGAGGGGGGGAACTGAATTAAAGGAGGGGGAGAGAGAAATGAATTAAAGGAGGGGGGAGAGAAATGAATTAAAGGAGGGGAGAGAGAAATGAATTAAAGGAGGGGGAGAGAAATGAATTAAAGGAGGGGGAGAGAGAAATGAATTAAAGGAGGGGGAGAGAGAAATGAATTAAAGGAGGGGGGAGAGTAATGAATTAAAGGAGGGGAGGGAGAAATGAATTAAAGGAGGGGGAGAGAGAAATTAATTAAAGGAGGGGGAGAGAGAAATGAATTAAAGGAGGGGGGAGAGAGAAATGAATTAAAGGAGGGGAGAGAGAAATGAATTAAAGGAGGGGGAGAGAGAAATGAATTAAAGGATGGGGGAGAGTAATGAATTAAAGGAGGGGGAGAGAGAAATGAATTAAAGGAGGGGGAGAGTAATGAATTAAAGGAGGGGGGAGAGAGAAATGAATTAAAGGAGGGGGAGAGAGAAATGAATTAAAGGAGGGGGGAGAGTAATGAATTAACCCTTTCGCTGCTGAGGCTTTTCACACCTCTGTGCTGAGGTCATTTTTACCAGTTTTGCTCATCATGTTTAAAGGCTTATTTTAGTATATGACCCAGACATATTATATATCGTTCTTTCCGTCAGACTTGGCAGAATAATAATATGTCATTATTATAAGTATACGTCATGACCTGTCTGTATATTATAACAAAAACTGCAATAAAATATGAATTTTCAACAATTTACAACGTGTAAAGTGTATTTTTTTCACATTTTAACATGCGAGCAATTGCGGTTATATTTTGTATGGGGTGCGCTTGTTAAAAAAAATAGAAATGGGGTCTCGTTACATTTTTTTTTGGGGAAAATTACGCGATTTTTAACAAACGCACCGCATACAAAAATCGTTAGTGCAGCATCATTGTTCACATTATAATTGAAATGGGAACAATATTGCTGCATTAACAAACCAAAAAAAAAAAAAAACTTGTTTATTTATTTTTTTATAATTTTGTTTTAAATATTTTTTTATTTTTATTTTTAATTTTTATTTTTTTTAAAAAACTTTTTTCACAGTCGTGTTTGGTATCGTTGGAACGGCCATGCTCTGGCCGATCCAACAGTACCAAACCTTAACCCCTAGCTGCCACGGATCGGGAGATAGGGGGTTCATTGGAACCCCCTATCTCCACCGTTGGTGGCAGCTAGGGGTTAACTGCACGATGACGCCAGTCCTCAGGAGGAGTTCCCGGAGGCTTGGCCGACATCCAAGATGTCGGCCAGCTCCGGGAAAGGATCACGAACCGGCGCTTTCCAGCGCCGATTCGTGATCCGGCTCCCCAGGGGTTAATGACAGCCACCGTTTGGAAGAGCAGGCTGTGCCCTTCCAAGCGGTGCCTGTATTGACTCCCTGCTCCCCGGCGATCGGGAGGGAGAGAGGTCCGAAGGATGACATCTAATGACATCTAATGTCCCCGCCGGGCTCCCGAGTGCTGGGCTGACATCCAAGATGTCAGCCTGCACCGGGGGGGCACAGCAATCCGCCGGAATCCGGCGGATTGCTGCCTCCTGTGCTCGGACGCGCTGAGCGCGTCCGTAGCACAGGAGAACCACTTGGCTGGACGCGCTGAGCGCGTCCATAGCAGCCAAGTGGTTAAAGGAGGGGGGAGAGAGAAATGAATTAAAGGAGGGGAGAGAGAAATGAATTAAAGGAGGGGGAGAGAGAAATGAATTAAAGGAGGGGGAGAGTAATGAATTAAAGGAGGGGGAGAGTAATGAATTAAAGGAGGGGGGAGAGAGAAATGAATTAAAGGAGGGGGAGAGAGAAATGAATTAAAGGAGGGGGAGAGAGAAATGAATTAAAGGAGGGGGGAGAGAGAAATGAATTAAAGGAGGGGGAGAGAGAGAAATGAATTAAAGGAGGGGGAGAGAGAAATGAATTAAAGGAGGGGGAGAGAGAAATGAATTAAAGGAGGGGGGAGAGAAATGAATTAAAGGAGGGGAGAGAGAAATGAATTAAAGGAGGGGAGAGAGAAATTAATTAAAGGAGGGGGAGAGAAATGAATTAAAGGAGGGGGAGAGAAATGAATTAAAGGAGGGGAGAGAGAAATGAATTAAAGGAGGGGGAGAGAAATTAATTAAAGGAGGGGGAGAGTAATGGATTAAAGGAGGGGGAGAGTAATGAATTAAAGGAGGGGAGAGAGAAATGAATTAAAGGAGGGGGAGAGAAATGAATTAAAGGAGGGGGAGAGAGAAATGAATTAAAGGAGGGGGGAGAGAAATGAATTAAAGGAAGGGGAGAGAGAAATGAATTAAATGAGGGGGGAGAGAGAAAGAATTAAAGGAGGGGGAGGGAGAAATTAATTAAAGGGGGCCCTTGGCAGATAAAAGGTTCCCCACCCCTGGTGTAAACTATCCGCACCCAGAAGTGACGCCAGAACCAGCACCACTGCTACAACTACCTTGAGTCATAATTGGTGAAATGGTGGCGTAGGCGTTTGAGGTTATGCTAAATAAATCTATAAAGAAAGAGATGGCTGATATGGAAGGAGCAAAGAAGAAAAAAATGGGGATGAAGTATCGCACACGAATATTAATGGATTCATCTGTATTAGCATCCAAGGGGGAAACCAGACCCTGGGATCTTCTAACTTCTATTGATAATCTGGCATATGAATAATGAAGAGAGAGTATTAGGTTCCCCTTGATATATCAGATGCATAAACCCCAAATTAATTTGGTCCTAAAAACTGTTGGAGAGGAGTCTGTACTAAATGGAAGATATTACTTGGGTATACATGTATCTGATGCCTGGGTATCTGGGGTCTTGGTCTGGGTAATAATGTTATTTATTTTTGTAACTTTATTCTGAATAAAACATAACAGTGTAATTTCATAAGATAATTTAAGAAGGTGTGTTTAGGGGTGGAGTTAAGGGCAGAGTAGGTGGGGCAACTGGTGGCGAGTAACTCTTAAGCTCTGGCTAGTACCATGGGACTTGAAATTTTGAGCCCTGATCTAGATACACCAACACTTCTATCAAGTTCATATCCCCGACTGTCTTCTCCATTAAACGTTGGAACGTGGCGGGAGCCCCCGTAAGGCCTTGAGGCATTCTGTTGAACTCGAAGAACCCCAGTGGGCAGATGAACGCAGTCTTCTCTTTGTCGTCAGGATGCATTGGTTTCTGATGATACCCACTTCGCAGGTCTAGTACACTAAACCATTTTGCTCCAGACAAACACTGTAGGGCATCTTCTATCCGAGGAGTGGCATATTGATCCGGAATGGTCCTCTGATTTAGCGTGCGATAATCTATACATAAACAGAACCATTCTTCTTTCGAACCATCACTATTGGAGAAGCATAAGGACTCCTGGACTCTTGAATCACCTTAGTCCTCTGTAGTTCATTTAGCTGTTCTTGTAGATCATCCAAGTCTCCCAGTGGAACTCGTCTTGACCTTTCTCGAAATGGCTTATCCTCTTGTAGTCGAATGCGATGTTCACTACTCTTAGCTAATCCCACGTCGAACTCATCCTTCGAGAACAAGTCCTTCCATTTTAGAATCTGGGACTGAAGTCGTTTCTTCCATTCAGGCGAGATGGGAGCATTGTTAGGATAGAACCGTTCAGCTAGAATCTCTTTATTCACTCCCCCCCTAAATCGGTAGGGGAGAGAGGCGTAACAGAAGCCACTTGTCCGATGGGCATTCGTGCTTTCAGGACCACTGGAGAATCAGACACATTACACACACTAACTGAAACTCTTTCCCGTGTCCGTTTCAAAACTCTTATAGAGATTATTTTAGGGATTACTTCTACTCCGGCCTCATTCCCATGACTGAGATCAGTTTCCAGTACCACATAAGGACCCGGTTGTGATCTGTTCAACTTGACTGAAGCCCGGAAACTCGCCACTTCTCCTGATTGCAGAACTTTCTCTGTTCCTCCCAATCTCCACAGATGCCCCACTTCGGCAGGTGCTCTCTGTTCTTCGACCATTCGTTGATAGACCGGACGTAACATTGGATGTACTCCTCTGGTAGAACCTTCTTCCATCACTATGGGAGTCAGAAGACGTCTCACCAGATCAGTATTCGTCCCCACTATCATAGAACTTCTGCTGGCCCCTGAAGGGCGAGGACACACAATGGCCAATGCATCACAACCTCCAGACTGTCCGATGACCTCGGATCCAATTTCTAACTTCACCTGTAGATATCCATCATAGGGAAGCTTCTCAGTACTGATACCCCAGATCTCAAGGTCTTTTAATCCCTTTAAAGGTATGTGCTTCAAGTGTTTCTCGTAGAAGTCTCGATAGATTAACGTCACTTGAGCACCGGAGTCTAACAGAGCTTTAGTGTAGACTCCCTCTACTTGGATTGGAACGATGGGAGAAGGACCTATCAGCTGGTCAGGAAACTTGTTCGTAGCCGCAGGAGGTATAGACCCAGTTCGCTGTACCCTAGCCTTCTTCCTGACTCATGGAGGTTTTGGGTGTGCATTGCTTTCCCATGACATAGGACCAGATACTAAGGGAGTAACTCTTTCAGTACTGGTAGGCTCAGCATTTGGCAAGGATCCGGGCCCTCTCGGCCTTTCGGTTCTGGCTTGAAATTTGGAGCGGCTTTCAACCATTGGGCACCCAGTTCGCTCCTTCACTTGGGCCCTCTGGCGTTTCCCGCCTGTGAGGTAGGTAGCAGCCCTTCCAAGGCCTTTAGGAACTCTTCCACTCTTTTTACTTCAGGCCTTTGGTTTTTACACTGTGCTCGGAAATGACCCATTTCCCCACAACTGAAACATCTCTTCTTTGAAGATGGAGGCGCACTTGCTCGTGGTGATTCGGTTGAAGGACCCTGGCCAGACGCCACAGCAACTCCCGTTGTCCGCATGTCCGTGAGGAACCTCTGCATATCGGTCTGTGTCGTGTCTCTGCCACCTTCAAAAGCACTCGGCACAGGTCCATGTGCGCCTGTTCCAGTTCAGCTTGAGCTTCTTGCACCTTCTTAACGGTCTTTTGTATCTCACTATATGCCGGAATGGTTGACTCTTTTGCAGCACTCTCTGTGGATATAGGAACAACCAGATTCTCTTGTCTGTCAACTTCGGATCCATAGGCATCCAACGAATCATCTTCAGTCTGCAAATATTCGTTATGCCTCACGGGTTGTGCGTAAGCTCTTTCTCCTCTCCTTAAGAATTTTTCTTCCAGCAGAGCCTCTTCCTCTCTAACAGCTCGAATCAGTTCCAGGTATTTCAATCCTCGGTTACCTTCTCTGGTTTTCAGCTGTAACATCACAGGATCTAGAGGTTGAGCGCCCCTCAATATCTGCTGCATTCGGATTTTATCTATTGTGGCCGGTTCGGCCCCTTTCTTAAGAAGTATCTGGTGCAGAATCTTATCCAGGCGCCTCATATATTCAGTCATTTTCTCACCTTTTCGCTGGTAGGTGTGTTCGTACTGGTACATGAGCTCAGCAGCCTTTTCTGTTCGCCCAAAGACTTCCTGTAATATATTTAGGTAATCTAAAGCAGTGCAGTCTTGCTTACTCAACTTCAGGTTTCTGACAGCCTCTGACGCAGGTCCCTTTAGGCTCTCAGTAATTCTTTGCTTCTTCTGCACTTCAGGGACGTCCCACTCATCCAGAGCCTGCATCGCCTGTTCTACCCATTCTTCAAAGGTTTCTTCTCCCGCCGGAGTCGGTACGTTTCCTGTAAAATTCCTCAACCTTCGATAACCAAAATTAGTGTGTGGAGGGCTTGTTCTTTGACATTTAGCCAGCAAATCTCCGATAGCCACTATAAATTCAGGCCCGATCATGACCAGCGGACTGGGCGCAGGAACGTTTGCGGGATCGCCACCTGGCGCACTTGGCTGAATCAGTTGAACTTCCACATCGTCTGTCAGCTTTACACTCGCGCCCTGAAAACACACTGGAACACCCTTTCTCCACTCAAAAAGAACATATGTGTGAGAAGTATCTGGGTTCGCTTTAATGTCCAGAATTAACCCCCGATGATCTGGTGTCAGCGCGCCCACGGCCCGGCGAATCTGATCTTCTGCCCAAGTGTCTGCAGGAATGTCCATGACTAGCTTAACCCTATCTGGCTATTGTGCTCCTCACACCATTTGGCAGCAGTGTCTGGATCCATAATTAACCCTTTGATTGCGGTATCTACAGAGACTGGAATCCCGGACGAGGCCCCACGTGTAGCGCTCACTCCCGGACGAGCCGCTGAATAAACCTCGGGTTAGTCTCACCGCACTAGGAAATAACTATACACCAGCACTGTTGTGGATTTTTATGTATTATATTCTTTACTGATCCCAATAAAGCAGCATATATTACGTATATACGGTATTTAAATGACAAGCATTCGTAACGCGGGAAAAACACACGGCGGCAAAGTAACGGATAACCCCCTCAGTTCTGGAGTGTAAGTCCCGTGAATAATAGCTCAAAAATGTGTATGTGTATTGTCTCGGGTACCCGGGTACTGTATTCAACTGGCCAGTGAATGAAACAAAGCAATCTTCGACTTGTCACGTTGGGGTCCTGTGGATTTAAAAAATACTACAGCGTGCGTTTCTTATTTGGGAACTGCGGCCTGGGAGGCCTCTCACCCATCCGATAGATGAACTGTCCAGCACCCAATCAAGGATCTTCTCCGCTGTGTACTGGGACTCTGTGCCACTGGATCCGCTCCTTGCTTGTCGAATCTCCGCAACTGGAACAACGATCCACTGCCTGCACTCCCAATCGATCAGCGCGGTCTCCTTACTCGGGTTCCAGCTGGAACCAGCTTGTCATCCAGACCTCTCAGCGCTGCGTAGGTAGATCTCAGCACGGTCACTGTCCCGATCTCCAGCGCCAGTGAGGCAGCGCCTGTACTCCGGCCTGGTCGCGATCCTTAACAGTTCTCACATGTGTCCTCCACCTTTCACCGCTCCGCTCACTCTGAACATGCCTTCCACGAGGCTGCTGATCTCCTTCCTCCTCCTCCACTCCCTTCCTGTCCTCAAGCAAAGCATGATGGTGGGTGTAGTTCAGTTTTTGTCCAGCATAGTCCTTTATGTCTCTGTCTCCCTCTGGTGGCCATAATAATTAAATGCAGCAGAACACAGTCTTTAAAGCAGCGCTACACATGCATAGCCATGTACTTCAGATACAAACTCATACATAGCGCCTTTATACACAGTCACATACACACACATCCCTTTTAGGGAAGTAACTGGAGGGAGGTTCAGAAACTAGGCTATCCCCAGACTTTTTAGTTGGCATCACAAACTATTGGGTCCATTTATGTCAATATAAATGTTATTTATAAAGAGCAATTTCTAGCAAACATTTATTATAGTTTAGAGACTCCTTGCTTCAAGCTTTATTGCTTTACAGCGCTGTTATACACCTGCATGGGACCAAAATGGGGACAATCCCTTAAACAGGGACATTTAGAAGATATGCACCCAGATACCCAGGCACACACTCCGACATACACACACGCACAAAAGGACACATACACAGCTATATACACACCCATATACACACTAGATACTTACACAGATACAGAGAGCTTGGACAGTATACACACTGTAGAGGTATATAGATTTTGAGTGTATCCAGGAATCATTGTCAAGTTAACTCCAGAAGCTGGATGCATCAAAGTTAACCCTTTTGCTTCTGAGCTAATTTTCAAAAAAAAATTCTTTTGACATTTAAACCATATTTGAAGTTATGTTTTATTGTAGGACCCAGAGAAATTGTATATCGTGTTTTTCAGCAGACTCGGCAGATTCAAAATCTATCATCACAATGTGTAAATGGCATGCGACCTCAAAAAAGTGTAAATTTAGATTCAGATTTCAATTATTTTCTCCATGTAAATTTATTTTCTCACATGTTTTCATCCAAAGCGTTGTGGTTATATATTTGAAGGGGTACCTGTATTGAAAACAACTCAGAAATTGAGAACCTGTTACTGAATTTTTCAAAAGAAATACACAATTTTAACCAAATTTTAAAAAAAACATAAAAAAAATTCTGGATATCTTTAGAATTATTAAAAAGGCCATACTTGGACCTTTCCGATGACACATAAAATGACCATGTAGGAAGTATACAATCAGAGACACAGGGGTTCGAATGTTTGAAGGTTCCCTGTATCACCTACAATGGGATTGCAGTTGGGGGGGGTGGGGGGTGGGTGCAATTTCCCCTGTGCCTCCTCTCTGAATCTGCCAGTGCTTTAAAGGTTCATTTGCAGATGTATTCGAGTTGAATGGTCAAATCCCGAAATTTAAATAGGTTGAGTGTGGCACAAACAAAACCTAATAAAGCACAGGAAAAACCCAATGTGGCTCCATCACTTTGGCAAACATATACACAAATTCAAAGTGGAATAAAAACATGCAAGTCCACTGAAAACTGCCAAAATCAGAAACTCCATAATGCTGAGCATTGACCATGAAGCCAGCCCCATTATAAGGCACATGCTTTAGAGAATATCAAGACCAATCCAATTAACACTGTATGGATCACCTTTGTTCGGATCACAGAGGACAGAGATCCTGTGTCTGCAGTCCAGAACAAAGTACCCAAAGCAAGATAATGGATGTGAACAAAACTGCCACGTGTCTTGAACAAGCTGTACACAGAACGAAGTCTTCAAAGTCGCAAAATTAGATGTCTTATATAGAATATAGGTGAATTTACCATGAAGTGAAAAGTACTACAGGATTCACGGTTGTGAGATTGTGCATGCAGTCATCTTGATTCCTGCAGCAAGTGTCAGGCTATAGTGTTTAGTGCTGCCACCGGTGCCAGCTTTTCTCCTGAAGGTTATGCCCACTGGTGGTTCTCTCACATATTAGAGCAATGCATAGCAGCTTTGGAGAGTCTTTTCACATTATGGACAACTCCAATTGTGCACACAATGATCCATTTTTTAAAATGTCAACCATTGAAACTAGACCTGTAATGATTTCTTTTTTTAAAATTTTTATTTCACAATTTTTATTTTGTAACATGTCATCAGGCAATCAAATATTACAAAGGGCCTCGCAGGACCGCACAAGGTCAGCTAGGAGAACACAGCATTAGAAAAATAATAACAAAAACACACTGCAAAACCAAATGCATGAATGCAAGACACATACAGGGTTATTCAAAGAGATCCAAATTGCTTGAGAAAGGTAACCGAACGCTGAAAATCAGTGTTCGGTTACCTTTCTTGGCCATTCGGCTATCCAGAGAGCAGGCAATTTGCCAAATCCTGGCGAATTGCCTGAACATACGGTGCCTGTTCGGTGCCTGTTCGAGGGCAGTGAAAACCCCATGAAAAAGCACTGCTTCGGCTATTCAGAGAACACAAACCAGCAGTGAAAGGTTCCCGAAATGCCCTGCCATTCGGTGGTATAATTCGGCAAGTTTATTCAGGAGAATCCCATAGGCTTCAATGTTAAAAATATTCCCGTTTTAATTCAATATCTAATAAACCGTTCATTACTTTCATTACTCTGCAGTAAAGAGTCTCTTTATTTATAGATTTTTTAGTATATTTTAAGCATTTTTTTTTTTAATTTTACTTATTTTTTCTGTAACAGCCCTCTTTATTATCATTCCCTGGACTTCATATGCAAATTTCAGATATTTTCGCTCAGTAGTTTCTTTGCAAACAGTGTTTTACTTTTCAAACATTCATGCAAACTGTTTTTCTAATTTATTCACTTCACTCTGTCTGCGGTCTCGGCTTTTTCTGGCGGCTTCGCTGCGGGTGATCGGCTCCTGCTCGGGTTTTTCCGTGGTTTTCGGCAGGTTAATCCATATGTTTTTGAGGGTTTTCGGCGTGCATTCGCTGGGTTTTGCGGTTAGTTTTCGTCGTGTTTGCGGCAGCTTTTCCCTGCAATTCGGGGACCCTGTGGTGTTTGCTGAATACACCGCAGGGTCACCGAAATGGGATTGGCAAAAGGAACCAAATTGAAGAGAACGAAAAGTCACCGAACGTGCGGTGACTTTTCGAATCTCTTTGAATTACCCTGATAGTGTGGCAGGGTGTATCCAAAAAAGGGAGGCGGGGGAGGGGAAACACACCAAAAAGTGTCCCAGGACCCAGAAAAAAAAAAAGAATAAAAAATAATAAAAATGAAAAGAAGGAAAAAAAAAAAAGGGGGTGGCAAGGCCATATATGTGACATTCCTGGCTCACTCCTGAAGATCCAGAGGACCGTAGGAGGCCATGGAAATGAGCAGGTCACAAGGCCGGGGCATTCGAGGGCCAGGTGTGGCAGGCAGAGCCATGGTGGCCGCCACAATGGCACTCCCCGAATAGGCCCCAAACGCCAAAGAAAATAAAAATAAATAAAATAAAAAATAAAAAATGGGGGGGGGGAAAGAAAAATAAGGGGGAAAGGGGTCTGCAGCACAAGGTGGTGTGTAAAGAGGAAGGGGAGAAAGAAAAACAGGGGCATGAAAATTGGGGACAACAAAAAAATCACACTTAGCTAAGAGACACTCAAAAACACACTACATTATATAACCGAAAAACATCTTCAAAGCCTTCCCTGAATGGGGGGTCTCATCAAAAAATTAAAATGAAATATAAAGGCCATCAGAGGAGTCAGTAGAAAGAGAAATAAAAACAACATGGGGAGGACGCGTCTTAGAGAAGTCAGGTCCGCACTCAAAAATGAGGCAGTGCAGTTGGTTGTTCCCAGCCCATGTCCCGAGATGGGAGGAACTGCACAGTAGATAGGGTAGTGCAGAATACTCATCCAGGGTCACCCATCATTCCATGGACAGACATCACTCCTGCAGCCAGCGGAACCGGGATCCCAAATGACTCCAGAAGGGGCCAGGCCGCCTCGACGGTGCTGATCAAAGTGTACAACATTCCCCTTGGCAATCAGCAGCGAGCCTCCCACCCCCCAGCGATATCTCAGGCCATGCTCTCGGAGGAGAGCAGCAACAGTTCGAAACTTGCGGCGGGACATGAGGGTCACAAAAGGCACATCATGAAATAACAGGAGGGAGGCCCCCTCGAAAGAAATAGCCGTGTTGAGCGGGACCGACGCCATCATTTTGGCCTTCAACTGCACATCAGCAGCAATGGCGATAATGTCACGAGGGGCAGTCTCAGGGGCAGCTGCAGCCTTGCGAATCCACATTGCAGCAACAAAAACATCCCCCACTTCCAGAGAGAGACTCAAATGAGTAGCCAGCCTATTAACAAAGGGAAGAAGTGAGGTAGTAGGTATCTCCTCCGGTATCCCTTCGGATACGGATGTGTCGGCGGCGGTGATGCGCTTCCAGCGTTTCCACCGCCCGAGAAAGTGTGTCTACCTGTGATCGCAAGGCCACTACGTCTGCCGTCTGAAGGGAGTGGGACTCCGCAAGTCCAGCCACCTGTGCACCAGTAGTAGCAGGTCTGCAGGACCGCCATATCCTTCTGCACTCCTCCGAGATCCGTGTGCCATTGTGCGCGTAGGTCAGTGAAAAAAGGCCTTTAAGTCACCTTTAGTGGCCAGTTGGTCATCTCCCTTGAGGTACAGAGTAGAGCAGGGGGGGGGGGGGTACAGACCAGAGACCCGTGCAGGGACGCAGGAGAGGATGCACCCGCAGACACATCTGAGCCCTCATCCAACACTTCTGGAATCCCAGCAGGTAAGTTCAGCGAAGTAGCGCCGTCCACATGTGGCATACCACCAAGAGACGTAGGAATGTCTTGCTGGCCGGGGTCCCCCTGCAGAGGGGCTTTTTTAACAGACCTCATCCCCATCCCAGAATGTAAAAAGGCAGTGGAATCAAGGAAGCCCAGGGTCGCACTCCACACCAGCGGATCCAGAACAGGGGCCCAGGATTTAAATCCAGGAAGTCCGGAGCAACTCCACAGGGTTCAAAAATGGCCGCTGAAAGTAGGCCGCAAGCAGGGGTCCAGAGCACAGTCCGGGTGCAAATAAAGCCAGAAGTCAGCAGCCTCACCTCGCAGCATCTGCTCCCCACCACCAGGGCGTGAGATCTTGCACAGAAGGTCCCAGGAGCAACGAGGAAACACCAGAAAGCGGGTAATATAGAGAGGTCAGCAGAGGAGCTCCTCAAGACGCGTCCGATCCTGTCAGCAGTTGGCTCCGTCCCCAGTGTAATGATTTCTATCTTCAGAACTTGAAAGTGATAACAATTGAAGCCTCACAGCTTGAAACTGTATCCTTACTCATCATTAAAGCACTTTAATTATCCTGTATCCAACTTGTTTAGCCTTCCCAATCCACTATACCTCCTCTTTGTGTGTCATTAAGTTTTCTACATTATTTTTTGATTAATATTCATATTTTATTAGTAAGAGAGTGATTCGGATTTTTCTGAAGTCTGTTTGACTTCCTGTGCAACTTTGCATCCTAAAGGAGTCATGGACCCAACAGAACCTGGTTGAATCCTTCAGAAAATGTTGAGGAAAAAGCATTTGAAAAACCTTGTTTTCTCTGTAAATGTCATGTCATGGTAGTGCTACGTTTGCCTTTGAGGGCTGCTATTCTACTCATGGTTTGAATACATAATTTGATAGTGAATATCTGACCCCCCCAGTTTAGAAGTTAAGGCTATCAGGGTTATTCAGAGAGCGTGAAAAGCAGGAGAATGACTAGAGAATGAAAAATTCTAGGACAAAATAGCCAAACCAGAAAAATTCTCCCTTTCATCTCACTTTCCAAATCGGCTATTTTGACCTAGAATTTTTCATTCTCCAGTCATTCTCTTGCTTTTCACGCTATCTGAATAATCCTGTATGTCTTTACACAGGGGCTGTCATGTATTACATTTTCCAGTCTAGGGCCACATGATGTCAGGATTACATTATTTAGAACAAACATAAAATGTGTTTAAAACTTTTAATTACTCATTATATAATGATTTTCAAATTATGTGTTGACAGGAACAGTATATATCATCCAACGCTGCCACTTAGAAATATCATCCAGCAACCCGAAAGTAAGTGTTCTGTATATAGCAACCCTTTGCTGCATTTTCTTTTTTACAGTAAGAAAAGTTAAAGGGACACTCTATACACCCTGAGCACATTAGCATTATTTAAGTGGCCAGGCTGTATGAATTGCTCTGCACGCTGACATTTATCTCCGCAAGCGCTCGCAGCAGTGAGTGCTTGGGAAGACAGCAGCCGTGCGCTGGTATTGCGCATGTATCTCCAACCCGTCTGTCTGTGCAAGTGCTTACATATTATGTGTGCAAAAATTACGCATTTTACACAAGACATGCAATTATCTTATCTTATGTATGAAAGTTATGCAAGCTATGCAGTTTGTGTAACATGCTACAGGGTCTTCTGCACTGTTGAAGCCTTGGAACTGAAGTGTAGGTGGAGCTCAGTGACGCTGGAGAAATTTGCACTCATGGTTTGGGGGTGACAGTAAAGGCCAAAAAGGTGCCGTCCCTGGCGTATTCCCGTGAGTCCATGAGGACCAAGGGAGGCCATGGGAGATAAACGGCACCAGGCCTGGACAATTGAGTGCTAAGCTGGGCACCAGGCCGTGGCAGTGCTACAAGATATCCCGAACATGCCCAAAAAAAGAAAAAAGGGGGGCACAGAGTCACATACAATTTGTTCGGTCTCCAGGTTAATATTAGTTAAGCTCTTTTGTTTTGGTAAGTCCACCTAGTGGTCATTTTAAGAAACTGCAGGCAATTTAGAAACCAGGAAGTAAACAGCTCTTAGAAATCCAGGAAGTGTGAGTTACATCATGGCTGTAATGTGGTGAGCAGAGCCGCGTTCAATACCTCAGCCGCTGCAAGTGCTAAGTTATCAACTTGCCATTGAACGCCGTTCAACCGCTCAGCACTCAGCAGTGCTAACCTAGCACTTGCAGCGACCCGAGGAGATGCTTCGTGTTGCTGAGTGTGACGTATTAAAGATGGCCACCGCCATGAAGCAAGTAACAATGCCGTACAACAAGATGGCGGCCGCCATGAAGCAAGTAATAATTCCGTACAGCAATGTTAATTTTGAGGTTTTTGTTCACCAAAGCACAAAATATTTATTTATTATTTCCCCCTGCACATAGACATATATTACAGTTCAATTTATATATTGTTTCAGAAGTAAACATAACGTTTATTCATTAAAAACTATCATTTGTGGTGTGTGCATACAAAACGGAATTGTGCTGACTGCTTCTCTTTATTATATTTTGTCCGAGTGATCCGAAAAACCATCTGAATTTTTCAATAAGAAATCGGCCATTTTGGATTCAAAATTTGCATCCAAAGCGTTCAATGACCCTGCTGCAGCAAACTGAATTGCTGCGCTGCAACAATTCAGCAGCTGCTGAGGTATTGAACGGGCCTCAGATGAACAGTCCTGAATGGACAATCTCCATTAACCTTGTCTTTGAGCATCCTGAAGAGCAATAGCTGTAAGTTTATTTACCTTATCTGCTTCCATCAACACATATTGCGGTTTCTAATGTGTAGAGTGGATGTAATGTTGCCATTTAAATACAAAGAAAAACATATGATAACATGCTATGTACAGTATATCGTTATTAGTCTCATATGATGTCCAGATGTGTGTAATGACAACAGTATTTCTGTATATATTTGGTTGTATTTGAACTTGTATAGTTAGAAACTAATTGCACATTATAATTCTTTTATTTTAGTTTCACTATAATCCATCGTAGAGTTTATGATTTTTCTTCAATAAAGATTGGAATTGAAACTTAACTTCTTCGTGACTCTATGATAGATGAAGTTTAGCTATACTGTCCTCCCTCCACGTATCACTTTTGCGAAGTTTGACAGCCAGCTAAACTTCATCTATCATAGAGTCACGAATAAGTTAAGTTTCAATTCCAATCTTTATTGAAGAAAAATCATAAACTCTACGATGGATTATAGTGAAACTAAAATAATAGAATTATAATGTGCAATTAGTTTCTAACTATACAAGTTCAAATACAACCAAATATATACAGGAATACTGTTGTCATTACACACATCTGGACATCATATGAGACTATTAACGATATACTGTACATAGCAAAACATATGATAACATGCTATGTATTTAAATGGCAACATTACATCCACTCTACACATTAGAAACAGCAATATGTGTTGATGGAAGCAGATAAGGTAAATAAACTTACAGCTATTGCTCTTCAGGATGCTCAAAGACAAGGTTAATGGAGATTGTCCATTCAGGACTGTTCATCTGCTCACCACATTACAGCCATGAGGTAACACATTTCCTGGTTTTCCAAGAGCTGTTTACTTCCTGGTTTCTAAATTGCCTGCAGTTTCTTAAAATGACCACTAGGTGGATTTACCAAAACAAAAGAGCTTACCGTATATACTCGGGTATAAGCCGACCCGTGTATAAGCCGACCCCCCTACTTTTTCCCAAAAAACCTGTGAAAACTTATTGACTCGCGTATAAGCCTAAGTGGGATATTGCCCCAGCTCACACATGGATTTGCCCCAGCTCACACATGGATATTGCCCCAGCTCACACATGGATATTGCCCCAGCTCACACATGAATTTGCCCCAGCTCATGGATTTGCCCCAGCTCATGGATATGCCACAGCTCATGGATATGCCCCAGCTCATGGATTTGCCCCAGCTCATGGATTTGCCCCAGCTCATGGATATGCCCCAGCTCATGGATATGCCCCAGTTCATGGATATGCCCCAGCTCATGGATTTGCCCCAGCTCATGGATTTGCCCCAGCTCATGGATATGCCCCAGCTCATGGATTTGCCCCAGCTCATGGATATGCCCCAGCTCATGGATTTGCCCCAGCTCATGGATTTGCCCCAGCTCATGGATATGCCCCAGCTCATGGATTTGCCCCAGCTCATGGATTTGCCCCAGCTCTCACCTGGATATTGCCCCAGCGGCAGCCAGCTCTCACATGGATACAGGGGTCCGTCCGTGTTGAAGGGGATGCGGCTGCGTGCGTGCGCAGGTCACGCGGTCCGGCCAGTCAGGTGGTACAGAGACTCAGTACCACCTGATTAGCCGGATCACGTGACCGGCTGCGCCTGCACGCAGCCGCATCCCCATCAACACGGACAGACTCTGTGTTCAGGACCTTGACTCGGGTATAAGCCGAATCGCGGTTTTTTGACTCAAAATCTGAGTCAAAAAACTCGGCTTATACCCGAGTATATACGGTAACTGATATTAACCTGGAGACAGAACACAATGGTTAGAAAAAACAGGCCATCAAGATGGGGGGTAAAAAAAAAAAAAAAAAGACCACTTATGAAAATAGTTGTGCAGATGCAAGCAGCCATCTGCACAATTATTTAAGGGTAGAAAAGGGGATTTTGTTTTTTGTTAGCATGTTCCTTTAAATAAAGCTGTTACACAATGTTTCATGATATAAAGATATAAATGACACCTGGAAACTCAAAATTAAATATTGGCTTTTGGGTGGTCTTTTAGAGGCTAACCCGGTTTTTGTTGATCTGCAGTTACAAAGAAATAATGGTGGGAAATAAAATATATGTTCCAGTAAAATACATTACCCTATAGTTGTGGATTGAGACAATTTACATAAATTTTTCGTTTTAGTGAGTCTGAGGTGGGTGCACCATTGCAGTCATGTATTCATACATAATATGAGTATTGTTCGTGAAATAAAATCCTAAATATAAGCCAAGAAATATTTCTGTTTATAATATGTTTAAAATTATATGATCTTTTCTTAGTCTCCTCAGCACCTGTTATCATTCTAAATGATCTGCATCGAAAGTCTGAATTATACTCAAAAGCCCTAAAGAAGCCTAAATTTATTCAACAGCAAGTAGAAATAAGTGAGTGTATTGAAATAATTACACAGAATAAAAGTCTATACAGAATAAAAATCCAAAGTGTTACAGTTTGGACATTAAAGTATAAATGATATAGTATGGGTAAATCAGATAATGTATATAGATAGAGTAATGTATGAAAAATACTCAATTTTTAATTCTGGTGATATAGTTAACTACCTACAGTATATGTTATAGTTTAGACCAGGGGTCAGCAACTTTCCTCTCCAGATGTTTTGGAAATACATTTCCTAAGTGGCTCAGCAAAGCTAATGAGTGACTGAGCATCATACAAGTTGTGGTTGCAAAATATCTGAAGGGTCGTGGTTGCTGACCCATGGTTTAGACTTTTATGGATGACCAAATGCATTTTCTCTATATTCCACAGTATGGGTATGTGATTTCAATTTCATATTGAGGTAATTTATTAAACATTCTAAATCTATTTGAATAGTATTACACGCCAGATTTAGGTTTCAGTGGTCCATTTTCAAGAGTTTCCTTCTAGACCCTTTAAATATTTAGACTATCAGGGTTATTCAAAGAGCTCCGAATTGCTGGCAAAAGGTAACCAAACGCTGAAATTCAGCATTCGGTTACCTTTCCTGGCCATTCAGCTATCCAGAGAGCATGCAGTTCGCCAAATGTTGGCAAATTGCCTGCACATACGGTGCCTCTTCGTTGCCTGTTCGAGGGCAGTGAAATCCCCATAGAAAAGCAATGCTATTCAGAGAACAAAAACCAGCACTGAAAAGTTGCCGAATTGCCCTGCCATTCGGTGGTTTCATTCGACAGGTTTATTCAAGAGAATCCCATAGGCTTCAATGTTAAAAAATATTCCCGTTTTAATTCAATATCTAATAAACCGTTGATTAAAATATTCTGCAGTAAAAAGTCTCTTTATTTGTAGATTTTTTTAGGATCTGTTAGGCATTTTTTGCGAAAAAAATTTTGTGTTTTTTTTAAATCGTTTTTTCTATAACAGCCCTTTTTATTATCATTCATTGGATCTTATATGTAAATTTCTTTGCAAACAGCGTCTCACTTTTCAAACATTCAAGTGTACTGTTCGTTTTTTTTTTCACTCCATTCGTCTGCGGTGTCCGCTTTTTCCGGCGGCTGCTCTGCGCTGTGATCAGCTCCTGCTTGGGTTTCTCCGGCGTGTTCGGCGGGATTAATCCAGATGTTTTTGCCGGTTTCGGTGTGCGTTCACACTGGTTTTGCGGGGAGTTTTCAGCAGGTTTGTTGGGACTTTTCCCTGCACTACGACGGCCCTGTGGTGCTTGCTAAATACACCGCAGGGTCGCCGAACTGGGATCGCCAAATCGCACTGAATTGAAGAGAACGAAAAGTCACCGAACGTGGGGTGACTTTTCGATTCTCTTTGAATAACCCTGTATGTTACACCCTACTAGACAATATCCATCCACCTATAACCTTTAACTACCTATAAATCCTCACTATCTACAACTCCCCACTACCTATAATCACCAACTACCTCTGCTACCTTTAGTGTCTGATTTAATTCCTTGACTATCAATAACCCCCAGCTACTTATACCCCCAATACCTAAACATATACAAAAGAGAGCCTAACACGACATTGGCTGATGATTTTAATCAATATTTCTAATTAAACCAATGAGAGATAGCTCCATTTTGGATTTTTGTTATTGGACAGTATTTTTTAAATGCAGTAAAGTAGGCCCGTGTCAGACGAACGCTCTGATCGCGCCCGTGTTGCCGCACAGTTTAACGTCCGTTGTAGCATAAAATTATGATCAATAGAGACCCACACACGAAGTACATCCGCACAGAAGTGAGGACGCACAACGCACCGGACGCAATTTAGGCTAGGGTCAGACTGAGGCAGTGCGAACGCGCGTTCTGGCGCACATAATCACGGCCGCACTAGCAGCAGATGCCGGGCAATGACAGCCAATATACGAAGTACGGTCGCACAAAAGTCCGGCCGCGCAACGCAAGTGGAAAATGAACGCATTTTTTCGAGAACGTTAAACCGCTGGTACTGACGTACAGAGTGCGCTGCGGCCGCATAGCAGCGTGTGTGCGTGATTAGGAGATGTCAGACGCTGCTAGTGTGCGGCCAACATAACGTTCAAACAGCCGGATTTCCCTAGACTTCTTTTCACCCCATCGTCATGAAATACGTCCAGAATTGCGCATCGTCTGACCACTTAAGCGTATTCCGTGAAAAAATGCGTGCGCACGCATCGACGTACATTTTGACGGTGGCCGCAGAAAATGCGCTCATCTGTCCCTAGCCTTAGGCAAGAACGTCAAACCGCTAGGACGGACACAAAGTGCGCCACCTCTGCATAGCTTTGTGTGTGAGCGATGGAACGTAGTCAGACTGACTGCATTTTTGACATCCAGCATTTGACGGACAAAATGATTTTTCATATCACGTATCAATTTCTTTCATTTTATATAGTCAAAAAAAGTCAGTCAAAAAAACGGACTGTGTGGTGTCTACAGTATCAGTACGTCAGTTGTGCACAGACGCACAGTGTGCTCAGAATGCGTTCGCCTGACATTAGCCTAAGAGTATCCCATTTTAGCTGCTCTCTGACCTGCTGAGTATAAAAAAAATCAAGCAAATTCTGAAAGCCAAACACCAAGTACTTGTTCTATGATTGGTTGACTTTATTAAGTTATTAAAAAACATGTTTTTATTCAGTATTGGACATTAGAATCAAAGCATTTGAGCTCCTTCGAAGCCAGAGATCCTCAGCATCTTTCAGTTTGCAATTTGTGTGTGATTGTATATTTAGAGTGATGTTACTGGTGTGTTTGCACTGCAATATCATGCTATAAAATGTTTTATGCTGTTCCGTTTCTTTACCCATGATAATTACATTCAGCTCATGCACATTTTGCAAATTCTGTTCATACATACAGGGTAATTCAAAGGAGATCCGAATTGCTTGAGAAAGGTAACCGAACGCTGAAAATCAGCGATCGGTTACCTTTCTTGGCCGCTTGGCTATCCAGAGAGCAGGCAATACGCCAAATCCTGGCGTATTGCATGCACATACGGTGCCTGTTCGAGGACAGTGAAATCCCCATGAAAAAGCACTGCTTCGGCTATTCAGAGAACTCAAACCAGCAGTGAAAGGTTCCCGAAATGCCCTGCCATTCGGTGGTTTCATGCGGCAGATTTATTCAGGCGAATCCCATAGGCTTCAATGTTAAAAATATTCCCGTTTTAATTCAATATCTAATGAACCATTCATTATAGAATTCTGTAGTAAAGAGTCTCTTTATTTATAGAATATTTTAAGCATTTTTTTTTTTTTTTTAAAGTCCGATTTTTTTTAAGTTTACTTATTTTTTCTGTAACAGCCCTTTTTATTATCATTCCCTGGACCTCATATGTAAATTTCAGACATTTTCGCTCAGTAGTTTCTTTGCAAACAGCGTTTCACTTTTCAAACATTCATGCAAACTGTTTTCCTAATTTATTCACTTCACTCGTCTGCGGTCTCGGCTTTTTCCGGAGGCTGCGCTGTGTGTGATCGGCTCCTGCTCGGGTTTTTCCGTGGTTTGCAGCAGGTTAATCCAGATGTTTTTGCAGGTTTTCGGCATGCATTCGCCGGGTTTTACGGTTAGTTTTCGTTGCGTTTGCGGCAGCTTTTCCCTGCCATTCGGGGACCCTGTGGTGCTTGCTGAATACACCGCAGGGTCACCGAAATGGGATCGGCAAAACGAACCGAAGAGAACGAAAAGTCACTGTAGCGGAATGCGTGTTGTCCGCCTGCGGGTGTGCTCCTATCTGCGTACCCCCACTGCGCTTACCGCTGGCCCGACTACCGAGTGGCACGGCACTCGGCGTCTCGTGCGGCCTGGAGTGACCCTGGGGAAGGGTTAGCGGGCTGTGGAGGGGACCCCTGCGTGAAACCAGCCCGACCACTGAGCAACACGGCACTCAGCGTCTCGAGCAGCTGGTTCACTGACCTTGTTAGAGAATGAAACGTCTGCGGAACGGCCGTTCGGTCGAGGGAATCGGATTCCCCTCGGATGGAGTTCGGAACTCCCTTCGGGTACTATTCGGATCTTATGGTGATCGGATTCCCCTTCGAGTAAAATTCGGATCTCACCCGGTAGAATGGCGCTCGATAGGCCGATGCGCGGGAGACACGCCGCGCCTTCGGATCGGATGCGGAAACCGAAGCGTGGCCGAATATTCTTACGGTCGATGCCCGTCTGGTGCACCTCTGTCCTGATCCGAGCTCCAGGCACAGGGTGTTCGGTTCGGATCTCAATCTGCCGCACTCTGAAGACCGCGCTGGATCTCAGAAATACGGCCGAAAATAAAGGACACCAGGCGGAGCTGAATGCACTAGATAATCTGGCTTTATAAATATATGTGGTGTGTAAAAATAAACAATACCACAGAGTCAGAACAATGGGAATCCCTGCCCGCCCCCACAAGTCCCATTGGCCCTCGCTGGCAGGAGGCACCCGGGACCCGATTCGTATTGGCGGTACGAATCGGGGAGTTGCCGATTCGGGACCGGATGGTCCGAATCGACCATTTTACGATTCGACCGGATGGTCCGAATCGGCCATTTTACGATTCGACCGGATGGTCCGAATCGGCCATTTTACGATCCGATCGACTCGACCGGATCCACGAGGCGCTGGGAAAATGGCGGCGAGCAAGGCACACAAAGGGATTTACATACATTTCGCAATACACATACGGGGACACTTTTATTACACCACACACAAAACCACATCTAAATAAAATAACTTGCGGAACACCGCGGGTGCAACGGCACCTAAGAGTCTATGGAAGAAACCACGTCACCACGAACCGCCCCTGGCTGAGGGTGTTGGGCCATTCCGTGACACTCCTCCCCCTTCCCAAGGTCCGACGCACCCGGTTGGACCCCAACGGGTCGTACCGGGGTAGTCGGTGCTCCCAAATCCCCCGGTTCCCGGGCCGACTGCCGCGATAACCCATCCGCGTTACCGTTTTGCGACCCGGGCCGGTATTGAATGGTAAAGTTAAAGGGTTGGAGAGCCAGGCTCCACCGCAACAGGCGGCCATTTTCCCCCGCCACTCGGTTGAGCCACACCAGGGGGTTATGGTCGGTCATCACGGTGAAGGACCGACCGTAGACATAGGGTTGGAGCTTCCGTAGGGCCCAGACCAAGGCCAGACACTCCTTCTCCACCGCAGCATACCCCACCTCCCGTGGTAACAGCTTCCGGCTGATGAACGCCACCGGATGATCCCCCCCGTCGTCCCCCACTTGACTTAGGACAGCTCCCAGTCCGAACATTGAAGCGTCTGTATGGACAACAAAACGTTTGTTATAGTTGGGAGCTGCTAGCAGGGGAGCTTGGGTCAGGGCGGCCTTCAGTTGCTGGAAGGCCTGTTCACACTCCGGGGACCACAGGACTTGGCGGGGCAGGGATTTCTTCGTCAAGTCGGTCAGGGGTTTGGCCAGGTCACTGTAATGGGGTACAAACTTCCTGTAGTACCCCGCGGTGCCCAGGAAGGCGAGGACCTGGGTCTTGGTCACAGGGGTGGGCCAGTCTAGGATGGCTTCTACCTTGGCGGGCTCTGGCCGTTGTATCCCGCAACCCACCCGGTGGCCCAGGTACTGCACTTCGGCCATCCCCACCTTGCATTTCTCGGGCTTAAGAGTCAGGTTGGCGTCCCTAATCCGGCCCAAGACCGTCCCTACGTGGTCAAGGTGTTCCTCCCAGGTCTGGCTATAGATGGCTATGTCATCCAGGTATGCGCAAGCGAATCCCTGGAGGCCATCGAGGAGGCGATCGATTAACCGCTGGAAGGTAGCAGGGGCGTTCTTCATCCCGAACGGCATGACTCGAAATTGGTACAAGCCGAACGGGGTGATGAAGGCCGACTTCGGGGTCGCCTCCTCGGCAAGGGGAATCTGCCAGTACCCCTTGCACAGATCGACCGTGGTCAGAAAATGACCCCGGGAGATCTGATCTAGCAACTCGTCGACTCGGGGCATGGGATAAGCGTCTGTAATGGTACAGTCATTTATCCGCCGATAGTCGACGCAGAACCTGGTGGTGCCGTCTTTCTTGGGCACCAGGACCACGGGCGACGCCCATGGACTGGCTGACGGTTCAATGACCCCCAGCTCCAACATCTCCCGGATCTCGGCCCGCATGGATTCGCGGACCGCTTCCGGGAGTCGGTAGGCAGGCTGCCGAAGGGGTCTCTGACCGGGGGTGTCCACTTGATGAACGGCCTGATCAGTGTATCCCGGGAGAGCCGAGAAAATCCCCCGGTAGTCGTGGAGCAACTGCCGCGCCTGCGCCTGCTTTTCAGGCCCTAACTCCTCCCCCAGCTGCACCTGATCTACCCCGGAAGGCTGCTTGGCTATCCCAGGAAGTTCTACCAAAGGGAATGGTTCCGTCTCCTCGGCAGCCGGCGCGCATATGGCGTCCACCGTCTCCGGGCGTTCATGGTAGGCCTTCAGCATGTTGACGTGGAACGTCCGCTGGATTCTGGTGTCTGCGCAGCTAACAACCACATAGGTGGTATCCCCCAGTTGGGTTACCACCCTGTAGGGGCCTTGCCAGGCCGCCTGCAGCTTGTTCTGCCGCTGTGGCTTCAACACCAGAACCTTCTGCCCCACGAGGAACGAGCGACTGCAAGCAGCGCGATCGTACCACGTCTTCTGCTGAGCCTGGGCCGTTTCCATGTTCCCTTGTACGAACCCCGCGAGTTCTGCCAAGCGCTCCCGGAGCTTCAAGACATAACTCAATACAGGAACCCCATCTTCCTCCTGTTCCCCCTCCCACTGAGCCCTAACCAAATCCAGGGGCCCCCTCACCTGGCGCCCATATAACAGCTCAAAGGGAGAGTATCCGGTGGATTCCTGAGGAACCTCCCGGTAGGCGAACAGTAAGTGGGGTAGATACTTCTCCCAATCCTTCCCTTCGTGCGCGAAGGCCCGGATGAGCTGTTTCAGGGTCCCATTAAACCGCTCGCACAGCCCATTTGTCTGGGGGTGATATGGGGCGCTGTGCAGCGCCTTAACACCACAGAGACGCCAGAGCTGCTGGGTGAGCTCAGCGGTGAACTGGGTACCCTGATCGGACAGGATTTCCCGGGGAAACCCCACCCTCGTGAACACCCGTAGGAGAGCGTCCGCTACGGTGTCTGCCTGGATGTTGGCCAAGGCCACAGCCTCGGGGTACCGGGTGGCATAATCCACTACGGTGAGTATGTACCTCTTACCGGTGGCACTGGGGCGTGGCAACGGCCCAATGATGTCGACCGCCACCCGGCTAAAGGGCTCCTGGATGATGGGCATGGGGTGCAGGGGCGCTTTCGGGTGATCCCCGGCCTTCCCAGTCTTTTGGCAAACCGGGCAGGTGCGGCAGTACTCGCGGGTGTCTTCGCTGAGGCGGGGCCAGAAGAACGCGCGCGCCAACCGGTGTCGAGTTTTCTTCTGCCCCAGGTGACCCGCAAGGGGAATATCGTGAGCCAGGCGCAGAAGTTCCCGTCTAGGGCCCTGGGGTACTACCATCTGCTTATGCGGAACCTGCTGCTTCTTGGACCCCTCCCTCGCGGTGTACCTGTAGAGAAGCCCATCCTCCCACTCTATGCTGTCAATTCTCTTGTCGTCCAGGCCTTGACCGGCCCGATCTCGGTAGCACTGTAGCGTAGGATCGGTCTGGGTCTGGTGGCGAAGCGTCTCCGGGGAGCTCCACGGGGAAGGGGGGTCAGGTGGGAAGGGAGGAGTCGGGATTCGTCTGGGTGTAGGAGGTCGGGGAGGTTTCGGTTGGGATCTCACCTGGGTCCCGATCGGAGTGCCCCTGTCGTGGCGTTGGCTCTGTTGCCTAGTGGTCACTGGGACGGCCGCATCTGTGGAGTAAGAAGAGACCAGCCGTCCCAAATCGTTACCGAGGAGCACCTCGGCCGGCAATTGATTTAACAACCCCACCCTCACCACTTTCTCCCCGGACCCCCAGTCTAGGTGGACGCGTGCCGTCCCAAGTCGAAGAACCTTCCCTCCGGCCACCCGCACTGCGATGGTGTTGTGCAGGCGGTCGTTCTGCTGGATCAAGTGGGGTCGTACCAGGGTGATAGTAGCCCCGGAGTCCCGGAGCCCCTCAGCAGCTCGCCCGTTTATCCACACCGCCTGGCGGTGATGATGGCGGTTGTCGGCCGAGGCGGCTTGCACCGGGTCTGCCTCGTGTAGCCGCTCCCATTCTTCCGGGGCCTCCGGCCACGGGGTTTCGGTGTCGTAGCAATGGGCGGACGGTGAAGGTCTGGCGGGGGGTCGTGCCAAGTCCGGTCGGTTGGGGCAGTTCTGTTTGTAGTGCCCATCTTGGTTGCACCCGTAGCAACGGACGTTGGCCAAGTTGTTGGGCCGACTGGTGGGTCGTGCTGCCGGCGTCCGAACTGCCGGTGTTGGAGGTGGAGGGGCAGGTAGAGCGGGGCGGAAGGGCAGGGATCGCTCACCCCCGGTAACCTTCCGAGTGTCAGCATACTCGTCCGCCCAAACAGCCGCTTGCTGCACCGTTTGAGGCTTCTTATCTCGCACCCACTCCCGAATGGCGGAGGGGGTGTGCTCGAAGAACTGCTCGAGCAGCAGCAGCTGGGTAATGTCGGTCACCGTCTCCGCTTTGCTACCCAGGAACCAGGTGCGCAAGTCCCGCTGCAATCGGTGGGCCCACTCAACGTGGGTAGCGCCATTGGGCCGGCGAGAGTTCCTGAACTTCGCCCGGCTGGCTTCCGGGGTCACGGCGAACCGGCTCAGCAACGCTTGTTTCACGTGTGCGTAGTTGGTGGCCTCCTCGTCCGGCACCGTGCGGTAGGCCTCGGCTGCCCGACCGGTCAGCTTGCACGCCAGGATTCTCACCCAGTCGGCACGGTGTACCTCGTGCACTTGGCACAGGCGTTCGAAGTCCTGGAGGTAGCTCTCTATCTCGTCCTCCGTCTCTCGGAACTCCTTGAACGCCTGGAAAGGCACTTTACGGCCGGTGGACCGGTCCGAACGAGGGCTACTGTCCCGTTGGCTCCGCACCTCAGCCAGCCGTAGCTCGTGATCGCGCTCTTTTTCCCGCTCCCCGCGCTCCTTGTCCCGCTCCTCTTCCTGACAAATCTCCCGGATCAAGTTCTGCATGACAGCCTCCGATGGGGCCGCTCCGTAGAGGGCGGCCCGCTGCCGCACCTTCTGTTGGAAACCGTTTTCGTCGGACTCGGCGGGGACAGGTGCAGGTGCGGTGTCAGGGGGTAACACCGTGAACGCCGCCCCTTGGTCTAACCTCCGTAGCTCCTCAATCATAACGTCCCGGCTTTTGGAGCCCGGGGTGCCTCCCCGATTCTCTAACATGCCACGCAGGACGTCCCGCTTATAGGCGCCGTACTCGGCCATAGTGAGGGTCTCCTTGGGGTCTGCAGAGAGCTTATCCCACCGCTGCCACCAGTGTAGCGGAATGCGTGTTGTCCGCCTGCGGGTGTGCTCCTATCTGCGTACCCCCACTGCGCTTACCGCTGGCCCGACTACCGAGTGGCACGGCACTCGGCGTCTCGTGCGGCCTGGAGTGACCCTGGGGAAGGGTTAGCGGGCTGTGGAGGGGACCCCTGCGTGAAACCAGCCCGACCACTGAGCAACACGGCACTCAGCGTCTCGAGCAGCTGGTTCACTGACCTTGTTAGAGAATGAAACGTCTGCGGAACGGCCGTTCGGTCGAGGAATCGGATTCCCCTCGGATGGAGTTCGGAACTCCCTTCGGGTACTATTCGGATCTTATGGTGATCGGATCCCCTTCGAGTAAAATTCGGATCTCACCGGTAGAATGGCGCTCGATAGGCCGATGCGCGGGAGACACGCCGCGCCTTCGGATCGGATGCGGAAACCGAAGCGTGGCCGAATATTCTTACGGTCGATGCCCGTCTGGTGCACCTCTGTCCTGATCCGAGCTGCAGGCACAGGGTGTTCGGTTCGGATCTCAATCTGCCGCACTCTGAAGACCGCGCTGGATCTCAGAAATACGGCCGAAAATAAAGGACACCAGGCGGAGCTGAATGCACTAGATAATCTGGCTTTATTAAACACACCACATGTATTAAAAATAAACAATACCACAGAGTCAGAACAATGGGAATCCCTGCCCGCCCCCACAAGTCCCATTGGCCCTCGCTGGCAGGAGGCACCCGGGACCCGATTCGTATTGGCGGTACGAATCGGGGAGTTGCCGATTCGGGACCGGATGGTCCGAATCGACCATTTTACGATTCGACCGGATGGTCCGAATCGGCCATTTTCCGATCCGATCGACTCGACCGGATCCACGAGGCGCTGGGAAAATGGCGGCGAGCAAGGCACACAAAGGGATTTACATACATTTCGCAATACACATACGGGGACACTTTTATTACACCACACACAAAACCACATCTAAATAAAATAACTTGCGGAACACCGCGGGTGCAACGGCACCTAAGAGTTTATGGAAGAAACCACGTCACCACGAACCGCCCCTGGCTGAGGGTGTTGGGCCATTCCGTGACAGTCACCGAACGTGCGGTGACTTTTCAAATCTCTTTGAATTACCCTGTAAGTGTTAAAGCTCCGGCAGCTGATTGATTAGCCACCTTGTGCTTCACGTCTCGCTCATTGAGCCTCAGTGAGTCCCTATTCTTAAAAAGGGGTTATTTACTAACCTTCAAATTGGCCACGAAATTGCACCAAACAGCAAATTTCACTGTTCGTTGTAAATTAGTCTATTCACAAAGCTGTGAATTTGACAAATACAGGTGAATTGACAGCAAAATTCAGTGTAATACGCCACAATTTGGCTGCACCAAAATTGTCCCATAGAAGACTATCAGGGTTATTCAAAGAGAATCAAAAAGTCACTGTACATTTGATGAGTTTCCGTTCGCTTCAATTCGGCACAATTTGGCGATCCTATTTCGGCGACCCTGCGGTGTATTCAGCAAGCACCACAGGGTCCCTAAAGGACAAGGAAAACCCGTCGCAAACCCAACGAACACTCACCGCCAACCCGCCGAACACTCAAAGCAAACCCACAAAATCGCTGGATTAACCCTGCCGAACACGCCGGAGAAAGCCGAGCAGCCGCTGATCACAGCGCAGAGCAGCCGCCGGAAAAAGCCGACACCGCAGACGAATGGAGTGAAAGAAAAAAACAACAGTTCGCTTGAATGTTTGAAAAGTGAAACGCTGTTTGCAAAGAAACTACAGAACGAAAATGTCTGAAATTTACATAAGATCCAATGAATGATAATAAAAAGGGCTGTTACAAAAAAGAAAACTATTTTTGGAAAAAAATCCTGAAAAATGCCTAACAGATCCTAAAAAAAAAAATCTATACAAAAGAGACTTTTTACTGCAGAATATTATAATCAACGGTTTATTAGATATTGGATTAAAACAGGAATATTTTTAACATTGAAGCCTATGGGATTCACCTGAATAAATCTGCCGCATGAAACCACCGAACAGCAGGGCAATTCGGTAACTTTTCACTGCTGGATTTTGTTCTCTGAATAGACTAAGCATTGCTTCACTATGGGGGTTTCTCTGCCCTTGAACAAGCACCGAACAGGCAACGTATGTGCAGGCAATTCTCCAGGATTTGGCGAACTGCCTGCTCTCTGAATAGCCGAATGGCCAGGAAAGGTAACCGTACACTAAATTTCACTGCTCGGTTATCGTTCGGCCACAATTCGGATCTCTTTGAATAACCCTGTTAGTCTTCTATTCATAGAACGTCAAATTGCAACAAAATGCCCTGATTTCAGTGTTTCAACGTGACAGGTTTAAAACAAGTGAATCCCACAGGTTTCAATGTAAAAAAATTGAATATCTTTTATTTTTAAAAAAGACCACTTACTCTTTCCCTTTGTTTTTTTAAAAGAGCTTTTTTTATTTCTTTTTAACAGACATCTTTATTATGTTTTAAAGGATCTTTTGTATTATTTAGACACATTTGTATTACTTTTTATTGATTTAAACTTCTATATTAGGATTTTTTTTTTCTGTTTGTCAGAATTCACTGAGGCAATTTCGCCATAATTCGACAATTTTTGACAACGTCCGATAACTGCCTCAGCATCTCCATTTTCGACAAACTACGATAAATATTTGCTAAATAGTGAATTCACTGTATTTTCGGCGATATGGAATTGCCGAAGTGTGCCAACTTACTTTGTGAATAGACCTTATCGCAGCTTCATCATGAAGCCAATATCTTAGCGAATATTGATTTATTTATTTTTTTCAGCCATGGTCACCATGTGGGAAATTGTGACTTGAGTTCATCTCAACTTCAAGTTCATCATGAACTTGAGTTGGCCTCAGTTCATCGATCCTTCACCCCTTTTTTTTTTTTTTTTAGAAAGTATTTTACCAGGAAGGATACATTGAAATTTCTCTCTTTTTCAAGTATGTCCTGGGTGGCGAGTATGTACCGTGTCATGCCCAAGGACACTTACTGGAGAGGTGCTTTTGCAGGGATTTGAACCTGTGTCTCCACGGTTATAGAACAGTGATGTTACCTCTACTTCACCCAGCCGGTACTTAACCTTAAAGGTTAAAATTGGGTGGAGGTAAATGGAGGGTTTAAGCATTACCCCTCCTGACACTTGTTTTAATTTCTTAGATTCTTTTTAAACACATCCTAAATTCAGTTCCCTCCACACTAGTCCGAGCGTGACATGTTGCTGACTTCCACTAAGCTGCAGCATATGACAGCCAATCCAGTGGCTCTTAATGCTGAGCACCTCCTAAATCCTAAAGCAAAGCAAATAATGTGACCTTTTTTATTTTGGTTGCAGGTATGAAATATGACAAAGATGAAGATGCTTCTTCAGCTGATTATCATTCTTATGTGGAAGAAATGACAGATCGGGACTATATTGTTGTTGAAGGTAATAAAATTTCAATTCGGCATGGACTAAAATATTGACCTTTGTAGTGTTTTCTTTAATATCATGTTTTAGTCAGAATGAAAACACAAGACATGAAATCGTCAGGACAATAAAAATCAAGAGTAAATTTTTAGCAACAGCGTAACAATGCAGTATTTCAATACAGCCAAGCAGCGCATCAAGAATATAGCATATATAACAATTACCTGTTTTAGCAGACAGACAAAGGTGTACAAATTTTTCCTTACAAATGTACCCAAAACACAGTACAAGTATGCTTTAAATCAGTGGTTCTCAACCTGTGGACCCTCAAGACCGACAATTGTCCTAGGTCATTAAGTCGCGACCCAAAAATAATTGCATTTCTGAAACATTATGATTTATTCCACAAAACAACGTGTGCAACATTCTACAATGTATGCACTTTTTAAACAATTTTGTAAACAAACAGGGATTCTTTCCAAAAAGGATAGTGCAGTAATCACAGCACTAGTGAAAACGACAGGGTTTGCTCTAAAATAAACTAATTGAAATATATGAAATTAATTAGAACTTATTAAGAGCAAGAAGCATCCGCAGTTTCCCCATAAGTGTCTCAAAGTCTGTGGTGATGGTAGACAAAGCAACTCTAATTGAAATCACTACTGAATGAATAAAATATAAAAAAACTTAAACTCACCTGCTCCGCGCTCCCCCACCATCTGTCTCTGCCGCTGCGCACATTATTTTTTCGCAGCAGCCTGCCGTCCCTGAGCCTATGCAATTTGCATAGCTGAACGCTAGGCTAATCGCATAAGCTTAAGCTGGCCAAGAGATTGAGGTCTGCAGCGCGCCTGGCGCTGCCTACTTCCTTAACCTACGCTCTGCAGTGCCTCAGAGAGGGACTGAAGAACAATTGAATAGCTTGGACCAATGGGAAAGCACCATTGGTCCAAGCCATTCAAAAAACGCCTCCATGGGAGGCTGGCCTCCCATGAATTGATTGACGCAGGACAGTATTGTGACTGTCCTCGCCCTGCACAGTCAGTGGGTGTAGGGCTGAGCTCAGGGTATGCCTGTTCACGGTGTCGGCACCTCCTCCCTGCAGGTGGAGGTGGCAGTGCGTGGCTGCCTGGAGTGGGCGACGCAGATCCTGGGGAGCCCTGAGAGCAGACAGATCCTGGGGAGCCCTGAGAACAGACAGATCCTGGGGAGCACTGAACCTACGTAACCTGGGTATATCTGGCTCTGATACTAGTCAGTGCCTCACCAGCCACTGTCCTCACCGCACGTCCCTGGTATGCAGGGAGCCCAGGATCAGGAAGCAGTGTGTGATTCTGTTGAGAATTCTCAGTGTACTAGTTTTCTGCAGGGATTATCACATCAAGAGGAAGGCAGGAAAGGAAGAGGTCCAAAAATCCAAGCCAGAAGGTCATACACAGAATATCAAAATAACTTCAGGGGTCAGACAAGAGAGAGATCCAAACACAAGAGCCAGAGGTCATACACGGAATATCAGAACAATAATACAGCACGCAGGAACTAGGTAGAAATAGGTCTATCCTGATCCAAGGATCAAGGGAAATCCTGGCCCTACATATAGGGCTGAACAGGTCATGTGACCGCAAACCAATAAGCCCAACAGATGGCCTGCAGCCTGAAAATGAAAACAAACAGGAATCCCTGCTACCACCAGCAGGGGGCAGGGCCGAGATGTGACATAACCCCCTCCCTTACGGGTGACCTCCCGGGCACCCAAAGAAAGAAAACCTGGACGACGGCACGAAAACGGATATGACCAACTGTCACCAGTACCCATTAGGGTCCCACTCAGACTCAGAGTCGTCCGCATGCTGTCTGAAACGTTCCCGTCTATAAGGGTTCTCCTCGATCCTAGCCGAATGCTCCTTCCTGAACAATAACCCAAATGGCGACTTTACATAGCCCTCGGTAACAGGGCTACATTCTCGTACACGAGGGCCTGACAGTTTGAGTAACTCGGACCCAGAACAGAGTGTATCATCAGTCCCAGGTTGGCTACGTCTCCTGGGCCGAGATCTAGGAGTTATCTCCACACCACGGGACATAGAGATAGTAGAGGTACTGCCAGATCCGGTGACATTAGTCTTACCGAGATTTTACATTACATCCTACAGTGGAACCACTAGGCAGAGTGGACTTACTGTCCGCCCCAGAGACCGTGACCTTGCCATTGGACATGGGCTCAACTACCCTTCAGTTAGACATGACCCCGACCGATACAGTACAGGGTGTGTACGTGACTGGTAAACCCTCAGAACATGGGACATAGCCAGGACATGGTACAATTGGCACCACACCAGTCTTACACCTCTCCCCAGGAGGTGTATCTTGTGGATCATCCGAATCGTCAGACACTTCCAACAACCCTTGCAGAACATTAGGGTATCTCTGGAGCCCTTCCCAATGCGTCTCACGCATCAAAGATCCAGAGGGCGTCCGTATATATCCCTTAGGGGCACGACGTGATTTGGGGATCAAAGTACCCGTCAAGCCACCATCTTGTTGGATTTCCTCGAGATCTGTGCGGAGTAAGGCAGTCTCGGACTTAGAAGGGGGTGTAGCATCACTGGAACCAGAGCAGAGCGTGGAATTTTCGGAACCAGATTGGCTAGGGTTAGTCACCTTTCTCTGTCTCCTCTTTGAGTGAGACGTAGACTTGGTGACCACCTCACAAGGCTTGACAATGGTGGGGACAACACTGGACCCACTGTGGGACAAGGGCACAGTGGTCTCATGAGTAAATGTGCACACAGTTTCTTCTAAACTGACTACGGCCACAGCTGTCTCGCACAACACAGGGGCAGCTGTCTCGCACAACATTTGAGCAGTTGTCAGCTTGCCCGACTTGGGCACAACTGCCTTGCAGCTCACCATGGGCATGACTAGCGATTTACCTTTATAAACAGGCACGAAGGGCTCAGTGCCCACACTTGGCACGAAGGGCTCCTGGCCTAAAACAGTCGTGAATACAGCTTCCTCGAAGTTCAGCGTGGGCACGGCTGCCTCGCAGTAGGACATGAAGGGCTCTTGGCCCACAACAGGCATGACAGCAGGATCGGGCATGGCTGGCTTAGCATTGCCAGTGGAAACGGGCATGGCTGGCTTAGCATTGCCAGTGGAAACTGGCATGGCTGGCTTAGCATTTCCAGTGGAAATGGGCATGGCTGGCTTAGCATTGCCCGTGGAAACGGGCATGGCTGGCTTAGCATTGCCCGTGGAAACAGGCATGGCTGGCTTAGCATTGCCTGTGGAAACAGGCATGGCTGGCTTAGCATTGCCCGTGGAAACAGGCATGGCTGGCTTAGCATTGCCCGTGGAAACAGACATGGCTGGCTTAGCATTGCCCGTGGAAACAGGCATGGCTGGCTGCGTGCCAGTGGAAACAGACATGGCTGGCTGCGTGCCACTGGAAACAGACTTGACTGACATAGCATTGCCAACCACAGGCACTGCAGCCTCACTGTGGGACAAGGGCACAGTGATCACATGACTTGACAGACTTGAGGTGGCTATTCTGCCAGTCTGGATGCCTATGGAGAACACACCAGTACCTCCATAGCGATACATGGATACATGATTCCCCTGAGATCGCTTGACAGGTTTTAATACACAATTTTCAATAGTGTGGCTTGGATCTGCACAATAAAAGCAGAGACCATATAACCTGCATCTCTCCTGCTCAGACCTGGGTTTTCAAGTAGTGCAGGGTGGTGCTGCATCATTACCTGAAGCAGGTGATAAGCTCAGAGCCTCCATTAACCTCTGCAGCTCTTTCAACATAGCAAGAACCAAGTTCAATACTGCTTCATATATATGACACATACCTTCCAGCTTCTAGTATTGGGATCAGGATAATGTGACAGTGAGCCCCCTATAGGGTGATGGGGAGCCTTTAAGCTGCGGAGGTTGAAGCCTTTAGGGCAGGTATATGGTATAACAGGCAATGAATTATGAAGCTGCAGGACAGAACTAAATACAAACAGATACAGACTGATGATCCAGACACTCCCAGCCAGGAAGTACAGATAGAGCCCTGAGAACCACTCAACAGCAAATTGGCTTCGTGGCCAAATGCCTGCTGAGTGAAACAGCTTAAATTATAAACAGACAGAATATTCCTGAAGGGACAATGAATTTTGCAAGCTGCAGGGCAGCACTCAATACCAATACAATAGTAGAGACTGATGATCCAGACACTCCCAGCCAGGGAGTACAGATAAGGTCCGGAATACCACTCAACAGCAAATTGGCTTCGTGGCCAAATGCCTGCTGAGTGAAAGAGCTAAATAATAATACACAAACACAAGAATACCTGAAACAGACATAGAAACATAGAAAAATGTCGGCAGATAAGAACCTTTCGACCCATCTAGTCCGCCCAATTACATGGATACTTTACCTGGATTTATCTTTTGTTTAGGATAGCCTTATGCCTATCCCATGCCTGCTTAAATTCAATTACTGTTTTGGCCTCTACCACTTCAACTGGAAGACTGTTCCATGTATCCACCACCCTCTCAGTAAAATAATGCTTTCTGATGTTACTTTTAAACCTTTGCCCCTCTAATCTAAGAGACAAGACAGACAAGGTTAATACTAGAGAGGTCCAAAAATCCAAGCCAGAAGGTCATACACAGAATATCAAAATAACTTCAGGGGTCAGACAAGAGAGAGATCCAAACACAAGAGCCAGAGGTCATACACAGAATATCAGAACAATAATACAGCACGCAGGCACTAGGTAGAAATAGGTCTATCCTGATCCAAGGATCAAGGGAAATCCTGGCCCTACATATAGGGCTGAACAGGTCATGTGACCGCAAACCAATAAGCCCAACAGATGGCATGGAGCCTGAAAACGAAAACAAACAGGAATCCCTGCTACCACCAGCAGGGGGCAGGGCCGAGATGTGACATGAAGGCTTTGTTAGGTGTTGTTTGGCAAACTCTAATCTGGCCTTCCTGTTTTGGAGGCTCACCAATGGTTTACATCTTGTGGTGAACCCTCTGTATTCACTCTGGTGAAGTCTTCTCTTGATTGTTGACTTTGACACACATACACCTACCTCCTGGAGAGTGTTCTTGATCTGGCCAACTGTTGTGAAGGGTGTTTTCTTCACCAGGGAAAGAATTCTTCGGTCATCCACCACAGTTGTTTTCCGTGGTCTCACGGGTCTTTTGGTGTTGCTGAGCTCACCGGTGCGTTCCTTCTTTTTGAGAATGTTCCAATGTTGTTTTGGCCACACCTAATGTTCTTGCGATCTCTCTGATGGGTTTGTTTTGTTTCTTCAGCCTAATGATGACTTGCTTCACGGATAGTGACAGCTCTTTGGATCTCATCTTGAGAGTTGACAGCAACAGATTCCAAATGCAAATAGCACACTTGAAATTAACTTTGGGCCTTTTATCTGCACATTGTAATTGGGGTAATGAGGGAATATCACACACCTGGCCATGGAACAGCTGAGAAGCCAATTGTCCCATTACCTTTGCTCCTTTAACAAGTGGGAGGCACCTCTGCAAACTGCTGTAAGTCCTACAACGTTCGCCTGAGATGGATGTGCATACCATCAAATTAAAGCTGACAGCTGGTAGTTAAAGCACATTGTGTTTGTTTCATTCCAACTCCACTGTGGTGGTGTATAGAGCCAAAGATGTTAGAATTGTGTTGATGTCCCAATATTTCTGGACCTGACTGTAGATACAAGGACAGATGGACAAATACACAGGACACACAAATATAAATGGACAGACAGAATAACAGATATTCAGAAAGAAGGATGCATAAATAGGTAAAAGGACAGATTAACAAAATGACAGAGAAAAACAATCAAATTTACATAGGGAGCCCCCCTTACCCAACAGATTTTTGCACCACTTATTATTATTATTATTGTCGTCATTTATATAGCGCCAACAGTTTCCGCTGCACATTGTGCACAGTAGCTCATCATGGTGTTGGGAGTACAGAGCTGTTGCCAGTCACTGAGTCCCACCCCACACCTTCCCATTACAGATCCCCCCCACCTTGCAATTACAGAGTATCTTACCTGATGCATCGGGCCCCAGGTGGCACCTGGGAACATTCAGGAGGTATCCACGCTGCCTGGGACCCGCTGCTGCAGGTAAGATGCATCAGCGGGTCCCAGGCACTAGAGAAACCTGGAGGCACTTGCCCCGCGACCCAGTCCACACCTGGTCGCGACCCACAACTTGAGAAACACTGCTTTAAATCATCTGTCCAAGCAGATGAGAAAAGAAACAGTAAAACATATATATATATATATATATATATATAATCACACACACTCTAAAATAATAAAACAGAAACATGAACCGGGCTTTTTTTCTGCCTGCACTCACCGGTACTCAGTACTGTAACCTACCGGCAGGTCAGACGCTCCTCCGCTAGGATGCGGAGGACGTCTGCAGCCCATGGTGAAAGTTCCGCAGATCGACCAGGATCTAGGACTTCTCCCACAGGGAGATGACATCTTGGATATCCGCTCCACCTGTAGGACCTATCTCAGCCCACTGACGTCATCGCACATGGACTTGATGACATCAACTGTGGGATCTCCCTCCCGTCAGGCAGGGAATTCACTATCAGGTGTCCTTTGGATCCGTATAGGCTAGAGGGTCACACAAGGTGTCATTGGAAAGGCCAAAGCATGACCTTTCCAAAGTTACCACACATGACCAAGGTTTACGTAACATTAAAAAAAAATTAATAAATATATCATCCTTTTTTTCTTCTTTCTTTTTTTTTTCTCCCCTAATCCAGCACTATTGATCACTTTTCAATTATGAAGTAAACAATGATGCTGTACTGTGGCGTTCTGTGATACGCTCATATACACAACACCTTACTGTGAGTTTTATTGCTATGGAGCTCTGTGATATACTCCTACAAACCACACATTGCGCACTATTACAAACTTAACACTAGCGTTAGCTCTCAGATATGTGAGCGTTAACGCTAGCTTAAGTGAGTTTAGTGCATGCCCCTCATATTACATTCCAAACGCTAACTGGTTAATTGGGAATTGTGCTTGCTTCCACGAGGTTACTGTACTTTGCGCTCCCTATACTTAACATGGGGAGAGCAAAGAGTAATTAGCGTTAGGATTACAAAGTCCTAAAGCTAATTCCTTTTATTGCTACGCAGCTCTGGTACACTCAATCGCATTGCACAATACTGTGAGTTATATTGCTGTGGGTAGCAACATTTCATCTTTGGACCGACCCAGGCAACACAATGTCATGGCCTGGCTCTATACATTCGCTGCATGCTGCGGTGTGCCCCCTATTAGTTCATGCAAGCGTATGCCATCTTTTCATTGGCTGCTCGCTGTCTGATCCTTTATGATGCTTCATGTTCAGTACCCCCACCTTTTTCCTAGAAAAAAAAACATTGAACATAAGTATAAGTATTATACACTGAGCTACATAATTAGCAGAACCAAGTTACGTGTGTAGTTCAAGGATGACTCAGAGCGCCTTTGAGTCTACTACTGAGCCGCCTGCTGTTTTGTCGCAAAATCTGACCACCAAAACCAAATCTGAAAGTATTTTACTATAATTATTTTCCAGAGAGTAGTGTAGCTCCTCGAGCTTTCTGATTCTATTGACTTGGTCAATTCAATCAAAGACTGACGGAGGGGCCATCTGTTTCCAATACCTTGGTATCTGCTCTCCAGCTGCATGAAACAGGTGGATAGCCAGTGACTTAACATAGCAGTTCACGGAAACTGTGACAACACGAAGCAGGGCCATCTGTGGCGAAAGAGGCAAGTAGAAGGAAGTAATGTCATTAATATAGGAGAAGATAACTTCCCAATAGGTCACAATGATTGGGCAGACCCACCAAATATGTAAGAAGGTGCCTTCCTTGTAGTGTTTTCACTTCCTATCATGATATATTATCCTAATTTCAGCTGTTCTGCAATTATGGCTTTGTATACCTGGAAATTGCAATAGAATTCACAGGAATGTTCTACGAATCTGAGTATCACAGAGCTGCACTGCAATAAACCTCACAGTAATGTGTTATGTGATACCAGTTCTTTTATTGCAACATGTATTATAAATTTTGCTTTCACTCCCCCCCCATACTAATATGATCTTGTTCCCCCAAAAGCTTCATTAATTACTTTGGGTTGATTAATTAAAATAAAAATCCAGTAGTAAGCTGGATCCTGTAAAGCAGCATTGCCCAACCCGGGTCCTCAAGTACTGTACCTCTAACAGGTCAGGTTTTCCAGATATCTGAAGCACAGCACAGGTGATATGATTTGCTGCTCAGTGATTGCAGGATTCAGTCTGCTTTTCCAAAGTAATCCATACAATTTGTCATGTTAGGCATACCTGTTTGTTTTGTCTTGGTTTTATTCTAATGAAATTTCTCAATTTATTACAGAGAGTAAAGAAAATTATGCGACACTCCACTATGATTATGTGCCTCCGGACAGAGAACACGAAGATTTGGATTATGATGACGTGGTGATACCACATAGGCTTAATTAAGACCAAATGATTGGTCTTATAACTGGGATCGGTTTTTATATTTATATTGTACATATATTGTACTGATTGTCAATATTGTACAGCACCTTAGGCTCTAAAGAAAATACTTCAAACATGTTTCCAGGATGTCACATTGTCCTACATTAAGACATTTAAAGCAAGATTTGATTTTCAGCACATGAATATATTAAGTCCCTCTGACAGTACAGTACACTTAAAACTAATAGATACATAATAAATGTTGCTTGAGCCTGTTGACCTTTTTGAAGAAAAACCATTACAATGGATTTGGAAAAGAAAAATGTTATATTCAGTTCTGGTTATTTTTTTCTTGCAGATTTATGACATTATATCAACATCAAAACTAACACTTAAAAGTCTGTTTATTAATCAGTGGTGTCACAAGGGGGGTGTGGCCTGCACTCGGGTGACACCACCCTAAAAAAAATATATATATTTTTTTCCCTCAAAATATTTTACCAGGAATGATACATTGAGATTTCTCTCATTTTCAAGTATGTCCTGGGTAGGCAAGGCTTAGGCCGGCACTTTCAAGGGGGCAGCAAAAAAAGCTGCCACTATGCGTCCGGCGCCCGCAATACTCTAGTGCCCGGCGTGGGCGTGTTGACTGGCAGAGGCTGAAGCCGATTGGAAAATCTCGCGCAGCCTGCTGTGTGTGTACAAGCACTAGAGCTGGCTTCAAAAGTGGCAGCTGCTAGTGCAGCCTGCTCAAGTGCCTTGTACACACACAGCAGGCTTTGCGTTCACGAGATGTTCCTATCGGCCCCGTAAGCCAGCAGTGATCCCGGCTCCCGCTAAGCTCCTTCTTCACACTGACACCATACTTCACGTAATGTGCAGTCATACATGCTGCCTGAGGAGTGTGCAAGAGGAGCCTGGCTGGGAGAATTTGAGGAAATCTTATCCTAATGGATAATGGGAGCTGGGTGTGGGATTTCTGGGGACCTGGTAGTAGATCAGGGGATTAATTGGGACCTTATGCTAAAGGGGGTGGATGGGGTTTTGAAGATCTGGTGGTAATGGGAGTTGGGGGAGATTTATGGGGACCTGAATGTAATGGGAGTTGGAGGGTTAAGTAGACCTGGGGTAATGGGAGTTGGGTGGGATTTATGGGGACCTGGGTGGGATTTAAAGGGCCAAAATATAGTAAATATAAAACAAATTATATATATAAAATCCCCGGCTTTGTGGAAATGCTCACAGGAATTCCATATATTTAAGGCACATCACGTATAATACTCAGCCATCAAGCATCACCGATCACTCCAGAAAACCAGCTCCACTCCAGGATTGAAGGATCTGGATCGCACCACCGAAATGGCAACATAAAGATGATGATAATCAATTTAAATAGCACTCTTTATTACAACATAAATTAAAATCAATTTGGACATGAATATCCAACGTGTTTCGTCGTAGTAGTACAACTTTCTCAAGGTAAATGCCCATATGTCTGTTCATGTCTAGTTCTTCTTATAAATACCATTCTAGTGCCAATCCAGTTGATGCTCGTTACTTTCCCACACCTCAGGCATGTTAATCGTCTCTACCAGTTGCCTGTGAGTGACGTGCTCACTTTGATTTATAGAGATCTGGGGGGTATTGGGTGAGGATTTATAGGGACCTGGGAGTGATTTATGGAGATCTAGGGGAATGGGTGTTAGAAACATAGAAAAATGTCGGCAGATAAGAACCTTTCGGCCCATCTAGTCTGCCCAATTACATGGATACTTTACCTGGATTTATCTTTTGTTTAGGATAGCCTTATGCCTATCCCATGCTTGCTTAAATTCAATTAATGTTTTGGCCTCTACCACTTCAACTGGAAGACTGTTCCATGTATCCACCACCCTCTCAGTAAAATAATGCTTTCTGATGTTACTTTTAAACCTTTGGTGTTGGGGGGAACATATGGGTACTTGGGGTAATTGAGACAGTGGGGGTTTATTTTATGGTTAAGGAGGCCTCTGATTTTACGGGAATGGGGATTAGTGAAGATTGGGGGAAAAGTAGGTCTGGGGAAGGTGCGCCTCCAAATATGTGTGTGCTATGAGGAGGAACCCAAGGCAGAGACTTTGTCCCAGGGGCAATGGGGTCTAGATAGGTCCATGCCGGGAGCCCAACCACTGGGCCAACAGGGATTTGTCACAAAGGGCCCATTCCAAACAGGGAAACGGTAAGAGAGAAAGTGTCAGGTCCTAGAGGCCCTGGCCAGGGCCGGTGCAAGCATTTTTGTCTAGTCAGGCGAAGGTGCGTTTTGGTGCCCCCCCATCCGTGTCATGTCAAGCCAATCAGGATAGAGGTGCCATAATAATCTCTATATATGCACACATACATATATACATATATACACACTCTAGTGTCGCACCGATACCACTTTAAGACCGAGTACAAGTACCAATACTTTTTTTCAGGTATTCACCAATATCATGCCCACTCAGATACATATATACAGACCAGAACATGAACAGATAAATATATATATACACACAGAAACCTCAGACCAGAACATGTCCAGATATATATATACTAGTTGTAAAGCCTGCCCAGAGGGCAGTCTATTGTGGATATACTGCCCCTGCTCATGGATATTGCCCCAGCACGTGGATACTGCCCCAGCTCGTGGATACTGCCCCAGCTCGTGGATACTGCCCCAGCTCGTGGATATTGCCCCAGCACGTGGATACTGCCCCAGCACGTGGATATTGCCCCAGCATGTGGATATTGCCCCAGCTCGTGGATACTGCCCCAGCACGTGGATATTGCCCCAGCTCGTGGATACTGCCCCAGCACATGGATACTGCCCCAGCACGTGGATACTGCCACAGCACGTGGATACTGCCCCAGCACGTGGATATTGCCCCAGCACGTGGATACTGCCCCAGCTCGTGGATACTGCCCCCAGCTCGTGGATACTGCCCCCAGCTCGTGGATATTGCCCCAGCACGTGGATACTGCCCCAGCACGTGGATACTGCCCCAGCACGTGGATACTGCCCCAGCACGTGGATATCGCCCCAGCACGTGGATATCGCCCCAGCTCGTGGATACTGCCCAGCACGTGGATACTGCCCCAGCTCGTGGATATCGCCCCAGCACGTGGATACTGCCCCAGCACGTGGATACTGCCCCAGCTCGTGGATATCGCCCCAGCACGTGGATATTGCCCCAGCTCGTGGATATTGCCCCAGCTCGTGGATACTGCCCCAGCTCGTGGATATTGCCCCAGCTCGTGGATACTGCCCCAGCACGTGGATATTGCCCCAGCTCGTGGATATTGCCCCAGCACGTGGATACTGCCCCAGCACGTGGATATTGCCCCAGCTCGTGGATATTGCCCCAGCACGTGGATACTGCCCCAGCACGTGGATACTGCCCCAGCTCGTGGATATCGCCCCAGCACGTGGATACTGCCCCAGCTCGTGGATACTGCCCCAGCACGTGGATATCGCCCCAGCACGTGATACTGCCCCAGCTCGTGGATACTGCCCCAGCACGTGGATATCGCCCCAGCTCGTGGATATCGCCCCAGCACGTGGATACTGCCCCAGCACGTGGATACTGCCCCAACTCGTGGATATTGGCCCCCCAGCTCGTGGATACGGCCCCCCAGCTCGTGGATATTGGCCCCCCCGCTCGTGGATATGGCCCCCCGCTCGTGGATATGGCCCCCCGCTCGTGGATATGGCCCCCAGCTCGTGGATATACTCACCTACATCGGCCCTCCAGCGATGGCGGTCCCGCTTCCAGCGTCCTCTCTCTCTCTCCGTTGGTCGCCGGGATGACGTCACGGAAGCCTTTGACCCGGGGTCAAAGGCTTTCGTGACGTCATTCCGGCGAACAACGGAGAGAGAGAGGATGCTGCAAGCGGGACCGCCGATGTCGGTGAGTATGTTTTGGGAACCTCGGCCCTGATCCCCAGCGGTGACCTCCTCCGGCTGCCGCTGGCAGCTCGGCGGGCCTCTAGGCTTAGGCGAGTCCCCGGCTCGGCTGGGCCTGTAGGCCCAAACCGAGCCGGGGGCTCGCCTAAGCCTAGAGGCCCGCCGAGCAGCCAGCGGCAGCCGGAGGAGGTCTCCGCTGGAGCTCAGGGCCGATTTTGGGGTGTATTTTTTGGGAACTTCGGCCCCGATCCTCCAGCGGTGACCTTCTCCGGCTGCCGCTGGCTGATCGGCGGGCCTCTAGGCTTAGGCGAGTCCCCGGCTCGGCTGGGCCTGTAGGCCCAAACCGAGCCGGGGGCTCGCCTAAGCCTAGAGGCCCGCCGAGCAGCCAGCGGCAGCCGGAGGAGGTCTCCGCTGGAGCTCAGGGCCGATTTTGGGGTGTATTTTTTGGGAACTTCGGCCCCGATCCTCCAGCGGTGACCTTCTCCGGCTGCCGCTGGCTGCTCGGCGGGCCTCTAGGCTTAGGCGAGTCCCCGGCTCGGCTGGGCCTGTAGGCCCAAACCGAGCCGGGGGGTCGCCTAAGCCTAGAGGCCCGCCGAGCAGCCAGCGGCAGCCGGAGGAGGTCTCCGCTGGAGCTCAGGGCCGATTTTGGGGTGTATTTTTTGGGAACTTCGGCCCCGATCCTCCAGCGGTGACCTTCTCCGGCTGCCGCTGGCTGCTCGGCGGCCTCTAGGCTTAGGCGAGTCCCCGGCTCGGCTGGGCCTGTAGGCCCAAACCGAGCCGGGGGCTCGCCTAAGTCTTGAGGCCCGCCGAGCAGCCAGCGGCAGCCGAGGAGGTCTCCGCTGGAGCTCAGGGCCGATTTTGGGGTGTATTTTTTGGGAACTTCGGCCCCGATCCTCCAGCGGTGACCTTCTCCGGCTGCCGCTGGCTGCTCGGCGGGCCTCTAGGCTTAGGCGAGTCCCCGGCTCGGCTGGGCCTGTAGGCCCAAACCGAGCCGGGGGGTCGCCTAAGCCTAGAGGCCCGCCGAGCAGCCAGCGGCAGCCGGAGGAGGTCTCCGCTGGAGCTCAGGGCCGATTTTGGGGTGTATTTTTTGGGAACTTCGGCCCCGATCCTCCAGCGGTGACCTTCTCCGGCTGCCGCTGGCTGCTCGGCGGGCCTCTAGGCTTAGGCGAGTCCCCGGCTCGGCTGGGCCTGTAGGCCCAAACCGAGCCGGGGGCTCGCCTAAGCCTAGAGGCCCGCCGAGCAGCCAGCGGCAGCCGGAGGAGGTCTCCGCTGGAGCTCAGGGCCGATTTTTGGGTGTATTTTTTGGGAACTTCGGCCCCGATCCTCCAGCGGTGACCTTCTCCGGCTGCCGCTGGCTGCTCGGCGGGCCTCTAGGCTTAGGCGAGTCCCCGGCTCGGCTGGGCCTGTAGGCCCAAACCGAGCCGGGGGCTCGCCTAAGCCTAGAGGCCCGCCGAGCAGCCAGCGGCAGCCGGAGGAGGTCTCCGCTGGAGCTCAGGGCCGACTTATGGGGTTAAGTATGTTTTGGGAACTTCGGCCCCGATCCTCCAGCGGTGACCGGCTGCCGGCGGCCTGCTCGGCGGACCTCTAGGCTTAGGCGAGTCCCCGGCTCGGCTGGGCCTGTAGGCCCAAACCGAGCCGGGGGCTCGCCTGAGCCTGGAGGCCCGCGGCAGCCGGAGGACGGTCACCGCTGGAGGATCGGGGCATCTGGCCGTGTAAACACACGGGTAGCTGCGCACGGCTCGTGCCGTTTTTTTTTTTTTTCACGCGGCCGGCACGCGCAGCTACCTGTGTGTTTTAACGGCCGCTTTCAAATGTCCGTCGCGCATGCGCAGACGGCTTTTGGCGACGGACAGTTTTTAGCTTACTCAATTATAGTATAGATATATTGCCCCCAGCTCACATGGATATATTTGCCCCAGCTCACAAGGGTATATATATTGCCCCCAGCTCACATGGATATATATATATAGCCCCAGCTCACAAGGGTGTATTTGCCCCCAGCTCACATATGGATATATTTGCCCCATCTCACATATGGGTATATTTACCACAGCTCACACATGGGTATATATTTGTCCCCAGAGCTCACACATGGGTATATTTGCCCCAACTCACATATGGGTATATTTGCCCCAACTCACATATGGGTATATTTGTCCCAGCTCACACATGGGTATATTTGCCCCCTGCTCACATATGGGTATATTTGCCCCCAGAGCTCACACATGGATATATTTGCCCCCAGAGCTCACACATGGGTAAATTTGCCCCCAGCTCACATCATTCTTCCCCTCAATTCATTCTCCCCCTCAATTCCTCCACCCCTTCAATTCATTCTCCCTTCAATTCAATCTCCTTTAATTCATTTCATACCCCTGCTCACACGCGCACATCACCCCTGATCACACATCACCCCTGCTCACACACACACACACATCACCCCTGCTCACACACACACACATCACCCCGATCAGACATCACCCCTGCTCACACACACATCACCCCTGCTCACACACATATCACCCCTGCTCACACACATCACCCCTGCTCACACACACACACATCACCCCTGCTCACACACACACATCACCCCTGCTCACACACACATCACCCCTGCTCACACACACATCACCCCTGCTCACACACACATCACCCCTGCTCACACATCACCCCTGCTCACACATCACCCCTGCTCACACATCACCCCTGCTCACACATCACCCCTGCTCACACGCACACATCACCCCTGCTCACACATCACCCCTGCTCACACGCACACATCACCCCTGCTCACACGCAGACATCACCCCTGCTCACACGCGCACATCACCCCTGCTCAGACATCACCCCTGCTCAGACATCACCCCTGCTCAGACATCACCCCTGCTCACACACATCACCCCTGCTCACACACACATCACCCCTGCTCACACATCACCCCTGCTCACACACACACATCACCCCTGCTCACACATCACCCCTGCTCACACATCACCCCTGCTCACACACACACATCACCCCTGCTCACACACACACACATCACCCCTGCTCACACATCACCCCTGCTCACACACACACATCATCCCTGCTCACACACACACATCACCCCTGCTCACACAAACAAACATCACCCCTGCTCACACATCACCCCTGCTCACACACACATACATCACCCCTGCTCACACACACATACATCACCCCTGCTCACACACACATACATCACCCCTGCACACACACACATACATCACCCCTGCACACACACACCCACCCCCCATGCACACACACACCCACCCCCCATACTCACACCCACCCACCCCCATACTCACACCCACCTCCCCATGCTCACACACACCCAATGCTCTCATTCACCCATGCTCACACACACAGACACACACTCCATGCTTACACACCCACCTCCCCCATGCTCACCCCCATACTCACACCCCCTGCTTGCTACTTACCCTAGGATTCAAATCCCTGGCTGCCTCCATGGTTGCAGCTCAGCTGGTCTCTCTCCACTCCCCCCACCCTGCACGTGCTGGACACTTCCCGCACAGGAGCAGGGGAGGGAGGCTCTGCTAGCTGCTGTGAGGAGGAAGGGGGTGGATGGGCGGGGCCAGCATCTTCCCATGTGAGCTGTGGTCTGGCAGCCTCGTCTTCCTCCTCCTCTGCACCCCCCCCCCCGCAGGGCCTTTACTTCCGGTGCAGCGTGTGGGAGTGGGATCCCACACGCTGCCGAGTAAATGGGAAACCTTGTGCCCGATCCTTGCAAGGCCTCCGCTCGCTGGGTGGTCCAGATTTTTCCGCCCCTCAACTGGCAGAAAGCCAGAATAGTAAGGCAGCCGCCTGTGCTGCCTTACACTAGCGCCGGCCCTGGCCCTGGCGCCCCCTTTTCATGCCACATCCTGCATGCCCTATGCAGGTTCCAGGACTTTATATCAGACTGTACACATTCCTGGACTCTGACATTCTAACCCTGGAACCTCACCTGCCCTTCATCCTCCCTAATCAGTCCTGCATTTAAGGAAGTCACACCCTCTACCCTGGACTTCCTCATTGAAGTTTCAGACTGCAAGGACCTGTGTCAGAAAGCTCCCTGAACTTCCTAAGGATCTCCTGAAAACCTCTGATTCATCTTTCAAGGACTTTCCTGAAAACCTTCTGTTATATCTGGACATTCATTAATTTGCATACCGGTACCCCCCCCCCCATCCTGCTACCTTCTGCCCCCCATCTAGGATCCCCGTGCACCAGAACCATTTCCTGAACTCGACCATTCTATAACCGGCCTCTTGCCTGCAACCGTGACTCTGATATCTGTATTATTGTTTAGTGATATCTTTATTCATTGTCTGCCCCATGTGTTATTAGTAGATTCCTCGTGTCCATTTCTATTACACTCTAGCATCTGATCCCCATCTTGTTTCTCCTGCTTTCCTAAACCGCTCCCATATTCAGTTCTCCTTAATCTCCCTTCCCACAACTCTCAGCCATCCCTCTTGCTTTAACCTCCTTTACTGCATCTCCTCTCCTCCTCCTATAGCTATTCCCCTTTGTGCCTATAGTCTCCTCCAGTGTCTAGTTCAAATCTCCTTTTGTTTAGTTCATGTCTCTAAAGTTCTGTGTTTACTTTAAATAAAACCTTTAGTTACCCTGCAACCTGCCTATTCACTGCATCCTGGGCTCACAACCCACCTGCTACGTTAATCGCAGTCTGAACCCTGACAGACTGAGCAAGCAGATATCCCTCACTGTCTACGTGTTCCGACCCAGCCATGCTGTGTGTCTGCAAAATATTGAAGAAATCCCGCACAACATGGTGTATTAGGAATAGACCGATATATCGGTTTTGCCGTTTATCGGCTGCTTATTATTCAGAAAATTACTGATCGGCATTTTATTTGGACAAGCTGGCTCACTATAGCTGCGACACGCAAGATCCCACAGAACTGTGCGAATCCGGGGCTTCTCCCACATCAGGCTGTAAGCCCTCACTGCAGAACAGCCCCTGCTCACTGACCGTATTGTTCATGAGCGTGATGGCGACAGAAATGGGGCTTCCATCCCATCAGGCAGGGAATTCCCTATACAGGAGATGCAGGGTCTATTTCCTACAGCAGAGGTCAGCAACCTGGGCCCTCCAGATGTTTTGGAACTGCATTTCCCATGAGGCTCAACGAGAAGCTGAGCATCATGAGAAGCTGAGGGTCATATGAGGGATCTTTAAGAAAGCCAAAGACACAGTCTTATTGTTTGTAAAAATGAAAGCTTAAGTTTAAAAAAAATCGTATTAAATTGAATAAATGAAGTGAACGTGGTGTAAGGTTTAAATGTTAAACACATTGAGTTCATGGTATAATGTCAGATTTGTGCTGTTTTTTTCACAACTTTAAATTTGCAGAATGTCGGCCAGAAAAGCTGCCGATAATCCGTATCGCCCTGATAAAATGATATCGCTCTATCCCTAATAGAAATAGGTTATTCCATCAACAACAGAACAGATGTTTCGACCTCACATAGGTCTTTGTCAAAGTATGAATCACAGTTGTTCCCCTCCCCATTAAATGGTATAATAATATTGATATAGTAAAGACATTCAGGGTTATTCAAAGGGAATCAAAGTCACCGCACGTTCGGTGACTTTTTGTTCTCTTCAATTCGGTACGGTTTGGCGATCCCATTTCGGCGATCCTGCGGTGTATTCAGAAAGCACCACAGGGCCGCCGTAATGCAGGGAAAAGTTGCCGCAAACCCGCCAAAAACTCACCGCAAAACTAGGGTGAACGCACAATGAAACACTCAAAAAACATCTGGATTAACCCGCCGAAGAAACCCGAGCAGCAGCCAATCACAGCACAGAGCAGCCGCCGAAAAAACCCCACACCGCAGACGGAGGTGAAGAGAAAACAAAACAGTACGCATGTGTGTACGACCTCCAGAAGCCTCTCACCTTGGCTTGTAATGCCTCTCCTTATGGTCTGGGCGCTGTTCTTTCCCACATCCTACCGGATGGCTCTGAGAAACCGGTGGCCTTTGCCTCCAGATCCTTGACGAAGACAAAGAGCAATTACTCTCAAATTGATAAAGAGGCACTTTCATTGATATGGGCAATTCGGAAGTTTCACCTTTACCTGTATGGTAGAGAGTTTACCATTTTAACAGATCATAAACCGCTTCTTCAAATTTTTAGCCCTGACAAAGGAATCTCTCAGACAACTGCAGCCCGTCTCCAGCGCTACGCCCTGTTCTTGGGAGCATACAGCTACCGCATACAGTATCGAAGTAATGATGCCAATGCAAATGCAGATGCAATGTCCCGTCTCACAGAACTGCCTCTAGAGTCGACACCATCAGTCAAGAGTTGTCGGTACACCACCTCACACCTCCTTACTTCCAGAGAGATAGCAGCCCATACTGTGAAGGATACCCTTCTGACAAACGTGCGTACCTTTATACGAGACGGCTGGCCTGTGACGTTATCACAGGAACATGAACCTTACTACAGGAAGCGAATGGAATTGTTTGTGAAGGATAATTGTGTCTTATGGGGAGACCGAGTGGTCATTCCAAAAACCCTCCAGAGACACATCTTGGACTTGCTACATACTGGTCACCCTGGAACCACGCGGATGAAACAGAAAGCACGGGGCTATGTGTGGTGGCCGAACATAGATGCAGATATCACAGCATATGTCAATGCTTGTGTAGGATGTGCACAAACTGCCAGAGACCCTCCTCGAGGATGCATTCAACCCTGGACTTGGCCCACGGTTCCCTGGTTTCGCCTTCACTTGGATTTTGCGGGTCCCATAAGGAGACAAACCTTCTTGATTATAATTGATGCCCACTCAAAATGGCCAGAGGTCATTCCAGTTACCCAGCTGACTACAAAGGCAACAGTTGTCATATTATTGCATCTTTTTGCTTCGTTTGGGTATCCCAGGGAGATTGTCACAGATAATGGTGCCCAATTCACAAGTCAGGAGTTCCAGAGTTTTTTTACGGTCCATAATATCAAGCACAAATTAACCGCCCCCTATCACCCAGCCACCAATGGGCAAGCAGAGCGGTTTGTACAACCTTTCAAGAACTATTTCAAGGCCTCAGTAGCTGTGACTAGCCAGAGGTCCATATCGCCTCAGCAGTTGGACTCTTTCCTGTTTACTTACAGAACTACACCACATGACACCACTGGTACAACACCAGCTGAGCTTATGTTGGGAAGACAGCTATGGACTGCTTTTGACATGCTTCGCCCTTAGACCGTTCATGAACATGTATTACAATCCCAAGAAAAGATGGTAAAGTCCAAAGAGTCTCCTGTTTTTGCAACCCAGCAGGAGGTCTGGACTCGATCATATGGATCTGCCAACACTCGGTTGCTACCTGCTACCGTTGCAGAATCTTTGGGACCCAAGATGTACAGAGTCCACCTGGAAGATGGTTCCATTACCAGACGACATGTAGACCAGCTACGGTCTCGTTCACGGGTGCCTGAACCCTTGACGTCCCCAACCCTACGGGGTCCGGTGTCCACATCTAATGCGTCGGAGGACATCTGGAATGGTGTCTGGGTTGACTCGGAAACTTTGGACTCGTCTCCTGTGGGTATTTGTGACTCTGGTTCAGAGGTTCCCCCTGACCCCTCTGTACCCTTCTTGACCCCACCAGTTGATCTTTCATCCAATCCTACCGCCTCCAACACCCCGCCTGCTGGTGGGCGTCCCCAACGTCACCGACACCCTCCTGACCGCTTACTTCTTCAAGAACGGATAAGAGACTTCCGTCGGTCCTCGCGTAGGGCCCGGAAAGATACGGATGATGATTTGGCCCCGCAATTTTCTTCAGAAGACTAGTCATCAGTTTTTCAGTGACACTCTCCAAGTTCCTCAGATGAACTGTGTTCGATTGTTATGGTTGTTGATTTGTTACTAGGTTTTTGTTATGTTGTTCTGGTTTTGTTTTTAGGGTGGGGAGGAAGGTGTTATAGCTGACTGTACTATACCTGTGCTATCACTTTAACTAGTGGCTCCGCCCCAGGATGACACAGGTCAGAGGGCACGGCAGCCATCTTCAGGGTCAGTTAGTGTGATGCAGTTATGAAGGCAGATGCATGATCCTGTGTTCCTGTAGTTATCCAAGCCTGTATATAACAGTAAGTGTCCTGCAATAAAGCAATGGTGAACCTGACAGCCCAGCCTCATATCTGAACAAGCAGAGAGCATAACAGCTTGAATGTTTGAAAAGTGAAACGCTGTTTGTAAACAAACTACTGAGCGAAAATGTCTGAAATTTACATATAAGATCCAATGAATGATAATAAAAAGGGCTGTTACAGAAAAAATAAAAAATTATTTTAAAAAAATGTTTGCAAAAAAATTCCGAAAAATGCCTAAAAGGTCCTAAAACATCTATACATAAAGAGACTCTTTACTGCAGAATATTATAATCCACGGTTTATTAGATATTGAATTAAAATGGGAATATTTTTAACATTGAAGCCTATGGGATTCGCCTGAATAAATCTGCCGCATGAAGCCACTGAATGGCAGGGCAATTCGGCAACTTTTCACTGCTGGTTTTTGTTCTCTGAATAGCCGAATCATTGCTTCTCTATGGGGATTTCACTGCCCTTGAACAGGCAACGAACAGGCACCGGATGTGCAGGCAATTTGCCAAGATTTGGCGAACTGCCTGCTCTCTGAATAGCCGAATGGCCAGGAAAGGTAACCGAACGCTGATTTTCAGCATTCGGTTACCTTTCGGCAGCCATTCGGATCTCTTTGAATAACCCTGATTGTATTTTGTTTTGTTTTTATCTCTCTGTCACATTGATGTTGAGTATTGGTGCAAGGGGTTAATTCACCTGTGTTTAATTGTTGCGTTCAATTAGTGGCTAAATTGATGACCTCCATATGTGAGACTATTTAATGGGAGGGAAAGAACTGTGATTCATACGTGACAAAGATCTATGTGAGGTTGAAACGTCTGTTCTGTTGGTGATGGAATAAACCTATTTCTAATATACCACGTTGTGCTGGATTTCTTCAATATTTTGCTGTATTGAGACCTTGGAGTGAGGACCTCCTCCAACTGTGGACCTATACAAGTATGTGAGTACATCTTCTGCATGCTGTGCGTCTGGGCTTGAAATAATTGTGAGATGTAGACTGATAATAGCAGCGACCAGGGCCGGCCCAAGACATTGTGCTGCCTGGAGCGAAGGATGAAATGCTGCCCCCCCAAAAAAAAAACGCAGTGTGTATGAGCGTATCACAGTGCGCCACAGCAATAAAATTCAAACACTCATACACACTGTACATTAGAATTTTATTGCTGTGGAGCTCTGTGATACAGTAATGTGAGGTGTGTATAAGTGTATAACTGAGCTAGTAAATCAGACAACCGGGCGCCAGTGAACAACAGCGCTGCATAGTGTTAGATTTTAACTTTTATACTCAGCAGTACAACTATAATAGTAAGTTAAACTCACAGAATTTGATATACCCAGACAGACCCCAGAATTTGATATACCCAGCAGAGCCCAGAATCTGATATACCCAGACAGACCCCAGAATTTGATATACCCAGCAGAGCCCAGAATCTGACATGCCCAGAATCTGACATACCCAGCAGAGCCCAGAATCTGATATACCCAGCAGAGCCCAGAATCTGATATACCCAGCAGAGCCCAGAATCTGATATACCCAGCAGAGCCCAGAATCTGATATACCCAGCAGAGGTCAGAATTGTATATACCCAGCAGAGGCCAGAATTGTATATACCCAGCGGAGCCCAGAATCTTTTATACCCAGCAGAGCCCAGAATCTTTTATACCCAGCAGAGCCCAGAATCTGATATACCCAGCAGAGCCCAGAATCTGACATACCCAGCAGGGCCCAGAATCTGACATACCCAGCAGGGCCCAGAATCGTACATACCCAGCAGAGCCCAGAATTGTATATACCCAGCAGAGCCCAGAATCTTTTAAACCCAGCAGAGCCCAGAATCTTTTAAACCCAGCAGAGCCCAGAATCGTTTATACCCAGCAGAGCCCAGAATCTGATATATTCAGCAGAGCCCAGAATCGTTTATACCCAGCAGTGCCTGGAATCTGATATATTCAGCAGAGTCCAGAATCTGACATACCCAGCAGAGCTCAGAATCTGACATACCCAGCAGAGCTCAGAATCTGACATACCCAGCAGAGCCCAGAATCTGACATACCCAGCAGAGCCCAGAATCTGACATACCCAGCAGAGCCCAGAATCTGACATACCCAGCAGGGCCCAGAATCTGACATACCCAGCAGGGCCCAGAATCTGACATACCCAGCAGGGCCCAGAATCTTATATACCCAGCAGAGCCCAGAATCTTATATACCCAGCAGAGCCCAGAATCGTATATACCCAGCAGAGCCCAGAATTGTATATACCCAGCAGAGCCCAGAATCTTACATACCCAGCAGAGCCCAGAATTTTATATACACAGCAGAGCCCAGAATTTTAAATACCCAGCAGAGCCCAGAATCTTATATACCCAGCAGAGCCCAGAATCTTATATACCCAGCAGAGCCCAGAATTTTATATACCCAGCAGTGTTTCACATACCCTTTGGGTACACACAGGAAGCAAATTCTGCAGAGGCTCTCAGTATTCAGAAAGCATGCATTGCCACCAGAGCAACATAAACATCCACAGAGAGCTACAATTTTGTTTTGAAACCCATGTCTCCCAGTCCCGGGCTCCAGTGGTGGCGCGCTGCACACACAATACACATACCTCGTGCCTTATAGTCTAGAGGAGAGATGAGAGGAGAGCTGCTGGGAATAAGATCCGCCCACAGGCATCTTAATCCCATCTCTGTGCCGCTCTTCCCCTGCTGCCCACGTGTGTGGGGGGGGGGCGGCCTTGCAGATCACTGCAACGGCTTTCTGGACAGAAAAATACCCATGCGCCTGGGAAAAAAGTGTAGCGGCGTCAAAAAATATGCCGCCCTCTTGGCCCCCCAGATTTTGCCGCTTGGAGCAGTTGCTCCACAGTGCACCATGGTCGGGCCGGCCCTGGCAGCGACGCGCAACATCACTGTAAATATCAGCTCCTGGAGTACATAGGACTGCATGGAGCCCTGCGCGAGCTTGAATGTGCAGGAGATGCGGAGGGACCATGGAACTATTTGTTCCCATTCTCGCGCTGCTTGCAGCCAGAGAAAGATGTGGCTCACATTGCCCTATGCACTGCAGGATCTCGGGTGAGTATGGAATTTTTTGGGTCGGTAAATGAAGGTATTGAGGGATTTTGCAAAAGCAAAACATTAACACCAGGGTTTAAAAGTCGGTATTCATTTCATGTTCGTTTATAAGCGATGGAGCTAGGTTGGAATAGCTCTAGGGAAACTCAAATTTCACACCTCCAATGCAAAGTATAGGAGACATGAATTTACCGTAAGGTTGCGCACAGTGGGGGGCGACGGCGTACAACGGAACAATACCTCTGCTGTATCTTCACAGACCCTACTTATTATCACTCCCAGTACACTCCTGAGGAAGCCACTCTGTAGGCTAGAAAAGTGTAGAGTGAGTGATTTTTTGAAATCTCCTTTTTTGATTTTGGTCTCCTATGGCAACAGTGTTTCTTTTCAGAGAGGACTGATCTGAAGCGCTTCTAGTCACTCTCCGTTTCCTTGTATATGTCCAGTTCAGGTGGACCAGTTCCTTTGTATGCAAGATATGCTCGCTATGCCACCGCTCTGATTATACTAGTGCAATAACTTTTCCTCCTTTCCTATTTATCGTGAACCCACGAAGATTCACATTCCTACTGTGTCAAGATATTTTTGTGTTAGTTTCAGAATTTGGTTATTCAATAACATTTGGTCTCTCAGCCATAGGGGAACCTTTTTGAGTTTATTTCTCACATGTCCTTTATCTGTTTGTCAGTTTGTGTCTGGCTGAGTTAGGCTGGGGTCAGACCAGCGCATTTTTAACATGCGTTCTGGCGCACTTAATCACGGCCGCACTAGCAGCAAATGACGGGCAATGACAGCCAATATACGAAGTACAGTCGCACGAAAGTCCGGAAGCGCAACGCAAGTGGAAAATGAATGCATTTTTTCGAGAACGCAGAACCTCTAGTACGGACGTACAGAGTGCGCTGCGCCAGCTAGCGGTGTGTGTGTGTGATTTGGAGACGTCAGACCCTGCTCATGTCCGGCCAACATAACGTCTAGACGCAAAAAGTTTCCTGGTTTGGATTCGTAAAACATCAAGCACGAAAATGCGCATCGTATGACCGTTTTCGCATATTCCGTGAAAAAATACATCAATGCGTTCGGACGCACTTTTTTACGTTCGCGTGTAAAAATGCTTTCGTTTGACCCTAGCCTTAAGGCAGCAGCTTCTCATAGTGTCAATTTATTAAAAGTTAGGTTTTAATTATATCCACCATATCGTGCTTCTAAGCTGTTTTCTAGGAGCAGGGTTACCCAATGATATTCTGACCACGATATTGGTTTATTTCTAGTAAGATGGGAATTTACGAGCTCTACCAACTGAACTAAAACCACAGCTGTATTGTATTACTTTGTAGTTTCTGCATCATGCAGGAAAGTGTTTCACAAGCTCAGGAAATCACATCTTACTGAATTAATTTCCCCCTAATACACGTCCATAGCAATAGTCCAAAGTTGGTGTTAACTTAACCCCTTCACAACCCAAATTGAGTTCTCAATTTTGCATTGTACTGCATTAAAAAGGGCTCATTAGCATATCAAAAGACCATTTTCCCTTTTTTTCCCTTATTTTTTTAAAGCAAGATTAGTGTGCTCCCTGTGGAGAAATGAAATCCTTTTCTGTCTCTCCAAGCACCCTGGAATGACATAAAGCCAGCTGAAAAATAGAAACCCCAAACCTCACTTTAACAAAAGGTTCAACTAGATTACTGCTGCTTTACAGTTGCCAGGGAGAAGACAGCCGAATACAAGGAGAGCTCTGGGGTCACTCACTGCTGTGCAGGGATACGATTCAGGTGGTTATAATGACTGAAAATCCCTGTACAGTACAGATACAATTCCACACACAAGCATTATGCCACATACAGATATTATTTTTATATTCTATTGGTATTTTTTGGAAGATGCATTGCTAATAATCTCATTACAATCACTACAAATCCCCATAAGCAGGAGATATCATCATTTTTATTATTTATCTTTATCACAGTTACTGTATCTGGCACAAAGGCCATTTGTGCCTGTATGAGAATAATGCAGACTACGTTTGAAGTTGTGTAAGATAAAGGACACCATCTAGAGCTCTGAATCTTTCATTTCAACAATATTTCTGTTATGGATGAACGAATACATAAACTATCTTGGAATAACAATTCCTGAGCATACCTTCTATTTCACCCTATATATTTTTTAACTTCATATCCCATGTTTCAAATAAATGTTATGATAGCAATGAAGAGGTTAACCAGAGATGATGTAAACTTAACAACTCAATAGACTATAATGGGGTAGGTTTACAACAGCTCTGGTTACGTTAGCACCTACTTTTGTAATATGGCTTGTGGATTGCACATTCTGCAGGGAACCCTAGAAAAATCAGTTTACTAGTTAGACAATGGTTCTATGGTTCCTGCCAAACCATAAATACAAATAAATGCCCATATGTGCCATATTGTGTTTTTATAATGGAATGGTCTCTGACTTGTGTGTTACACTATACAAATACAGTGCTTTAGTGTACTTTCCATTTTTAAAGTAGGCACTTGTGTTTTTTTTTTATTATTGTGACTGAATGTTAGCAGAAAACAAAAATGACAGCATAACGGCCATGCGGGGCCAAGTCTCAAATAGCACATATCAAGAACAAGAGGATTACAAAGAGCGTCTCAAAAGGCACAGACTCGTTCAACGAAGACAATATATGGAACAAAAAGGAAAACAAAAAAAAGGGGAGGGGACACCAAAAAGTACACCGGTACCCGAAAATAAAAGTTAATAAAAAAAATGGCAAAGGCCCAATATGTGACGTTCCTGGTTCACTCCCGGGAGTCCAAGGGACAGTAGGAGACCATGGAAGTGTACAGGGCGCCCAAGGGTCAGGTATGGGGGCAGAGCCATGGTGGCTGCCACGGTGGCACACCCCGGAGTAGCCCCGAGACGCCAACTAAAAAAAAAAGTGGGGGGTTCCGTAGCACGATCCGGTGTACCAAAAATAAAAATACAGGTATAACAAAAAAATGAGGAAGGAGTCCATTAAGTAAAGAGTCCGCTCAACAACAAGGGGGCAAAAATAAATCAAAACCGTCCCCAAGATGTGTCTCAAAAGTGTAGTAACGAATGGTGGCGGGGTGACAGAGGTGGTGGTGCAATCAAAAGGCGAGAGGGGGGCAAATGCTGTAACATGGGGCCATGGTCGAGGGGGGCCAACGCATCATAAGGGAACCTCTTTGGCCCGCATCTAAGAACGAGGCCAGGGTCTTCACCAGCAAGACGCCACAGAAGGGGACACACTACTAAAGGTAGGCTCAGCGGAGCACTTGACAGGCCATCCAGAGGCGCCACCTGGGCGGACGGCCACAGCCATCAGTCCATGCTACAAGCAGAAGGCGTAGATTGCACTCTCAGTCAGCGGCTACTCGGCCCCAGGGTTCGTCCACACTCCGCAGAAGACATCAGGGTCAGTCCGATGTCACTTCAACCCCCAGTGCTGTGGTAGAAGGTCCGCAATGGCGAAGCAGCAGTTGCCCGCCACAGTTGGAGCTGGTTCCTGAGCCCTCGACCCGGCAGACGCGGGCCCCTTGTCGCCCCAGATCCAGGTCCTCCAGCAGACAGCGGAGCTGACTCAGGCAGCCGACAACGTGGGGGCCCAGAGAGGAAAAAGAAAATGGCCACACTGGGGGATCTGAACAACAGGCCAGCCAGGAGCAGGAACACCTCAAGGAGACCCTGTCCCTCGGAGCACAGGTATTTTATTTTTTTGTCAGCTGAAACGGAGCTACTCCAATTTGCAGCCGCTCACCACAGCTTCTGGCCACACCCCCGGCACTTGTGGGTTTTAAATACAAAAGTAAACCAGAAATAGCTATTACTGTAATAACCTATTTGACCAGTAGATGGCAACATAGAAACATAGAAACATACTACTGCCAAATTGAGTTACGGAGGTTTGAGCAGCAGGTCTATGTTTTTTTTCACCCTGCATTGACTGCTGCTGAAAACCTGATATTTCACAACATTCATCAGCTGATTTTACAGTTTTAGCTCTTTGGGCATTATGTCCACAGGGCTAAAACTTTAGGGGCACCTTCTGAAGCCCAAAAGCAAACAAATTTTGTTTGCTTTAGGGCTGCAGATCAAGATCTCTCTATATCAGGGGCAGGGCCGGATTAGGATCTCTTTGGGCCTGGAGCTGAATATTTTGGTGGTTTTTTTTGGAATTTAGTGAAATGAAAACATATTTTAGGTTATTTAATAGTGCAGATACGGGTATATGTAACCAGAAGGATACTGTGTGAAATCTTAATGAAAAATGTATCAATCATTTGCAGTGTGTAAAATTATTTTTTTCTCATTTTATCATCCAAACCATTGTGGTTTTATATTCTATAGGGAATTCTAGTTAAAAAAAAAAGTGAAATGGGAACCTGTTACTGCATTTTTCTTAGAAAATATACAATTTTAACCAAAAAATGAACTTTGCTTGTGTTTTGGAGGATGATGTTTTATGAATAATATGACTATATAAAACACTGTTAAGAGATCCTTTTTTGCTCCCAGCGTGGAAAATTAAAAGTTGAGTAATGGCAGTGTTATTGCTCATTTTATATGTGACAATGGACAATGCCATCTCTTTGGAACAAAAAATAAAGTTTTTTTTGTTTTGTTTTCTTTCAGATTTTACATGGCCAGACTCTGACCTGTTCAATGACACCTCACTTGACCTCTTGAGGTGTAAAGATTACTGACGCAGGGGTCCAAAGTCCCCCCAGTGCTCTTCGCTGCAGTGCAGTTTAGGTTTTGATGTAACAATTCGTAACAATGGATTGTGCCATCACCTCCACACTTGTTGGTGACATGAGAAATGTGATGGTGGGTTAGTGCAGCATCATTGTTCACTTTATAATTGAAAAGCGAAAAATATTGCTGTGTGAAAGAAAAAATAAAGAAATATTTATTATTATTTTTTACTGTTACAAACAAACCTGGTCATCTTTGTATCATTGGAAAGGCCATGCTCTGGCCTTTCCAGTGATACCTCACATCACCCTATAGCTGCTATGGAGTTGGAGATACAGAGGTCCAAATGTCCATCAATGCAGATATAGTTATCCTTTCTGTGGGCCTATTCTGGGGCAAATGCCTGGAGCTGCTGCTCCATCAGCCCCTATGTTAATCCGGCCCTGATCAGGGGCACCTAATGGTGCCTTTTGAAGCCTGAGATATCTTGGTAGTGAAAGGGTTAAATCTGATGTTTATTTTTATTTTATTTTTTAAAGCCGTCTTTGGAGGACTTGCATGTATTTCTGCACTTTTGTAGTGTATGTGTTTGTAAATGTGTTTTCTTTTCTGTGCTTTACTTGTTTTTGTCTGAACTGCACAATGCCAGTGTCATCTTCTGGTTTTGATTGTGACTCCATTTTGTGGTGGAGCATTGGTCAGCTTGCATTCATGAATATATTTGTAATGGCGCGCAGGTCGCAGCTTCGTTGTTCTCTTGCATTTCATAATGACTATCCGTTCTTTCCAGCTTAATCATCATTACAATTTTGATGCTAGTGATTCTTATGAGTATTTAAACACTGCCCTCTAGTGATTAAAAATATAATGCACACAAGTATATTCAAGAGACCCGAGAGACGCATCTTCCATGAGCATTGAGTTTATTATAGCAGGTCTGGTTCACACACGGGGAACAAAAACAAGGGTCAGATAGGACCCCTAAACAACATAATCAAACACGGATTCCATTTGTCTCTAAATTCAGCTGGATAAGTGGACAGGTTAGTAACGCCATCATGAAACATTGGCAGATTATTGAGTAACACGTATGGTGTCATCCCTTCTTTCCAAGTCCCCCTGATTTATGCATGTAAGAGAAACAGGAATTTAAATGATCATCTAGTCAAGGCGGATATAGGATCCTTAAAAGGAGAAACAACAAAGTTTTTTGGGACCACAAAGAAAGGGCACATTCCCATGCCTTGGCTGCTCCTCATGTAATGCAATGATTAAGGGTGACTTTTTATTACATCCACACTCTGGGGGAAAACAAATCCCCATTCATGACTACTATACCTGTGATTCTTCATATGTGATCTAGATTTTGAAGTGTCCATGTGGTCTCCTTTATGTGGGTGAGACAAAGATGACGGCAAAGGGACGTATTACCAAACCTAAAGCCACTATCAGGACGAAACGTATGGATCTACTGGTGGCAGAGCATTTTGTGAACTGTGCTCACAGCGTAGCATAATTTAGGTTCCAGATTACTGACAATGTCCCCCCCTATGACGAGGGGGTGATAGGAATAGATTGTTGAAACAGAAAGCTAAAAAGCTGGATCCATAAATTGGATACTCTCTGGCCTAAGGCTTGAACAGAGAGTTTGACCTGCATGTTTATTTATTTATTTATTTATAAAGGATTTTACCAGGAAGGATACATTGAGATTTCTCTCGTTTTCAAGTATGTCCTGGGTTCAAGAACATTGAATTGTTACAGAAATAAATGCAAGACATTAAAAAAAAAAACACATATACAAAAAATGTGTAGGAAATCTATTCACTATGTTACATGCTTACAGGTGTATCCTGTATCGAGGTAGATTAATAGAGAGCTCGAGTGACTTAAGGCTGGGGGAGGATTTGATGGCATCTACTGTAGTAGGTTATTCCATAACTGCGGTGCTCTGTAGGAAAATGAGGACCGAGACACTGTCTTTTTGTATTGTGGTATTGCAAGTAAGGTGCTGGTCCTGGATCGGAGGTTATAGGATGATGGAACTGCTGGGGGAAGCAGTCTATTCAGGTGTTCTAATTACACAACACTAGGTATACCTCCTATGTAGGGCTGAAACAACTAATCGATTAGTTGTCAACTATTTCCATTATCGATTAATCGGTGCCAACTAATCGATTATGAGAATAAACGTTAGTTGCAGCCCTAATCAGCAGTAATGAGAGCAGAATTGTGTTTACTGCAGACATTTGGACAAGTATAGCAATTGAGGCTTATCTTGGCATTACATGCCACTACATAGGTGATGATTGGATGATGAAGTCTGTTTGCCTCACTACCACGCCTCTGGAAGACCGGCATACAGCAGCAAACATTGCAGAATGGCTGGAGGAAGTTGTTGCAAAGTTTGAAGTTCCAGCTCAAAAAATAATTGCCATTGTGCATGATAACGGTGCAAATATTGTGGCTGCTTCAAAAATCCTGGAGGACAAGCCTGGGTGGACCAGTATCTGCTGCACTGGCCACACCTTGCAGCTGTGATCGGTGCTGGATTGAGAGAGCTGTTGGTGCTGCAAGAGGACATGTTGAGCATTTTAAAAAAAGTGAGCTAGCCAGCAGCAAGTTGAAGGAGAAGCAGAGGCAGATGGGTACACCTGAGCATAAGCTTCTTCAGAATGCGAGCACCAGGTGGAATATGCACTTACTACATAGTTAGCAGACTCCTTGAACAAAGTTGGCCAGTAACTGCGACTCTTTCTGATCCATCAATTACACAAAGGGGCAAACATTATCTGCATCTAAAATCAGACCAGTGGAGTATTCTTGAGGAACTTTCCACTGCCCTTAAACCCACTGAATGCGCTACTGTATTTATGAGTGGACAAAACTCTATTACTATATCTTCAGTGCCTGCACTTGTGAAGGGACTGTTGCGTTCTAATGAGAGTGCTTCCTTTGAGTCCTCTCCAGTGAAGAATTTCCAATCCATAGCAACAGAGCAGCTTCAGAGCAGATGGAAGAGAATCCTTTTTGAACAGGTCCCAAATACTGTAATTCTTTCTTGTGCTCTGGACCCAAGATTTAGAAGACTTACATTTTTAACACCAGAACAAATTATAAATGTGCAGGCAAGAGTGCAGACAGAAGCACTTGTTGTGAGAAGGGAGATGCTGCGGCAACAAGCAACCACTTCAACTGTGACTAGAACTGCTGAGCCCTCAACATCTGCATCACTACTTGACTCACTCATGGAGTCTGAAGGCAGCAGTGAAGAAGAGCCTAAAGAGGGGCAACATGAGGAGCATATTATCCATGACCAAGTGAGAAAAGAAGTGCAAGATTATTTCGTGGAGAGGCCCCTTGCTAAGGAGGAAAACCCTTTGAACTGGTGGAAGGGTAACCAAGAAAAATACCCAACCTTGGCAAAACTAGCGAAATGCTACTTGTGTATCCCAGGCACCTCAATGCCATCAGAACGCCTCTTCTCCGCTGCAGGCAACATTGCTAGCAAAAAGAGAGCCGGCCTCAGCCCTGAACATGTGGATATGCTAACATTTTTACATTCCAATGCTAACTTTCTGGAACTGTGATAGTTTACCTCGTTTTCAGAATGTTTGGTTTTTGTTCTGCTGCTTTAACATTGTACAGTTTTGTAGTGTTAATGTAAAGTGTGTTTATTTTGAAGTTTGTTTATAAACACTCCTTTTGTTCACTAAATTATTTTAAATAAACAAAAAAATGGTACTGATTTTTCTTTTTGTTTTTTTTTATCCGATTAGTCGATTAATCGATTATGAAAATAATCGTTAGTTTCAGCCCTCCTCCTATGGTCATAATTTTAGTTCACTATAAATTTATTATATGTATATCACTTAATTTGGTTCTATTCCAACTATTATTATGTAATATTTAACACATAATTTTATTTACATAACATCAGCCACAGCCCAGTGGTCACAATAAAATATTTTATTCACGATATATTCATCAAATTTTGCCTAATATTATTTATCACATTATAATTCATTTCACTTAAAATGATTCACGCATATTACGACTAAAAGGGAATTATTTAATACACATGCCGTTTCCCCCAGATGGAATTTAAGTTGAGGAAGGTCTGTTGAGAAGTATGTAAAACAATATGACTGGGCTGTAACCGATCCGTTTTTCTTCCCTCCTATGGCAAAATATGTAGGCCATGGTTTAACACAATGTAGCCGCGATTTACATCAACCGCGACAAGCATAACGAGTAGGGAATGAAGGAAGTAAGATACCGGAAATGCAATGTGACACACTGTGGAACGCGGACACCATCAGAGCGCATGCACAAAATGGAGGTGCCCACTGCGGACGAGGCATAGTCGGCAGAGGCGTGGAACGCACGCCGATCAATGAACCTGGACATGTGGGGACAATTAAATCTCTGTAAGGAGGACTATATATGTATGTTCCAATTATGAACCTGTAAACCAGCTGAGGAAGCCGCATTACGCGGCGAAACGCGTCCTGGTCATCTGGTTACGCCAGATTTACTTTGTTTTTTATATTATGTTTTAAATAAATAAAATTTTAATTTGAGTCCCCGATGTCCTGGAATGGGCAAGGGTTTTCGTGGATTTGACCTAGAGAGCTTGGCTTAGCTCCACCAAATGTGATTTCAAAGTCTGGTTTAATAATTTATATATTGAATAGTGGATTTACACAAGGGAGTTACTTTGTTTCCTTGATCTCTTTTGCATACAACGCTGGAGAGAAGATACGGTGTTTGAAACGTGTGGGTTACCTTCAGAACAGCAGGAAGAAAATTACCCAAACATGCTAACCCACTCAGAGCCAGTGATAGGGCTCCACATTTGTGAGTGGAACTTATATGTACTATATAATTCAAGAATAGATTTACTACGCTCTGCACTATTATATGTATTTTGCTTCTTTTTATATCATATCCATATGGATGATTTAATATGAGAACCACCTGAGTCCCGAGAGCGACTTCCATCGCGCTACCAGATACGTATTTTTTCACGTTTGTTTTTCATGTGAAGTAAATGCATTTTGATGGACTAAGATCTGTCAGGGTTATTCAGAGAAAGGTGAAAACCAGGAGAACTGGCAGGAGAAGAAAAAAATCTAGACCAAATAGCCAATTCGGAAATGAGATAAATGGGAGAATTTTTCTGGTTTGGCTATTTTGACCTACAGGGTTATTCAAAGAGAATCGAAAAGTCACCGCACGTTCAGTGACTTTTCGTTCTCTTCAATTTGGTGCGATTTGACGATCCCATTTCGGCGACCCTGCGGTGTATTCAGCAAGCACCACAGGGTCCCCGAATTGCAGGGAAAGGCCGCCGCAAACCCGACGAACGCTCACCGAAACCCGCAAGAACATCTGGATTAACCCGCAAGAACATCTGGATTAACCCCGCCGAACATGCCGGAGAAACCCGGGCAGCTGCTGATCACAGCGCAGAGCAGTCGCCGGAAAAACCCGACACCGCAGACGAATGGAGTGGGAAAAAAAAAACAGTACGCTTGAATGTTTGAAAAGTGAAACGCTGTTTGCAAATAAACTACAGAAAGAAAATGTCTGAAATTTACATATACAGGGTTATCCAAAGAGCTCCAAATTGTGGCCGAAAGGTAACTGAACGCTGAAATTCAGCGTATGGCTCAATTTCCTGGCCATTCGGCTATCCAGAGAGCAGGCAGTTCGCCAAATGTTGGTGAATTGCCTGCACATTCGGTGCCTGGTCGAGGGCTGTGAAATCCCCATAGAGAAGCAATGCTTCGGCTATTCAGAGAACAAAAGCTAGCAGTGAAAAGTTACCGAATTGCCCTGCTGTTCGGTGGTTTCATGCGGCAGATTTAACTGCCCTCGAACATGCACCGCATGTGCAGGCAATTCACCAACATTTGGCTAACTGCCTGCTCTCTGAACAGCCGAATGGCCAGGAAAGGTAACCGTACGCTGAATTCACTGTTCGGTTACCTTTCGGCCACAATTCAGGTCTCTTTGAATAACCCTGCTAGAATTTTTACTTCTCCAGTCATTCTCCTGAGTTACCTAGACCTGTATGTCTAATAGATTGTGATTCACAACCTTTATTCCTCCCCTCCTGGAATCTGTATATGCATATACTGAGGTTTTGTGCACCCCACCCATTAAGGAGCTGACAATTGGTTGAATGTAAGTTTAAAAGGGGAGGTTGTGACACTTGGATTATATGTATGACTAAGGCCTTCGGGGCCAAAACATCACACGTTAAGGGTCATGTCAGATGAGTGCACTATGATTCGTGACATGACAGCGGTCCCCACCCCCAGCAAGTCAATATAATTGACCTATATCTTACCAGCAGACGCTTCTCTTGTATGTGTGTCTGATAGCATCTCCCACTAGCATATCACCAGCTGTCCTATTACCTGACTCTCGAAGGCCTGTTTCTTTTCTTCTGTGTAGTTTGGGGTATCTGAATTACAGCAGAGAGGGACAGTGGGACAAGCTGTATTTATTACTAATTATTAGGAACCCTGTGCCTGTTGAAATATCATATATAGCTACCGTTAAACTTTTTTATCCAACACCATGACTTTCAGGCAAGTCACTGTGCACTTGACACCTATTGTTCCAGGTTTTTTTTTTGTATGGTTTTTCTTCCATGTCTCGTGACTCTAGGCCGCTTTGTGTGACATATGTTTATATATATATATATATATATGATATTTTATAACATTTTGCCCGAAACCCCAGCCTCTACATGCATATTTTGATATGTTCCAGGGGTTACACTGCCAATTGATTAGAGGACTGGGCTATTGTTTCCTTATGCATTCCTCTTGTTTTTCTGGTTCTACCAGTCGGTAGCACCATTTTGGTTGCATCCAATCTTTGTAATCCCTGCCATCTCCACATACCTTTTCCAACTCCCCTGATCTGAAATGTGTTTTTATCTATTGAAGATTTGAATGTATTTTGTTCTGCCTTGTTTGCCAAATGTTGAGCAATACTTATTCCATTATCTGCCCCTGGTCTAATTTTGTCCCAGACGCAGAGAAGCGGAGCAGAAACTTCAGAGCCGTAAGAACAGTATTCTAGGAGAGGGATAATGATTAAGTGCAGCGAGAAGCCAGGGTGTAATTTTTCCATTGGCTGCCAGGCGCTGCATAGACTATTTCATTAATGGCTCAGTCCCTGTTGTAGCTGTCTGTTCTAAGCCTCAAAACCTCCAGATCTGCATTTTGCAACAGGTCTGTTGAGTACTTCTCACAGTATTTCCCAGAATTCAGATGCCATAGCTGCTGTTCCATCCACGAAGAAGGTCCCAGATAAAAGTAAGTAAATCCCACAAGCTGCCAGCCAGCCAATGTAACAGATCTCCGTACCCCGACTGCATCACCTATTAATGCGGCTTCCTTGCCGGACCCACGTTCTCCCACCAGCAGTCTTTCGTGCCTTTCTCCAGCCCTTAGCCAAAGTTTAAGGATGGGTACAAGCAAAGCATGGTGATAGCATTTCCCCAAATACGGGGGTCCAGCAAGGAAGCGGCGTTAACAGATATGACTCAGTCGGGGTACAGAGATCTGTTAAATCATTGTATTGTGTGGGATGTTCAATGATCAACCCATAGAGCCCATTGCCACAGAGTGAGGAGCAAGTGATGGAAGGCTACTGTGGGGGGGTAGTTTACATCACACAATGGATGCACCCAGTGACAGAGTAAATTATCTTAACTAAAGATGTAAAGAGAAAACAATGCACATATATCAGCAACATATTGGGTTTACTTTAAGGACATTTCACTTTTTGGTAGTAGTTCCTTTTGTTTTCTTTCCTTCCCTTTATCAAGTGGATCAATTTTAAGTAAGTCACATGTATTAGCAATAGTAGAAAATATATATCCTTTACATTCATGTTACCATTTACAGATGTACACAGCATCATTGTGTACATCCATTACAGCAATCAATACCGATTAGAGACTGAAATGTATAGTGAACTCTTTTAGACTACATTAAAGTTGTTTATCACAGTAATATTGTAAGGTGAATAGACATAAATCAAATGTTTGAAACAAACTATGAATATCTTAGTTTTTATGCACAAATGAAATGTGATCACATTTCTATAAAAGAAAACCAAGAGTTGTAGCTCGGTCTCTAAATTTGGACATGCTGTAGAGTCACATCTCCCTCGATTTGAATAGTGTCTATTTGCTGCAGGTTCTGTACACGGTGATTGAAGTCACAGACATGATTCCCATTCACCTTCACTTTGAATGCGTGATGCTCACAGATGATTTCAATCTGTGGAATGAAATGTAACACTAGTGATGCTTCATATCACAATGTCATGACACAACTTGATCTGATAAAATGAGCAAAACACACATCACCGTAATACATAATTTTCCCATTAAATGGTTTGCATAAAGTGTTTTGCCTTTAGGATTTCAGTAGCGGAAAGGAGAAATCTTTTTCTAACTTACCACAAAGCTTTGCCCTGGTGCAAAACACATTCCATGGCCTGACAGTTGGCGCTCCTCTTTACCCCAGCTATTGTTCAGATGACTGTTTCTTACAATTGTTTTCTCATCAAATCTGGGGTTGAAGTGAAATGCAGTACCACCACTAGATTTCAGGTTGATGTGAAATCTAAAAAGGAAAAATGCTTTTTAGAAGGGAGACATTAAATACACCTTGTATCTCCCCATTACGTTCCCCTAAGGCTTCAGGCCATTTTGTTAGCCTGTTTGATCAAAGCCATTTAAACTATTACTACAGTGATCCTGTAGTGGACAGGTTCGCTTCCCCAATGAAGTCCCATCTATGGGGGCATCCTGGGGTCATAAAGTTATAAAGTTCAACAGAATCCCATAGTGAGGTATCACTCTGGGCTCCCTGACATCCTACTTTTGTAGGCAACACACAGAAGGTCATAGCGCAGCACCACTGTCAGTGAGTAAAAGGGAATTACACCCTAGCTGTGTGCACGAATTGTTCATTCTACAATGTTGCACATCACGTGGCCAGTTTTGGGGATAAATACAGCAGAACACCCTTCCCCTTATCAGTTTACAAACCACAGCAGTAATGTGAGTCTAAAGGGCAAAGATCTAACAGACTTTGAACGTGGCAGGATCGTAGGTGCAAGATGAAGCGTCTGATACGTCAGTTCTGAGCTTTTCTCATACAACAATCTCAAAAGTGTATTGAGTGAACGGCACTCGTGTGGAAAGAAACTACTAGATGAGAGATGTCAGGATGATGACTAGGCTTGTGCAAGCCAACAGACAGGCCACTGTTGTCCAAGAAGCCATCTCACAATACACCACAAGATGCATCATGTTGAGGATAGGGTACAACAGCCAAATCAGGTACTATTGTTATCAGAGGAGAACAGGAGAGCACAGCTTCTGTGGGCACAGCAACACCAGACCATCAAAGACTGGAAAATGGTTGCATGGTCTGAGGAGTCAAAGTTCCTGGTGCATCATGTTGATGGCAGACTCAGAATTTGGCTCAAACATGATTTCATGGAATGGTTATGTCTGACGACAACTGTGAAAGCCGGTGGGTGCAGTTTCATGATGTGTGGATTGTTTTCTTGGCACACGTTGACTTACATAAACATCGTTGCTGACCAAGTGCATCCATTCATATTGCCAGTTTATCCTCAGGCAGATGGTCAGTTACAGGATAATGCTCTGGTGCACAAAGTTTGCATCACTATGGGATGTCCCAGGAATATGCCCATGGCTTTTCTTTGCTGCAGTGGCCCACCCAGTCCCCAAACTGAAATTTGTGGGATGAGCTGAAAATTGAATATTTGCTCTATGCCTACACCTCCATCAAATGTTCAGTAACTGCATGACACTCATATCTGCATGGTAAACAATACCTCAGCTTTCAGCATCTTGTTGAATCTATGCCTCAACAAACTCAGGCTGTTGTGAAGGCTAAGGGAGGCTCAAAACACCACTAGGTGGGAGTACGTATTAAAGTGGCGAGACAGTGTATATAAGCATGTATTCCCTGTCAAATAAGCATGAGAAGTGCACTTTAACCCCTTCACTACAGTGTTTGTGTGTACACAATCCGGAGATGTGCTGTATTATTGCACATGAAATTTGTTTGTTGCAAATAAATTCCGTTTGCAATTGAGCTGCAAAAGTCAACATCCTTTACATACAAGAGTTGGCTATGCACATGTAGACCGATGACAGGTGGGGATCACCTGCTGAATGGAGTGGTCTAGATGGGACGAACTTGCAGAGTAATGAAGACATGTAGGGAGGGGTCGAGTTATTGAGTGATTTGAATGTGAGCATCAGTATTTTAAACTGTATCCTGGAACATACAGAAAGCGAATGGAGGGACCGGCAGAGTGGGGACGTATGCGAGGTGCGTTTAGTGAGAAAACTAAGCCTGGCCCCTGCATTCATTACAGATTGCAAAGGGGCAATACGGCAGTTGGGGAGGCCAATAAGGAGCGAGTTGCAGTAGTCAAGTCGTGAAATGACAAGAGCATGAACCAGCACTTTTGCAGTATCTTGTGTCAGGGGTGGACACGGGCAAGGTTTTTGGTCACTATCTGGATGTGGGAAGAGAAAGTTAGGTCAGAGTCAAAAGTGACACCAAGCCAATAAAAAATATATTGGGAATATTCCAAAATATTTTTTACTGTATAATTAAAAAAGATTTTCCACAAAAAACAAACCCACTGGTTCCTGACAGTTTTTTTTTAAAATCACTTGGCAGTGAAGGAGTTAATATATGCTTTGGCACAGTTGTATGAAGGCACAATTTAGCCATACTGAAATATATAAAAAGGACCTTACTTAAATGAGTATACGATCTGCAGCCATAACATCATACCTCTTGGGGTTTCCAGAAACAGTTCCTCTGATAACAATTGTTTTTGATGGAAAAAGGCCTCCATGGATATTAGTCTGGTATGGAATGGCCTGAAAAAAAAGTAGTTTTACAACAGTGAAACCATTTCAAGGGAATATCATAGAATGTGTAGTTGAATTGGCTTATTTAGCACAAGAAAAAAAAAATGTAGCTTGTGCCACTGAATCATACCTAAAAAGTTATTACAATAGCTCAGAAAATAAATAGGTACACATGCACTGCAGAGAGAAGATGTGCATTTTGACAATTCTCTAAGCATTTAAGTTGCCATTTGGTTGCTGGGTACAATGCATGTAAGCTCGAAGAGTGTCCTCCTGCTGACATTCCCACTGTATTTCAGAATTTAGGTACACACTGCTTAGAAATCCATGACATGCGACCCATTGTGTCTTGGAGTTACACTTGACTCTGCTCTTTCCTTCATCCCCCACATCAAGTCTCTTTCCTCCTCCTGCCGATACCAACTGCGTAATATTTACAGAATTCGGACATTTCTTACCACTGTCACCACAAAACAACTCATACACACCCTGGTAATCTCGAGACTCGACTATTGCAATAATCTCTTATCTGGCCTCCCTCTGTCCCACCTCTCCCCCCTACAATCCATCCTGAACGCCTCCGCCAGGCTAATTCACCTCACCCGCTGCTCTGTCTCTGCCGCTCCCCTCTGCGAGTCCCTTCACTGGCTCCCCATCCACTGCAGAATTAAGTTCAAAATCCTTATCCTTACCTACAAAAGCCTCACTAACTCAGCTCCCCACTACCTGTCCTCACTAATCACCAAATACACCCCAGCCCGCTCCCTAAGGTCAAACAGTGACCTGCGCCTAGCTTCTCCCCGCATCACCTCTTCCATGATAGACTGCAGGATTTCTCACGCGCAGCCCCCACTCTCTGGAACGCTCTCCCTCGTACTGTCAGACTTTCCCCTAACTTCTCTTCCTTCAAACGCTCCCTTAAAACATTCCTATTTAGGGAAGCCTACCACCCAACTCACTGACGCAACCATCAATCACTCTCACCTTACAGTCCTCTCCTCCTGTTTCCAACCCCAACCCTCCCAGATTGTGAGTTCCTACGGGAATAGGGCCTCATCTCCTCCTGTACTGTTTGTCAAATGTTGTTCAATGTATTGTAACCCTGTCTATACTGTGCTTATTGTACAGCGCTGCGGAATATGCTGGCGCTTTATAAATAAAGAATAATAATAATAATAATAATAATCCCATCTTTCAAACACCATAATTGATGAAGTGACTGGTGCTGCTGCTAGTGGCAAGTGCATGCATGCACTCTATCAGGGTTATTCAGAGAGAGGTGAATACCAGGAGAATGAACAATCGGGCACTGCCCAAGGGCCCGCGGGTCAGTAGGGGTCCGGTTGGGCTGGCACAGTGGGCCCTCAGCTCTGGGAACAAGAGGATGCCAGGCAGCCATGTCCCGGCGGTGCAATCTGAAATCGGTGCTGCGGGGTGCCTGCATCCCTCATTCTAAATTGGAGCCGGCACGTTGCAGCCTTGCTGCCCCCTCACGTGATGCGCGCCGCCCCTCATGTGATGCCACCACCACGCAGGGCACGCAGCAGCAGAGACCATAAGGATGCATCCAGCCAGCCAGGATTTTTTTAGTGAATTCCGGTGAGCAATTGGGGGGGGGGGAAACATAGCTGCAATTGATATGTGCTGCGAGGGGGGAAAATTAAATAAATTGATATGTGCTGCGGGGGGGGGGGGACATGAAATAAATTGATATACTCGGGGGGGGGGGGGTAAAATGAAATACAATTGATATACGGGGAGTAACAGGATGACAATTGATATGCTGGGGATTGAATAAGCCATCAGTACGTTACAGTGAGTGTTATTGCTGTGGCGCTCTGTGATACGCTCATACACACTGCGCATTACTGGGGGTTTCAGTGCTACATACCACCGGGGTGTAGGGGATATATGTGTAGCGTTGTGATAGTTTGGCTTTATATAATGGACTGATGCTACCACTAGAGGGAGACAGAGCAGAGACATTGTGGACTATGTTATGCCAAGAAACTCCATCTCCCAGAGACCTTTGCAAAGGGAACAGGAAGTGGGGATGCGGCGCCAAGAGAGACATCCAAAGCCTCGTGCAAGACACGGGCAGAGCCACGAAAGGAGTAGGACGCACGCAGGACACTGTCAAGGATCGCAACCAGGCCGGAGTGTGGACGCTGCCATATCCGGTGCTGGAGATCGGGGACAGAGATCGTTCTGTCACTTACTACATTCCGCTGAGCAACTGGACAACTAGGTTCCAGAAGGACCCCGAGTGAGGAGGCCGCGAGGATCGAATGGGAGTGTAGGTGGCGGATCGATTCCGGTAGTGGAGAACGGCGATCGGGAGAGCGGATCCGTTGGCACCGGATTCCAGTCATGGAGAGAGATCCTTGGTTGAGTCACTGGTTCTGGACACTTTGTTCGTCGGATGGGTGAGAGGCCTCAAGGCCTACGGTTCCAAAACTAAAGTGCGCACTTGGCTAATTGCTGCAATCCACAGGGCCCCAACGTTGACTAGTCGAAGATAAGATAACTTTGCTCATTCACTGGCTAGTTGAATATAGTACCCGGGTACCCTAAGACACCACTTTTTGAACAGGACTTAAACTCGTAAACTGAGTGGTATTAACCGTTTCTTTTCCGCCGCGTGTTTTTCCCGCATTGCGCATTCCTGTTATTTTCCTTCAACGCACATGTGTATTATATGCCACTTTATTGATCCAGTAAAGTATATAAACTAGAAAAATCCACAACAGTGCTGGTGTAGAGTGATTCCTAGTGCGGGGAGACTAGCCTGGGTTTATTCAGCGGCTCCTCCGGGGGTGAGCGCTACTTATGGTTATGTCTGAACATATGCATATATTTGGTTTTAAACAGGCTGCTGTGCGTAAAATTCTGCACCTGTGTCCTTGTCGCAGTCCGTCGATGCTCCCTTATGCTTCACCCAAAAGGCTGGTATTGCTCCTAGAATTGCCACATTATCTGCTGCCTGCACTGCACAATGTAAGAATGACAGCGAGCGTCTTGGCAGCATCGTGAGGTACAGGTAGGGATGTGCGTTTCGGGATTTTCACGAAATTTCCCGATTCGTGTTTTCGGATGCGGACGATTTTCCGAAAATTTTTAGATCCGAAAATGGCAGATCCGAAAAGTTTTGAGCCGAAATGAAATATTTTCGAATGGACTTGAAATGTGTCAAATTGAAATTTATTGCTTTGAAACGAGGAGAACAGACGTTCCGAAAAAACGAAAATTCGATATGAAAAACGAGCTAAGTGACATGAAAAATGGTCGATATTCCGAACCGAATCAGAAAGCGGTCGAAACTAGCCGAATCGAAAAGTTTAAAAATCCGAAAAAATAAATAAAAAAAAACCTCACACACACAGGTGAACAAGCCTAGGTACAGGTAGGAGACTAAATATTGGTGCGGGGCAGCAAAAGGTTAAATGGGCACTCTACTCAAATTTTACCCCTTTTTTCCTTTTAACCTCATTGCTGCTGGCGACGTGCTGAGCCTATGCCGCACATTACTGTGAGTTTTATTGCTGTGGAGCTCTGTGATACGGTCACACACACTGCACATTACTGGGAGTTTTATTGCTGTGGAGCTCTGTAATGTGCAGTGTGTCAGTAAGGTACAGTATCTTTTAAAGTGATCGGCAGTTTCCCACAGGGACATTCTGTGCCGCGGTGCAGTCTTAGTTGGTGATGGCTGCAGCAACACAGAGTTGGCCATCTCAAAGTCTGGAGGGGGCACAATGGATCCCCCAATTTGCTGTTGGGTCCAAGTGGATTTTCCACACAATTTTCAAAAAGGTTATTTTATTTTCAGAAATAAATCATTTATCACAATAATGTACATGTGGGTGTTGCTTTGTAGGGGAGGGGTTTAGTATGGGTGTGGCCTCCTGTGGGTGAGGGACAAGGGGGCCCCATTAGTTGTCAGTCCGCCCTGAATCTAGACCAACAGGGTTATTCAAAGACCATCAAAGTCACCACACGATGACTTTGTTCTCTTCAATTTGGTGACCCTGCGGTGTATTCAGCAAGCACCACAGGGCCATCATAGTGCAGGGAAAAGCCACCGCAAACCGAACACTCACCGCAAAACCCGTAAAAACATCTGGATTAACCCCGCCGAACAAAGCCAACAACCCGCAGATCACAGCGCAGAGCAGCCGCTGAAAAAACCCGACGTGAAACAAAAACAGTACGCTTGAAAGTTGAAACGCTGTTTGAAAAAAAAAAAAAAAAAGGAGTGAAAATGTCTGGAATTTATATGGACAGTTGCACTAAAAAGAAAAGATGATTTAAAAAAAAATAATTTTTGCCAACAAATGCCACAGATCCTAAAATAAATAAATCTATAAAGACTTACTGCAGAATATAATAAACGGTTTATTAGATATTGCATTAAAACGGGAATCTTTTTAACATTGAAGCCTATGGGATTCGCCTGAATACAGTAAATCTGTCGCATAAAACCACTGAACAGCAGGGCATTTCGGCAACTTTTCCTTGCTGTTTTGTGTTCTCTGAATAGACGAAGCATTGCTTCTCTATGGGGGATTTCACTGCCCTCGAACAGCACCGTATGTGCAGGCTTTGGCGAACTGCTTGCTCTCTGAATAGCCGAATGGCCAGGAAAGGTAACCGTACGCTGAATTTCACTGTCCGGATCTCTTTGAATAACCCTGCAAATAGCCGATTTGGAAAGTGAGATAAATGGGAGAATTTTTCTGGTTTGGTCATTTTGACCTAGAATTTACACTACTCCAGTCATTCTCTTGGTTTTCACCTCTCTCTGAATAACCCTGTATGTGTCTAGACCTATAACTGCTAAAAGTCTTAGCCATCCAAAAAGGTATACTTTAAAATAAGCAAGTTAGTCTTAAGGTAGTTTATTGCCTGTCCTAGTTTAGAAAGGATTATGAATTTAAATTTTTTTTTTTATAGAATACATCATTATATTGAGCAAAAAGGGGTTTGTGAGGGTCCTGAGAACAAAGGCCGACACTATCGTCGGGGGTTGCTGCACCTCTCATGCAGGGATGACGTCCTTGGCAGTCAGCACTGGCCACCCTTTTTGGGTGAGAGCAGGCATCCCTGTAATGGCACAAGCAAGCTAAAACCTTGCGAGACCTGAGCGGGCACCCACCGTAGAGCAGGCCACTAGTGTTGCTCGTTCTCAGGACCCTCACAACCCCCCCCCCCCTTACATCATTATATTCAATGTTTAATCTGTATAGGTGCAGTGCAAAAATACCACAAGACACACGGAAGTCCCAAAGCATAAATAAAAATTAAGATCCCTGACCTTGATGCTGGAAACTAATGCTGTACTTAAAGTTTTAATTTAAATCTACGGAACTTGACTGAAAAACTGGGTGTTTATGCGAATAGTAAATCAAAAAGGAGCAAGTTAGAAAACGAGGAGAAAATGGAAATATTCATTTAACTGTTAAGCCAAACCATATAATGAAGCATATGTTGGAAAACTATAGGGTTGATGTTATACACCAAATATATATGTTATACAGAGAATACTTACATAATTTGCAAACTGCGTCGGAGCCCCAGGAAACTGTCCAGGCTGCAAAGCACAAATACATAGGAAGTTACTAAAAATGAATAGGAAGTGATCTTGCGTTATTGTAAAGGCAAGCTGCAATATCCAGTTCCCAAAGGTTGCCTGGGTTAGAGCTTCTTGTACATGTGACCATTTCTGGGATTAGAAGCCACATATTGGTTTTATTACAGTGTATAATGTAACTTGTCCTAGCAGTTCATTGTGATTATAATTCTGTGCAGGCTAGGGGCCATATTACAAAGCTAGTGCTAACTTAACCAGAGCTGTTGTAAACTTCCCAGAGTCATTATAGCCTATGGAGGTTTTCAGTTTACAACTGCTCTGGTTAAGTTAGCACCAACAGGGCAGTGTTACAAAGTGTCCATAGATTTAACTTCGCTCTATCCTCTATGCATAGATTCAGAAACCTCAGTTTTTTATGGATTTTTATTTACTGTTACATCTTACCACATTTTTATTTCTCACAGCATTCTATAGGTGTGAAAGTTAAATATTGTAAGTTTCCATATACCCTGTGAAGCCTTGAAATTGAACTCCCCCTATTGTGCATGTAGTGTTGCAGGCTCCACTTTTAGTTGGGTTTCCTCTGGATCACAATGAGATCACTTACTCAGGGGGTCCAATGTATATCAAGGTCTTCTGAAAACTTGAGTTTTGTTTTCCCCCTCTTGGCTCAGTGGGTGGGCTGGTTCTGTTGTCCACAGCAACAGAAGATAGGGGGTCATTCATAGCTACTGTACTTGGCCCTTCATGGCTAAAGGATTTTGATCCCCCCCCCTCTCCATTTATTATTAACTTTACAGAAGCTCATTAAATGAAAACACATTTTCCAAATAAGATACTGCTCCAGCAAATCAAGATACAACTGAAATATCATGTAATACATAAAATTGAAACATAAGTCAAATATTGAAAACAATGTCATTTATCATGACGCAGGTCAGTAACCTCCAGCAAAACGCATTTATAAATGGCGCATAACTGACTATTTAGTAGGAGACTGGAAGTGGTGCCATAAAGGGACACTCTGCTCATGCTGACCACTTAAAAACTATAAAGTGGTCAGGATGTGAGGAGTGCCTCTCCCCAGATCCTCAAACTGAAATTGCACAGGGTTTGAAGTGGTGGAGTTTCCTCCAGCCCACTCAGCTTCACCAGCAGTTGCGATTTTTGAATGTCCAGGCTGGCGATCGCCAGATCGGCCACGTATGACATCAGCATGCAGATTTCACTCTGAGACCACTCGCTACAGCTCATGATCTCAAAGAGGAAGATGATGGATCAGATCTGTGCATGCATGCAGCTCCAATCCATCGCTCTGCGCAGGTGCTACAAAACTTGCATACATAAGCTGCGTAGAAGCATAAAATCGCACAGAAAAAGCTTTTGAGTTCAGGAGTCCCTAAGCCGACGAGGGGAAGCTGCTTACAGGGAGGGGCAAGTGAGAAAAAAAATCACCTAAAAAAAGGTAAATAAATAATTAGGCAGAGGCTAACAACATATCAGATTACAAGCAGGATGTGGCTTACATTGAAGGAAGGTCCACCTGGAAATTGTTGGGGAGCAAATCCTGGTTGTTGTGGGTATACTGGCTGGAATTATATATAAAAAAAATAATCTAATTCGTATTATAATTAAATGTAAATTCTAAATATGCCTCATGTATTTATGCAACCTAAATATTCCATTATTAAATCAAGAATTTATATTATTCATAGTCTTGCTGTAAAACTAAGAAGCTAAAGCTTGACACAGGACTGAAGTTGCATTTCAGAATAGTAAAATGGCAATTCAGCAAGTACTTACATGGTGGAGAACTGTAAACTCTACGGTCCGTTCTCCTGGTATTTGAGCTAACAAGGCCATCCACTTGGGTCCAGCTTACATCCTATACTTATGTCTGGCCTCTCTTCAGGATACGGTGTGCTTTTGACTAATCTTATGGCTTCTGGTTAAAGGTTAGGGATAGAGTGGGTGTTGTCCTTAGGGAGGAGCAATGGCTGTTCTAGAGGGGCCACAGGAGGCATTTGCCCCCGAGCTGCAAACCCATTGTAGGTGATATACACTAATTGTTGGAGGTTCCAGTGACTGAATCTGCCTCAAAAAGGGGCAGATACAAATATTTACTTTTAATGGAGAATATTAAAAAAAAAGGGTGTGCAAACACTGTTCACTATATACATTGGAGGGAGGAGCCAAAGTGTGGGGGATGGGTACCAAAAAATAAAAACCAGAGGATTCATAGACAAAAAAAAAAAAAAAAGACAGATGCAAGACCCATAGAACGTAATCTCTGTAGCGGTCTTGTCACACAATCAGAAGACCCCCCCCCCCTCACGAGGCACATAGGAAAGGTTGTGCAGAGCGTAGTAATACTGTATAGAAGTAGTAGTAGGAAACAGGCCTTCTTGGGTCTGTGGGTAAAGTAAAGCTATGAATAAGGTAACCCTGTGGATACAGGCTACTTTGTATCCTAGTATTGTTTAGATCACGGGTCTGATTGTGTGACAAGACAGCTACAGTGATTACGGTTATGGGTCTTCCAGCAGTCTTTGTTTTTTGTCTAACTTATCGGCTTGGTGTTTTATGCATGTGATTCCTTTTCATTTTTGGTACCCATCCCCCACACCCTGGGTTCTCCCTCCAAGGTATATATGGTGAACACGGTGTTCGCACACCATTTTTTAATGTTCTCCATTAAAAGTTACTTTTTAAACATTTATATTTACTCCCTTTGAGCCAGATTCAGTCATCGCCACCTCGAACAATCAGTATATACTACTGTTTTACGATTTTTCGCTGAGGCCTTCGACTCCCCCCCTTAAGGTATTCCTTCAAGTGCACACGCTAACCTACCTGTTGACATCTGGGGATTGAGGTTCGTCCGCTGGTGCATCGGGACTCCCCCCTTCTCCCCTTTTTTTTAATTTTATATATGTATGGGACATTGGGTGGTACACTGGGTGAGCCGCTAGGGCAGCAACCTAGGCTCTGGCCGTCCTCTTGGCCCCAGGTCTCCCGGCCCTGTGGCCTCTTTCATGGCCCCTGGCCCCCTCAGAGGTGTTGGGCAGTCCTTTACGATCCTTTTTTTTTTTCCCTCCCTCTCCTTATTTGGCTTTCCTGATGCCTTAACGTCGGACTATGTTGCCTCTTAGTTTTTCTGACTATACCCCCCCCGATTTGTCTTTCACTCACCACTTATTACTCCCACTTTCATTCTGATGCGTTTTTTGGTACCTGACTTTGCACGGCCCTGCGTGGCCGTTTGTTATGTTTTTGTGCAGCTGTTAGGCTTATAAAATAAAAATTTTAAATACAAAAAAAAAATTAAATAGCCGATTTGGAAAGTGAGATGAAAGGGAGAATTTTTTCTGGTTTGGCTATTTTGACCTAGAATTTTTCCTTCTCCAGTCATTCTCAGGGTTATTCAGAGAGCGTGAAAAGCCGGAGTGTCATGAACGTTTTAGCAGTAAAATACAAGACATTATTTTCTCTAGTCTTCTGACTCTAAATTTTGTTAGCATCCTGTTTTTAGATGTGCATAGCGCTGCAATCAGAAAAGGGATATTGTGTACTGCTGTGAAAGTGAAACTATTCACATAGAAACTTACATTGAACGTTTGTGCAGAAGGAAATTGTTGCGGTGGGAAGCCAGCCTAAAAAGAAAATATAGTACAAGGTAAACATAAAAAGTAACAATTGCTGTGAATGAGAGTGTCAAGTTAAGCTACTGACAAGGCAGAGGTAGTAAGGGGGGGGGGCTAGTGGTAGGTGACAGAGTGGGCTACCGACAAAAGGTGGCAAAGGAAGCTACTGATAAGGGATGGGTAAGAAGCATAGGTTCCTAAATGGGTTATTCAGAGAGCACCGAATCAGCCACCAAATTGTACTGAACTGAATTTCCTGTGCAATTTCGTGGCCACTCAGCTATTCAAAAAGCTGGCGATTCAAAATATTGGCAAATTGTCAGCGAAATACAGTGATCTTCAGGGGCAGTGAAATCCCCCATAGAGAAGTAATGGGGAACCTATTCTGAGAACACCGAAATGCCCAGATTTTCAGTGGTTTCATGCAACAGGTTTAATCCTGGGAATCCCCTAGGCTGCAATGTAAAAAAAATAAATATCCCAGTTTTTATTAAATATTTATTCAACGGTTTATTCTTTTCATTTGCAGCAAAAAGGCTCTTTATTTTGTATGCATTTTTGATGTTCTTTTTATTTTGTAACAGACCTTTTTATTGTTATTCATAGGACCTTATATACACTGTATTATTTCCAGACATTTTCATGCACTATTTTTTATTTATTTTTTTAAACGCCTTTTAAAAAGTTGTATTTTTTTTCTGTGGGGGTTCTTACCCCTTTTTGGTGGCTGGTCGGCTTTTTTTCAGATGTGTTCCGCGGAGCAATTCAGCAACTTGTGGGTTTAGCAACGGCGTTTGGTGCATCGATTTGGCGCACTTCAAGGACCCTGTGGTGAATGCTGAATTCACTGCAGGGTCGGCAAATTAAGGGTGCCGAAGGAGAGCGTTTTGCTGAAATTTTATTGCTCTCCGAATAACCCCTTTGAGGTTTCGAAATTACATCTCCGTTGATACTCAATCTAATGAATAACTGAGCATCATGGGAAATTATTCCAAGTAAAGGGCGCAGGGATAGAGGGACATGGAAGTGACAGCAAGTATATGCAGGTAGAGACAATAAAAACTACAAGCATAACGGGGAAATAAGTGGTCTACTAAAAAGACCAAGTAACAATTGAATGCAGCAGCTGCTTATAGGAAGGACCATGGATCATGGGATGGGAAGGCGTTCGAACACATTGGCACTCGGTACATATATTCAATGCACAGCCAAACACCCCTAAACCAATATCCAGACCATAAGTCCGCATACATTTCTCTGCCAAGTCTCTCATTTCCTGCAAAAGCTGGTAGACAACTTTATTTTTCACAACGTAAACCTTAAGGGTGGGGGATTAGAGCTGTGCCCGGGTTTTGTTTTTAACAGTGCTACATTTAAGGCCAGGGATAATGCTTATAGTTCTTTTTCATAATTAGATGAGAAATAATGATCAAACTTACCCCCTGTGCCTGGATATCAACATTTGCCAAGCTAACGCATCCACTTATATTTAAGGTGTTGACACGTTGGATGGGAACCCGGTGTTTAAATTCCAAAAGGTGATTGCGGTTCACAGAAACCTAAGCAGAAATAACACTTTATATTTACAAAGACAAGTCAAGTAAACCATAGCATGCTGCAGAATTAAGAGGACTAGGTTTCCGGTAATGCCCATAGACTAGTCAGGACTGCACCATGATATGGCAAATGTGATGAGGTATAGTGGAATATGAACAAAATTAATTACCTTGTAGTTATGGTTTGAAACTAGGATTCGGATCTCGAAGGGCTGACCTCGGTGAAAAGGCATTTCATGTTTGTTTTCTTCTTTGCCCCAGTTTTGGCGTTCTTTGGTGTTGCAGACAACATTTCCACCATCAAAACGCGGGTTAAAATGGAAAGCAATATCATCGTTTGCACCCGGTCCACACTGAAGGTTTAAGGCGAATCTAAAATAAATCAGAATATATTTTCAATATTTAACCAAACTCCTAAACATGCTACAGCCTAAAGAAAGCAACTATGCCAGCCAGTGCAAAGAGTGGGAGGAATACACAAAACATGCATCATTTGGAACTCTGAGAAAGATAGTCACTATGTACCAGTCAATGCCACTGCTGGAACTGCTACAGACTTCAGCGTTAAACACAGAAATAGAAATGTAGGCTGGAGAATGAGAGAAATCTCAATGTATCCTTCCTGGTAAAATCCTTTATAAATAAAAATGATGCTTCTCCTGCCACGGTGTGAATTTCGCTTTTGTGAAAAACTGAAGTTTGGCGCGGCTGGAACAATGGCATAATGTAAACTACAATAGATACGGAATAACTGTCTGAAAGTCCAAAAAGATGTTTGGGTTAGTTTACGTGAAGATGGTCCATACATGTGCTGTTAAATATCTGAGTCTAGTTAGAACATCACTGGGGAGATTTAGGAAGGAAAAGTTATGTGGCAGTGGCTGCCAGGGCCACTGCCAATCTATAACGTTGTGAGTCCTAGATTATCTGTGGTTGCTGCCCATTTCACAAAAAAAGATGTGGAAAGAATTTGTGTTGTCCCAAGAAAGAACTACTGCTGCTTTAGACTATTCTCCAGGACATACTTGAAAACGAGAAATCTCAATGTATCCTTCCTGGTAAAATACTTTGCAAATAAATAAACATTCAGCTGAAGATGCAAAAATCCCGCACAAAATAGAGGTCTTGTTAGAACATTGAATATGAAAATTTATTTTTTTGTCCTCCGCATCTAACATAAAAACAACAACCACATCATACTGGTCTTTACCCCAGTATACCAAACCTGAATAATGTATAGATATGCCACTTACAGGGTAATTCAAAAGAGAATCGAAAAGTCACTGCACGTTCGGGGACTTTTCGTTCTCTTCAATTCGGTGCGATTTGGCGATCCCATTACGGTGACCCTGCGGTGTATTCAGCAAACACCATAGGGCTGTTGTAGTGCAGAGAAAAGCCGCCGAAAACTCACCGAAACCCGCACAAATATCTGGATTAACCCTGCCGAACATGCCGGAGAAACCCGAGCAGCCGCGATCACCGCGCAGAGCAGCCGCCAGAAAAACCCGACACCGCAAACCAATGGAGTAAAAAAAAAAAAAAAAAAAAAACAGTACGCTTGAATGTTTGAAAAGTGAAACACTGTTTGCAAAGAAACTACAGAAAGAAAATGTCTGAAATTTACATACAAGATCAAATGAAGGATAATAAAAAGGGCTGTTACAGAAAGAAAAAATTAAAAAAAAATCCCGACAAATGCCTAAAAGATCCCAAAAAATTCTATAGAGACTTTTTACTGCAGAATATTATAATGAACGGTTTATTAGAGATTGAATTAAAACGGGAATATTTTCAACATTGAAGCCTATGGGATTCGCCTGAATAAATATGTTGAATGAAGCCACCGAATGGCAGGGCATTTCGGCAACTTTTCACTGCTGGTTTGTGTTCTCTGAATAGACGAAGCATTGCTTCTCTATGGGGAATTCACTGCCCTTGAACAGACAATGAACAGGCACCGTATTTGCAGGCAATTCGCCAACATTTGGCAAACTGCCTGCTCTCTGAATAGCCGAATGATCAGGAAAGGTACATGAATATTCGTATTTTACGTACAGTGAATTTCACTGTTCGGTTACCTTTCGGCCACAATTCGGAGCGCTTTGGATAACCCTGATAGATTGTAATGGCTCAGTAAGCTTCAACAGCTCTGGTTAAGTTAGTATCAACTATGGAATAGAGCTCACAGTTTAATACAATAAAGGGTTCCACCCTATTCCATAGATCTGTAGTGGATAGGTGAGAGTCAGACTGATGGAAGCTTTGAAAACTACAGGCACATTAATCAGACAAAGAAAAGGAAATATAAATACTGTCAGGCTGCTGTTGACAGTGTTATGACAACAGTTTTACTATATTGACTTTACTGTGATTTTGCACATTCTTACTTCTAGCATGGAGCCTTATGTCCCTGACCCGCTCATGACAGAAGCTATTGTAGCCATAAGTGTTATTTTCAACTGTAAAAGACTGAATTATAATTTAATCATTAAACAAGCATTTACTGAGCAAGCATTTCCAATCCTCTGAATCATTTTATTCTGTGTTTCTGTTTATCAATTAAATTCTCTTTTTCCTATTATCAAACTTAATTCAGACAGCCCGGTGCCCAAGGTGGGTTTGTAGCATGTGTTAGTTGCCTCCCTTATGAGTTTCTGAATCTGTAGTTCTATATAGTGATGGGCCGAACACCCCCGTGTTCGGTTCGCATTCAAACGCAAACACTAGAAAAAGTTAGACCGCGAACTCAAACACAATGCAAGTCAATGGGGCTCCTCCACCTCCTGACCAGCCATGCAAGCTCTGGAAGCCGGCACAACTCCTGGCACCCAGCTTGTTGAGGGCACCGCCGGGTGCCGGCGCCCCCTCTGAGCCCCAGTCGTGACAGATACAGTAATGTGTGGTGTGTATGAGCAGGAGTTTTATTGCTGTGGAACGGTGTTATGTCTTTTTTTTGTTTTGGAAGGGGGCGAAAAGCTGTTACGGGTTGAGGAAGTTTACGGGGGGCCCCATCGTGAGGTTCAGTAAGGGGCCCCATCATTTCTGATGGCTGCCCTGTATGCATCCGGTACACGGGTCAGTGCACCCAAATATTGGGCCTTTGGTGCCAGCTAGTGCCTTCACACCGTAACCCATCTGAGGTATTGTGGAAGAGTGCAGGGTTGGACCCTGCAGTCAAATATTGAAATGATATGAATCTGTCACATTCAAGTGCAGAAAAATTGTGTCTTAGTTGGTGGTGCACGACACCGAGAATATAACAGGGTTATTCAAAGAGATGTGAATTGTGGCAGAAAAGTAACCGAACAGTGAAATTCAGCGTACGGTTACCTTTCCTGGCCATTCACCAAATGTTGGCGAATTGCCTGCACATACGGTGCCTGTTTGTTGCCTGTTTGAGGGCAGTGAAATCCCCATAGAAGCGCAATGCTTCGTCTATTCAGAGAACAAAAACCAGCAGTGAAAACTTGCCAAATTGCCCTGCTGTTTGGTGGTTTCATTCGGCAGATTTATTCAGGCGCATCCCATAGCCTTCAATGTTAAAAATATTCCCGTTTTAATCCGATATCTAATAAACCATTTGATTTTTTTTAGGATCTTTTAGGCATTTTTTGGGATTTTCTTAAAATCGTTTTTTGGATTTTTTTTTTAAACCCCCCCCGAACTTTCCGTGAACATCCTAAAAAGTTCGAAGTTCGCAAACTTTCGAACAGCCGATGTTCAAATCGAACCGATAGCCCATCCCTAGTTATATATGTTTATAATCTTCCTGTTCTACCTCTGGAGGAGCAGCCACCTCTCTTCCCCTTGTGTGAGTGGCACCAGGACATTACCTGCCATTGTTCTCTTGGTGCCTCTTTGAGGAGTGAATTCACATTTGTTACACTGTATATATAGAGAGGTTTCATTTGTTTCAATAAATGTATATCTCATGTTTGGGGAAATACAATAATCACCTTTTAGGCTGGGGTCAGACGAGCGTAGTGTTCACATCTGTGATTGCACCTAAAAGTACGTCCGTTTTAGCATGACAGAAAGCCCATTGGAGCCCGACACATGAAGTACGACCGCACTGAACTGCGGACGCACAACGGCCGCGGCAAACGGACATCCCGTAGAACGGCCGCACAAAGTGCGCTGCGTCCGCAACGTCCGCATAGCTTTGTGTGTGAGTGATGGAACGTGGTCAGACGGACTGCATTTATACCTCCAGCATTTTTCACGGACAAAATGGTTTTGCTTTTTAATTTATTTTTCCTCCTACATCCGTCAAAATATACGTCAGTGAAAAAAACGGACTGTGTGACCACTACTGTGTCTTCCGTACTGACGTACGTCCGTGTGCAAGGACGTACAGTCCGTAGAAATCACGCTCGTCTGACCCTAGCCTAAGTTCATCTACACAGCTGCTCAAGGGACACAACTTTGTTGGAGATACCCTGCCAGGAGATCTGTTACAGGTGGAAAATTGCATTTTTTTTAATATAAAACTGGAAAGAATAATCTGAAAATCAGGAAACATAACATACCGTTCTCCAGAGTGATTTACTGTCCCACTGATAACCAACAATGTGCCATCATTCAGCCCATGATGAAGAGGAGTTGTGAATGGAACAGGCTGCAATAAAAATGCATATAGTTAGATAATTTTTTTACTGCAAAATTGACATGTGTTAAGCCACAAGCTACAGCAAACCATAAATTATATGAAAATATAAATAAATTACTGTCATCTTTTGATAACAATACATCCATACTATAAGGCTAGGGTCAGACGAACGCATTTTTATGTTGTCTGTGAAAAAGTGCGTTCGAACGAATGGACGCATTTTTTCACAGAATACGTGATAGTGGTCATACTATGCGCATTTTCGTCCGTGATTTTGTACGGATCATCAATAAAACTCTTTTTGCGTCTGGACGTTATGTTGGCCGGACATTAGCAGCGTCTGACGTCTCCTAATCACGCACACACGCCGCTAGCAGACGCAGCGCACTCTGTACGTCAGTACCTGCGGTTTCACGTTCTCGAAAAAATGCGTTCATTTTCCACTTGCGTTGCGCAGCCGGACTTTTGTGCGACCGTACTTCGTATATTGGCCGTCATTGCCCAGCATCTGCTGCTAGTGCGGCCGTGATTAAGTGCGGCTGCACGCGCGTTCGCACTGCCTCAGTCTGACCCTAGCCTAAGCAGACGGGCTTTAATACAAACATTTATATTTTCTGCTGATACTCTTGCAATACATCTGTATTCCTCAGATTTGTAAAGAATAAGAAAGACATACATTTTGCAATCACAAGTGGTGCAAGGGTTAACTTCACATCCAGGAAACAATGGGTCTCTCTAAACCATGCACACATTATGCAGGTTGCCCAGTGAGCTGTGTAACTGGTTATTCTTTCCAAAGTACCATCACATGATTATTTATTGCAACTAAAACCAGATTTTGCTAGAAAATAACCTGGCAATGGTCTGTTTGAAGAGGAAGAAATACAAGCATTAAACCGTTATTCGTGTATGTGGATGTGCTCCTTCAGATTTCACAGCAAGGACTAGAAAAAGAAAATAAGAATCTAAAAACAATGTAACAAATAATGTGTCAATGAAAAACAAACAGCTTGCAACATCAATCTTTGAGTGTCAGGTAGCTCTGACAGATAAGCCCTCAGATTGTGACTCTATTCATGGGGTACAAACAGGGTTATTCAGAGAGAGGTGAAAATTCTAGGTCAAAATAGCCAAACCAGAAAAATTCTCCCATTTATCTCACTTTTCAAAATCAGCTATTATCACCTACAGGTTTATTCAGAGAGTGTGAAAAGCAGGAGAATGACTGGAGAATGAAAAATTCTAGGTCAAAATAGCCAATTTGGAAAGTGAGAATTTTTCTGGTTTGGCTATTTTGACCTAGAATTTTTCATTCTCCAGTCATTCTCCTGCTTTTCACCGCTCTCTGAATAACCCTGCTAGAATTTTCACTTCTCCAGTCATTCTCCTGGTTTTCACCGCTCTCTGCATAACCCTGATATTCTTGTGTACCCTCTGCTGAGGATTTGGGGTGAGCTCAGGCTCTAATGAAACCAAAAATAAAACATTCTTTCAAGAGGATACACTTACTGGGTTGTAGATCGGTCCGAAAGACATGCTTGACCTGGTGGGGTGGAGGCTTGCTGGTTGAACTTGAATTTTCGAGATCCTGAAGAAGTGGAAGCAGTTTTCAAAAGCAGAGCACTTTATATTGGAGGTGATGAGGAGAAAGCTTGAAGATCCGCCCAGGCTTTAGGAGGGGTTTGTGGTCTGGAGACAAATTTAGTCAGAGTCACACTGTCATGCAAAGGAGGTGCAAGGTCTATACTCACTTGTGACCAAGTGGGCAGGACTATAGACCTCTGTGTGTGTGAGGTTAAATGGATAATATTAAGACACATGACATGTTTCCACCACAAGCAGTGGAATTTTAAATATTATAGAGAAATGATGCTGGAGAATAGGAGGAAAGTGGAACTACTGGTTTATACTGTATGTGAGGCATGGGACAGATCTGATGGAAGGAGATGTGCTATGAGGAAGGAATCTGTCAATATTGCTATTTTCATTCCAAGCACATGCTTAGATTACATCTCTTCTGTTCTGTCTATACTCTTCAATAATGCCCAGTTCTCCTTCTGGGTTTGCAGTGATTTGCAATCATTTAGATAAGCCCTGTCAATGTGCCTGGTGTCTTCCCCACTCTAGGAGATGCCAGCCTTCGCTTTCTACCTGCTTTGAGATTGGACTGAAGAGTGATTTTTGAAACAGTATGAAGACAAATCAAGTGTGAATTACAAAAGACAGTTGTCCATCCTTGTGATCTTAAAGATGCATATTAAAATAACAATTTTGAAAGATCACTTGGCAATTTCAATGACGACTAAATAGAAATTGAGCTAGAAAAATATGTTCGCATTCGAACTCGAACATTTGAAAGAGTTCGAATTCGAACACGAACATGATTCGAACGCAATGCAAGTCAATGGGGCTCAAAAGTCCGAAAATTAAAGGTCCCCTCCAGAGGGCATATATGCAGGATATTGGTCATAAAAGGTGTATGGGGGTCTGGGCACTGCCCTGGGGGACAGGAAACAATGAAAAACAAGTAATAAAAAAAAAAGCGTTTTTAACCAAAATTATTTTTTTGAGCCATTTCACCGCTGTGCGCGGAGCTAATTTTTACCGCTTTTGCTCATGTTTAAACATGATTTGAAGCCATGGGAAATGTTTGAGCAGCAACGAGTGGGAAAAATTATGATCTTAACACAAATGTTAACGCTCACTTACATGAGCATTAAAGGAACACTCTACTCAAAAATCCCCCCCCCTGTTTTTTTATCCTAATCTATCCCTATTCCCTTAATAAAGCTTTATTTTTTTATTTTTTTTGTGTAACTGTAATACTTACCCTAAAATCCACTTGTTTCCAGCGGCGTCTTTTTTTTTTTTTATATACTCACCTCCCTCCTCTTCCGCTCCCGTCCTTCTTGCTTCTTCTTGCCTTCTGGTTTACGTGAGAAGCGCGCATGCGCGCCTCTCATGTAAGCCAGCCAATCGGCAGGCTTCCTCCCGGCTCCCTCTGAGGATTAGTGTTGCGCGCAAGAGGATGCGCGCAACACTAACCCCCAGCCGCTGCCACCAGCTACTGTGGCGAGTTGGAGACGTCATTGCGCTGAAAGCGCGATGACGTCTCCTACTCGGCAAAAGTCGGCAGAAGCGGGAAATATGATTCCCGCTCTGCTGACTGACAGCTGGGAGGGCGGAGTAAACTCCTCCGCCTCTCTCAGCTGTTTTCAGCATTTACAGCTGAACCGCTGAGCGGAGGGAGGGGGGACAGAGGGCAGGATACTCCGGGCATCATGACCACCTAAAATAGCTTAGGTGGTCATGTTGCTTAGAGTATCCCTTTAACATTTGCTGCGGTGTTCACCGCATATTTGTAACGATTCCCCAGGACAGACCTGGTAGGATCCCTGGTAACAGTCCTCTAACCCTCCGATCCTTAGGATGGTCAGGACCACTAAACCTAACCTCCAGCAGCCACACAGGCCAGGGAGACAGCACCAGCAATATACACCACAGACTGATCAATATAAATTTGTACTGCGCTATAGTGTATGGCAGGATGGAAGCGTACCAGCAGTAACAAGCAGCAGAATATACCAGACAGGGGCACAGAGCGAGAATAGTTGTTACAACAAAACCGGGTCAGCAACGTTTAGGCACTTGTACTGCGCTACTATATGTGGCAGGATCTGTAGCACACACCAGCAGTAACAAGCAGCGGAATATACCAGACAGGGGCACAGAGCGAGAGTAGTCGTTATAACAAAACCGGGCCAACAACGTTTAGGCACTAGTACTGCGCTACTGTATATGGTGAGAATCGGCGCACACCAGTAGCAACAGGAGGCAAACAGAACAGGCAGGGAGTACACAGAGAGAATAGTCAAATGGCAGGCAAAGTCGGCAACAGATCAGGTCGGCAACGAGTATACACACTTAGACAGTAAACTAGCAATGCGGGAATGAAACTCCACTGCAAGGCAAGGTGTCCAGCGCGCGTTCCTGATTTAAAGGTCCTGGTGGCTCCGCGTCATTACGCCGCGCCCTGCCCCCTGATCACTCACAGCTGTGCCTGGTGCCACCGGAGCTCCTGGCTTTCAGCCAGCTGGCGGCACCATGTGTTCGGGGCCCCCCCGATCGCCACCCAGGGCCCTGGATGTCACAATATTACAATCCAAACGCAAACGGGTTAAGTAACCAAATTTGTAAGAAGAATAATTAATGCAGCATATGAATCCTCACACTGCCGGGCAGCACCTCTACAGTCTGACGCTATCTTTAACCGGCGCGCTGTGTGCAGCTTCTGAGAAGATACGCTATTAGTGTAGCAGGGAAGCCGGCTGCGCATTTTGCATCGCTCCCTCTACACTAATAGCGTATCTTCTCAGAAGCTGCACGCAGCGCCCTGGTGTATGCAGCGTCTAACAGCGTGGGAGACGGGAGGCTGCGCTTGTTGGTGGATCCAGGAATCAGGTGAGTAATAGAAAGAGAAAAAAAAGAGTTTTATTTTATGTTCCAGGGGACATTTAAAAATGTCCTTGGATTTTATTTTTTTTAAAAATGTGTTGCCACTCACCTTACCTTAGCCTGGTGGTCAGTGGGGGCTCCCTGGATCCTGGTTGTGGGGAGGGGGATCTGCCGTGGCTGCAGGTGCAGTGGCTCCCTCCCTGCGCCGCCTCTCTGCCACATGCACCCGGCCGGCGAGCCCGCACAGTCCCAGCTCTGTTATCCGGCGGCAGCATGCTCCTCAAGGGGGTCCTTGGGAGGCCCCGGCGGGCAGCCCTTTACAGTGCCTGATTAGAGGGCCGTGTCTGCCTGATGTTTTAGCAACAAGAATGTTTTATCCCATAGGCTTCAATGTTAAAAATATTCCCATTTTAATTCAATAGCTAATAAACTGTTGCTTGTAATATTCTGCAGGAAAGAGTCTCTTTATTTCTAGATTTTCTAGGATTTTTTATAATGGTTTCAAATTTATTTATTTTTTCTAAAATTTGGCGAACATCGCAAAAAGTTTGACGTTTGCCGAACTGTCGAACGGCCGATGTTCAATTCGAACTCATGTTCGAATCGAACTGGCAGCCCATCCCTATGGGACTTTAGGGGGACTTTTATGGGAGTTAGGAGAGGCTATATGGTTGGAGTAATATTTAGGGCAGTGTTTCCCAAACCTGTCCTCAGGACCCGCTGACATGTCAGGTTTTCCAGATATCTGAAGCACAGGTGATATGATTTGCTGCTCAGTGATTGCAGGATTCAGTCTGCTTTTCCCCAAGGTGATCTGCAAAATCTGGCCTGGTTGAGGGTCCCAAGGAGAGGTTTGGGAAACACTGATTTAGGGGGTATTGAGTCAGGTGAGATGAAGCAAAAGTCCTAACTGTATAAAAAAGGCATTTGTTGAAGGAGCTAGTAGGTATGTGCGATAGTTGCCTATCTTACTCAGGCTTAAGAGAGCAAATCATTAGACCAAACAGCAATACAAGACACCAGTGAACGAAAACATATAGGGCCCTAACACTCGCGCTACCGCTCACATAGGTGAGCTTTCTCACTAGGTTAAAAGAGGTGATAGTGATCAGGAGGTGATCTGGCCGTAACGCTAACGGATTAAATATTCTGTTAGCGCATCGGTATTAGCGCTTTTTAGCGCGAGATTACTGTACAATGCGCTCCCTATACTTACCATGGGGAGCGCAAAGAGTAAGCAATCAGTAATTAGTGTTAGGATTACAAAGTCCTGATGCTATTTACTAACCGCTGCAGCTAACTGAAATCTCTCCACCAAGTATGGTATTTTACTCAACACCATTTTTCCATCCCTGCTCTCCTTTTCAGAAAGATGAAAAAGGAAGCTCCGGGATGCAATCTCTGAGGAAGATTGTGGTAAGATTTTAAAGATTACATCCCATTCCTCTAGGAGACTTATGGTCCAAAAAATGCATTATAAACTGCTCATCCGGTGGTACTTGACTCTGATCAGATAGCATAATATTTACCATCACTTGACACTGGCTAGCTGGCACTGTCTCAAGTCACCAGGTACATATTTACAATCATATTTAGTTGGATCGCCCATTCCTCCAACCGTATTGGGCCTCTATTTTCTGAATTGTTAATGAGTACTGGAGCTGACCTAGCCCCATCCTATTGGGTAATGCTCTTTCACTTAGTCCCATTTTCAAACCACACATACAGGAAATCATTGGCCATACACCTTTTTAAATGTGGCCAAAGCATTGATTCCTAGGAGGTGGAAGAGTACCACCCACCCAACTATTCAGGAATGGATAAAGGCAGTGCCAATATTTGTGAAATAGAAGAACTGCATTTCTCCTTGGAAAACAAATACACTATTGAGGTTATTCAGAGAGATCCGAAATGTCGCCGAAATGTAACCGGACACTGAAATTCAGCGAAAGGGGACATTTCGGGGCCATTCGGCTATTCAGAGAGCAGGCAATTCGCCAAATGTTGGCGAATTGCCTGCACATACAGTGACTGTTCGAGGGCAGTGACATATCCCTGACTTCCTCTCAAGACGCAGATGAGACATAAAGGTGGGAGGGTGAACACTTGAGCAAAAATTCAGACAATACATTGGCTTTTCATGCAAGCTAATAGGGAGTCTTTGGCTGCTGCATAGTCCCACTGCCTGATGAAATGTAGATCAGTGTACACTTCTGAGCAACGATTTTTGACCTTTGTTCTGTTTGGCTACCAGAAACACTGCACAAAAACACTCTGCATACACAGACTGAAACACTGCACATAAGCACACTGCAAACACAGACTGAAACACTGCACATAAACACGCACTTAAACACTGCACATACACACACCGCAAACACACACTGAAACACTGTACATACACACAATGCAAGCACACACTGAAACACTGCACATACACACACTGCAAATACACACTGAAACACTACAAACGCACCCTGAATCACTGCACATACACACACTGAAAACACACTGCACACAATGCACCTACACACTGCACATACACAATGTACCTACACACTGCACATACATAATGCACCTACACACTGCACATACACAATGCACCTACACACTGCACACATTGCACCTGCACACAGTGCATATACACACACTGCACAAAGTCACAAACATACTACACATACACACTGCACACACACACATGTACACACTGCACATTCTTAATGCTGTGCAGCCAGGGCTGGCGCTGCCGCTAGGCGAGCTAGGCGGGCGCCTAGAGCACAGTGCCCGCCTAGGGAGCAGCTGGGCCCGACCCCAGTCCACTTTAAAAAATAAAATTGTGACAGTGTCCGCCGCTGCAGCCCACGGGGTAGCCAGGCACCACAATTTACTCACGGGCCGCACGCTCGCATACACGACACCGGGCTAGGCTCCGCCTCTGCAGCATGCCAGCGGCTGACGCAGCGCCGCCGGCACGTGTTGGGGCTGGCGGCAGCACGCGCGCCCTCGCGTGACGTCAGGCGCTGGAAGAAGGCGGAGATGCTTCGGAGAAAAAGAGAAGGCTCTGTCTCCTCGGCTCAGATCCTGGCTGTCCTGGTCACTGTGGACACGATTCGAACAGGTATAAGGGCGCAAATTCACAATATATATATCCATGATGTGAACTGGGGGCTCAATATATACCCATGATGTGAACTGGGGGCTCAATATATACCCATGATGTTAACTGGGGGCGCAATATATACCCATGATGTTAACTGGGGCGCAATATATACCCATGATGTGAACTGGGCGTGCAATATATACACATGATGTGAACTGGGGGAGCAATGTATACCCATGATGTGAACTGGAGGCGCAATATATACTCATGATGTGAGCTGGGGGCAAGATATACCCATGATGTGAGCTGCTGGGGGCAAATATACCCATATGAGCTGGGGGCAAATATACCCATGTGAGCTGGGGGGCAAATATAACCATGTGTGAGCTGGTCTGGGGCATATATCCATGTGTGAGCTGGTCTGGGGCATATATCCATGTGTGAGCTGTCTGGGGCATATATGCATGTGTGAGCTAGTCTGGGGGCAATATATCCATGTGTGAGCTAGTCTGGGGGCAATATATCCATGTGTGAGCTAGTCGGGCAATATATCCATGTGTGAGCTGCCTGGGGCATATATGCATGTGTGAGCTAGTCTGGGGGCAATATATCCATGTGTGAGCTAGTCTGGGGGAAATATATCCATGTGTGAGCTAGTCGGGCAATATATCCATGTGTGATCTGGTCTGGGGCATATATGCATGTGTGAGCTGGTCTGGGGCATATATGCATGGGTGAGCTAGTCTCGGGCAATATATCCTCGTGTGAGCTGGTCTGGGGCCAAAAATCCATGTGTGAGCTGGTCTGGGGCATATATACATGTGTGAGCTAGTCTGGGGGCAATATATCCATGTGTGAGCTGGTCTGGGGGCTATATATCCATGTGAAAGCTGGGGGCAAATATACCCATGTGAGCTGGTGGCAATATATTATATCCATCTTATTTTTTGGTGGGGTGCAAGTAGCTGGTCTTGCCTAGGGCGCAAAATAGTCTAGCACTGGCCCTGTGTGCACTGAATGGGGGGGGGGGGGGCTGCAGATCTGACCTGGGGCTGCTTCACATAGAAGAGCACATGTCCTTTACATGCCACTGACCTCACCGCACGTCCCTGATTTAGACAGCCACACACTTCCATATAGTTATTACTATGCTCTACTCATGGATCAGGAGTTTGAGAGAGGCAGGAAAGTGTGTTTTTTGCCTTTTGCCCCAAAAAAATATGCTCTGGCCATTATGATATTCTTAAGAAACATACTGAAACCAATGTGGCTCAGTAGGAAGATAGCCAAGGAAATGAAAAATGAAGAGGCATTTAAAGCTTTTAAATCCTATAAAGCATATAAGGCAGCCAAAAAAGCATGTAAAAAAGCAATTAGATGGGCAAAACTAAAAAATGAAAAAGAGATGGCTGAAGAGAGCAAGAGCAACCCTAAAAGATATTTAAATACATAAATTCTAAAAAAAAACAAGAGTGAAAGTGTAGGTTCACTGAAATCACAGTCAGGCTTGTTATCAACGGAAGATCTGGATAAGGCAGACATTTTAAATGATTATTTTTCTTCAGTATTTATCAAAGAGAAACCTATAACAGGAGACCTGCAATACATTAATAAAAAGTTACAAATAAAATGTGACTGGTTGACTCAAGAAAAGGTGTTGCAGCAACTAAACAAAGTGAATGTGAACAAAGCCCCAGGGCCGGATGGAATTCACCCCCCGAGTACTGAGGGAGCTATGTGTTGAAATATGTAACCCTCTGTTCTTAATCTTTCAAGATTATTTTCTTTCAGGAATCGTACCAGAGGATTGGAGAAAAGCTGATGTGGTAAGCGGTGTCCCTCAGGTTTCTGTTATAGGACCAATTCTATTCAATTTATTTATAAATGACCTTGAAATAGGCTTTCAAAGTCATGTATCAGTGTTTGCAGATGACACAAAACTAGGAAAAGTAATACAATGCGAGCATGATATTACTTCACTGTAGAGGGATTTAGATTTCGGGGACTGGGCACTTAAGTGGCAGATGAAATTTAATGTAGATACAGTTGTGTTCAAAATTATTCAACCCCCAATGCTGTAAAGGGTTTTAGGGAATTTAGTGTACATTTGTAATTGTATTCAGAATGAAATTCTACAAGGACTTTTTAAAGAACCATATGCAACTAAAATGACATCAATTGGTTTTGTAATACAGTAGTAAATGTTTCTTTTGTGAATTCTTCATTGACACAATTATTCAACCCCTTAAAGACTACCACTCTGAAGAACAGAGGTTCATTCAAGTGTTTTCAATCAGGTATTGAAAACACCTGTGGATGTCACGGAGCAGCAATAAAGCATAATAAGCACCAATTAGGCAGCTTTAAAATGACTGTGATACTCAGCTCCTTCTAGACATTTACTGGTGTGGTTACAAACATGGTGAAGTCAAGAGAATGGTCCAGGAAGACAAGAGAAGAGGTGATTACTCTTCGCAGGAAGGGCAATGGCTATAAGAAGATTGCAAAGATGTTAAACATACCAAGAGAGACCATAGGAAGCATCATTCGCAAATTCAAGGCAAAGGGCACTGTTGAAACGCTACCTGGTCGTGGCAGAAAGAAGATGCTGACTTCGACTGCTGTGCGCTACCTGAAGCGTAGAGTGGAGAAGAGTCCCCGTGTGACTGCTGAGGAACTGAGAAAAGATTTGTCAGATGTGGGTACTGAAGTTTCAGCTCAGACAATACGGCGCACACTGCGTAATGAAGGCCTCCATGCCACAACTCCCAGGCGCACCCCCTTGCTGTCTCCAAAGAATAAGAAGAGTCGACTGCAGTATGCCAAAAGTCATGTGGACAAACCACAGAAGTTTTGGGATAGTGTTCTGTGGACTGATGAAACAAAATTAGAACTGTTTGGGCCCATGGATCAACGCTATGTTTGGAGGAGGAAGAACAAGGCCTATGAAGAAAAGAACACCTTGCCTACTGTGAAGCATGGCGGGGGGTCAATCATGCTTTGGGGCTGTTTTGCTTCTGCAGGTACAGGGAAGCTTCAGCGTGTGCAAGGTACCATGAATTCTCTTCAGTACCAGGAGATATTGGATGACAATGTGATGCAGTCCGTCACAAACCTGAGGCTTGGGAGACGTTGGACCTTTCAACAGGACAATGATCCCAAGCATACCTCCAAGTCCACTAGAGCATGGTTGCAGATTAAAGGCTGGAACATTTTGGAGTGGCCATCGCAGTCACCTGACTTAAATCCGATTGAGAACCTCTGGTGGGACTTAAAGAAAGCAGTTGCAGTGCGCAAGCCTAAGAATGTGACTGAACTGGAGGCTTTTGCCCATGACGAATGGGCGAAGATACCCGTAGATCGCTGCAAGACACTTGTGTCAAGCTATGCTTCACGTTTAAAAGCTGTTATAACTGTAAAAGGATGTTGTACTAAGTACTAAGATTGAATGTCACTTGGGGGTTGAATAAAACTGATAATGATGTGAGCACAGAAAAGACATTTGTGGTTATTTCATTATAAATGTTATGTTATATTTGTCTGACCTACACGTGCCTCTTTGATTTAATTCTAAGCAAGATGACTGTATGATCAAAATCAATGTCAAACTGGCCAAAACACTCAATTTCAGTGGGGGTTGAATAATTTTGAACACAACTGTAAATGCAAAGTTATGCACTTTGGAGTGAAGAACACACAAGCAACTTATACCCTAAATGATACTGAGTTAGGGAAATCAAAACAGGAGAAGGATTTGGGAACAACCATAGACTTCAAACTAAGTAACAATGCACAATGTCAAACAGCAGCCGTCAAGGCCAGCAAGGTATTGGCATGCATTAAAAGGGGAGTTCACTCTCGGGATGAAAACATAATTTTGCCTCTGTGTAAATCAATGGTAAGAACGAACAATGAATATGCCGTGCAATTTTGGGCACCTGTCTTAAGAAAGGATATTATGGCGCTAGAAAAAGTGCAGAGACGGGCAACTAAATTAATAAGAGGAATGGAAGGTTTAAGCTATGAAGAAAGGCTAACAAGCTTAACTTTTGACTGAGGTTCTGGTCTAGGAAAAGGTCAGGTCCCTGTGACTCATATCAGGCATAGTTATCATGAGGGGATAGGCCCTTTTAGACCTGATGGAAGGCAGAGTGTTGTGAAATGGTCAGCTGCCATGAACACATGACACTGCAGTATTGTTCAATTTGCATTGAGGGAGTTCCATTGAAAAAAGGTTATTTGGTTTTGAGTCAAAGTCACTGGTTCGGTGAGGTGTCATTGCATACAGGTGGTTTTTTCTGCAGTGACTTTCTGAATGTGACCTTGTTGTAATGACCCATATTTTTATGATTATGGCAAACTAAGATTGTCACGGAAATGTGGATATAGACACAACCTAACAAAATATATGATTCTTCCAGTATGGTAGTAGTTCAGTGAATTTATTTGTCTTTGTCTTTCTATGCACAATGTATGTACATAACAACCCACAACAAACATGATTTAAAGGGTGAATGTTTTGTATAGTAGTTTGTCTCATAGTTTAACACCTTTAGTGCTGATCCATATACACACTAAGCCCAGAGCAATGTTTAGTCAATTACATTTTTTAACCAATGTATTTACAAAAATTATACCTCGTTTTTCCAGCAAACCCTCCTCTTTAAAACTGCAGTGATATATACAAAACGTTTTGGACATTTTGACAGCATGCATCCTAACCAACAAGATAGGAGTGATTATTTACCAATTCATACATACATACATTTTCTTTTAGAAAAACGCTAAGGGCACTATTACACTGATCATGCGAAAACAGGGATACTAAGGAGAAAAACCTGCACCTGCAGGTTTCTCCTTAGCGTCCCCGTTTTAGCGTTATATTACGGTGCAGGCGCTAATCCAGCAGCCAGCACCATAACACGGCGCTAAACCTCGGGATGCTGGCGGCAGCGCTAAGGCTAGGGTCAGACGAACGCATTTTTCGCGTCGACCGTGGAAAAGTGCGGTCGAACGAACGGACATATTTTTTCACGGAATACGCGGTAGCGGTCATACGATGCGCCTTTTCGTCCGTGATTTTGTACGGATCATCAATAAAACACTTTTTGTGTCTGGACGTTATGTTGGCCGGACATTAGCAGCGTCTGATGTCTCCCAATCACACACACACGCCGCTATGCGGCCGCAGCGCACTCTGTACGTCAGTAGTAGCGGTTTGACGTTCTCGAAAAAATGCGTTCGTTTGCCACTTGCGTTGCGCGGACGAACTTTCGTGCGTCCGTACTTCGTGTGTTCCCCGGCATTGGACGTCATTTGCTGCTAGCACGGCCGTGATTTTGTGCGGCTAAACGCACGTTAAAGCTGCGTTCGTCTGACCCTAGCCTAAGCGGATGGAGCCACCGTTCTCACCGCGGGATTAGAGATGAGTATGTGATTTTTTTTGGGGGGGGGGGTTACTGCTGGTGCTGATGGATTCTTCAGAAGCGGAATCAATTAGCATTGAAACGGTTAAAAAGAAACCTGCCTCGATTTGCAAAATATTTCGTAGCAAAATATATCAGTTTATTTCTTGCTTTAGGTCCAAAAGTAGATAAGAATATTTACCTGTTTCCGGGACTATTGAAAGAAGACTAGTCGCAAGGTTGGAACGTTAATCCTTCCATGGTCATGCAGTTTAAACAAAATATATTTTATTATATGTGTTAAATGTTCAAAAAAACAACAACAAGAGAGATTGTGGCAAATACAACACAGCTATAATAAGCTGGTTAAAACCACTTGCGCTGGTATCAAATAGAAGACATAAATTAAACATAAATTTTTATTAGATTGATTCTAAAAATAAATAGACATACAATTCTATATAGAAAAATACTCAGTATACTGAAAAACAGTGAGAAAATGTGTATAATGAGAGACCAAAATAGTATGAATTATCCCTATCCTCAATTCAGCAAATACAACTTAATTGGTTGATTAGTTAGCAGGATAGCTGGTCTCCTTAAGACATTAGTGTATGGTTAGAATATCACTTAACAGTAGATAGAGGGTGTAGAGTAGACAACTGGATGAGCTAATGTACTGCAGTATAAGGATCCTAGATTGAACAATTAACTAACTTCTATAATAAACTTGGTCTCAGTCCTAAAAGGGATACACCAAGCACCAATGAGCTAAGTTAGGTAATGATTAAATATCACCAACCTATACCATGGACAATTAAACCATTCAATTAGTCAATATCTCATGTCCAGAAGGATTAATTAATTAACTTACAATGTCAGGATTTGTGGCTTTGATGAAGGAGAAACCCATGTGGGGGAGTGATGCAGAATCAGTTTTTTCTGAAACATACTCTGATAGAATTCCGAGAGATGAATCTCTTACAGGTCAATTAATGAACTCACTAAATTTTTACATCTACAGATGAGATCAACTTGGGAAATCTCGTCTTTAGAAAATTACTGTAAAAAAGAGATGGTCCCTAGGGGCCTGCGGGTAACTAATATCCCAGCGTCTCATATCACACATGAGGGTTTTGTTCAGGAATGGGAATCTGCAGCTGTTGAATGTTCCAATAAATTTATGGCGATTATTCAGAAATATGAAACACTATCTCTTGTCGATACCAATAAAAAGATTGAAGAGTTGGTAGATAAAGTTCAGATTAGCAAAAAAGACCCTATGTATTTGCAACTTGAGGCGAAACTGAAGTTGAAGTTAGAGAGAAATGAATCTGAGATTAAAATTAGGAAACATAAGAAATTTCTTAGAGTTCTTAAGGATTACAAGGAGGGTACCATATTTAGGAGATCGAAAAAACAAACTTGGACTAATGGAACAAATGGTTCAACGAGTGAATATGAGTCCTCTGAAACGGAAAATGACACTCTAGAAGAGACCCCTTCTCTCCCCCGAAGTATCCTCAAAAGGGGAATATCTTTTGCGTCCCCTTTTTTTTTTTTTTTTATTCAAAACAGAATGGCATACAGATATATGCAATTATACAATACAGAGCTCAAATCCGGGCAAAGTTATGTAGATTTAGTCGGCTGTATATGGACAATGTTGAGTAGGTAATATAAGCAGAAAACAGAAAGAGCAAATATGAATGTGGAACATTGCATCATCATCAGTAAGTCAAGAAGACACAGTGAACATTATCTCAGCTCTCCCAATACCTTGGTGAATCAATGGCGGTCCCGTGGAGAGTTGGCAAGGGTGACATGTGAGGAGAACAAGAGGAGACGTGTGTATATGCGAAGAGTGGGAGGAACAGTTGGCTGGGGAGGAGTTTGGAGGAGGCAGAGGGAGGGTGCAGTAGGAAAAACGCAGAGGCAAATGAGGGAGGAGAGTAGCAAAAAGTGAGAGAAAGAGAGTAAAGGGAGGAAGATAGGGGGAGAGGAGGAGAGAGAAGAAGAGAAAAGAGAGAGAGATAATAAAAAAAATGAAAAAAAAAAATGAAAGAAATGAAAGAAGGAGGAGGGGGCGGTATATATTGATGCCGGGTGGTTACAGGATCCGGGGGGGGGCAATTCCCCACCGTCCATGCATTGTGGCCAGGGATGGGCGCGTGCGCAGCGGCAGCGACCCCGCCACCCAGTGCCCCCGGGAGCGTCGGTGGGCGTGTTGCGTCGTCGTTTGGGGTAAACAGTGTCCGTCTCAGTGTCCAATGCGTCCGCGGCAGGCAGGCGTGGTCAAGTATGTGCACCAGTGGTACCACTTGCGTAGGTGTTTCTCCAGAGGTTCCCCTGTCCCAGCCGACAGGTTCTCCTGAGTCCGCACTTCCTCCATCCGCGTCAGCCAATCCCGGTATGCCGGGGGGTGTGCCGTCTTCCAGACGCGGGCCACCAGAAGGCGCGCCGTCATCAACATCGGCATCGCCACCGACCTCCTGAGGGTCCTCACAGAACATTGAGTAAGCGTGAGGAGGAATACCGCCGGTGTAAACGGTAGATCAAGGTCAGTGACTTCTTCAATGGAGTCTCGGATCAAGTGCCAGAAAGGGGAGAGAACCGTGCAGTCCCACCACACATGGAGGTAGGAACCCGATGAATTGCCGCATCGCCAGCATGTCGGAGTGAGGCGCAGTCCAATCCGGAACAGGAGCGAGTGAGTGCAATACCATAGCGAGAGGAGCTTATATGAGGTGGATTGTAGCCTCGCCTGAGGGGAACCGCGGTGTGTGAGTTCGTACGTGTCTCTCCATTGTTCCTCAGATATGGTGACGTCCAGCATTTGCTCCCATGCACGTTCGAATGTCGGGGGGTCAGGACTCGGGTGCGTTTGCAGGAGCCGATATAGTACGGAGACGCCGTGGGCCAGCGGGCGCCGCGCCAGGCACAGTGTTTCAAAAGCCGTGAGCGGCCGAAGTAACCGGTGGCGTGCAGGGAGGGAGAGCAAGTAATGTGAGATCTGAGTAAAGTTGAACCTTTCCAGAGGTGTCGGGACTGAGGTCTGTGCTGGTCGTTCCCATGGGGGCATTAGGTCCTGCCCTGAGAGAAAGTGGGTAGCCCTGGGAGTTTCCCCGGGGTCCAGGTTCCTCCGTAGGCCAGGGCGCACCCCAACCCCGAAGTCTGGGTTGTCCGCCAGAGGGAGCATTGGCGAGGGGTAGGTAGAAAAGGAACAGCGGCGTAACACAGAGTTCCAGACCCGGAGAGTTGCGCCCACGAATGGGTGGCGACACGCCGCAGGGGATCGTCTATTCTGCGCCAGCCAAGGTAGGGCTGCGGTGACACCTGCGGCCGTCTCCCGCTCCAGATCCTGCCACAGCGCCCGTCTGCCCCCTGTCGTCCACTCGACCACTCGGACCAGGTGCGCGGCCCGGTAGTAGCCATCCAAATCCGGGAGTGCCAGACCGCCAGCCGATTTAGGGCGGGACAACAAGTGACCATTAAGCCGTGCACGCGACGCGCCCCATATGAAGCGAGAGCAGGAAGACCGGGCCTGGTCTAGGAACGTGGCCGGTATCTGGATGGGCAAGGCCTGGAATAGGTACAACAGCCGAGGCAGGATGTTCATCTTGAGTATGCTGATTTTCCCAAGCCATGACACCCTCAGCGGCCGCCAGTTCCTCAAGTCCCTGCAGACTTCAGCCCATAGCGGTGGGTAGTTTTCCTGAAACAGATCTTGCGGGAGTTTCGTAAGCCATATCCCTAGGTACTTCATGCGTTTAGTGCACCAGACAAATGGGTGTAGGCGGCGGAGCATGCGCTCTACCGCCTCTGTGACCGTCAGATTCAGTATCTCTGATTTGTCCATATTAAGTTTAAGGTTAGCCAATTGGCCATATACCCTGAACTCGTGGACAATTTCCGGAAGTGCTGTGCTAGGGTCGGTCACATAAAAGAGAAGGTCGTCGGCGTAAGCAGACACCTTGTGGTCATAGCATCGGCCTCTCAAGCCCGGTATATTGGCATTATTCCGGACTGACTCCAGAAAGGGCTCCAATGACAGGGCAAAGAGGAAAGGGGACAATGGGCATCCCTGCCTGGTCCCATTTCTGATCTGAAACGAGTCAGAGAAGACTCCATTCACTCCGACCCTGGCGTTAGGCACGTGGTATAGTGCCGCTACCCAAAGCAGGAATGGCACCGGCAGGTTCATGGCCCGTAGAGTGGAGAACATGAAAGGCCAAGAGACCCTGTCAAAAGCCTTTTCGGCATCCGTTGACAGTAGTAGCATTGGGGTCTTGGAGCTCCTTGCTGCGTGGATCATGTTCAGTGTCCGGATCGTGCCGTCCCTCGCCTCTCTGGCCGGAACGAATCCCACCTGGTCCCTCCTCACCAGGGCAGGGAGCACAGTACCCAGTCGGCTCGCGAGGATCGTGGCAAAGATTTTAAAATCACCGTTGAGGAGCGAGATGGGCCTGTAGCTGGAGCATTGCTGGGGATCTTTCCCCTCCTTAGGTAGTACCACTATCGTGGCAGAAAGGGAGTGAGGATGGAAGGTGGCCCCCGAGAGTATCATATTGAAGGTCTTTACCATGTGAGGTATTAGTATTGTCCCAAATTGTTTATAGTAAAGGGCCGGGAAGCCATCCGGGCCTGGGGCTTTTCCATTCTTCTGCTTCATTGTGGCCAGCAGGGCCTCTTCGGAGGAGATGGGGTTTCCAAGCATGGTGCGCTGGGCATCTGTGAGGCGATAAGGTATTCGTGTCGCTAGATAGTCGTCTATGAGATGCTGAGGCGGAGGTCTCGCCTCCTCAACAGAGTGGTACAGAGTCGAGTAGTAGTCCCGAAACGCTTGTGCAATGTGCATTGGGTCCTGGACCAGTGCTCCCGCAGGCAAGCGGATCGATGGGACGTATGCCCGTCGCCTCCTCTGCTTCAGGAGGCGCGCCAAGAGGTGTCCCGGCTTGTCCTCATGAAGCGCAAAGAAGCATCGCGTCTGAAGCATAGCACGTTGAATTCGAGGGTTGAGTGCATTCGCCAGTTGGGTGCGTTGGTGTAACAGGCGGGCATATGAGTCCGCGTCCCCCGTTTTCTGGTGTTCGAGTTCGAGGGTCCGGATGGCGGCATGCAGTGCGTCTATTTCCTCCCTGTCATCACTTGCCTCGGGGAGGAAGAAGGCTATCAACCTGCCTCGGACCACTGCTTTATGTGACTCCCACACCGTGGGCAGCGGCACCTCCGTTCCTTCATTATCGCTGAAAAAGGACCGAATAGAGTCTTCGACCTCAGCCCTGATCATCACATCCGACAAAAGTGATGTGTTCAGCCTCCAGTTGCTCACCCTCGGCCTTCGCAGCGGGGATGCCAATGTAATCACTATCGGGGTGTGGTCTGACCATGTCGTAGCTTGAATGTCCGATGACCGGATCATAGGGAGATCGTATTGGGGGACAAAAAGTAGTCCAGTCTGGTGTATGTGCCATGCACCGACGAAAAGTAGGTGTAATCCCTGTCCGATGGATGTTGTGCTCTCCAGACATCCACCAGGCGCAGAGCTTGTAGCGTGCAGTGAATCCGGCGCAGTATCCTCTTAGGCGTCCGGTGTGTCGCACTAGAGGAATCTTCGGGAGGTACCATAGGAATATTGAAGTCGCCTCCAAGTATCAACGACCCTTCCGTAAAACTCTCCAGGGATCGTAACGTTTTTGACAAATATAGGTGTTGGTTGGTGATGGGGAGATATAAGTTCGCAAACGTATACATTGCTCCCGCTATTATGCCTTTGACAAACAGGCATCTGCCATCTCCCGCCGCGAGGGTGTCCTTGTGTTCAAATGGGACAGCGCTGGCGAACAGGATCGCCGTTCCCCTGGATCTGGAATCCGGGTTGTGGTCAAAATATCCTGTAGGGAATCGGCGGTCTCGCAGAGATGGTGGGGCCGAGGAGCAGAAATGGGTCTCCTGAAGAAAGGCGACCGAGGCACGGAAGGCATTCAAGTCTCAGAGAAGACGCCTCCTTTTCTCGGGCTTGTTGAGGCCGCGCACGTTGTAGCTCACCACCCGGATGTCTACGGGCAGCAGCGCCGTCGCCCGGTAGCCCGCGCCCAGCCCCGGCATGTCTAGCGGAATGGCGCGTGGTGGCCTGGTCTCTGTAGGATCAGGGGAAGCAGCGGTGGGCCACACAATATAGCAGGAAGTAAGCATGAGGAGAGAGAAAAAAAAAAAAATTGGGGGGGGGGTGCACCATGCCAGATTCGTAGTGTATGCACCGGGTCCTGTTGTCTGGTATGTAAGGCCGGTGGTATATGTTATGTGTGTCCAGGTGGGAGGGGCCGGCATGCCCGCGCGGGTATGACAAATCCCACCAGAAGGCATCCTCGGCAATGGTAAGTGATGGCGTCAGGCAATTTTCTGGGCAGAGAGGGGTTTAATGAAAGACCGCAGGGGGCTCCACCATTCCATTCTCCTGAAGGGACGCAGTTCGGGAACAAGGGTCTTGTCGCTTCTGTGAGGTCTGTCCGTGGGTCACTGGCGGTCAGGTGCCGCGGCGTCTAGGTCCGCCTCCAGGCGGCGACGTTGCGATGGTCTTCGATGGCTGGGCCTCGTAGCTCCTCTCCCAGGTTCATCGCGCTCCCAGTCCTGTATCTCTAGCGGTGGGAGTTGAAGGGCCTCCAAAAAGGGCTGCACATCCCCAGGGCAGCATATAGAGTAAGGGGTGCCATCAAGGTGCACTGTAAGGGCAAAAGGGAAGCCCCATCTGTATGGGACATTTCTTTGGCGCAGCACCTGAGTGATAGGGCGGAGATGGCGTCGCGCCGCGAGGGTAAACGGCGTCAGGTCGTGGAACACCTCGAGGGTCTGGCCTTCAAAATCCCAGGTCCTCGAGTTGCGTATACGTTGCATAATGGATTCCTTCAGCCTGTAGCTAGAGAAGCAGCACACAACGTCTCTTGGGGGCTCTCCCTGTGGAGGCTTCGGCCGCAGGGCCCTGTGTGCACGCGCCAGGTCGCGGGGCGGACGTACCTCATGTCCAGTAATCGCGTGAAAAGCCGGCCAAGTACTTCGTCGAGGAGTTCTGGTTGGTCAGGTTCCCACAGTCCGCGGATCCGTACGTTGCAGCGCCTACCTCGGTTGTCGAGGTCGTCGACCAGGCGCCTGAGTCCGGAGAAAGCACGCGTCATTGTTTCCGCCGTGTGAGCAGGTGCCACCTGTTCAAGGGTGGTCACTCTGGCTGACAAGGTCGTCACCTCCTCCCTTTTTAGAGGAGGAGGAATCCCCAAGAAGACAGAGAGGTCGGGGCAGGGGAGGGAGGAGAGGGAGAAGAAGGAGAAGCGAATATTAAACTCGAATTTACAAATAATTAATATGACTAACAAATCCCTCACTAAAGATCAAGAGGGTATTCTCCTAAAAGGACTCTCTTTTGTACCCAGGCCAAAGTTTAATGTTTTCAATTGGGCCAAAGACATTAACCTATTCACTCGTAAGCTTGCATTAAAGAAATTTCATACAATAAAAAGGGAAAGAGAAGCAAAACTACAGGGTTGGGAAGTGAAAGAATTAGAATGCCTAGAAACTTTGGTACAACTTCTGAGTTAAAGTGAAAGCCCAAGAAAGGGTCCTCCACTGACAACATGCAAATCGAAAACGAGTTTTACCCCCTCAATTAAAGAATATGAGAACCTGGAACTCTTTAAAAAATTGGTTTGTTAGGATATAGAGAACATTGTAGTCGAGCCCAATAGAGACCAGGATAATTTATCAGTTGGTGAAAGGAAAGCCTTAAGTGAATTGATAGAAATGGAAGACCTAGTTATCAAACCTTCAGATAAAGGTGGGAATGTGGTGATTATGACACGGGAACAGTATGAAATTATGATTTATGATCTACTGAATGACACCAATATTTATATCAGGTTACAACAGGACCCCACGAACAAATTTATTGAGCATCTGCTGGTAATCTTAAATCGGGGCTACTCAGAGGGTGTGATTACAGAAGATGAATATAAGTTCCTAAAAACCACAAAACCTATGATCTCGACTTTCTATGCGCTTCCAAAAGTGCATAAAAATCTCATATCTCCACCTGGCCGGCCAATTGTTTCTGGCATTGGGAACCTGACACAAAATTGCAGTAAATATTTGGACCAGATCCTGCAGGGACTGGTCAAGGAACAACCATCGTATCTTTGTGATACGAAACAACTGCTACAATTGATGAATAATTTTGCCTTTCCTGCACAAGCATGGCTATGCAGTTTTGATGTGGAGGCACCGTATAGTTCCATTCCTCATACACAGGGTTGTAAGCACGTAGAGATGTCTTTACGGGACTCTGGGGAACTAACAGGTGCAACAGTAGCTTTCATTTTGGATATGCTCACATTTATCCTTAAACACAATTACTTTACCTTTGACCAAAAGTTCTATCACCAGATACAGGGGACTACGATGGGCACTACTTGTGCCCCAGCATATGCTAACATTTACCTGGGTATCTGGGAAAAACAACTGGTTTTCTCTGAATTAAACCCCTATTGTTCCAAAATTTTATTTTGGAAACGATTTATAGATGATATATTTCTGGTTTGGGGAGGAACACAAGAAGAATTCCTAGAACTAGCTGACTATCTAAATCAAAATGAATTAAATTTGAGGTTTACCCATGAAATCCACAATAGTCACCTGAATTTCCTAGATGTGACCATCACAAATAGCCATGGACAAGCTATTACCACCCTCTATAGGAAAAAGACTGCAACGAACAACCTACTTAATTGGACAAGCTTTCATCCAACTCCCCTGAAAAGGGGTATACCTTATGGACAATATTTTAGGTTGAAGCGAATCTGCTCATCTGATGAAGAGTATGAGAATAAAGCTAGGTTGTTGAGGGGCAATTTTAAGGAAAAAGGCTATCCAAATAGGGTGATTAAAAAAGCGTATCAAAAAGCAGCACTGAGTACTAGGGAAATATTATTACAAGATATATCAAGGAATAATCCCTCAACAATACGGTGCATTGGCAATTTTGATGTGGGAAGTTCAATGGTGAAAAATATTATGGAGAGGTATTGGCCCCTCCTGACCCTTGATCCGCACTTAAAGGAGTCAGTAGGAGCCCATGCAACGATAACATATAGACGTTGCAGAAATTTAAAAGATGTTTTGGTTTCGAGCCACTATAAACCTATACACAGAACAAAAGGTTGGCTTACCAATAATCTCAAAGGTACCTATGTTTGTGGTAGATGTAAGAGTTTTGCACACATCCTAAGAGACTCTAAGACTATTCAAGACGCTAGAAATGTTAACACATATACCATACGCTCCTTTTTCAATTGTAACACAGCTGGCTTAGTATATTTACTTATTTGTGGTTGCGGGAAAACATATGTTGGCAAAACCTTCTGTCCTTTTAAACTAAGAATTAGGGAGCACATCAGATCAATCAATGGTCCTCATGATATGCCAGTAGCCAGACATGTTAGATCCTGTCAGCAAGGCGACACTAGCCATATTAGGTTTTGTGGCATTGAACTGGTTAAACATCATCAGAGGAAGGGTGACTATGATCTCTTTCTGAGACGCAGGGAATGCTTCTGGATATATACCCTGCATACTCTGGCTCCAGAAGGACTTAACGAGGGCTTCACATATACTCCTTTTATTTAAATAAAACAAAATATATGAATGCAACCCGTCTAATAGTTAGCCCCTTATTTGACATTTTTTAAAAAAGATACACTATCTATGTAGATTACTGTATAACTCACTTATTCTTTCAATCTTTTAATTTACAGAACTCTAATCAATACCCTTTAACCCATATATGAGACATGTTGGTCTAGGAGTTGGTTATTAATAGCCAATCTTTCTAGAAACCACAATATATCTCACTAGATGGGATGTATACCCATGATCCCGGTTAATTGAACATATTGCTGCCCTTAAGCATCTAAACGAAAGCCAAACTAGTGAGGAACGCTGGTTAATATATGTATCTAAGAAACGGCAACAGAGTAGTATTATTAGCCCATGTGTTACTCTGAACCGTTATCTGATTGGTTCAGTGGAGTCACGTGGTTATTCTGTTGGCTTCTAGATGCGGAAGTGCTGGTATGCTACGGGCAATTGAGCTCCAGCAGACACAGGTGGGGTGCGCCCAACTGATGGGTATAAATATGGGTACAGGACGAGATTCTGGTCACGCTCTGGACGAAGCCGCTCTTGTTTAGTGGCGAAACGCGCGTTAGCATTTGTTACTGATCATGTCACATTATTTTTAGCAGTTGGCTCATGTATACTGTTGTCACTGGTGTTATGGTTACAAACAATTTATTGCCATTGGGGCTATTTCACTGCAGCAACCAACTTGAATAATCCATTGTGCAGTATTGTGTGTTTTTGTAGATTGGGTCAGCACAAGATTCTCCATTTTATTCAGGGCAGCACCTTCTGGACATGAGTTACTTACCAATTAAATGGTGTATTTGTCCATGGTATGTGTCGGCGATACCAATCTATTCAATACAGTTCATTGATTCCATTTTTTTAATTTATTCAACTATTCAACTTTGATACAATATTTATAAACAATTTATTGCCATTGGGGCTATTTTACTGCAGCAACCAACTCTGCAGCAACCAACTTGAATAATTCATTGTGTAGCACTGTGGGTCAGCACAAGATTCTTCTTTATTCAGGGCAGCACCTTCTGGACACGCGTTACTTACCATGGACAAATACACCATTTAATTGGTATGTGTCGGCGATACCTATCTTTATTCAACACAGTTTATTGACCCCTTTCTTGTATGTATTTAACTACTCAACTTTGATATAACATGTTTTCCAAATGAACGTTCGTATTTAGGACTGTACCTTCTGGACATGAGATATTGACTAATTGAATGGTTTAATTGTCCATGGTATAGGTTGGTGATATTTAATCATTACCTAACTTAGCTCATTGGTGCTTGGTGTATCCCTTTTAGGACGGAGACCAAGTTTATTATAGAAGTTAGTTAATTGTTCAATCTAGGATCCTTATACTGCAGTACATTAGCTCATCCAGTTGTCTACTCTACACCCTCTATCTACTGTTAAGTAATATTCTAACCATACACTAATGTCTTAAGGAGACCAGCTATCCTGCTAACTAATCAACCAATTAAGTTGTATTTGCTGAATTGAGGATAGGGATAATTCATACTATTTTGGTCTCTCATTATACACATTTTCTCACTGTTTTTCAGTATACTGAGTATTTTTCTATATAGAATTGTATGTCTATTTATTTTTAGAATCAATCTAATAAAAATTTATGTTTAATTTATGTCTTCTATTTGATACCAGCGCAAGTGGTTTTAACCAGCTTATTATAGCTGTGTTGTATTTGCCACAATCTCTCTTGTTGTTGTTTTTTTGTTATGAAGTATAGGTTTAATCCTTAAATGTGCTGGTTTGACTCCATTGTCCTTGAGGCAAAAGTTCTTCTTTTCTGATGTGTTAAATGTTCTTTTGAGAATTGTTTAAGTTTGAAACCGTGTATTTTCATTTCTAAGATATGCAATGTAGACTGTTTTTGATTGGTCCAGATCTTAGTCTCTGAAAGACATATAACCAGGAATAAACAAACTGCTCTTTAGAAGGACCGTGAAGTAACCGCAAGTTGAGTCTGTGTGTCTTTCATGCAAGCAGCTTGTGTGACTCCAACCAGGGACTGACTGGCAACTTTTGGCCCGGGGGGCCAGTACCACCCAGAGGCCCAGAGTTCAGCAACACGGGCCCTTGTTTAAGTAATAAATAACATTATTACTATTTAAAATAATTATAGAAATCATATATATATATATATACACACACACACACACACACACACACACACACACACACACATAAATTGGCCAAAATACAGAAGAATATTTGGCACGTTTAGAACATAATTTACACCATTTTATATTAAACAGGATATAAATGAATCAAACTGCACCCTGAAGCAAGCTTTGTACGCTAATTGAAATTGACCAACTATAACTAAATTGCATTTCAGCAGCTAAGGCTGCGCCGTTGCACAGAAGGTCCCTGTGGCACACATGAGAAGCTGTAAATCACTTTTCAGGTTTATAAGATACTGTACATTACTGTAGGGACGTGAGGTCAGTGGCTGGTGAGGCACTGGTTAGTATCAGAGCCAGATATACACAGATATTAAACTTTCTGTGGTTTGTGTTTAGCTGTAAATTATCTTTTACTCATTTACTGTACCCACAAAAAAATTTCTTGCCATTAAATGGACTTTCTAAATGTACCATTTTCATCATGTCATATACTTTGCTGTTAAAAAAAATTAAGTGATTTATTTCTGTGCCTCTCATACTTTGGATCCACCACTAGAGGGCACAGAGAGGGAGCTGCCTGGGTCCCTTCCTTTTATTAACCCCCCAGAGGACTCAGGCAGGGCCTTCACAAAGTTTATTCTCCCTCACAGCAGGGCCAGATTCCCCTCAATTAATCCCCACAGAGGGCTCAGGCCAGGCCCTCACTTCATTCTCCCCCAAAGCAGGCGGTGCCCCTCTGAATTTATATTCCCAAGCCACACAGGCAGCTGCAGCAAGCCAGCCTGCCCGGACCCCCCATAATTTATTATCCCCATCCCCCACAGTGAGCAGAGACCTTAATGTGTAGCCAAGTACCTGGGAACAGCGGCTGGGTTTAGAAGTGGCTGGGTTTAGAAGTGGCTGGGCTGGCTTCCTCCACGCAGTTTGTGCTGCACAGTGCACTGGCTGGCTAAGCGAGGCCCCCAACGTCACTGTCGACCGTGCCCCCCTTCAGCGTGTGCACGCCGGCACACGTGGGTGGTGACTGAGGCTGCGGACTTCCAATCCAGAGCCATCACGTGGGGGGCCGGCCAGCGCTAACGCTGCTGCGCGGCCGCTGCGCGGCCGCTGCCGCATGTAACTAAAACAATGGGAGGCTCGGGAGTTGGGACGTCCATGGAGATGCATGCCGGCCCGCGGCCCGGGTGCCATATGCCACCCTGCCCCCCGGCCCAGTCCGCCTCTGACTCCAACCCTTCCCAGGATCCTGTGGGCGCGATAAAGCTCAGAGAGAGAAGGAGAAGTCTGCAGCAGCTGAAATGGTCACCCGGGTGAAGAAATATTGGTCTATCAAGCATCAGGTCCTAGCTGTGGTTAACTTTCGAATTAACCGCAGCAGGACGGTAATTAGCATTAGGACTTTGTAATCCTAACGCTAATTAACACTTTGCGCATGTTTAGTATAGGGAGCGCAAAGTACAGTAAGCTTGTGCTGAAAAGTGCAAGATCCGAATCGCTAATGGGTTTTTTAACCCGTTAGCGTTCGGATTGTAATATGATGCGCCCACGCTAGGGTCACCAATGCTAACGTTAACGCTCCCACAGGTGAGCATTAACGTTAGCGTTAACATTGTAATAGGGCCCTAATTGTTTTGATAAAACTTTATTCAGTTTTAATCCATTGGCAACATCTTGCCATTTTTTATTTTTTTTGTATTCAAAATTTTTATAAATAGCATAGAATCATACAAGAAAATAATAGCTGGTTTCGCAGGGCCAAACAATAAACATCACTGAATAGGAAGTTAGGGGGGAGGTGGACAGACACACCAAAAAGTGCTCCGGGACCAAAAAAAAGGGGGGGATGAAAAAAGATGGCAAAGGCCAAATGTAACTGTCCTGGCACGCTCCCGGAGGTCCGAGGTACTGTAGGAGGCCATGGACATGTGCAGGTCACAAGGCTGGGGTACTCGAGGGCCAAGTGCGGCAGACAGAGCCATGGTGGCCACCACAGTGGCACGCTCCAAGTTGACCAAACGCAAAAAAAAAGGTGCATGAGGTGGTGTGTAGAAAAATAAAAAATACATGGGAAAGGGAGGAAAAAAGGGTGGAGAATGGGGTCATCAAAATAGCATACTCAGCTAAATAACAGTGTGAGAAATAACATAGATAAGCGTCCACAAATGTCATGGGGGGGTAAACATTGCTAGGGAAAGAAAACAGCTTTGCGGGAAATAAGTCGTCTGTCAGGAGATCGATAGCAGGGTCGTCTGGCTCAGCCAGTGTCCAGGGACATAAGACACCCGGCCCGATAACATACTGTTCCAACACTTCTAGCAACCATGAGCGAGGTCAGGGTCTGCATGGGCAGGAGATCACAGGTAAGTCCAAGGTGTGCGGGCACCCGGGCAGAGCGCATTGCCCACAGATCAAGTGGGCCCCAGACAGCAGCGTCTCCGAGTAGAAGCCAGCACCGCCAGGCTCCAGGAGGCAAGACAGCAGTCCCAGTCAGCAGGGATGGAGGCCCACCCACCGCCCCGGCGATCTTCGGCACCCCACAGGCAACCAACGAGGCCAGCTGAGAAGGACGCGGTGTCAGCGTCGGTCGATGGTCAGCGGTCTTAGGATTCCTCAGAGCCCCAGTTTTGGCTTCACAAGTAGCCAGATCCCGGGCATCCGGCGAGCGCGCCCCAGGTGGTTCCAGCCACACGACACCCAGGCGTTTTCAGCAAACTGCAGGGTCGGCAGGCACATAGCGAGCATCTGTAGGGGTGCCAGCACATGGTTTCTCCCCACCTTGGCATGTACAAAGCCCCTCAGCCACCCGATGCAGGTCCCCCCTAGTCAGGGGGCCCTCACCTCCATCACGCAGTATCACCAAGATGGCGTCAAAGCCCCCAGTGTAGCCTAGGAGCCTGATCCATGGTGGGTCTCGGGCATCGCATCGCATTTCGCAAACCGCAGCCTGCAGGGAATCAGCCACGTGTTGTGCCCCACCACTCTGCACCCCGACGGGCTATCCAGGAGGAGGAGGCAGACTAAGAAAATGTCCGCTGGAGCTAGGCCGCACCGAGGAGAGGGATGTCAGGAGAGCCCTAAGCGACAATTTGGGATCGAAACCTCCACAACAGGAGCCAGGGTGAGTCTCTACCACAAGGGGTTGAAGGTGAGTGGAGAATGTAGCCAGAAATATCAAAATAGTCAGCGGGTTATCAGCAGAAAGACGGAGCTCCTCAGAATCGCAGCCGCTCACCTCAACTTCCGGTCACGCCCCCCAACATCTTGCCATTTATACTGATTAACAGCAATGGTAAAATAATAAATATATAAAAAAAAAAACTGGACGAATTTTAACTCTTTCACTACAGATGATGTGTGGGTTGTGGGTGGTGTCCTGGAGATTCCCTACTACATGCGGAGGACGTCCCCCACATGTCACAATGCCTCTGCAGTGAAAAGGGAGTCCCCAGCCACTCCGGATGGAGTCTGGCAGCGGTCTGACTTCCTTGAAGTCCAGACTGCCGCTTGGGTTCCCTCCCGGCGCAATGATGTCAATTTCAGGCATCATGTTCAGGAGACTGCCTGAAAAGGAGGGTGGGTCCTTTGGACCCTTCTATCTCCCCATCGATAAAGGGCACAGAAAAAAGAGAGGCATCACTGGAAAGGTCACAGTCTGACCTTTCCAGCAACACATCTCTTAAGCTCCTAGGTGAAAACATTGCGTTCCGGTGCCAATCGGCATCGAAATTGCAGACTTCTCCTGGAGGGAGCTGACCTCTTGGATGTTAGCCCAGCCTCCGGGGCTTCCCACCGCTCACTCATGTCATTGCTCATGGCGTGATGATGTCAGAAAAGGAATGCTCCACTAGCTGCCCCGGAATTTTCCTATAGAAATACTTATGGTGAACATAAGGGGTCCTTTGGACCCCGGGATCGCCCGATGCATGGCAGCTAGAAGGTCACGCTTGTTGTCATTGGAAAGGCCTTTCCAATGATACCAAAAATTACTAGGTTATGTGCAACAATAACCTAAACATAAATAAAAATATTTTTATTTATTAATGCAGCACTGTTGTTAACTTCTCAATTATAACGTGAACAATGATGCACTATCTAGCTGTATTAACTTACCTTCTCATTTCCCATAATGCCAGCAAGTTTGAAGGCGATGGCAGAATGCATTATTACGCATTGGTTCATCGAAAATCTAAACTGCTAGACTGTTACGAGGTGCTCCGGGGGTCCATTAGAATTCTGCGTCTCTGATTTTTACACCCCACAAGATCAAATGAGGTGTCATTGGAACAGTCTGAGTCTGGCTTTTCCAACGCTACCAAATAGGACTATGTAATGTGTAAAAAGAGAAAATAAAATGCAACATATTACTTTTTTGTTCTTTTTTCATTTCTAAGGTGGTGACATTAAGTGCTTTTACTTATAAAGCAAACAGTGCCACTGCTCTAACTCACCTTCTCATATCCCACGCCAAGATCAAATGTGGAGGGGATGGTGCAAAGTGTAATTACGCATTGCTCCACCTAAAACACAAGCCGACGGACCGCTGCGAGGAGAGTGGGGGGCCTTGGACCCCTATATTTCCATTCTTTACGTGACACAAAGTTATGTTCGGTGTCATTGGACAGGTCAGAGTCTGGCTTTCTAATGGTACCAAACATGATCATGTAAATTTAAAAGAAACTCCCCCACAAATAAACTTGCAGGGTTATTCAGAGAAAGGTGAAAACAAGGAGAACTGGCAGGAGAAGAGAACAATTTAGACCAACAGGTATATTCAGAGAAAGGTGAAACTCAGGAGAATGACTGGAGAAGTGAAAATTATAGGTCAAAATAGCCATACCAGAAAAATTCTCCCATTTATCTCCCTTTCCCAATCGGCTATTTGGTCTAGACTGTTTTCTTCTCCTGACAATTCTCCTAGTTTTCACCTTTCTCTGAATAACCCTGCAAATAGCCGATTTGTAAAGTTAGATAAATGGGAAAAAATTTCTGGTTTGGCTATTTTGACTTACAGGTCTATTCAAAGAAAGGTGAAACTCAGGAGAATGGCTGGAGAAGTGAAAATGGTTAAAATGAGCTCAGCACACAGAGGTGAAATGGCTCAGCAGTGAAGGGGTTAAAAATTGAAAACATACAAGAAAGGTGAAATTTGGAATTTTAGGAATAAATAGGTCGATCATATGCCAGTCCAAACTAACTTGGAGGAGCAAATATTAATACAAAAAAAATAAACAATCATAAGACAACTCCCAAATCATCCTAGATAGAAATTGTGACATGTGTCATTTGGATTTGGGTTGCAGGGTGTCTGTGCAATCTAATTATGCATGAATAATGTTATCTGTCTATTGTTATGGTCCATGTGTATCCGTTTATCTGCTGTATATTTGAGGAGTTGTTAGTCTTTTTTTCTGGCAAACACTGCCCCATTATCTGATTACTGTTACAATGGTTTATATAATTACTGTGTGGTCACTGACTGTCAATTTATATAACTTCTAATCTGTTATCTAATGTATTTATGCCTTCCTATAAGGAATTTCATTCCCCCCCGGCATATGTTATGGAAGAACGCAAAGGGGATCTCCTTCGTCCTGAATTTGTTTCTAGTATATATGGCACTATTAGGCTGGGGTCAGACGAGCGTGATTTCTACGGACTGTACGTCCGTGCAGTACGGACATCGTCAGTACGGATGACGCAGTAGTGGTCACACAGTCCGTTTTTTCACTGACGTTATTTTTTGACGGATGTAGGAGGGGAAATAAATTACAATGAAAAAACATTCTGTCCGTCAAAAATGCTGGACGTATAAATGCAGTCCGTCTGACCTCGCTCCATCACTCACACACAAAGCTATGCAGACGTTGTGGACGTGGCGCACTCCGCACGTCCGTCTAGCAGTATTACGTTCTTGCCTAACCTGCGTCCGCTTGCCGCGGCCGTTGTGCGTCCGCAGTTCAGTGCGGACGTACTTCATGTGTCAGGCTCCAATGGACTTACTTTCATGCTATCACGGACGTACTTTTAGGCGCAATCACGGACGTGAACACTACGCTCGTCTGACCCCAGCCTAAGGAAAACGATGTTGCAGCTGGGTTCTAATGATAGTCATCATTGAGAGGACTAAAAAGGCTCTTTTTTCAACTACAAGTTCCAAAATAATTCTGAGTGATCTCCAAATGGGATAGGAATGCCAAAACTCTGATAAAACAAAAAAGTTGGTTACCGCTATAACTATTGTGATCATATGCAAATTTGAGCGCACTGTGACCCCTGATTCAAAAAGAGGAATAATCTGCTTTCAAATTAGTAATCTCTTCCCCATTCTAAAAAAATTGCAGCTTGCAGCTTTTTTTGCCATCTATAGCAATCTCTTGTAATCTATGTAAATATATTTTAGAAATACACAATGGTCTCCAAGATGCAGCAGATGGAACCGATCTGCTCATGCATGCAGCTCTAAACCATCTTTCTGTGCAGCCGCTACATAACTCGCGTATTATAGCATGCAAGTCCCATAGTGGTGCGCAATTTCGTTTCCTATGGAACGCAAGTTGAGTAGGAGCGTGAAATGCGCAGAAAAGCTTCAGGGACTCTGGGTTTGGGAGTCCCTGAGCTGAAGAGGAGCTGCACACGTAAATGGAGAAAAGGTAAGTAAAACTGGCCAAAAATAGTAAAAAATGTACAAAAGAATTTGGGCAGGGGCTTTCAGCAGCCTCTGCCCAATTATTTAAAGGCAAAGAATGGGAAGAAATGCTATTTTTCAATACAGGATCTTTCTAAATGAGGAATTGATGGCTCCTTCACAGTGGATACATTTTATTATCAAGAGTTAAATTAAGTACATTTTCCTCAATTTATTCACAAAGCGCCTCTTGTTTGAGCAGGGTCCACCTCACATTTGTTTCCACTTTTCAAACTTTTATTCTATTTGTTGTATCATACAATATTACAGCAGTGCAGAATATTGCGATTAGAAAAATGGTAATTCTAGAAAACAAATGTCAATTATGGGGAAATAAATATTTTAACAGTGTCCTGTTTTATTGTTCACTCGTGATTTTTTTTATTTTGAGAAAGTATTTTACCAGGAAGGATATATTGAGATTTCTCTCGTTTTCAAGTATGTCCTGGGTGGTGAGTATGTACCGTTAGGTGTCTTGCCCAAGGACACTGGAGAGGTGCTCTTGCTGGGATTCGGACCTGTGTCTCCACGGTTATAGGGCAGTGATGTTATCGCTACTCTACCGAGCCGGTTCACTCATGATGCTTATTTATTACCCAGGAATAAATATTTTGAAAATATAACAAAATAAAAACCTTGGTAAAACAAAACTTCATTACCACAAGTCCCTTCAACCAGAAGACATAAACTTACCAGTACACGTATTAATTAATAAGAGAGCACAAATTGTTGTGAAGACATCCTTGCCTTGCTCTGGTGAAACTGCCTGTGGTCATGTGTCAACTTAATGTTGCTTTCTGCTTCTATACTTCATAACCGTTTCAAATGCGGTTTAGAAATACTTTGAGGAAGAGTCCCATACCGCAATGTCATTGTGATTTTTCTTACGAAAAAAGTATCCATTAACCACTTCGTTGCTGAGCCAGTTCACCCCTGTGTGCTGAACTCATTTTGACTGGTTTGTGCTCATCGTGTTTAAACACAATTTGAAGTCTTGTTTTATTGCAGGACCCAGACAATTTATGTAATCTTATTTTCAGCGGACTTGGCAGATTCAAAATATATCATTATTATATGGATACATCATGTCCAGTCAGAATGCTATAACAAAAATAAATACATTTCCATTCAAAGTTCAAACATTAGCAGCGTGTAAAATTACCTTTTTTTCACATTTTATCACCCAAACCTTTGTGGTTATATATTCTATTGGGGCACATTTGTTGTAATTGGAAATGAAAACCTGTTACTGCATTTTACCTTTTTTTTTGAAAATACACAATGTTAACTACCACTGGAAAAAACAAAATTTTTCACTGTATTTTGCCACATTGTGTTTTATGAATAATAGGGTGATGTATAAACCATTGAACTTGCAGCATGGGGAATGAGAAGCGGAGTAACGGCAGTGGTATTGTCCATTTTATATATGACAAATGGACAATGCCATTGCTTTGGAACAAAAAAAATAAATAAAAATATTTTGTTTGTGTTTTTTTTTTTTTTTTAAACATGACACTGTACATAGTCATGTTTTCTATCCTTAGAAAGGTCAGACTCTGCCCTGTCCAACGACTCCTAACATGACTTTGTGGGGTGTAAAGGATGGAAATACAGAGTTTCAAAGCAGCCCCACTCTCCTCACAGGGGTGCGGCGGCTTGAGTTTTAGAGGGACCAATGTGTAATAACACTTTGCGTTACTTATCACCTCCACATTTGGTCCCGACATCGGAAATGAGAAGGTGAGTTATAAAGCAACCAATGTCACTGGACTAAGTAAAATTTGCAAATAATTTTTTTCTATTTTTACACGTTGCAGTCATATTTGGTATCATTCGAAAGGCCAGACTCTGACCTTTCCACCAACGCTACACTTTACTTTGTGCAATATAAAAATCAGAGGCACAGGGTTCCAAAGTGCCCCCTGCATCAGTACAGCAGTATAGTTTTTTCAGGAACCAATGTACTGTATAATAACGCATTGTGCCATTGCCTTCACACTTGCTGGTATCTTGGGAAATGAGAAGGTCAGTTAGTGCAGCAACACTGTTCACGTAATAATTAAAACGTAAATAATAGTGCTGCAATAGGGGAGAATTTCTTTATTTTATTTACTATTTCTACATAAAAACCTGGTCATGCTTGCTAACATTGTAAAGTTCAAGAGATACAGGGTCGAAACGATCCCTGTATCTCCACCATAGGGATTTTTCTTGCCTGGCCAGGGGAGAAGTCCCTATCTGACGTCACCATGCCCGGGTTTGGGTCGAAATCCCTACAACCAGGTTCCCGGATGCCAAAATCTCGACGGCCAACTTCCCTGACGGCCAACTTCCCTACACAGTCAACTCCCTGACGGGCAACTTCCAGACAGAACAAGTGCCGGACATCCCAACTTCCCTACACGGCTAACTTCCAGACATCCATAATCCCAGCGGCTAACCCTAAAACGAACACCCTAACCCTAGGTTTAAGGGGGTTATGGCTAGGTTTAGGGGGGTTAGGGCTAGGTTTAGGGGTTAGGGCTAGGTTTAGGGGGTTAGGGGGTTAGGGCTAGGTTTAGGGGGTTAGGGAGTAGGGTTAGTGTTAGCTGCTGGGATTTTGTATGACGGGCAACTTCCAGACATCCAAAATCCCAGCAGCTAACACTAACCCTACTCCCTAACCCCCTAAACCTAGCCCTAACCCTAACCCAGCCCTAATCCTAACCCAGCCCTAAACCTAGCCCTATCCCCCTAAACCTAACCCAACCCCCTAAACCTAGCCATAACCTTACCCCCCGCCTAAACCTAGCCCTAACCCCCTTAAATCTAGGGTTAGGGTGTTAGTTTTAGGGTTAGCCGCTGGGATTATGGATGTCTGGAAGTTAGCCGTGTAGGGAAGTTGGGATGTCCGGCAGTTGTTCTGTCTGGAAGTTGGCAGTCGGGATGTTGACATTAGGGAACCTGGCTGTAGGGATTTTGTCCGGCACCCACCATGCCCATGTGCGATGAGGTTAGTGGGAGGTCCAAGAGGCGGAGCTGACATTCAAGATGTCAGCCCTCACCAAGAGAACACCACGGTCGGTGCCGAGCCGTGAGGCTGCGACGATGTGATCGGACCCTGCGGTCCAATATTAAAATGATATTAATCTGGTATAGGCGTCAGTGGCAGTGCACCCAAATATTGTGCCTTTGGTGGCAGCAAGTGCCTTCACACCGTAACCCCTCTGAGGTATTGTGGAAGAGTGCAGTGGTGGAGGTTTTGGTAATGCAGAAGAGATCCCCGATCTATTCAGTTACATCAGCAGCTATAACAAAACCGGGTTAGCAATGTTTAGACACTTGTACTGCGCTACTGTATATGGTGAGAATTGGCGCACACCAGTAGCAACAGGAAGCAAACAGAACAGGCAGGGAATACACAGAGAGAATAGTCAAATGGCAGGCAAAGTCGGCAACAGATCGGGTCCTCAGAACAAGCAGGGTTAATAACAAGTATACAAACTGATTCGGTAAACTAGCAATGCGGGAATAAAGGCTGAGACACACGGAGCGTGTAGCGACGTACAGCGAAGCGAAGAGAAGCAAACATTTTGCAGGCTTGACTTCACTCCGCTCCGCCTCGCAGCGTGTCTACACTGCATTACGTTGGCTTCTCACCAAACTGGACAGGAATCCACTAACTAAATTAAAATGTACACACAAAACAGTTTTATTTTCACAAAGCACATGTTATATAGGCAAAAAAAGTTTCTACTGAATAAAATACACCAAAAATTACTGTTAATTTAATAGGAATAGTATAAAAATATAAAAAAAGGTAACCCCTGATCCTATATATTATAGGGACACAGAGCGCTGTGTATAGAGTAGGGATGCATTGATACCATACACAGACATATACGTATATATCAACACGCAGACCTATATATACGTATATATCAACACGCAGACCTATATATACGTATAGATCAACACGCAGATATATATATATATACACCCATCCACAGACCTCAGACCATATATACACATACGCACATGGGGGGGTGGCATGTGGACAATCTCCACTAAGTGCACCTCCCCCTGCATTTGGCTGATCCCTCCAGAAGAAATGTTGAACCCGACAGAGCAGAGAATATATATATTATTCTTTGCTCTATCGGGTTCAACATTTCATCTGGAGGGATCAGCCAAATGGGGGGGGGGGCAATTAGTTGCCAAAATGTGTGTGTAATACAAGTCTGGATATATATATTTATAAGAATATAGATATGTATCATATATATATAGATATGATACCTGCCCTTACCTTCCCCTATAAATTTGCTAAAAATATACACACATAAAAAACAAACCACTGCCTGAGACCTCGCGCAGCCCACATGCCACCCCCCTCTACCTGGCTGAATGTATCTAATATATATATAATTAAATACATTCAGCCAGGTAGAGAAAGAAAAAAAAAGAGTTTTATTTTATGTTCCCGGGGACATTTAAAAATGTCCTCGGATTCATTTTTTTTTAGAAATGTGTCGCCTTACCTTACCCTGGTGGTCAGTGGGGGCTCCCTGGATCCTGGTTGTGGGGGGGGGGGTCTGCTGTGGCCGCAGGTGCAGTGGCTCCCTCCCTGCGCTGCCTGTCTCTGCACATGCACCCGGGCGGCTAGCCCGCACAGTCGCATCTCTGTCATCCGGCGGCCGCATGCTCCTCAAGGGGATCCTTGGGAGGCCCTGGCAGGCTGCCCTCTACAGTGCCGGATTAGAGGGCCGTGTCCGCCTGATGTTTTAGTAACAAGAATGTTTTAGCCCATAGCCTTCAATGTTAAAAATATTCCCGTTTAAATTCAGTATCTAATAAACCGTTGCTTATATTATTCTGCAGTAAAGAGTCTCTTTATTTCTAGATTTTTTAAGCATTTTTTATACTTTTTTCAAATATATATATATTTTTTTTCGAACTTTTGGTGAACGTCCCGAAAAGTTTGCGAACTGTCGAACGGCCGATGTTCAATGCGAACTCCGAACAGATCGAACCGAACAGCTCATCCCTATTGTAAACTGCCCCACCTACAGTATCTTTACATCACTTGCTCCTCACTGTGTGGCTTTGGCCATAGAATGGAGACTTTGGGTCGATCGCCAACTCAAATCATTGTATTGTGTGGGATTTATTCAAAGGATATCACCAGGGGGTAGATTCAAAGTCTTTTAAGCTCCATGTCTTTTCCCATTTGCTGGCATTTCTTATCTCGAGTAGCCTGAAGAACACAATACACCTCCTGCTGCCTTACCTAATCATTTTCCTCACCACCTCATTAACTGTTAAGGGGTTAAGCAATGAGATCCCTCTGATTCTTGAAAGCTTCTCTCTGGACCCTGGCTTTTGTTGTAGGACGCAACAAAGAAAATTCAGGAAAGCCCTACTAGAACAGCTGAACTTTATTTGGGGTTAGCCAGAAGCCCTTTAAATGATGGCAGGTGTGTACTGACTCCTATGTAACATGATTTTGAATGTGATTGCTTAATTCTGAACACAGTTACATCCCTAGTTATAAGAGGGTGGGCACACTTATGCAACCAGATTATTTTAGTTAAAATATTTCAGGTTGGTTTTCAATTGAGTTGTACTTTTTAAAGGTCTCATTAAAGGGGCAAGAAGTCCTGAAAGTATTTATCTTTGTGTAATTTTTTTTTTTTTTTACATCACAGAAACCTGACATTTTAATAGAGGTGTGTAGACTTTTGCTATCCACTGTATCTGATCAATTAGGTAAGAGAAAAAAAAATCATGCTGTGATGAAGAATAAAAAGTGGGGAAAAAGGATATGTGGTTATATGCACCGTGTACATATAATATGCAGTCATTAAAAACGTAATCTGCAAAGACAAAAAATACCACTGTGAAAAATAAAACTGGGGTAATAAAATTATTTAAAACCAGGATTAAAACCGAAAACAAAACAGAAACCACCTCTATCGGTAATAGATGTAACAGTTGGCCCAAAAACCTAGGTAGCTACTAAAAAAGTCTGCATGGTAAGAATGGCAAAAATTGGCTGTTTTTTTTCATTACATTACCTTTTGCAATGTCCATATAGGTCCGACCTTTTGCCGCTGCCACAAAGGTTTAAAAGTGCTGTGATGTTGACACATTTCGCCACAGGCTATCGTTGCTTCATCAGTCCTAAGGAGGCACTATTATACCACACCGTCTATTATATATTCTGTATTTGCCACTTTTAACCGTTTGTGGAAGTGGCAACAGGTCCTATATGGCCATTGTCGGTTTTTATCATCATTGTCTTTTGCAATTTTTATCCTTATTACCATATGGACTTTTTATTACTAGTTACCTTTACACATTCTGCATGTCTTGTTGCCTTTTTTTTTTTTTTAGAAAGGATTTTACCAGGAAGGATACATTGAGATTTCTCTCGTTTTCAAGTATGTCCTTTACCACAACTTGCTTGGTATTTTTGGAATTGTTTCTGCAAAGAGCTGTTCCTTATTGCTATCTTATTTTATACCATGTTGTAATTGTCATTACTCTTATTGCTTATTTGTATGTCTGACCCCTTTCTTAAAAAGCAAAAAAATTCAAAACTACTTGAAGGAAATAGTTCATAAGGAGGATGCATAGCCTTTGTCTTAAGGTTGTCAAACATGCATTCATTTTTTCGGACTTTTGAAAACATTTTAATGGTACTATAGTTACCTAAATACCTAATAGAACTTAATCTTTGGACATGTCATTTAACCCTTTCACTGCTGAACCATTTCACCCCTGTGTGCTGAGCTCATATTTACCATTTTGTGCTTGCCATGTTAAAACGTGTTTTGAAGTCATGTTTTATTGTAGGACCTAAACTTAGGACCCATATATCCTTTTTTCAGCCGACTCGGATTCAAAATATATCATTACTATGTGCATGTCATGTCCCATCAGAATGCATGTCATGTCCCATCATTTTATCATCCAAACCTTGGTGGCTGTGCATTCTATGGGTTACTTTTGTTTGTCCAAAGATACCTAACCTGACCTTTTAGGGTGTATAGAAAGGAGATACGGAGGGCCAAATGACCCAGCCTCTCCTTGCAGCAGTGAGGCTGTTTACATTTTTTAATGACAACGCGTAAAAACACATTAGGGGTTATTCAAAGACTGCCGAACTTGCCACCGAACGGTGAATTTCCCCATATGGTGCAATTTCGTGGCAATTCGGCTATACAGAAAGCTAGCGATTTGCCAAATATTGGCCAGCGAAATACAGTGACCTAGTAATGATTATTCAGAGAAAGCTGAACAGCACCGAAAAGTTGGCGAAATGCCCAGATTTTCAGTGCTTTTGTTTGACAGGTTTAATCAGGCAAATCCCATAGGCTTCAATGTAAAAAGTAAAAAAAAAAAAAAAAAAATCCCGTTTCTATTAATTTTTAATTCAACAGTTTATTAATTCAGTTTTTAGATTTTCTAGGCAGTTTTTAGATTTTTTTTTTTTAAAGTTTTAGTTTGTTTTTTTCTTTTGTAAATGGAGTTTTTTAAAATTCTGTAATGGACCTTTTTATTATTCATAGGATCTTATTATTTCCATGCACTTTTTTGGTTTTAAACGCCTTTTAAAAATTTCATTTTTTGTGTTTTTGTTACCCATTTGGCAGCTGGGCGGCTTTTTTCGGCGGTCTGTTCGGCAAGTCGTCGCCTGCGTTCGGAGGATCTCTTTAGGGACACTGCAGTGAATGCTGAATTCGACACAGGGTCAGCGAATTGACCTCACCAAAAGGCGCTGAACGAGAGAGCAAAGAATAGTGGATAATGGTGCCGCTTTAAAAAGAAAAACCTTTTTTTTATTTATACACTGTATAAGATCATGTTTGGTATCACTGGAAAGACTCTGGCCTTTCCAAGGACATCTCATATGACCATTATAAAAATAAATAACCAGTGACGTTTCGGCCACAAAGGCCTTAATCATCAGAGTATGATTAAGGCCCTCTGTGGCCGAAACGTCACTGGTTATGTGGGTTAGTGATTCTCCCACAAATAAATACACACCTTGGCAGCTGGAGTCCTGCTTTATTTTTTTTAGTGATTCAGAGGGGTTCGGCGCCCCTTCAAGCAGAGACCCTGTGCTGGTGTGGTGGGCTCCCAATCTGGTAAGATCGCAACACCTGTGGATGGTGTCATGTTATATGCTAGTTTTAATATATATTTGGTTTGTATAGAACAATGTAAAGTAGCGTTTACACGTTTTTGGTTGTGAAAGGGTTAAGAAATAAAAAACAAAGACACAAAAATACAACACACTAGAATATGTATATTTTTTAAGAGCATGAAATTTATTGACTTTGTAGAATCCTAAATATCCAGAATTTCAATAGCATAGGAGTGCACTTCTGCTGGTTGCATAACTAATACATAACCTCTGTTAACACTACCTGTCTAATTAAATTAATAGCAATTCTGGAAGACAAACTCAGTTGATAGAAAATATAAAAATTTACTGTACAAAATTTTACATCACATTCAAAAAGATACGTGTTCATTACACCATAGTACAGACTCCATTCCCATATAGCACTGAAGTCTCAGCCAAGAGTGCGGTATATTTTACAGCTGAAATAAACAAATTTCACATTTACATGTCTAAAAGGATAGAGATTTTTAGATATATATTTTATTTTACAGTGTTGCGCTCTCCCTCACAAAATAGTCAAAAGAAGGTATATTTACTGAACAGTCACATTTTAAAGTGGTCCTTTTAAAAACACGTCTAAAAAATCATGACATTTAAGATATATAAACAAAAATGCATTTGGAGGATCTTTTCAAAAGGTTAATTTTTACCATAAACATGGACTAGAGTGATACTGATAATTGAATCTATTCTCCATATACAGGTTTAAGTATATTGGCTCAGAAATTTATTCATACAACTATATGCATAAGAACATTATTGTGTATGTTTATGTCCTGAGTACCCTACAATCAGGAGTCAGTTGGACAGTTAAGGGGTTATTCAGAAAGGACCGAGCTTGACCCCGAAGAGTGAATTTCACCGTACAGTTCAATTTTGGGGCAGTCCGGCTATTCAGAAAGCTGTCAATTCGCCAAATACTAGTTAATTGACAGCAAAATACAGTGCAGTTCGCCGATCATCAGCAGTTGTGAAATTGTCCCACAGAGAAGTAATGGTTAATCTATTCACAGTACGCCGAACTGCACTGAAGTGTCAGTGAAATGGCCTGATTTTCAGTGATTCAGTTCAATAGGTTTAAACAGGCAAATCCCTTAGGATTCAATTTAAAACAATATCATAGTTTTAATTTTCAATTCAGGTTTATGAATGTTTTCATTTTCACCAAAAGACTTTTTTTAGAACACCTTTTTGTACTTTAGACAATAATTGGAAATCAAAAATTTTAATTCCTTAACATACCTTTTTATTATTATTTTTTAAAGGACTTTATCATTTATACACATTTTAATGCATTTTTTATTGCTTTAAACACCTATTAAAAGGAAAACCGACTTAAATTAACAAATGATAATCTAAACACATAACACCTGGCTGTAGGGTATCATTTCGCATATTATACTATATTCTTGTGCTTATTAGCTAAAGCATTCAGTCAAAGAAAACACGGGATTCTTACAAGTTCCTCTCAAATAAAGCAACCGATCACTTAACTATATTCTGGGGGGAAACATGCCAGGGCTATTAATAAAAAATAAATGTGAAGAACGCAAACCTCAAACAAAAACTTCCTTCAGATAAGGATGGAAGTGTACACTAGAAGGTGGGTGAAAGAAATCTGGCTTCCTGACAGGACTTCTTACGCACACACACACACACACACGCTTTGGGTTTGGCGATAAGAACGAAAAAGGCAGGACCTCAAGTGGAGTGAGAAATTTATTTGGGAACAGCAAGCCCCATCAAACAAAAGTGGTGTGACATTTCGACCCGAAGGTCTTAATCATACATGTATGATTAAGACCTTTGGATCGAAACGTCACACCACTTTTGTTTGATGGGGCTTGACGTTCCCGAATAAATTTCTCACTCCACTTGAGGTCCTGCCTTTTTCGTACTTATCACCATTTATCTGGATCGGCGGCGTCCTACCACAGCAGTGACCTCGTGGAAACAGAGGTGGGGCTCCTCCTTGTGTGTATCGTGGCGCTTTCCATTTGCTTTGGGTATGGTCTTACTATACAAGCCTTTATTCAGAAGAATTCGATTTCTTTTTTTGAGAAAGGATTTTAAGGCTAGGGTCAGACGAACGCATTTTTCACGTTGTCCGTGAAAAAGTGCGTTCGAACGAATGGACGTATTTTTTCACGGAATACGCGATAGCGGTCATACGATGCGCATTTTCGTCCGTGATTTTGTACGGATCATCAATAAAACCCTTTTTGCGTCTGGACGTTATGTTGGCCGGACGTGTGCGTCTGACGTCTCCCAATCACGCCGCTATGCGGCCGCAGCGCACTCTGTACGTTAGTAGTAGCGGTTTGACGTTCTCGAAAAAATGCGTTCGTTTGCCACTTGCGTAGCAGACGAACGTTCGTGCGGCCGGTCGTCGTATGTTCCCCGGCATTGGACGTCATTTGCTGCTAGCACGGCCGTGATTTCGTGCGGCTAAACGCACGTTAAAACTGCGTTAGTCTGACCTTAGCCTTATTTGTATTGAAGAAAGAAAATGTTCCACTGCTTCAAATTACTTAATTACATAGATTACAATTCGGGATAGATGAATTATGAATTTAGTCGTAAAATTAATTATGCCTAGCACAAGAACAGACCAAAAAAAGAAATACAGTAGGTGTTTAAGACTAAAAGAATAAAGCCAGATCACAGAAAGTGACCATAGCTAGATCTTGCTACATCGTATATATGCATTCTATATCTCTAATGTTCCAAATGCTTCTAAGCTTTGGTCCCAGTCATAGAATTCTATGGACAGTATTTTAACGAGCTGGTAATTGTAATGGCCTAACTCAATGAGAATGGCTCACATCCTATTCCAGCCAAGCTTCATTCTGTTGCAAAATCACATAATCAAAAAAGTTACACTGTACAAAAAAATTATACTTAAAGGGCCACTACCACCAAAAATTAAATGTCCTTACTGTGTTTATGTTGCTGATAACTTCCATTTGCTTTGTTTTTCTTTTGTATGTAATATTTTAATCTATATGTGTCACTGGGTGCATTCAGTTTGTGAAGTTTTGTGTTGTAACCTGCACCCCCCCTCAGTATTTTTTACAGCACATGCTCCTCATTATGTGGCAATGATCCTTGAATTATTTTTGTCACATCTCATTCAGATGCCATATTTTAGCTCAAGTAGGCTGAAGAACAATACCCCCTGTAGCTTTATTTAAACATTTCCTCTGCCACCTCATCAACTGTTAAATAATGTAGATTAGATAAGCCCTAGAAATAAAAGAAAAACCTTTGCACAGATTTTGGTAAATCTTGCTTCATGGGAAAAATCAACAAAATAGAAATGGGAGATAAAAAACAACAAAACTAACCTTTTCCATTTTACATGCAATTGCTTTGCTTCAAATAAAGAAAAACAAACCGCAGCATGTGTTTTAGAAGGTGGATATTTGTTTGTAATGTACAAGCAATCTAGTTAGAGCTTATGCAAGTATTATTGTCCCTTTAATACTGGTCCCACAGTGCTGCGGATCCTGTGATCAGCTAGCTAGTCACTACACAAACGGGGGGGGGGGGGGACAAAGGCAAACAGTTCCAAGGGCCCTTTTGCTACCCCTACAAGGTCAGAGGGCCCTCGGTTATCTCCATGGAGGCTGGTACTCGTTAGCATCTCACTAATATTTGAAGCCAAACAATTTGTTTATAAAAAGGAGTTGGTGATGGTGGACCGCCGATAATTTACAATAAATTTTGCCATTAGCAACTTCCCATTATCGGCTCAGCACAAATAAGCCTCTGCTATATGTGACCAACCATTAAAGTGTGCATGATTTAATTCTGAAAGCTTTGTGGCTCTTAAATGAAGCAGATCATTACCAATTATGAAAACACTAAATTAATCATTGCAGAGGGTGTAAACAACAAATAGTGCGCTCCAAAAGTCCTCACAAGAATCAGACAAAAGGTTCAGATTAGAAGTAGCATTAAATCTACATGAATAACATTTTCAAAGTGCTCAATTATGAAAGTACATATTTGCACAAATGTTATCTGCCAACAGAACTTTATTAAGACTACCTAGTTTGATATCCAAATACATATATGACATACAAGATTTAAGAGAGGTTTAATAAAACAATATAGCAGAATAAATGCACGAGCCCCCCAACCTTAATTAGAACATTAAACAAGCAACAAGGCACTACCCAAGTATACAAACTACATTAGAAATTACAATAATTCCCTACACAGAACAAGAGGCATTGGTGTACTTGAATAATGTGCACTATAGATATGTGCTCTCATTATAGTAACTGGAATTCATCATTCTTGGTATAATATAGAAGATCAATGAAATAAATGCAGTATAAAATCCCTGAACCAAAAGTGGTGGAAACAAAATTCTTAAAACCTGGGCATCTTCAGAACTGCCACAACTTCATTGTATGTACGTACATATCTTCTGTGTATGGTATACCTTGCAATTAAAGAGGCACTCGAAAGAATGTACACCCTATGCATAGGTTATAGCACAAGGGGTCATCTTTGTCTCCATGCAAATATGGTCTTGTAACTGTAGCAATTTCCAAAAATCACTCCTGTTCATAATATATGAGACTATGACATGGACAGTTTTAAAATTGTCTCGTTTTTGGGAAGAAAAAAAAATCGGATGTTTTAAAAACGGGTTGGTTCTATTTTGTGGTTTGAAGGCCTAACACAATTTATTCACATTGGGATTCAAAATAGAACCACCAATTTTTCCTGCACTGTTCGTGTGACCAAGATGAACTACTAATGTTGGACATCAACATAATTGATCCAAGTTACATGAATACTTAACCCCTTCACTGCCGAGATATCTCGACCTTCAAAGACATCATCTGGTGCCCCGATATCGAGAGATCTCACTCTGCTGATCTGCAGCCCAAAAGCAAATTAAATTAGTTTGCTTTTGGGCTGCAGAAGGTGCCCCCAAAGTTTTAGCACTGTCGGCATAATGCCCAAAGAGCTAGAACTGTAAAATAGGCTGCTCAAAGCTCTGAAATATCGGGCTTTCAGCAGCCGATGCAGGGAGAAATAGAATAAAATAGACCAGCTGCTCAAACCTCAGTTTGGCAGTAGATGGCGCCATCTACTGGCCAAAATAGGTTATTTACAGTATGAAACACAATGGGTATATGCTGAAATATTTATTTTTAAATAATTAAAAATGATTTTACAACAAACACTGGTTTCTGCCTATGTTCGTTTGGAAAATCACTTTGTAGTGAAGTGGTTAAGAGCAGTAAATCATAGCGTACAATTCTTAATATATCCCAAACACGAATACAATATTCCATGGGAATCCTGAAAAGAAAAATTAAACTATAAGCTAAGGTTTCACTGTTAAACTTTAACAACACTTTCTAACCTCTTAAAGTTCCCCATAAACACTGTTGTGTGTGCCTTGTGGTCATGCAACGCCCGATCTTATTCTTCTTCTACTCAAGGTTGGGTGCATAATAAAAACCAGGAACACCTATATTCCACTATTTACACAACTGCCTCTCCTTTTATGACTAAACGGCTATTTGATCACTCTGTGCCATTATCTAAACAGACCAGGTAACAATAAAAGACCTACACCCATACACTGGGACTCTACATAATATAGTATTTACATCCACAGATTACATTTTTAAAAAAAACTAGGTATGGAAAGTGTAAAACACAGCAGGGATTATATAGTCTTGTTTCTGAGTGACTGGGATTTAAGTTCGTACTGAATATTCTGTAAGAATTGCATTGAATAAGCACAGTTGGAGGAAATGCACCCTCATTAGTTAGTCCAACTCAAAGACTGCATTCCAAATGGCAAAATCTTTGAAACTATGTGCATCGAGTTGGTACTTTACTTTTTTTATTAACATTGCTCAAAAAATGCTCTGCCAGAAAAAATTAAAAATCTATCATGTACTATGTATAGTATATACAATGGAACATGATTATTGATTATAAATTGTAAATTAAAATATTTACGATTAAACTCAAAAATATTTTTTAAGATTTAAAGATGGTTTACTTTCTTTTAAACATTAAAACCAGCCTCCTGACTAACTCCTGCATTTCTATTCATATACTAACGTTGCTCCATGGGCCGTAACCATGACTGAATAAGCCAAGTGGATAATGTTGATAAAGTCCATTAATAATTGACAAAATCGCGAATGTGCCAAATAAGAAAACACCCTTTTGAGTGAGGGAATTCATAAAAAGTACATAGGAGAAAAATACTTATTCAAACATTCTTTTAAATGACATGTGACTCATACTTAAATATAAACGGATAGGTACAAGGTAGAATATATAAAGTATGCAGAATTAACAAATGAAAGAATGTGTAAAAAGTCACATTACTACTATAAACAAAGCTTATAACTTAAAAAAAAAAAAATCCAAGAAAGAATATGTGAGGTTTGGAGTAATGTTAGGAAATTCTGTCTAGACTCTTGATAATGTGAAAGACGCAATTTGCGCCATAATTATTCCATTGTGCTTCAATTCATAAGGAGACACATTCCTCTAAGTAATAATAATCTGTGACAATGATTGTTGTATCTGCCTTTCTGGAAATAAATATGGGACAAAAGGAGGGAAAACCTAGTAAAACTTCACGGTTTTGTTGGGACTTGTAGGATGAAACATTCTTTGTGTACCCCCAAAAAATGGCTATACGAATGAACCAACCGTTGATAAGATTCCACAACTCATTGGTGCTTTCTTGGGTACGTCCGTGTAACTACGCAAGGACATACAGTGGCAAGAAAAAGTATGTGAACCCTTTGGGATTACGTGGAGTTTTGCATGAAATGGTCATAAAATGTGCTCTGATCTTCATCTAAGTCACAACAATTTGAAAGACACAGTTTGCTTAAAATAATACAACTCAAACATTACATGTTTTCATGTGTTTATTGAACATAACATGTAAACATTCACAGTGCAGGGTGGAAAAAGTATGTGAACCCCTAGCCTAAGGACTTCTCCAAGAGCTAACTGGAGCCAGGAGTGAGCCAACCTTGAGTCCAATCAGTGTGATATTATTGGATGTGTTGCTGAAAGCTGTCCTGCCCTTTAAAAACACACACCAGATTTGGGTTTACTTGTTTCAAAAAGCACTGCCTGATGTGAACCATGCCTCGCAGAAAAGAGCTCTCAGAAGACCTACAATCAAGAATTGTTGACTTGCATGAAGCTGGAAAGGGTTACAAAAGTATCTCCAAAAGCCTTGATGTTCATGTGTCCACAGTAAGACAGACTGTCTACAAATGGAGAAAGTTCAGCACTGTTGCTACTCTCCCTAGGCGTGGTCGTCCTGTAAAGATGACTGCAAGAACACAGCGCAGAATGCTTAATGAGGTAAAGAAGAATCCTAGAGTGTCAGCTAAAGACTTACAGAAATCTCTGGCACATGCTAACAATTTTGTTGACACATCTACAATAAGGAAAACATTAAACAAGAATGGAGTACATGGGAGGACACCACGGAGGAAGCCATTGCTGTCCAAAAAGAATATTGCAGCAAGTTTGAAGTTTGCAAAAGAGCACCTGGATGTTTCACAGCACTACTGGCAAAATATTCTGTGGACAGATGAAACCAAAATTGAGTTGTTTGGAAAAAACACACAACACTATGTGTGGAGAAAAAAAGGCACAGCACACCAACATCAAAACCTCATCCCCACTGTAAAACATGGCAGAGGGAGCATCACGGTTTGGGGCTGCTTTGCTGCCTCAGGGCCTGGACGAATTGTTGTCATTGATGGAAAAATAAATTCCAGAGTTTATCAAGACATTTTGCAGGAAAACATAAGACCATCTGTCCGCCAACTGAAGCACCGCAGAGGATGGGTGATGCAACAGGACAATGACCCAAAGCATACAAGTAATTCAACAAAACAAAATACGCCTTCTAGAGTGGCCCAGAGTCCTGACCTCTCACCCGATTGAAATGCTGTGGCATGACCTTAAGAGAGCGATTCACACCAGACATCCCAAGAATATGGCTACACTGAAACAGTTTTGTGAAGAGGAGTGGTCCAAAATTACTCCAAATCGTAGTGCAGGTCTGATCCGCAACTACAGGAAACGTTTGGTTGAGGTTATTGCTGCCAAAGGAAGGTCAACCAGTTATTAAGTCCAAAGGTTCACATACTTTTTCCACCCTGCACTGTGAATGTTTACATGTTCTGTTCAATAAAAACATGAAAACATATAATGTTTGTGTTGTATTATTTTAAGCAGACTGTGTTTTTCAAATTGTTGTGACTTAGATGAAGATCAGAGCACATTTTATGACCAATTCATGCAAAACTCCACGTAATCCCAAAGGGTTCACATAATTTTCTTGCTACTGTAGACTGTACAAATTAAAGGGGTTACATTGGAAAATCCAAAATTAGAATATTTAAGCAGCACTTACATCCCAGTGAACCTTGGTCGATAAGCACAAAACAGTGTGACAATGCAAGATTCGACTAAATGACTCCTAGGCATGATGAGAGGATAACTAACAGGATTTCTACCATGACATGAACTTGCAGAACACATGCAGGAGGTGGTAAAACCCTTCCAAGGTCTGACATGATCAGACATCAAGTGATTATATTTAAAAGTGATAGTTTTGCAAACCTGGAAACAATATCCAGCAAACTAAAGTTTTTTTTTATACCGCGTTGAGGGGAGTTGATGAATGGGGGAATGGTGGACAAATATGATGATGATATTCAAATGTCCAAGGTGCCAGAGCTGTCATTTTATGTTTGGTATTTCATTTTGTGACTTATCTGTCAATTTAGCTCAATCCACTGTACAGTGAACAATCCTCTCTGTATTGACTCCGTTTCTTGTCCTGAGCTGTGCTCCAATAGGATCGATGGCGGTAGCCGCCTAAGCACTAGGAAGTATCAAGGCTGATCATTGATTTTAAACGTGATAGACTCCTTAATTTACAAAGTACCTGGACACCCTTATTTTAATACTGTACTTATTGTTGAAGCGAGCAAAAATTTATTCACTACATAAACGAAAACAAGCGTCTGCTATGTAATCAGTGCAAATGCTTGAAACACTATTGCTGGTTGGAGAAATAAGCGCTGGTTGGAGAAATAAGGTTAATAAAAGGAAGCTGATCCATTTGAGAAATTACTTCTAGAACGTCTCCATTTGTGAGAATAAGTGCTGAACTGCCTAAAAAAGGGGCAGGCAATATTGCGACCGTTAAATTACCACTCCTTTGATTACATATCACTTATCATGAATATACAAATACTTGCAAATACCAGCCATGGAAAAAAATCTATGCCAGGTACCCTTGGTGCTCAAATATCTGGGGATGACATCTCCCCATGAGTCTAGTCCAGTCTATAGAGGTGACATGGTGACTCCTGTGAAAGATCTAGTGTATCAGAGTTACTCCATATATTGAATTAAGGATTGACAAGAAGCACCAGTATATTTTAGCTGTGTTTTTAAACAATAGGTCCACTCTGCTCATAGATAGGAATGAGCCTTGCCGTAGTAAAGATTTCCTCTTACTTCTGATCAGAGAGCATTGATGTTTAGAGCTTGTTATCACTCCGCAAATAGGCAAGGGAAACCAAGTATATTTTCATCCTGCAAGTGTATGAACATTAGCAAACAGTGCCAGCTTGGCATTCATTCTTATGATCAGAGAGCCTACCAGAGTAGCCATGTTGTTGAAAAATAGTGTTACTGTAAAACCAATGCATAATTTCATGTGGCATCTACAGGTCATACCTACTGACCCAACATTACCTTTTTGTAGAGCCATCAGCATGGATAGGGTCAGGCAAACCAATTTTGTGCAAAAGACAGTATATTTATTTTTAAAGGGGGGGGACACTATCACACAATGACAATGGAAACCACTAAAACTAAGTCAATCTTGTTTAATTTTATACAATTCACCAAAAGGGTCATTTAAAAGTCAAAACATTTAGCAAATGATAAACAGGGTCTGTTTATGTATAAGGAAAATAAATTTGTTTTATCATAAAGGTGATGATTGCAAATCCCCCCCAGGGACCATTCAGCTCATGATATAGCTTATACAAAAGTGCTTCTTTGTGTATATTTTATGTGTATGTGTGTGTCTCAGTCTGTATGTTTGCGTGTGTGTGTGTGTGTATATATTATATATACATACACACACGCAAACACCTATTAGGTACACTAAATAGATTTACGTATACACACATTTTACGAACATTAAAAAAGTCAGTCACATTTATTATTTTCCATTGTCCAATAAAACTCACATGACTAAAATTATATGTAAACAACATAAACAGTAGGTAGAGTTAAGGCTTGGGCCATTCAGTTTCGGGAGTGATAGACAAGGCACTGATCTGCTCCTGTTCTGTATAAAATGGGTTAATGTAAATTCAGTAACACAGATAAAATAAATCCAATATGAGGGAGTCATCAGTGTGTCTGCCATAGGAACCTGACGGTTTCTGGAGAGAAAGAGTTAGGCCGAGACATTCCACGGCAGACTAGATCTTTTGGTTACCCTGCTCCAAGATTCCCAAGCCAAGCCTTTCAAAACGGGACAATTTTGCTACTGTTAATGCTAGAAAGAGGGGGACAAAACAAACATATCTAAATTAGACCAGTTAAAACTCTTACATTTTGCACTTCATTTGCTTTACAAAAAAGGTACTAATAATCAGACAAGTGTGCTGTAAAATTGTCCAACAAAATCAAAGGCTTCCTTTGTGGTAAACAAACAGTTTGTGGAAACTAGGCGTTTTTAAAAAAATATAGGAATATCAATGACATATTTATCATAAATGTATCTTAGCTCTACTAAAAAACAAACATAGTATACATTAAAAATAAAATAATGATATATATATATATATACACACACACACACACATCTGGCAAACCACCCACAGCAACATAAACTATGCAAATAAAAGTGATTCTCTAGGCACCATACCTATTCAATGTAATGAGTCACCGTAGTGACCTGAGTGTCCTCTCCCCTCCCTGTGGGTGTGAGCATTAGGACTATCCCCCCCCCCAATAAGCGGGACAGCTTTCCAGGATTTGGTTCAGTACATCCTTGACTAGAACAATGGCTCTCAAAGTGACAACATTGAGAACTATTGGATTGGCTGGACACTCGAGAGGGCATGTCCATTCTTATTGATGGTTCAACATACCACTGTTACAGGAAGTAACAGACTGCCAGATTGGAGCAGCACAGGTGGAAGCCCGGTGCTGGATTAAGGGGCAAGTATAAAGGATCTTTCAGGGTTAAAATGAAAGGGAGGTGAAGAGATCAGGAGGGATTAATACCCAAACCCTTCCTGCCTGTGTTTACCTTAGAGCAGGGTTGTTGAACTAGAACCCCTCCAGATGTTGATGGCCTACAATTCCAGTACTCTTTGAATTAAACAGGTGGCCCGAGAATCATGGGCGAGTATTAAAAGGTTAAGCTTCTATTGAAAGCTCTATTCAGAAATACTTCACCCCTATGAGCCATAGCTCCATTACACCCACAATGTGTCCCTTGCCTTTTATATACACACCTCATTCTGCCATTGCACAGCAAAGTCCAGCAGCAAATCTGATCAGAGGACAATGGAACTTTGTCGAAAATCACTGCTTTCAGGACAACATACACAAGTGGGTGTAAAAATGACTAACTAAAGGGTCAAGCAACAACATTAGGTGTAAACTAATAAAAAATATACTGATTAATAAAGCAGAATAGCCATAAAATAGTGCAAAGTTCTCTCCTCCCCCTTTTCTACATCTTATTGCATATTACAGCTATGTAACATGATACCTTAGCCCCATGGAGGCTACAATAATATTTCCCTTAGAATACAATGAAAATACCTATTTATTTGGTCTTAAAATCTATCTTCATGTTCAATACTCTAAAAAGGGAAGTAGGAATAAAATTGACATTTTCTGCCAGGTTGAAGTTAATAGGATTCATGGTATTTTCTGAATAAATTATATTTACACACTTAATGGAAAAAATAACTGATGCATGGTGGTTTATTTTTTGTTAACCGGCACGCTGCACCATTTCATCCTAGCTTGTATTCTTCCTGTTTTTGAAAGATACGATAACAGTCTCTCCGTTTGATGCATCGCAGAAAAACCTGTGAAAATCCTCCATGTGCCGAAAAAAAAATTCTCACGCTGGAATAAAAAAAAAAAATACAGAACCAAAAAAAACCAAAAAACATAATACAACAACAATAAAATAAGAAATAAATAAAACTGTTTGGTTATAGATAATAAAACACATAATTAAGCAGAAACCTGAATATGTACATTGACACTGGAGTGTAAGGAGCCTTTTTTTTTGATGGACAATCTTAAAGACACACATACACACAAACTAACGGCTAGAAATAGCTTATTAGCAGCGTACATAAAAAAGCACTCTGTGCAATTAAGTCACTAAAATGCTGGTTTACCCTATTAAAAAAATTAAAAATAAATTCTGCTGTCTGAAAAGTGGAAGCAAACAACGCAGCTGATCCTATTGTTAGTGCCAAGTTGATTTCTTGCAGTCAGAATTTGTTATTCAAGCATACAGCCCACACCAAGAGAATAGCAGCCGGGAGGAGATCAAAGCAGAAGATACATATCCAAGGATTAAAAAGATTTTCTAATATTGGTGAATATTTGTTTTGTGGATGGAAGGCAACTGTCCACGAAGCTGAAGATTAGCAGAAGACACATGGAAGCATGCAAGGCAGGTGCCCGGTTAGTTTGTCATCAGCTATAACCTAAGGGGAAGGAGAGAAAAACTGTTAATCAAAGATTTATCATTAGCCTATAAGTGAAAAAGACAACAGAATAGACGGAGCTGTAAGTGATGAGACATTGAGGTTGTGAAACGAACAATAGTTTGAAAGAAACAAAAGAGGTGGACAGGGCTTTCCTCAGATGACCACGGGGGCAATCACTGTAATGTTCTAGCAGAAAGGGCATTTATGAGCATGTTCTTCTTTCTTATTTGAAAGTTTTTTGGCTTTCTCTTTCTTAAAAGCAATCAGGAGTTGTTTAAGTAGGCTATAGTCTGATGTAGGGTGGCCAAGGGCAACAGCTTACATCCCCAATGATAACGGGTATAAACTGAACATGTGGAATGTGCTTTAACAGTTCTACAACTGTACCTTTACTTCAGTGTTAATTACTTTGATGTCATACAACAATGTATCTTAAGGGAAATTTAACAGAAAAAACCCCAGCCTTGGACTAATTACTGGGCTAGTGAAAGAGGGATGACAACGCCAACTCAGTGATGACAACGCCAACTCAGTGATGACAACGCCAACTCAGTGATGACAACGCCAACTCAGTGATGACAAATGTTGGCACCAAAGAGTTTTCAGAACTACGTTCCATGATGCATAGTCAAACGTAAAGCTGGCTGACCATCATGGAATATGTAGTTCTGAAAAATCTGTGGTGAAAACAAGGTTTGCCATCACTGGGCTAAAGGATCACTCAAATTGGGCTGTGCAGGCTAGTGCTAAAAATGTAAGGGCCTACATGGAGATTAAAAGTCCCAACCTAGGAGCCACTCCCTAAACCACCCCTCCACCCAAAGCACAGCCCGACCTACTGATGGGTCTGATTCTTAGGCCCAGCTCAGAATAGATTCTGATCATGTATATTAAAAAGGCTCTGATTACAAGCGATTGGATTGAAGTATAATATGTGATCACAAAAAGTTGTATACTGTTCAAAATAGGTTCTTAGTTTGAAAATTGTCCTAGAATGTCTTTCATTAGACAAGTTGTACTCATTGATTCGACCTGGAAACAAAGGGCTCTGAAGCTTCCGTTATTTTTCTCACTTGCAACCGAGAGGCCATATTATCTAGGATCTGATAGTGTTGTCAGAGTTTACAAAAAAAAGGCTCAAGATAAAAAGTGAAAGGGACAAAAGACCAGCTAGGAACAAAAGTCAATGTGGACTACTTGTTAGTCACTGGGCAATGGATGTGAACACCATGCTGGTAGTATTGGCCTTTTACGTAAAAGTTGTGCCAATGCCTTCAAAAACACAGATGCGAAGTTGATTGGAAAATTACATTGCGATGCAAAAAGGTACATTGAATGATGAAAGCAGAATCAGCAATGTAACAGCGCAGACAATTCCATGAAGTTGTGCAAGGTCCCACAACATGACGAAGAGTGGAAAAAGGAATGGCAGCGATGAGAATACCAGCAACATACATCAAGAAGAAAGGAAAGTAAAAACATTTCAATTAGTTATACCACAATCAAGAAGGGCTTGTAAATCATTTTAACCCAATTATGCCTGACAAAACACTGCAGAATGAAAATGCACCCTACATGTAAGCTTTCAGGCGTAAATCGGTTAATTCAGGAATTTAGAGCAATTAAAATGAAACATCCCACCTTAAATTTATTTTGCTTTAATTATTCCTCTTAGCTGTTTATAATAACATACAATAGGTTTGCATATTTAACTATATAATAAGAAACAGTATACCATTAATAATGACAATCACAACACAGGGAAATTTTTATTTTCTCTCTTTGGATATACTGGCTCAGCAGATGCTTTCATGAAACTTAACCAAGTTAAATAGACATCTACACATGGAGTAGTGATCACAGTTCTTTGGAATCTGCACAGCTAGTGACTTAGGGCAGTGTTTCACAACTCCAGTCATCAAGTATCCCTAACGGCTCAGGTTTGCCAGATATCTGAAGCACAGGTGATATGATTTGCTGCACAGTGATTGCAGGATTCAGTCTGCATTTCCTCAAGGTGATCCTTAAAACCTGGTCTGTTAGTGGGTCCTGAGGACAGGTTTGGGAAACACTGACTATGGGGATTCTGGTTTGAGTAAGTTTGAACAAAACACTTTATTATCCGTTTTAAATTTCTCACCATTTTTTCAGTGTTCATTTCTTAGATCTTAATCATGCTGTGACAATGCAACAGGTCTATTTTTAAATTCTGAGAAAGTCTGTACAGCGAGAAGCACTAGTATTAAATTTTGCAGTAGGACTAATTATTTAAAACATAAAGCCACTTTTCAGCAGCAAATGCCTACATAATTGAGCTAAAAAGGCCAGATTTACAAAAAGTAAACTCTGATACAATTTTACATCTCCATGGCTATATCAAAGCGCATAATGGGTCAAAATTAAGAACTGCAAGAGCAGGGGTTGCAGAATTTAGAAACATGAATGATACTCACTCAGCGGATTTCCAGAAGTGACCTGGATGTGACAACCTCCGGTTAAGTTTTGGCAGCTTTTCCAACATGTCCATGAGGAGGGTAAAGCTCGGACGTTCATTGACATCGAAAGCCCAACATACAGCTAGGATTTCCTGCAAGAAGTTCTGCAGTGTTACGTTCATAATGGTTTTAGAATCCTCTGTTTAGGTTTTGCTTTATGTGCACAGGATTATGCATGTACCAGTTCAAAATATATATACCCAAATTAATAGACCCACAGCTGAGCTCACCTCAATTTTTAAAGGCCTAGGAAAGAATACACTATGGATTATCCTTAAGCAAGAAATAAAACAACTACCACTCTGCTTGTTAATGACTCATTCGTGTGACCAAAGCTTTTACCAGAGAAGCAAGTGCATTTAGTTCTGTGTTTTAGACTGGCCATCCACTGGCACCCTACTCGAGTGACCGACCTGGTCACCTGACTACGGACAACTCCATTGGCCAATCAGGATCGTCCACTGGAAGAGTCTATGGACGACCCAAATTGACTGAAGGACAGGCTGGCACACGGAAGGGGAAAAAAATGAAAAACCCTGCTGAGGGGAGAAAATAGGAGAAAATAAACGGACAGCCCACCCCAAAAAAACAAAAAAAACCTTGCCAGGCTGCGGGGGGGGGGGGGATTAACCTCTCCCGTCCCAAGTGCTGAATAGGCTTCAGCACCAAGGACAGCAACGCTGAATGCAGCCAGCTCGCTAAGAATGAAAAAAAAAAAAACCTCGTATTTTAAAAATAATAATAATAATAAAGAAAAAAAAAAAGAAATCGGAAACCTAAACTTTTGCTACAAAAAACCCCCAGAAAAATACCTAAATAAAATAAACTAATCACAATAAATAAAAAGTTTTTTTGCTGAGGATTAAAAATATAAACGGTTGGAAAAAAGAAATGGATAAAAACTTTTAATATTTTTTCCATTGAATCCTATGGGCCTCGTGCACGGTGGTTTTCCTATATTTTTCACATTACCCCTGCACATGGCGATTATACTATACGGTGCATCTTTTACACGTTTCCCTGCCGCGGCACAGCGGTTTAAGTATACATGCATAATTTTCATGTAAACTTGTACCAGATCGTCCCAGCATTGTCCGATTTATAAATCAATTGAAAAGGATCTGTTGTAAACGCATAAAATCGTCTGGATTCGTCCGATGGTGGTCTGATGCAGTGGAAGAGGGCTGATTCACCTGCATGTTGTAGGATCGGTCGGACGACTTCAGACGATATTGAATGATTGCACCATCGCACAAACACCGTGCCAGCGGACGGCCAGCCTTAACATTCTATATCCAGACTCTACTTCATGTTATGCACAGTCCGGATGATCGAAATTACCTTTCTAAAACAACCATCATGCCATCGAAACATGTTACATCTCCAAGTCCATAACACTTACAGTAACTTCCTTGCCCACACTTATGGTAGATAAGACTTGCTTCACACCTTCACCGCTTCCTATTTGCCAGATAAGAGCCTCTGGTGCTTGAATTTTGAATGGCCAGTCTCTAGCTTGTAATTCATACCACACTGACCTAAAGGGAAAAATATTGTCAAAATTAAAAGTATGTAAACACTCGCCACCCACACATAGTTACATAGTTATATAGGCTGAAAAAAGACATGCGTCCATCGAGTTCAGCCTCTCCCACATAACTTACTGCTGTTGATCCAAAAGAAGGCAAAAGACCCAGTCTGAAATATGCAACATACTGGGAAAAAATTCCTTCTTGACCCCAGAATGGTAGTCAGATTTCTCCTTGGATTAAGAAGCTTTTACCCACATATTAAATATTATAACCCTTAATATTCTGTGTCTGCAGGAAGTCATCCAGTCGTTTTTTAAAAGTCTGTACAGACTCTGACCCAACCACCTCAACAGGCAGAGAATTCCACAGCTTTATTGTTCTCACCGTAAAATAACCCTTCCTATGCTTTAAGCTAAATTTTCTTTCTTCCAGTCTAAATGGATGACCTCTTGTCCTGTGTATAGACCTGTTAATGAATAGGTTATCAGACAATGGTTGATAATGGCCCCGTATATATTTATATAAGGTCATCAGATCCCCTCTAAGGCGCCGTTTCTCTAAACTAAACAGGTTTAAGCTTGTTAGTCGTTCCTCATAACTTAACCCTTCCATTCCCCTTATTAATTTAGTTGCCCGTCTCTGCACTTTTTCTAGCGCTATAATATCTTTTTTTTAGACAGGTGCCCAAAATTGCACGGCATATTCAAGGTGCGGCCTGACCATTGATTTATACAAAGGCAAAATTATGTTTTCATCCCGTGAGTGAACTCCCCTTTTAATGCATGCCAATACTTTGCTGGCCTTGGCGGCTGCTGTTTGACATTGCACATTGTTACTTAGTTTGAAGTCTATGATTATTCCCAAATCCTTCTCCTGCTTTGATTTCCCCAACTCCGTACCATTTAGGGTATAAGTTACTTCTGTGTTCTTCACTCCAAAGTGCATAACTTTGCATTTATCTAGATTAAATCTCATCTGCCATTTAAGTGCCCAGTCCCCCAATTTATCTAAATCCCCCTGCAGCGAAGTAACATCCTGCTCACATTGTATTACTTTTCCTAGTTTTGTGTCATCTGCAAACACTGATACATGGCTTTCAATGCCTATCTCAAGGTCATTTATAAATAAATTGAATAGTATTGGTCCTATAACAGACCCCTGAGGGACACCGCTTACCACTGGTGTCCATCTTGAAAATGTACCATTTATGACCACTCTCTGTACCCTATCTTTTAGCCAGTTTTCTATCCAAGAACAAGTATTTTCATCTAGACCAATTTTTCTCAATTTAAATAGTAACCTTTTGTGTGGAACGGTGTCAAAAGCTTTGGCAAAATCTAAGTAAATCACATCCACTGCGACCCCCTGATCTATACTTCTACTTACTTCCTCATAGAACGTAATTCTATTACATGTGTGTTTTTTATTATTATTATTATTTATTTATAAAGCGCCAGCATATTCCGCAGCGCTGTACAATAAGCACAGTACAGACAGGGTTACAATACATTGAACAACATTTGACAAACAGTACAGGAGGAGATGAGGGCCCTATTCCCGTAGGAACTCACAATCTAGGAGGGTTGGGGTTGGAAACAGGAGGAGAGGACTGTAAGGTGAGAGTGATTAGTGAGAGTGTTAGGGCTTTCTTGTGATACCCAGAATGTATAAAAGGATACAACTATAAATGGGAATAAAATCAATTTGAGTATAAAAGCGTTTCACTTATTTTCCTCAGAACCTGTAGAACAAAAGGAAACCCTTAAAGTATATTTTTCCTTTATTAAAAACAGAAAGTATGGGAGAGAACAGAAAATAAAAAATAGGAATGCTAAAAAAGGATAAGTAGATCAAAACAGTAAACTGGTATATCACACAATGAACAATTTTTTCCCCCCATTTTAAGAAAAAGATGATACAAACAACAGGTAAAATGTGTATCATGATACATAATGATAAATAGTGTACAATGCAAGATGGGGAGAACACCAAAAATATGGCGCAGTTACAGGTAAAGATAAAAGTATACACCCGGCAAAGTCAAAAGCAAACAACAAATGACATACGAAACTGCGAATTCCCCGTGGGTATATGCGCCAAACCTATACTGTAACATAATAGGAAGAGCCCCTATGGGTTTTATGCTAGTGCTCCAATCAGAGCTGTCCAAACTCCATGCAGATCCAAGATTAAGAAAGAAAAAGAAACAACAAACATTAGAAACAAAAAGAAGAGAACAATTTTAATATGAAGCATCTCAAAGCATTCAAACCATGAAAAATCTGCAAAAAAGTACAGGATTATGGCAGTGGGGGCACTTGAGTTACACATAGATGGAGTGGTGAGGGCAGCAGGAAAAACAGGGTGACTACTTTAAAGTTGATATTATCCAATATAAAAAAATGTATAAATCACATGAGAAGAACAAGACAACACATCAGTATATATATATTTTTTTAATAGTGGCATTTCTAAACCTTATGTAGCGCTCACTCCCGGAGGAGCCGCTGAAATTGAACCTCGGGTCAGTCTCCCCGCACTAGGGAATAAATATACTCCAGCACCGTCGTGGATTTTATAAATTATATAGTTTACTGGATAAACTGGCATATAATGAGTAACACGGTTTATATATATATTTACAGTACTTCGTAATGCAGGAAACGCGCAGCGGAAAAGAAATACAATGCTTCGTAATTCGAGAAACGCGCAGCGGAAAAGAGAAAAATATATCTTTATCCCCCTTTGTGGTTGGGGAGTGAGTCCCGTACAGGTTATGTCCCAAAGAATGTATGTGTGTGAGTACAATATTCAACTGGCCAGTGAATTATTTATGAGGTATCTTCGACTAGTCACGTTGGGGCCCTGTGGGTTTTGAAACAAACTGCAGCGTGCTTTAGATTTTCACAACGACCTGGAAGGCCTCTCACCCATCCGCCAGATACTCTGTGCTCCGCTCGACTCAGGACGTCTCTCCGCTCGATTTTGACTGGGGTTCTCTGTGTCACCGGCTCCGCTGTCTGGCTTGTCTGTATCTGCCTCATGAGTCCAGCTCACCGCCTGCACGCCCTCTTGGATCGATCTGCGGTTCTCCTAACTCTGGGTCCTCTAGCTCACTCGGTATCAGCTCAGGTTACTGTGGTGGATCACAGGGTCTTCATAGATAAAGGCGGAAAACCCGGTCTCCAACTCTGTCAGGCCCCACCTGCGCTCCGACCTGGTCACTGTCCAGTTCAGCTACACTGCGTCTTGCTTCTCTCACTCCTAGGCCGCTCTGCCAGCTCTTTCCACTAGGCTCAGGATGTCAGCGTCTCTCCCCCACCCACTTCCTGTCCCCGCCCGCAAAGCATGCCTGGAAATGTAGTCCCAATGTTCAGTGTCTCACATCGCGCTTGTCTCCCTCCGGTGGCCAAAAATAAGTACTACACGGCAGGCGATTTAAAACCAGCACTACAATTACATACATGGAGTATCCCGAAATAATTTGGCTAAACAATTACATGAAGTTTGCTCAGCTTTGTAGATAGAGGAGAAGCAAACCATTTGCTTACTTGTTAGTCATTCTGCAATTGCTAATAAACACTTCTTCCGTTTTAATTTGTTCATAAAATTCCCCATTCCTTATCGTAAGAGCTTCAGAAACTGTTGTTGCTATATAAATGATGGTGATGACAGTAATACTACTTCCAGGTATGCACTGGGTATTTGCCCCTTCACTACCATGCACTTTTTGTTGGAAAAAAACCCCCCCAACATTTATAGGGATGTGAAGAAAAGAAATATAGCGTAAAATAGAAATATTGCAGAGGCATTGTTCTGAGATAAATAAATAATGTAAATTTGCTCATTTAGAAATTTTCCTCTGTTTATCCTTCACAGAAATATTCTTGGAAAGATTCTAAACTCAGGATGGCATGCACACAAGGCCTCCATTATCAGCATACAGGCAGAATTAGCCAGAAAAGTGTGCTAAATGATGTATAATAAAATGGTCAGCTTTCAGAGGGTTTTTTTCTGCATAATGAAATTTTTAGCAATGCGGCTTCCAAAAAAATACAAATAGAATGTAAAAATAATATATTTTTGTGGCATAATGTCTGTGCATGGAAATTACAGTAACATCTTGTATCTGTACTGTACAGAGATTTTCAGTCATTATAACCTCGAGTCTTATCCCTGCACAGCAGTGACCCCAGAGCACTCCCTGTGTTCTGCTCTCTCCCTGACTGCTGTAATGCAGAAGCAAAGCTTATGAACTTTTTGTTACAAGGGGTGTACGAGCTGCTCTTTGTAGCTTACAGTAAAATATGGTGAAAAGGAGAGCGATCAGATTGTGGAATTCATGTCTCCACAAGGGGCACACTAATCTTGCATGAAACGTGGTGAAAAGAAGATTAGTAGTGTGAATAGTCAATTTAGGTCTTACCCGAAAGCATAAACATCTGCAGCTTTAGAGAAGGGCAGTTTGTCTTCATTATTGCCAGGGACCATCTCACGTACAATCTCTGGTGCCAAATAACACAGCCAATCGTGCGTCAACTTCAGTTCATTTTCCCGACTACAATAGAAAAATGACTAATTACTCAACAAAAACTATGAAACAAATAGCTGCACAAGTGTTCCCAGAAATCAACCATGCAACATAAGAATAGGCAGTCTGTGTTGCAGACTCGAATGCAGGTTTAGAATGGAGTAGCCGTAAAGTCACAAATCTGGTTTAAATGGAAGGGTCATCTGCTGGCCACATTGTGTCTATCTTTATGGTGGCCATTTAAGTAACAAACATATACACGCAATTTCCACATAGCCGTCTATTCCATGGACTGAATTCACCATATACGCAGTTTCAACAAACCAAGGGCACTCACTGGTCTTCACATAAAAATCCAAACGTCATTCCAAATTAATCAATGTTTTGGCTTGATAAAAGCTCAAACAAGCGGAAAATTTATTAATTTGCAATAAAGTTTGGACTTTTATGTGAAGACCCTTTAGTGCCCTCAGTTTGTTGACCCGGTAAGTACTGTGAAGGTTACACCAGGGCTGAATCTCTTAACGGTGATTTTGAAGGGCTGAGTGCCTGCTTTAAATAAAGATTTAATAAAGTGCCGTTCAAAAAATGCCCCCAAAAGAACCCTCTTTTCTACAAGTGTGTGGTCTTTATCAAGGATAAAGAAGACTACACATTGGTTGAAAAAACTGACTTTTTTAGCATGTGTCTATCAAATAGATCTTTTCTTACATTTTAAGTCTGGGTGTGTCCATTAATCCCATCGTGACCAGGCTGTTTTACCATTGTCTGTCCGAAAGTAACCACTGCTGTTTTTACGTTTCTGCACGTTTTGTGTTTAGGTCTAATTTTCCTCTTACTCGTTTATGGAACCCACACAAATTAAATATCGTTCTTCTCACCATTAAATTGACTTTCTAAGGATACCATTATATTCATCAGAACGTATAATTTTTTTTATAAAATATGATGAAAAAGATGGGGGGGGGGGAGAACACACTGTTTTGAACTTCGACCCTCAAAATCTACAATCGCCAAAAATGATTGCGGTAAATTTTGATTACATGTTATTGCTTTTTAACCCCTTCACTGCTGCGCCATGTCACCTCTGTGCTGAGCTCATTTTGACCGTTTTATGCTCATCATGTTTAAATGAGATTTGAAGTCCTATTTTATTATAGGACCCAGACAAACTTTTTTTGTTTTTAAAAAAAAAAAAAATTATTTATTTTTTTAACTTTACACTAAACCTGGTCATGTTTTGCATCATTGTAAAGGCCATGCTCTATCCCTCACTGCCACCGATCGGGCGATGCGGGGGTCCAAAGGTCCCCCCTACATCTACTTGGCAGCTAGGGGGTTAACTGCCCAACTGACGTCATCGCGCATATGGCGTTGATGTCAGGAGGGAGGCCCCAGAGGCTTGGCTGACAAAAATGTCAGCCACCTACGGGAGTGAATTGGTTTCTGGCACCTGAGGGGTTAAAGAGACGCACCACTGGAAAGGGCAGACTCCAGCAGTGCCTCTCATTTCTACGTGCAGCTGTTGGGGAGGGAGAGGGGTCCAAATTACCCCCCCTCCCCTTTCAGTTTCTCCCCGGCAGGCACAGGGGGGGCGCCTGAAAATTACATCATTGAGCACGGCGATGACCTCATCACAACGGCTGGGGCCCTTAAAACCATCAGGCCAGCTTCAAGGAATCCAGACTGACGTGGGACCCCGGTCAGAGAGGTGAATATTGGCTTTCCCAGAGTGTGGCTCGGGGTTAACTTTCAGTGCTGAAAACGGTAACCCTGAGCCACACTCTGGCTACATACAATACCTGTCCCTGCGCTCCCTCGCTGACCACCGCAGTCTCCTCCAGCGATCGTGACCTCATACTTCCTGATTCCATTCTCGCAAGAAGGGAACCAGGAAGTATGAGGGTCGCGATTGCCGGAGGAGACTGCGGGGGACAGCGAGGGAGCGCAGGGACAGGTGATGTATCCAGCGGCATCCCGATTGTTGCTCGGGGTCACCTCTTCCAGCATAGGAATTTAACCCCAAGGCACACTCAGGAATACCGCTAGGGGGCCAAAAAAAAAATTGAATGATTCTGACATCTAAAAGAGGTCAGAATCGTAACGCCAGAGGTGTTAAGGGGAATTTTCCACAGGATGTACAATCTAAGTCAGTGGTCCTTAAGGGGTTAAATATCCTTCAGCTCGGCAGATTCAAAATATATAATTAGTATATGTATACGTCATGTCCTGTCAGAAGGCTATAACAGAAGAATGTAAAATGAAAATGTAAATTTCCATTTAGATTGCAAACATTTACAGCTTGTAAAATATATTTTTTTCACATTTATCATCCAAACCTTTGTGGCTATATATTACATGGGGCACTCTTGAAAAAGAAAAAAAAAATAGAAATGGTAACCTGCAAAAATTTTCGCTTGTAATTTGCCGTTTTTTTATGAATAATATGACTATGTATAAAACGGTGAACTTGCTCGCGGCATGGGAAATGAGAAGGTGAGTAATAGCTGTGGTATTGCTCACTTTACACCCCTGTATCTCCACCGTAGGGAGTTCCCTGCCCGGGGGGGGGGGGTAAGAGTCCCTTTTTGACGTCAGTGGGTGGTATTGGAGGCAGGGCTGACATCCAAGAGGTCAGCCCTACTGGGAGAATACCGTGGTTAGTGCCGAGCCTCGGGCTGCGATGACACTCTGAGCACATCTTCCACAACCAAGCAGAAAACGAGCTCAGTAAGTTGTCCTCTGCCAAGCAGTTAAAAGAACTGTATAAGAATGAATAAAATGAAAAACACTTATGCATAAGATAGACAGCTCTCCTGGAAGATTCTCATTTTATACAGATTTATCTTTTTATTTATTTTATTCACCTGAATCTTATCTCTGTACATTAATGAGCGACCCCCAGAGCTCTCCCTGGATTCGGCCTTTAAACTTAACATTTTGTTGCTTTTATTAAAAGAGGAACAGGATAGTGCCTTAGTAATAGCTTAATGTTCTCTTTACAAACATAAGTATAAACCATATATCAAATCCCGATAGTTACATCAACACCCCACGTATTATTATTGCTCACCTTCCCTCTTGCACCACTCCAGATATTCCAAATAGTCCAAAATCTGTGATGATGACTTTCCCATTTTCATAGAAAACGTTCTTGGATTTCAGATCTTTATGAACAATACCTTTAGCGTGCAGATAGCCCATGCCCTGCAGAACAGATGATGAAATAAGTTCTGACATGAAATTACATACGTAAGCAGTATTAAAGGCTATATTCATATAGCTGTGGAATTCTCTGCCTGTTGAGGTGGTTGGGACAGAGTTTGTAACGAGTTTTAAACAATGACTGCATGACTTCCTGCAAAAACATTATAGTAAAGGTTAGAATACTTAATATGTGGGTAAAAGCTGCTCAATCCAAGGAGAAATCTGACCGCCATTCTGGGTACAAGAAGGAATCCCCCCCCCCCCAGTTTGTTGCAAATATGGTGAGCGATTCACACTGGATTTTGCTTTCTTTCAGATCAGCAGTAGTAAATGATGTGTGAAAGGCTGAACTTGATGAACCTTTTTTTTCTGCCTGTGTAACTATGTACCATATCACATTGTGCAATTATCTGGGTTATTAAGCAAACATATGTGGGCTACAGTGAAATTATAGTTGCTGTTGGTGAACATTCAAAGCCTTGTTACTGAATTTTTAATTGTTATGGGGAAAAAATTTAATAAAATATATATAAAAGTAGACTTCTGCACAGATGTGTGGGGGAGCAGTGTGGGATTAACATTTTAAGAATATCCAAATTAATATTTTAATACAATTATTTTAAATTAACGCTCTATGAACCCCCCTTTTTCTCCCATTAACAATTGTGCAGACCCTGTGGAGCTCTATGATACACACTCATATACAGTGCACATTACTGTGACTTTTATTGCTGTGGAGCTCTGTGATATGCTCATACACACTGCACGTTACTCAGAGATTGGTTGCTGTTAAGCTCTGTGATGCAGTAGTGTGCAGTTTGTACGAGTGCACCAGTGATGTACAGTATCTTAAAACCTTGTGTTAAGTGGCTGTTGGCCAGGACTTACCATTCTAAAAAGTTAAACAAAAACATATTGAGGTCATAATGGCCTCTAACACCTTATGCTCCCATACTACAGGACATGGGTGGGGTTATATTGCCTTGTCACAGCTACCGACCCAGTGATACTACTCAGTTAATAACATTGTAGGGGGCACTGCAGTACTAGATGAGGGGTTCTGTAGTGCCCCATTCAATCCCAATCAAGGTGCAGCTGGTAGCGGGTAAAACAATTTAGGGTGAGGGGCATACCACTGTCCCACTCCCCAACATCTAGATGGGATAAAATAGACATATCCAACCCCCTAGTCCCCACCCAAACATGGTGCATAGGGGATAGAATAAATTGGAGAGATTGGGCATGCCAAAATCACCCTATCCCCTAGGTGTTGTTTGGGTAGTGCATTACTGAATACCAGTTAGTATCTATATAAAGCCAGTGTTTTCTCTAAATTGCCAGTGGGGAGATCAAAAGATTCCCTGTCTGGCTTCCAGGTTAATCTGCTTTATTGGGAAAGAACTTTCTGATGCTATCCCTGATCCACCCACAGCACTCCATTGTCATCACATTGGAGGAGACCAAGGATCTGCTCTGGATCATAAACATAAATGAATAAAGTTTTTGGGCACTATCACCTGGTTTGAGCTAACCCTAGTGTCGGCATGTTTTTGCTTTAGCGTCAGACCAACAGATCGTTTGCCTCACGTTAGAAACGGGAAAAAAATGACTTAGCACGTCGCTATTAGCGATTTGTACCGCAAGCTTCCTGTACTTTCTGTGTCCTATACTTAGCACGGGGAGTGTTAGACATCTCTAGCACTTTTTTGCACTTACATGAAAGGAGCTGGCAAGATTAAGGTCTTGCAGCATGGGCACAACCCATTCTGCACCCCTTCCATGTTCATGGGGTTTAGAGATAGTCTTGATCATTCATTACTGTACAGTACTGTGAATTGCATTGCTGTGGATTCATTTTTCCTTTATACTGTACAGTATTCTGTATTACTGTAATCATTTTCATATGAAATAATGGTTGTGGAATTTATTAAAGAGTTTCCATTATTTCTATGGAGAAATTCGCTTTGATATAAGAGCGTTTTGGATTACAAGCAAGCTTCCGGAACGAATTATGCCCGTAATCCAAGGTATTACTGTATTGCCTAATTTTAAACATTTTATGCTGGGGGTTATTCATATTATGTAAGCGGTTAATTATTAGGGTGACCGTGTGTGGACCATGTTTGAAAGGGACACGTGAATAAGTCTTGCCCTGAAACATGTATTATTTATATGCTGCAGCAGGGAAATTCTTGTGGCTCACCTGGCCTTCTTTTTGGATCTATTAAATGCATTGTAATGATTCTACATGCTGTTGGGTGGCATTTATCATGCAATGCCCATCAGTCGTACTTATTATAAGTATGCATCAAAACATGGATGATATGGACACCTTGAAGGATTTTAATAATGCAGGGGTGTAAGGGCTATTCGCCGGATGTGTCCATACTTCTACAAGCTTGTGAAGGCAGAGGATAGGTATGGCCCGGCACTCTGCACTGGAAAAATATACTTCTATCCTGTACATAACCGCATGAACGTTTGGTCTCAGCCCCGGTCTCAGCATTTCCCTAGCGTTCGCTAAATGACCTTGGACACAGACTACCATGCACAAGGTGATCTGTTAGTAGGTCCTCAGGTGCTAAGTTTTAGCATCTCTCGCTAAATATTTCCTTTATTGATGGCGGTTTAGCTCACACCAGATGACAGGGCTCTTTTATTTTTGGATTGTTCTCACAAGTAGATCTTGTGACACACTGATCCACCAAGTCCAGCACCCTTAATGTTATAAAACAAAGTAGCATATTGAAGAAGTATTGAGAAACCCACACTGGTCCTATCAGAAGTCACCAGTTAGGAGAACACGTTATTTCAGATTGGTCAGACTGACTCTGGGTTTAAACGGTATACATACAGTCATAGCCGAAATTGTTGGCACCCCAGACATTTTTCCAGAAAATCAAGTATTTCTCACAGAAAAGTATTGCAGTAACACATGTTTTGCTATAGACGTTTATTCCCTTTGTGTTTATTGGTACAAAACAAAAAAAAGGGAGGGAAAAAAAGCAAATTGGACATAATGTCACACAAAACTACACAAAAGGGCTGGACAAAATTCTTGGCACCCTTAACTTAATATTTGGTTGCACACCCTTTGGAAAAAATAACTGAAATCAGTCGCTTCCTATGACCATCAATAAGCTTTTTACACCTCCCACCCGGAATTTTGGACCACTCTTCCTTTGCAAACTTCTCCAGGTCTCTCTTATTGGAAGGGCGCCTTTTCCCAACAGCAATTTTAAGATCTCTCCACAGGTGTTCAATGGGATTTAGATCTGAACTCATTGCTGGCCACTTCAGAACTCTCCAGCGCTTTGTTGCCATCCATTTCTGGGTGCTTTCTGACGTATGTTTGGGGTCATTGTCCTGCTGGAAGACCCAAGATATCGGACGCAAACCCAGCTTTCTGACACTGGGCTCTACATTGCGACCCAAAATCCTTTGGTAGAAACATAGAAAAATGTCGGCAGATAAGAACCTTTCGGTCCATCTAGTCTGCCCAATTACATGGATACTTTACCTGGATTTATCTTTTGTTTAGGATAGCCTTATGCCTATCCCATGCCTGCTTAAATTCAATTACTGTTTTGGCCTCTACCACTTCAACTGGAAGGCTGTTCCATGTATCCACCACCCTCTCAGTAAAATAATGCTTCCTGATGTTACTTTTAAACCTTTGCCCCTCTAATCTAAGACTATGTCCTCTTGTTTCGTTACTTTGTTTCCTTTTAAATATACTCCCTTCCTCTACCTTGTGGATTCCCTTTACGTATTTAAATGTTTCTATCATATCTCCTCTGTCTCGTCTTTTTTCCAAGCTGTACATGTTAAGATCATTAAGCCTTTCCTGGTAACTTTTCTCCTTCAAGCCGTACACCATTTTAGTAGCCCTTCTCTGAACTCTAAGATGTCTATATCCTTCTGGAGATACGGTCTCCAGTACTGCACACAGTACTCCAAGTGAGGTCTCACCAGTGCTCTGTACAGTGGCATGAGCACTTCCCTTTTCCTACTGCTAATACCTCTCCCTACACAACCAAGCATTCTGCTAGCATTTCCTGCTGCTCTATTACATTGATTGGTAATCCTCAGATTTCATGATGCCTTGCACACATTCAAGGCACCCAGTGCCAGAGGCAGCAAAAACAACCCAAAAAAATCATCGAACCTCCACCATATTTCACTGTAAGTACTGTGTTCCTTTCTTTGTAGGCCTCATTCTGTTTTCGGTAAACAGTAGAATGATGTGCTTTACCAAAAAGCTCTATCTTGGTCTCATCTGTCCACGAGACGTTTTCCCAGAATGATTTTGGCTTACTCAAGTACATTTTGGCAAACTGTAGTCTTGCTTTTTTATGTCTCTGTGTCAGCAGTGGGGTCCTCCTGGGTCTCCTGCCATAGCGTTTCATTTCATTTAAATGTCGACGGATAGTTTGCGCTGACACTGATGCTCCCTGAGCCTGCAGGACAGCTTGAATTTCTTTGGAACTTGTTTGGGGCTGCTTATCCACCATCCGGACTATCCTGCGTTGCAACCTTTCGTAATTTTTCTCTTCCGTCCACGCCCAGAGAGATTAGCTACAGTGCCATGGGTTGCAAACTTCTTGATAATGTTGCGCACTGTGGACAAAGGCAAATCTAGATCTCTGGAGATGGACTTGTAACCTTGAGATTGTTGATACTTTTTCACAATTTTGATTCTCAAGTCCTCAGACTGTTCTCTTCTCTTTCTGTTGTCCATGCTTAGTGTGGCACACACAGACACACAATGCAAAGACTATGGCTGGGGTCAGACCAGCGCATTTTTAATGTGCGTTCTGGCGCACATAATTACGGCTGCACTAGCAGCAGATGACGGGCAATGACGGCCAATATACGATGTACGGCCGCACAAAAGTCCGGCCGTGCAACGCAAGTGGAATTTGAACACATTTTTCTGAGAACGCTGAACTGCTAGTACTGACGTACTGAGTGCGCAGCTGCGGCATAGCGGCATGTTTGCGTGATTAGATGTCGTCAGACGCTGCTAATGTCCAGCCTACATAACATCCAGACCCAAAAAGAGTTTTATTGACGATCCGTACAAAATCACGCCCGAAAATGCGCGTCGTCTGACCGTTTTTGCGCATTCCGTGAAAAAATACGCCAATGCGTTCGGATGCACTTTTTCACGTTCGCGGGAAAAAATGCTTTCGTCTGACCCTAGCCTAAGTGAACTTCTCTCCGGTTTATCTGCTTTCACGTGTGGTTTTTATATTGCCCACACCTGTTACTTACCTCAGATGAGTTTACAGGAGCATCACATGCTTGAAACAATCTTATTTATCCACGATTTTGAAAGGGTGTCAAGAATTTTGTCCAGCCCTTTTTTGGAGTTTTGTGTGACATTATGTCCAATTTGCTTTTTTTGCTCCTTTTTTTGTTTTGTTCCAATACACACAAAGGGAATAAACATGTGTATAGCAAAACATGTTACTGCAATACTTTTCTGTGAGAAATACTTGATTTTCTTGAAAAATTTCTGGGGTGCCAACAATTTCGGCCATGACTGTAAATTAAAATATCATTGAAGTGCAATAAGAAAAAGCCATTCGTGGTTAAATTTTATTTCTAGTTTTCCATTTACATTAAGCTTTTATGTTCAGCCCATTATAAAACAAACGATAAAACTAACAAATCTGCTCATTGCTGGTAACTTCCAGTATACATTAAACAAGCAAAGTTTATGGTATGACTAGGTTTATATACTTCCACGTCTTAAACAGGTGAGAGGTACGAACCTCACAAGTGATGGATCCTTTACTAACAATGTCATCTCTATTTACACAGCAACAGATGTAATAAAAAATTTGAAAAAAAGAGACACTCTAACACTGCAATACTAAATCATTAACTATCCTTGGGTGAGGTTGCTTGACAAAAGGGTGTTAAAAGGTACTTGCCACGTGTCAGAAATTTGTATTTCTATGATCGGTCTGAATTAATGAACACCAACTTCGGCCTAAATAATATCTAACCATCATTATCCATTTAAATAGAATTATGTTTAATTTAAAGAAAATACATTTACAATAATGGAATTTAAAGCTTCTATGAGTTATATATTGTATGTGACGTGCATCACTTTGGACTTGGGGTACATGGGCCTAGAAACATATTTGAGAGGTGCGAGCCTGAAGTTTCATATGGTTTCCCTGATCTTTCCTTTGTCAAAGTCACCCTGTATCTACATTTTTAGATGCAGGGTGTTTGTATTTTCTATACTCTATTCCCTGATGTCTGTGTTATATTAATATTCCATGATGTATTCATTGCGGAGTCTCCTGTGGTATATGCTGTGCTGTTTTTCCTTATGTGTATTTGTGAGTGATGGATTCCTTTGTGTGGCCACGTTTGCATCACCTTTCCCCAGAAACTAGCTTGAATCAGATCACTACTACCTGCTAGACTGAGAAATACAACACAGCGCTTAAAGACCTGAGTCCACAAGAAAGTGGGGTAGACACTTTATATGTCCATAAACAGTGGTCCTTATCTTCAGGAGTAGATCTTCTAAGAATACAGATGGAGTGTACACTGCAGGAGAAAGCACAAAGAGGACCAAAATTGCGCAGTATAACAGCACCCAAGATGAGAGTAACTAGTATTTATGTTTAACTCACATTATGGGGAGCCCACGACCGGCTCTCAGGAATATAGCGGGCAGGGACTTCTAACAGGTGCCCATAAACCCTTCGATTCACTTCTCCGGGGTTTTGCGAAAGAGAGTACTGCAGAACAATTGACAAAGACCAAGGAAATGCATCGGGTGCAGTTGAGCGATATATCCAGGTTTAGATAATGCGCATATACTAGAAGTTTTGTAGAGATTGTAGGTGCCGCCCTCCTTCCCCTCCCTTTCCATTGCCGCTGTATGATTGTAGAATTAGAATTCCGCGCTCCAAGGTGGAACGCGGGGTCAATGCGCATGCGCAAAATGGCGGGCGCAACATTGTCAACTCGGCGCTTCAGTATGAAGTGCGGGGCTAGTGCGCATGCGCAAAATGGCGGGCACGAAGTACATATGCACCCAATGAAGGGACAATTAAAATCTTGCGATTTAGGGTGGATACTAAAAAGAATGGGTACGTGAGAAACGGCAGGTGCCACAATTGATGCACCTGATGGTAATTTCACTTTAATTGGATCTTAAGGGTTTAATTGTTGAATTATTTTTAAGGAACTCATTGTATAAAAAGGCAGCAGCAAGAATAACAGTGGAATCTCCAGCTGAGGAAGCCATTAATGGCGAAACGCGTCCTGGTAGATATGATTTGTTTATTTTAAACTAATAAAGGTTTTTATTTTAAATTCAATTGCTCTCTGCCTTTATGATCCTGCAAAGAAGGTTTGGGGAACACCTGTATGGTTCCCTGTGCACATTGTGACGGAGCCAATAGAGGCTCAACCGTTTGTAAGTTTGAATTTGGCTCTTTCTTCTAAAAACCACGAAATTATTTGTTATTTACTGCACCAAGAGGTGCCTCTTCCTTGGTCTTTGTCAATTGTTCTGCAGTACTCTCTTTCGCAAAACCCCGGAGAAGTGAATCGAAGGGTTTATGGGCACCTGTTAGAAGTCCCTGCCCGCTATATTCCTGAGAGCCGGTCGTGGGCTCCCCAGAATGTGAGTTAAACATAAATACTAGTTACTCTCATCTTGGGTGCTGTTATACTGCGCAATTTTGGTCCTCTTTGTGCTTTCTCCTGCAGTATACACTCCATCTGTATTCTTAAGAAGATCTACTCCTGAAGATAAGGACCACTGTTTATGGACATATAAAGTGTCTACCCCACTTTCTTGTGGACTCAGGTCTTTAAGCGCTGTGTTGTATTTCTCAGGCTAAATTGTCATTTGGGTATTTAGAGAAACCCCCACACACAACATTCAGCGAGTGGGATAGACACTGACTTCCGGTGGGCGCTTCACCCCTTTTTTTCTCCCACTACTACCTGCTACTTCCTGATCCTAGGTTTCAACAATGGGCGTGTTTCCATTGTCTTTAAACCTTTCCACTGTTTTGTTTTTCCCAATTGTAAAATGTAAATAAAGTCAGTCCCAGTTTGTTTTTTCCACTGCAAGGAGCTCCAGTTATTGCCTGGGTTTTGGGCCAGAATCACTATTCCTGCGGGATACTGACGGCGAGGGGAGCAATCTGCACGTGGGCACAGGACCCCCCTCCCCCACGTTACAGTATATGAAAACAAATGTAAACCCTCACCTAGTGTGTCACCCCTATCCTCTTAGATTATAAACTCTTGAGCAGGGTCCTCTCACCTACTGTACTGTGTGTTTAACCTGTATGTTTATTTGTTGTTCTGCCTCCCACTGTACAGCACTACGGAACTTGTTAGCGCTTTATAAAAACTTGTAACTGTAAACACATTCAATTTTATTTTATCATTAAACAGATATTTTTATTACTTTTAAACTGGCAGAAAGGGATTCCCTGACAAAACACAATAAGCTAAATTTTTTCCAGACCTCAACCTGATGGAGATAGCTATTTATTAATAGTTTCCATTCAGCCTCAGCCTTGAGAAATATATCTAAGAAGAATTGCCAGAAATGGCAAGACCCAGATAAATGCTTGTAGATCATTACTTTCAAAGAATCAACATTGTGATTGCAGCAGAAGCCCATTTTGTAGAGTATGGACTTACGTGTATATATGTATATAACCTACGCGTCCAAGCATCCTCTGCAACTGGTCATGCCTAGCTCCTAGCTGATGAGGGTCCAATAAACCAGAAACAGCACTGTCCTAGGAGTGGCTTTGACCAGTTGCATAAACCTGATCTCTACTAATTAAAGCCATTTAGCATGGCATGGCATTGATTTAAGGGTTCTGTGTAATAACAGACCCAGGATGCAAAAAAGTGAGACAGATGTAATTTGCATGTCTTACCCATAGCCCCTTGCTGCATATGGGGAATGTAGCACAGGAGCTCTGGGATGCAGTTCTTTGAATTGCTGTGATGTGCAAATGGCTTCTGCAATAATAAACTTTATATATACACACACCAGCTGGATGGAGGTAACATCACTGCTCTATAACCGTTGAGTCACAGGTTCGATCCCAGCCAGAGTACCTCTCCAGTAAGTGTCCTTGGGCAAGACACCTAACAGTACACCCTTGCCTACCACACTATCGGCTGTGGAGTCCAGTGGTAACATCTATACCCTTTGACTGTGGAGAAGCAAGTCAAGGTCCGTTCGGCACATCCCTCCGGTACAACTGTGGAGAAGTCTCGACTTTACGAGAAGCTGGTTCAACCTAACCACCAGGTCGCTGATTATCGCTACAATCAGGGATAGACTACTTGATTCCACTCAGAAGATGCCACCAGCAAGTGTCCTTGGGCAAGACACCTAACGATATGGATGCGCCTACCTCACAAAATACTTGTACAACTCATAGATTGTAAGTTCCCTTGGGAAAACGGTCCCCCTGAATCAGATCATCACCCATGTGTGGTAATCTAATGTATCAATACCTTGTACACTGAACTTGTGAAGCGCTGCGGAATATGTGTTGCGCTATATAAATAAAGGATAATAACAATAATTATAAATATACATACACACATCCAACAGATGTCTGTATTATGTTTATGATCCCCTACTATACTATTTTGTACCTTCAAAGTGCTCTTGACTTTCTCAATTTTAATAAAATGTATTCCAGGCTAAAACACTAAAGACGAGACCCTCTGGTCATAGAGTAAAGAGTAGTCATTTCCAGCTAGGCAATTCTGACTTTATCTTGCACTGTGCTGTATGTGTTTCAGCTAATCTAAGGACATCCTTCATTTCACTAGAGATAGACAATGGAAAAAGTGTTCAGCAAAGTCTATTTTACATGCAGCAGATCTAATGCAGTACTGGAAATATTCTCACAAGATAATAAAACTGGTAAATTAAAAGAGTGGAAAATTCATAGATTTAGATCAAACTACCAACTCTTTACCTTAATAATCTCTTGTGCGATTTGTCTTGTTTTGTTGATATCCAGGGACGTCTTGGGGTCTCTTACAAAGGAGTGAAGTGTTCTCCCCTTGCAAAAACTAGAACACATAAAAGGGAGTAATATTTCAAATCCAGTCGCAACGGAAAATTAGTCATTTCTAAATATCCATTAGACAACTTAATTCTTTCTTTGAAAAGCCATGGACAAATCCGAGGAGTATTTTTACTTATTAATGATTAAAAGTCATTTTAAACCAGAATACCATGGGCTCCACTGCACACACACCAGCATTAAAGTGCAGGATTTCAATACTGGACTTATATTCGGTGGAGAATGAATACGTTTAATTGAAATAAACTAACAACCATTATATAGGACAGTAAGTTTCACGAGTCTGTTAGTAAAAGAATGAGTTCTAGCATAATTAATGTAACTCTACCGAAAGTCTCACAATTTTCGACGCCGCTAGGGAATTAGACATTCTAGTCAAGTTGGCATTGTGGCCGACCATCCCAATGACGATTTCTGTGCAATTCTTTTTCTATTTTGACTTTGGCCATGACCGTTTATTATAAAATTTTACGTTACCAAAAAAAAAAATACTCAAAGTACTATCTATAGTACTAAGACTACTATCATTCAAAAGCATTATTTATCTTAAATAGATTTTCTGCAAGAAAAAAAAGGCTCCATTCCGGTTTTATTAATTTAAATGGAAGGGATTTATTACATACATCTTTGATTGGTACATAATAATTGATGTACAAGGGTTTTTATGCTTCAATTGTTCAGGGGAACTTAAACTCGATAGGCTGATCCTGCAGTATGAGAGGAAAGTGTGTTTTTTAAGGAATATTCTGAGTTTAAAATGGAAGGGGAGCAGCAAAGATTAAATATTAAACATTCGCTTTCACTCTCCCCATCAGAGCTGCATCGGACGTGACATAACGCGGCTTCCTTTGGCCACAAATGTCACCTGACAGGCAGGAGGCTGGACACGCATGTTATTGCCCAGCCAATCCAAAGACTCTCAATTTAAGTGGATTGAGAGCCATTGGATGTTGTCAAGTCTTGAATAAGGGGCCCAGATGCCTGAAAATGCCGAGAACCAAATAATACTGCATGTGCAGTGTACGTCAATCATGACATATAATAGGGAACAGAATGCTAAAAAGAACCTTTTTGGGTTTCACCAATTGTCAGTTCGTGGATTGCTTATAAAGGACATTGTAAATCAACTAACCTGGTAATTATGGCCAAATGAGGTGGGTGCATGCAGGCCCCCATGAAGAGCACTACATTCTCATGTCGTGTCTGCCTGTAGTTCATCACTTCCTTTTTGAACAACTTCAGGTGATCTTCATTATTTCCATCTATCTCCAGTAATCTGATGGCTACCTCCCCATGCCACTTTCCTCGATACACCTTTCCCCACCTCCCTTGGCCGATTAGCTCTCCGAGTTCAATCTGTTCAAAGGGTATGTCCCACTCCTGCAGATATACACTTGTCTGGCTGGCCTTGCGAAAAATCATCCCCCTGAAAGTTCCGCTTGTAGACCTCGTGGGAGGCAGTTCATCCAACTCATCATCATCATATTCTGGCTCAGACTTGTTGGCATCTTGCTCTTCAGTCTAAAGTGGAGAAAGGATTATTAAAAACAAAAGTACATTTTTCATAACCCCCCCCCCCAAAAAAAAATAGACCACCACCAAGGGGGAAGGGGGGGGGTTAAAATGGCAAACTTTAGTTTCTTTATTCTGTGGAGAAAGGCTAGAATTTATGCACAAAATGTACACATGCATCTTTATGGTAAAATATATACATGAGAAAGGGGGTGGGGGAAGCAAAATCACTTGTTTATGTATGTATTGTTTAGTATTCTTTAACAAACCATGGTGTAACAACATGGTAAAATGTTTTAAGTGAATTAAAAGAACATATTTTGCACAAAATCCAGAAGCAGCAAAGTATATGTGTCTTTACGTTACACACGTTGTGTTATTTCCAGTGAATTGGAGCGTTACATCTCACTCTAGTGGTGATAGTTTATAAAAAGAAAGACATTGCATTCCAAAAGTATTCAGACTTAATTTATTTATGAAGGTGTCTGAAAATAAAGTATAATAAAAATTCAGAACATTCAGCGCCAGCACACTCCGCAGCACTGTACAAAAGTACAATGAGTGAAAATAAGACAATTCTACAATACATCAAAAAAGGAAATTCAAGATTTCACCAACAGATGCAGGAGGAATTGAGGTTGCCATTCCCAAGGGAACTTCCAATCTAGATGGTGGAGGGGAGGGTGCATTTTGTCATATAATTACCTCTGCTTCCTGTTCTTCAGCCACTTCATTTTCTATCTCTGTCTCAACACTAATAAATAAGGAAAGGTGGAATGAGTCTCAGAACATATTCTTCAAAATATTGAAATACCAACAAAGAAAATGTAATATATTCCATTGTGCCTGGAAGGACTGGAATATTGGAATATGAAAAGTGTTCAAAATATGCATAGCAGCATGTGTCAAAATGAAACCATATTGGTAGAATTTATTGTAAAGGGCTACCAGGTTCCAGTGGAACACTGGGAACAACCTTTTATCATAAATTGCCACGTTTAGTAGCATAAATTCACTCATGATTTATTTTCATTTCATTATTATTTTTCATATTCAAAGGACATTTGTTATACCGGTAAACGAAAATCCCTAACAATGCTTAAACATGAAGCCCCTGGGTTGTTGTGATAAGCAGTTGCCGTATTAGGGACAGGGCTGGATTAACGAAGGGGCTATTTGAGCAGGAGCTCCAGGCCCATGCCCCATAATAGGCCCATAGAAAGGATAACCATGTCTGCATTAATGGGCATTTGGACCCCTGTATCTCCAACTCCATAAGATCTACGGGGTCATGTTAGGTATCACTGGAAAGGCCAGAGCATGACTTTTCCAATGATACCAAACATGAGCAGGTTTTATTTAACAATAAAAATAAAATAAATATTTCTTCCTTCTAACACTGCAATATTGGTCACTTTTCAATTATAAAAGTGAACAATGATGCTGCACTAACTTATCATCTTATTTCTCATGTCACCAACAAGTGTGGAGGCAATGGCACAGTGCATTATTACGCAGTGTTCCATCAAAAACCTAAACCGCAGCACTGCAGCAGGCGGCACTGGGGGGGGGGGTCTTGGGAACCCTGCGTCTCTAATGTTTACACCGCACAAGTTCAAGTGAGATAACGGGTCAGAGTCTGGCCTTTGCAATGATACAAACATGACCATGTAAAATCGAAAAAGGAGAGAGAAAAAAGCTTTTATTTATTAGTTCCAATGCAATGGCGATTTGTCACTTATAAAATGAGCAATACCACTGCCATTACTCACCTTTCCATTTCCCGAGCTGGGAGCAAGTTCAGTGTTTTATACAGTCATATTATTCATAAAACACCGTGGAAAAAATGGAAATTTCCTCACACAGTATCTGCCTGGTTAGATATACCCGTATCTGCACTATTTATTTTTTTAAATTCTTTATTTTGAGAATTGCACAATCAGAAAAAGACATATGCAGAATACACACAGCAGCGTAAACAAATCACGAAGGTGCAACTCCGTACATTTTCAGAATATTAACAGTAACCCGACAATATCGGAAAAAATAAAATAAAAATACACAAAAAACACAAAAATATAAAACAAGACTACTAAAGGAAAACCAAAAATAAAAATAAAAACATAAAACCATCCATTACTGGGGTGGGGTGTTGGAGTTTAAGCATAGACAATCGGCAAGAGAGGGGTCACCATAGGGAAAGGAAACCGCCAAGATCACGTTCAAATCAAGGAGGCCGGTACTCAGTCCATAACGACTACGTTTTAGAAAAGGAGCGCGCCGTGTCTCTAACCTTGGCAGTAAAGTCGTCCACGAGACCGGCATCATCAATTTTGTCGGCTACGACATCCCAGGACGGCAAAGAGCTTTGACGCCATACAGTCGCCAAAGCTCTCCTGGCAGCTAAAGCCATTCTATTAAACAGTCGCTACTCTGCGGAGGACATAGTAGGGAGAGGGCGAGAGAGGAGAAAAGCCCAAGGATCCCAGGGCAGTGGGCATTGAAAAATATCCGGAAATTTACCATGTACCGACCTCCAAAAACGTTGCATAACCAGGCACTCCCACCACATGTGTATGTATGTACCTTTCTCACCAGTCACGCCAACAAAAATCACTGGGTGATACTCCCATACGGTGTAAGGACACTGGAGTTACGTACCATCGCATTAATATTTTATATGCCTGTTCTTGGTGTGTCACACAGATAGAGGAACGGGCCGTGTGTTCCCAAATATCTTCCCATTCATCACCCGGTAGGGGGTCGTGTAAGTCGGTTTCCCATTTACTACAGGTAAGGGGGCCCCATTCCCCAGGTCTAGAGCAGAGTAAAAAGTAAAGTTCTGAAATAACCTACATCGCAGAGACGTTCAAAAGTCGTGAGGGGGGCAGTCGAGACCGTCTTTAGTTCCGAAGATAAAACATAGTGTCGGAGTTGCATAGATCTGAAAAAGTCAAACGGAGTCAGACTCGCCCGCTCTTGCAGCAATTGAAACGTGATCAGCATGGCCATGTGCAAACAAGTCACGGTAACGTTCCAACCCAACTCTAGACAAGCCAGCAAAGTCCTTCTCACGAAGACCTGGAGGAAAAGCGTGGTTACGTAGGTATGGTGTAAAGGGGGGGGGGGAAAATCGCCCGTAAGAGCGAATGTCTTCCTAGCGGCATCAAACAAGCGTAAAGAGGTAAGTATAGATGGGCATACCGTGCACAAAAGGGGTCTAAAACGTTTAGGGATCCAAATATAAAGGGCCGGGGAGTCAGGTGACATAAAAGCAGACTCCAGTGCTACCCATCTCCTAGATTCTGGCGAAGAATGCCACGCTGCCACCTGGGCCAATTGTGCAGCGCAGTAATAAAGGTAAAGGTTAGGGAGGCCTAATCCCCCTCTGATCTTAGGACGATAAAGCAACCACCTGGCCACTCTATGTCTCTTGTGTTGCCATACAAAAGAGTCTATTGCCTGTTGAAGTCCTGCCAGATGTCTATGTGAGATCAGTAGAGGGAGAGCTTGAAAAACGAATAGAATGCGAGGGAGAACATTCATTTTGACACTGTGGATTCTTCCTAACCACGATATAGGTTTATCATCCCAGCATTCTAAATCGCCCTTAAATCGCTGAATCAAAGAGGAGAGATTACGGGAGAACAAGTCCGCGGGATCCCTAGTTAGAGAAATTCCCAACTAAGCTGTCAGTGTGTGTTATTCAGAATTTATATTGTGTCTCCACCACAGTTATCGCCGCACTTGACATGTGGAAAGGCATGGCACAAGATTTGCCGTAGTTGACTCTAAAACCCGTCAATGCGCCATACTCCTCCAATATATCCCGCAAACAAGCAAGTGAAGAGAGGGGCTCAGCTAACGTGAGAAGAATGTCATCTGCGTAGGCCGATACAGTAAAAAACTCTCTACCCACCTTGACTCCCTTGATATCTGGGTGACTCCAAAGTGTATCTAAAAGAGGTTCTAGGGAAAGTAGGAATAACAACGGGGAGAGGGGACAGCCCTGGCGTGTACCGTTCAGGATGGGAAACCGTGTGGGATAGCAGCCCGGTATCCGAACCTGAGCAGACACATTGGTATAAAGTGAGCCGCACCGAATGAAGAAATTTGTCAGGGAGACCCGCTCGTTCCAGAGCAGCAAAGAGGTATGGCCATTCCACCCTGTTGAACGCCTTCTTGGCGTCAAGAGACAGCACAAGAGAAGGATCAGCATGTTCAAACATCCACCAGAGCTGATCAGCACCTCTTCTGGTATTATCATAAAGCTGTCGGCCGGTGACAAAGCCTACCTGATCCGGGTGTATCAAATGCTGCAAGAGGGGACCCAGCCTATTCGCTAATACCTTAGCCAATATTTTGACATCAAAATTTAAAAGCGATATCAGGCGATAGTTACCTACATCCGTCAAGTCCTTCCCTTCTTTAGGGATTAAGGCAATATCTGCTAGCAACATGTCCGGATGGAGGGCCTCTCCGTCAGCGCAATCATTAAACAGTTTAGTGAGAGTGGGGAGCAATTCCTTGCGAAAAGTCTTAAAATAACCTCCCGAAAACCCGTCAGGGCCCGGGGCTTTATTACCCCCTAACACCGAAATAGCGCAGTGAACTTCATCCTCAGTAATACAGTTTTGCAAGGCACTAATCTGATCCAAATCCAGTCTCCGCAGGGAAACAGAAGACAAAAAGGAATCAATAGCAGACACATAAGTTGTGTCGGTAGGCACATGGTTGGGGGAATGCCGGTAAAGTGCTGATAAATAAGCGGTGAAAGCTGAGCTGATGTCAGTAGGAGGGGTCACCAACGTCCCTTTAGCGGTGCGTATGGTCGTTATAGGAGAATGCCTCCCTTTAGGTTTTAGAGAACGGGCCATTAACGTATCCATTTTATTAGCCTTTTCATAGAAGAGGCGCCTGGACCAGAGTATTTGTTTAGCGATATCATCCAGTAACAATTTCTTAATGGATGTCCGAGTGCGTACTAGCTCTTCCAAAATTTTAGACGAAGGGGAGGTTTTATGTTTCTGTTCCAGACTGCGGAGAGAGAACTGGAGGGAGAGTAATTGGTGAAACTTAAGACGTTTACGATGAGTAGCAATCTTAATTAAGTGACCCCTCAACAACACCTTATGTGCGGCCCACACTGTGGAAGGCGAGACATCCTCCACAGGATTTTCAGCAAAATACTGTATTAACAGGTCACGCAATTGTTGAACAACTACAGGATCTTTCAGTAGGGAGGAATTCAGGCGCCACGACCAGGGACCACGACCAGATGTACAGAGCAATGTCCGCGTGATCAGACCACGAGATAGAATGGATTTCTGCTCGGATCACATGAGACATGGCCATTTCGTTAAGAAGGAAAAGGTCAATGCGGGAATAGGAACCATGGGGGGCCCGAGTAAAAAGTGTAGTCCCTCACACTCGGGTTAGTAACGCACCAAACATCAATCAAGCCCACCCTTTTCAGAAATCGAGCGAATGTCTTAGCCTGCACGCTCACAGAAGGGAGGCCCGACAAAACAGGGCGATCTCTGTCAACGGCAAGGCAAGGCGTTCATGTCCCCTCCCAATAAAATCGCTCCGTGGGGTAGTGTGTCAAGAACAGCACAAATAGAGCTCCAGAAATTGGTAGCGGAGGCATTGGGTGCATACACATTAAAAAAATTATAGGTTTTTGAATACAGGGAACCAGAGAGTAAAACATAGCGGCCATCAACATCACACTTATACGATACCACTTGAAAGGGACACAATTTACGGATCAAAATTGAGACACCATTACGTTTGCCCAATGCTCCCTAGTGAAAACATGGTCAGAGAGCACAGTTTTGCATGTTTAACCAGATGTGTTTCTTGAATAAAAGCAATGTCCACTTTATCAGATTTTAAAGTGCGTAAAAGGAGTCGACGTTTGCTGGGCGAATTCAATCCCTTTACATTTAGAGACGTTTAGTGACATTTAGTGACGTGAGCCAGATCAAAAACAAGAAAAACTTGCGGTCAGACCGTACCCAGAGTATGAACGTCGGGATCATCTTTTGTGCGATACAAAGGCCCATATGCCGCGTTACATAGCAAATAAGCAGACGTGCACCACTACCAGATGGATGGAAAAACAGCACAAAAAAAAGAAAGAAAAAAGACACAACAAAAACTGAGAAAAACCAAACAGAAAAATTCCCGGTCTTACCCTTCGCCGGGAGCCGTGGGGGTATGAGGGAAAAACACCTCAGAGCCATAAAAACCCAAAACCAAAAGGGGTTCAGAAGGCCAGCTCGTCCCCTTGGCCACTACCATCCACCAGAGAGTGAAAAGAATTGAGAAAGAAAAAAAAAAAACCTCCCTTCCCCATGAACCTTCCATAAATTTCTGATCCAGAGGTGATGAAGATTCGAGGGTTGCCACGCGAGGGCAATGACTACGGCAGAGGCAAGAAATAAGATGATCAGCGGAACTCATCCCGAGCCCCAAGGAGGAGGGCCACGTCGTGGTGACTTTACCTGTACCCACTCCGTGGGTAAACCAAGCAGTGGAGGAATCGGGCCCTCTGGGGATGCAAAGCCATCAGGAGGTTGTATATCCAAGGATTGGAAAAATCTGGTAGGATCAGCGTGCACCAAAAGGACATGTGTTCTATTTCGGAAGGCCAAGATTTTAAAGGGGTGTCCCCATGCGAACGCAACTTTATGCTCACGAAGAAGGTCCGCAACAGGTTTCCATTGTCGCCTGCGACGAAGTGTGTTCGGAGAGAGGTCTTGAAATAATTGTAGGGGTACGCCATCATATAACACAGGAGTAGTGCATTTTTTACGTAGAATCAGTTCCTTCGTAGAAAAGTGAAGAAAGCGCACAATTACATCCCAAAGTCAATCTTCCGTTGTGCCTCGGGTACGTAAGACCCTGTGCGCTCGGTCAAGCTCCCAGGCATGATCGGGAAGCTCCGGTGCCACGGGGCGCAGCATAGCGATCACAAAGTCACCCAGCAGGTCGTCCTCCGCACCCTCAGGCAGCTCTTATCCAGAGATTGTTCCTACGGGATTTGTTAGCCAAATCTTCTAGTTGTGATTCCAAATCGTCAATTTTATGGGACATAGCATTAAAATGGCCCACTAGAAGGTTATGAGCCTCTGAAATAGTTTCGGTACAGTGCTCCAGATCAGCAGTGCGCAGTCCTAAGGCCTGTATGTCAGCCTGCAAGGCCTTCGTATTCTTCTCCATCTCCCCCACCAGAAATACCTTCATATCAGCCATACTGCCCAGGATTGTGGAGACCTCTGATGCACCTAAGTTTGAAGCTGCTGCGTCCTGTCCGTCTGAGTCCAATTCCACAGCCGGGCTAGGCCGCAATATCAAGTGGCCGCCATCTTGACTGGCTGGGTCCTCCGGCCTGCGAACAGCGGGGCGACCGGGGGTTCCCTCGATTTCAATTTCCGCAGCGCTTTTGGGATGCCTGGCTTGTTTCTGGGTCGATCAGAGCTCAGCAGGCGAACAATCAGGTCCCGGGAAGGGAGAGAATCCGCGTTTTACAGGGTTGATGGTGTGGAGCTCGGAGACTATGCGGCCATCTTGGATGACGCTCAGCCACACCCAACCCCGTATCTGCACTATTAAATAACCTAAAATATGTTTTCGTTTCACTAAATTCCAAAAAAAGCCCACCAAAATCTTCAGATCCAGGCCTACAGAGATTTTAATCCAGCCCTGTTTAAGGACTGTAGCTTCCTAGAGAGTCAGCACAATGTGGAAGGAGGAGGAAGACAAGCCCACAACGCATAAAACCTGGTCAGATAATGCTGCATTATTCTGAATATCTACAGTCAATGGGCACTATCACCTGGCGTGAGCTAAACCCAGGGCGGGAATAAGATCTCTATGGGCCTGGAGCTGAATAATTTGGTGGGCTTTTCTTGGAATTTAGTGAAATGAAAACATATTTTAGGTGATTTAATGCAGATACGGGTATATCTAACCAGACAGATACTGTGTGAGGAAATTTCCATTCAGATTTCAATCAATTACAGAGTGTAAAATAATTTTTTCAAAATTTTATCATCCAGACCTTTGTGGTTATATATTCTATAGGGAATTCTTGTTAAAAAATTTGAAATGGGAACCTGTTGCTGCATTTTTCTTAGAAAATATACAATGTTAATGAAAAAATGAAATATTTCCCTTGTGTTTTGGAGGATGGGGTTTTACGAATAATATAACTATGTATAAAACACTGACCTTGCTCCCAGCGTGGGAAATGAGAAGGTGAGTAATGGCAGTGATATTGCCAATTTTATACGTGACAAATGGACAATGCCATCACTTTGGAACAAATGGTAAATAAAGTGTGTTTTTGTTTTCTTTTATACTTTACATGGTCGCGTTTGGTATCAATGCAAAGGCCAGACTCTGACCTGTCCAATAACACCTTACTTAGTGACGCAGGGGTCCAAAGCTCCTCCGCCGCATAGTGCTCTTCACTGTAGTGCAGCAGTTTAGGTTTTTGATGTAACAATTCGTAATAATGGATTGGTCCATCACCTCCACACTTGTTGGTGACATGAGAAATGAGATGGTGAGTTAGTGTAGCATCAATGTTCACTTTATAATTAAAAAGTGAAATATATTGGTGTTATAGATAGAAAAAATAAAATAAATACTTTATTTTTATTGTTAAATAAAACCTGCTCATGTTTGATATAATTGGAAATGATGTGCTCTGGCCTTTCCAGTGATACCTCACATGACCCTGTAGCGGCTATGGAGGTGGAGATACAGGGGTTCAAATGTCCATCAATGCAGACATAGTTACCCTTTCTATAGGCCTATTCTGGGGCATGGGCCTGGAGCTGCTGCTCCATCAGCCCCTATGTTAATCCGGACCTGGCTAAATCGCCAATGCTCCATGAAAAATCTAGCACGAGCCGCTAAAATGTAGCGCCTGATGACCCACCAACAGATCGCCTTGTTAGCGGTTGTCCGTGTACAAGATTCACTAGCGTGCGATAGGGAAACGCTAACACCAAGGCTGAGACCCAGCGCTAATGCGGTTGTGTACAGGATAGAACTGTTTTTTTTTCCAATGCAGAGTGCCGGGCCATACCTATCCCCTGCCCTCACAAGCTTGTATAAGTATGAACACATCCAGCGAAGAGCCCTCACACCCCTACATTATTAAAATCCTCCAAGGCGGCCGTATTATCCATGATTATATGTACACATATATTAAGGCTGATGGGCATTGCATAATAAATGCCACCCAACAGCATGTAGAATCATTACAATGCATTTAATAAATCCAAAAGGAAGGCCAGGTGAGCCACAATAATTTCCCTGCTGCACCATATAAATAATACATGTTTAGCGAGAGGCGAACGATCTGTTGATCAGGCGCAAAATCTGAATTTACCTGGCGCCAACGCAAAAACATGCTGACGCTAGGGTTAACTCACAACAGGCGATAGTGGCCAATGGGTGTGTTGCTTTTGCTAATCATCCCTTCAGCAATCACGAGACTATCAGGTCTATTCAATAAAGGTGAAACTCAGGAGAATTGGCAGGAGAAGTGAAAAATCCGGGTCAAAATAGACAAACCACAAAAATTCATTTATCTCACTTTCTAAATCGGCTATTCGGTCTAGATTGTTCACTTCTGCCAATTCTCCTGAGTTTCACCTTTTAGAGAATAGACCTGTAAATAAGGTTGCTCATTTACCTGATATTTTCAGAGGGCTCAGCTTGATGCGTTATTTGAGGTGGAATAGTGACTTCTGTGAAGAACAAAAGTAAAATATTATAAAAGATGCAATCTAGACTCCTTTAAGTACATACCAAAATAGGTTGTAATAGACTTTTTCTGAAACCACCACCTAATACAAGGAACCTTCAGCAGACAGAAACTATATCTTGCGATATATTAATCTATAGGTTGCAAACACACATACAATGCAAACCGACAAACACATCGAAGGTATGTATGCAAAAAACAAAACAAAAATCATATGTGTTAAAGATACAGTAAAGAATCAGTATCACATCGTTTGGCTACATCACAGATGGGCATGGCATTAAAGGAATATGCATGTCTAGAAATAATTTTTTTAATTGACATTTAAACACTTTCATACCTATAGACAAACTAGAGTAAACCAATAAAAATTTAAAAATGTGTAATTTTTTTTTATTTTCTTACTTTAACCCTTTCGCTGCTGAGCCATTTCACGCCTGTGTGCGGAGGTCATTTTTACCGGTTTTGCTCAACATGTTTAAACGCGTTTTGAAGCCATATTTTATTATAGGACCCAGACATATTATATATCGTTCTTTCCGGCAGACTCATAACACATCATTATTATATGTATACGTCATGACCTGTCTGTTACATTATATTATAACAAAAAATGCAATAAAATTTAAATTTTCAATAATTTACAACGTGTAACGTGTTTTTTTTTCACATTTTAACATGCGAGCGTTTGCGGTTATATTTTCTATGGATTGCACTTGTTAAAAAAAATTGAAACGGGGACTCGTTACGTTTTTCTTAGGGGAAAATCACGAGATTTTTAACAAACGCACCCATACAAAAATCGTTATGTGAGCAATGATGCTGCACTAATTGAAATGGGAACAATATTGCACCATTGGTGGCAGCTAGGGGTTAACTCTAAAACTGATGTCATCGCGCTATGCACGATGACGCCAGTCGTCAGGGAGAGATCCCGGAAGTTTGGCCGACATCCAAGATGTTGGCCAGCTCCGGGAGAGGATTGCAATCTGACGCCGAATTGTGATCCGGCCCCAAGGGGTTAAAGCCAGGCACTGTTTGGAAGGGCAGGCTGTCCCCTTCCAAACGATGCCTGCCTTTAATCGTGGTCTCAGGCGATCGGGAGGGAGAGAGGTCCCTTCCCTTTCAGGCACCTCCTCTGCACTCGCGGGGGCGCCTGAAATAGATGTCATCGCGCCGCCGATGACATCTATTGTCCCTGCCGGGGTCCCGGAGTGCCGGGCTGACATCCAAGAGGTCAGCCCACACTGGGGGGGCCAGCGATCGGCAGGAATCCCGGCCGATTGCTGCCTCGTGTGCTAGGGCGCGCTCAGCGCGTCCATCGCACAGGAGGAGCACTTGGCAGGACACGCTCAGCACGTCCTCCGGAGCCAAGTGGTTACAGTTTGTCATTTCATCTTCTCCAGCGACGCCCCTCGGCTAGGGGTGTTTCTTCATTTCCTAATTCCTGAATATTTCCCGCCTCCTCCCCACTGCTCCACCCATCAATGCTTCACAGGAACTAAATTTTTTGCTTCATCTTGCACACAGCCCACACACACCTTACTCCTTCGCATACCCAGCTATAACCCCACTAGTGTGTCACCCCTCTCCTCTTAGATTGTAAACTCTCGGGCAGGGTCCTCTCTCCTACTATTCTGTGTGTTTAACTTGAATGGACATTTGTTATTCTGCCTCTCCCATTGTACAGCGCTACAAAACCTGCTAGTGCTTTATAAATACCTGTGACTGCATGAACTAACACAAGCTGTGCAGCTCAGGAGCTCAGACTAGGGAAACCGAGGAACTGAATATTAGCACCTCCGCAACTGTGAAAGCAAAACACACTCATCCGCTGACTCGCTCACACACAAACTCACCCACTGACACACTCTCTTGCACTCTTTCACGGTTTACATACGGTCTCGCTGAATCTCCCTCACACAGTCACTTCCTCGCACACTAGTGTGCCATCTGTCTCTTGTGCACACGCTCTCTCACTGCACCTTTTCTTGTGCTTTATCTTGCCGTCTTTCTCTCTCTACCTTTTCTTTCTGTCTCTGTGCTTTTCTCTGTTGTCCCTCTCTCTGCTGTCTTTTTTTCTCCCTGTGTGTATGGATTTCTTTTCTTCTCAGTCTCTGCAGTAGCTTGGGGTGAAAGATCAGCCCCGCCCTCCCCTCAGCTCACAGTGCAGCAGGGAGGAGGAGCAACTCAGTCGCACATGCTCAGTGTGTTTTTTATGTATACTAGGGATGCACCGATACTAGTATCGTTACCGATACTGCCGTTTGCACGAGTACTTGGTATTATTATTATTATTTTTTATTTATAAAGCGCCAGCATATTCCGCAGCGCTGTACAATAGGCACAGTATAGACAGGGTTACAATACAATACATTAAACAACATTTGACAAACCGTACAGGAGGAGATGAGGGCCCTATTCCCGTGGGAACTCACAATCTAGGAGGCCCGATACCTCCCCCTGATACCGGATGCCAGCGCTGGGCCGGCTTGCCGGTATCTGCGGGCTGGGGAAGCTGGCCGCATGCATGAAAAGCATTTGGCCAACGTTCCCCTCCGGCAGGCCGCATTACTTACTTAGCGGTGGGTCCAGTCGCAGGGCTGTGACGCGGACGCCGGGCAGTGGAGGCTGTGACGCTGCCTCCAGCCGAGATCTCGCGGGAGCCTGCCGCGGGAGCCTGCCGCGAGATCTCGGCTGGAGGCAGAGTCAAGGCCTCCACGGCCGTGTCACAGCCCTGCGACCGGATCCACCTTCCTCCTTCAGTGTCCGCCGGCAAAGCTGGGCTGCAACCCGTTGCCGGCGGACACTGAAGGAGGAAGAGCGCTCGGAGCCTCAAATCCAGGTGAGCTGGGGGGGCAATCTCCACGAGAGCTGGGGGGGGCAAATCTCCACGAGAGCTGGGGGGGGGAAAATCTCCACGAGAGCTGGGGGGGGGCAAATCTCCACGAGAGCTGGGGGGGGGAAAATCTCCACGAGAGCTGGGGGGGGCAAATCTCCACGAGAGCTGGGGGGGGCAAATCTCCACGAGAGCTGGGGGGGGCAAATCTCCACGAGAGCTGGGGGGGGCAAATCTCCACGAGAGCTGGGGGGGGCAAATCTCCACGAGAGCTGGGGGGGGCAAATCTCCACGAGAGCTGGAGGGGGCAAATCTCCACGAGAGCTGGAGGGGGCAAATCTCCACGAGAGCTGGAGGGGGCAAATCTCCACGAGAGCTGGAGGGGGCAAATCTCCACGAGAGCTGGAGGGGGCAAATCTCCACGAGAGCTGGAGGGGGCAAATCTCCACGAGAGCTGGAGGGGGCAAATCTCCACGAGAGCTGGAGGGGGCAAATCTCCACGAGAGCTGGGGGGGGGCAAATCTCCACGAGAGCTGGGGGGGCGCAATCTCCACGAGAGCGGGGGGGGGGCACAATCTCCACGAGAGCTAGGGGGGGCAATCTCCACGAGAGCTAGGGGGGGCAATCTCCACGAGAGCTGGGGGGGGGCAATCTCTGATTATATATATATATATATATATATATATATATAATATATATATATATAAAGAAAGGCAGGCTTGGATGTGTATGCAGCGCTTAGATGGTATTCGGGATCGCTACACGTTCTCACAGATGCGGTGTTCCCTCCGCCGCCGGCGTGATCACGTCATCATTTGCACGTCAGAGAGCGCCTCAGGATTGGAGTGACGGCTGTCGTTCCCTGGTTAAACGGGTTCAACTATTGAAGAAGGAGGGGACCCATAAAAGAAGTCTGGCTGACGGACTGGCCTGAAACAGTCCGTAAGGCGAATTAAAATAGAGCTAGGGAGCTCTCGAAAAGTGTGAGTTTATCACCGTATTGAACTCTGGCTATAATATATACACTGTATGTTATCAATTGATCTGCACTATTATATTTTCCTGTTTTGTTTACCCTTTTGAGATCTGGATTGACCCATGTGGCTCTACAACTTTATGTGCATCAATCATTCTGGGAATCATTCTTTCCTCAAATGCATCTAACAACGTAAGATATTGTTACCCTACTTTACACTTTGGTGGTGGTGTGGTTGGTATACAATTATCGTTTGAAAGGGAGCGCTGTTCTTTTGTTTTTTACTCTAATATATAAATTATATATATATATATTATATATATATATATATATATATATATACATATATATACAGGGTGAGCCAGTCAAACCTGCATTTTTTAAAAGGGCGGGAGAGCCGTGAAAGTGGGCGGAGCGAGTTAGCAAGGTTACCACTGTGTCCCCCACAACTAAGCATTTCAGTCGTCATGGAGCAGTGGTCTAAACAACAACGTTCATTCGCTGTGAAAGCGTTTTACCAAAGTGGTAGTTATGCAGCCGCTCAGCGTCGTTTACGGAAGAATTTTCAAATTAATCGAAATAAGCCAGTGCCGTCTGTTAATTCAATCAAATTGTGGGTGACAAACTTTGAAGCAATTGGTGAAACGAGAAGCAGAAGGGGTGGCAGTGCAAGATCAGTGCGAACTCCCGCGAATATTGACCGCATGAGAGTTGCTGTGGAAAGAAGCCCTCGGAGATCGGCGCGTCGACAGAGTGCTGCGATTGGCATGGCAAACACGAGCGTCCGAAGAATCTTGAGGTTAGATTTACACCATCACCCATACAATCGGGAAGGACACCATCTTACTGGAGTTATTTTTAAACAGTGAATGTTGTTTCTTACATGCTTTTTAATGTACATTAAGATAGTAACAATAAAATTTTGAAATATCCATCCGTTTATTTCTTACAGTCATTTCAAAAATGCAGGTTTGACTGGCTCACCCTGTATATATATCTCTATCTATCTCGGGGGGGGGGATATATACATGTGAGCTGGGGCATTTTTATATGAGGTCTGTTCTTATTGAAAAGCGGTCTTCATGACAGAAAATACAAGTATCGGTACTCCGTATCGGTGAGTACTTTTTTAAAAGTATCGGTACTCGTACGCCGTCTTAAAAAAGTTGTATCGGTGCATCCCTAATGTATACCAAAATATGCACACTGATTGGTTATCTCAAACTGCCTCCTGAGGTGGGCGTGGAAAACGCCAACAAAGAAAAGCAGGTAAATATGAAAAAATATCATATTTACTTGCTTTTTATGTCTGCTGAATGACACTACTGACTCATTCAAAAGGCATAGCATATTTTTAAAAGCACACTAGCAAAGAATGCATGTGTCTTTAAGTCGACTGCAGCCACAGAGTGTCCGGGCACATATCAAGGACTTTGCTGTAATTCTTCGAGCAGGGGAGATTAATAACCACATATACAGATTTATTTAACCAATCCTTGTTAACGGGAGTCGTCCCAGAAGACTGGAAATTAGCAAATGTTGTGCCCATTTACAAGAATAGTAGGGAGGAATCGGGGAACTAATAGTAGTAGGGAGGAATCGGGGAACTATAGTCCAGTTAGTCTTACGTCAGTAGTGGGGAAATTAATGGAAATCATGTTAAAGGAAAGGATTGTTGAACATCTAAAAACACATACAGGGTTATTCAGAGAGCGTGAAAAGTAGGAGAATGACTGGAGAATTATTGGAGAATGAAAAATTCTAGGTCAAAATAGCCAATTTGGAAAGTGAGATGAAAGGGAGAATTTTTCTGGTTTGGCTATTTTGACCTAGAATTTTTCATTCTCCAATAATTCTCCAGTCATTCTCCTACTTTTCACGCTCTCTGAATAACCCTGATAGATTACAGGATTGGAAACAACATGGGTTTACCTCAGGGAGATCATGCCAAACTAATCTTATTGATTTTTTTGATTGGGTAACAAAAATAATAGACACCGGTGGTGCAGTAGACATTGCTGGTTTAGATTTCAGTAAGGCTTTTGATACTGTTCCGCATAGAAGGCTTATCAATAAATTGCAATCTTTGAGCTTGGATTCCAATATTGTTGAATGGATTAGGCAGTGGCTGAGTGACAGGCAACAGAGGGTTGTGGTAAATGGAGTTTATTCGGCGCAAGGTCTTGTTACCAGTGGGGTACCTCAGGGGTCAGTACTTGGACCCATTCTCTTTAATATTTTTATTAGTGATATTGCAGAAGGTATTAATGGAAAAGTATGTCTTTTTGCTGATGACACAAAGATTTGCAACAGGGTTGACGTTCCTGGAGGGATCAGCCAAATGACAAATGATTTAGGTAAACTAAAAAAAGGTCGGAGTTGTGGCAATTGAGTTTTAATGTGGATAAGTGCAAGATAATGCACCTGGGACGTAAAAACCTAAGGGCTGAATATAGAATATTTGATACAGTCCTAACCTCAACATCTGAGGAAAGGGATTTAGGGGTTATTATTTCAGAGGATCTAAGGGTAAGTAGTCAATGTAATAGAGCAGCAGGAAATGCTAGCAGAATGCTTGGTTGTGTAGGGAGAGGTATTAGCAGTAGGAAAAGGGAAGTGCTCATGCCACTGTACAGAGCACTGGTGAGACCTCACTTGGAGTACTGTGTGCAGTACTGGAGACCGTATCTCCAGAAGGATATAGACATCTTAGAGAGAGTTCAGAGAAGGGCTACTAAAATGGTGTACGGCTTGAAGGAGAAAAGTTACCAGGAAAGGCTTAATGATCTTAACATGTACAGCTTGGAAAAAAGACGAGACAGAGGAGATATGATAGAAACATTTAAATACGTAAAGGGAATCCACAAGGTAGAGGAAGGGAGTATATTTAAAAGGAAACAAAGTAGCAAAACAAGAGGACATAGTCTTAGATTAGAGGGGCAAAGGTTTAAAAGTAACATCAGGAAGCATTATTTTACTGAGAGGGTGGTGGATACATGGAACAGTCTTCCAGTAGAAGTGGTAGAGGCCAAAACAGTAATTTAATTTAAGCAGGTATGGGATAGGCATAAGGCTATCCTAAATAAAAGATAAATCCAGGTAAAGTATCCATGTAATTGGGCAGACTAGATGGGCCGAAAGGTTCTTATCTGCTGACATTTTTCTATGTTTCTATTATGCCAAATGTGATTGACAATTTCAAATTGTGTCAAGAACGTTGAAGCTGCATTATTCTTTAGGGAAGCACCTACCTCTGCAAAACATTTGCCCTTTCTACAGTTTTCCATTAGGATACCAGATTGAGGCAAATAGCAGCAGAATCACTTTTCCATGTGTGGTTGATTTGGCTGTCCTCCTCGGCCATTTGGTTGTTCAAAATATTTTTAAAAAAAGGTCACTTTTTACCAAAAAATACTAAATTTGGCACATAGATCACCTCTTACACTTGATTTTTATAGAAATCAGTTAGTTTTATACACACCTAGCCCTTTAACAATATTTTATGTCTTAAGTACAAGTATGAAAATATTACCATTTCATATTATTTAGATACCACACAGCACCTGAAATATTGAAAATTATCCTCCTATTGAGGGCCGCGCTTTGTATCTCCGTCAGCGTCAGTCTAGCTTTTTGACGGGGAGGGCTTTTTCACGTCTGGTGGTTGGCCCTCCCCGTCAAAACGGCACAGATGCATGGAAGTGCGGGGGCACGAAAGCATAAGTGCGCTCGTGTGCCGCCAGCCTAAGGGTTCGCTATTCAATGTGCATTACATAACTGTTGAGGCCTTTATTTTCTAAGGATTGCACATATTTATTATACTTCACACATCTTTTTATACAGTATGTACAGCTTTTGAAAGAAATTATGAAGGACAGCAGTCTAATATTTGCAGATCTGTATTACTTTTTATACCACTATAATAAGCTGCGACCATTTATTAAAAATCTTTGCATTATTTAGCATATAATTAAAAAGCGTGAATAACTCAAGGCACTTGGATACAATTAAACATATGAGGTTTTTATTCTCTTAAGATTTTAATGATTATTAATAAAGTTATTTTGAAGTCGATTAGTGCAGAATGATGTGGTTTCTATAAATCCACTGTATCCTGGCAGTGGTTTTATGGAAAACCACTTGGTAGTGATGGGTATAAGCGTTAAAACAGAAAAGGATATTTACAGCAGGATTGTTCTGACCTCTTAGCTCTGTCTGAAGCATTTTCCAGGGAAATATCCAAAGACGGTGAAAGGCAAGTGCGATTAGCGGATAAGAAAAGATTTGTTAGTGGGATTAAAGGGGTGAACTCACCTGGGAAGATAAATTGTTGTCTATGCTGAATGTAGTAGGCAGCTTTAAATAAAAGACGACAGCAACCAGCCAGGCAGAATAAGAAAAACAACCAGTTAGAGAGCATCAGGAGACTAACTAGTGACTGGCCCACATGCACCCACTACACATACAGTCTGCATGCGGTCTGCCTGAACACAGCTCGGGTCCATAATAGGTGTTCTCTGATTAAGCCTACAGGGAAAGATTCCTGGTGAAGTGCTGGCGACCTACAAGAGAATTACGAGCAGCCACAGTGCAGTCACAATGTGGCCTGCACACTATTTTACCTGCAACTGTATGGATTTCAGAAGGCAAAGCCAGATAATACGTCCTAGTATTGGTCAACAGAATGATCGAAAAGGAACATATTCAGGGGTCATGTCCTACAGAAAGATTTCTACCCTTGCACGTTTGATAAATTAGATTGGTCTATAAGAGAGTTTACTGCAGACAAATGATGGTCTTAATCCACAAAACCAGATGATTTGGGAATAATAGATTATTATTATTCTTTATTTATATAGTGCCAGCATATTCCGCAGCGCTGAACAATGGGCACAATAGAGACAGGGCTACAATACATTGAACAACAATTGAAAAACTGGTAGAATAGAAAACGAGGGCCCTATTCCTGTGGGAACTAACAATCTAGAAGGGTTGGGGGTGGAAACACACACACACACACACTTAAGAATGCTGGTTTTACTTTTTTTTTTCTACGTCTCTGTTGCGGTTTTATTTGCCAGATTCGGCTGGAATGAGGCAATAAAGTGCTGACAGGTGGTAGTCTGAGCTTTTCCATTAATTATCCTATTTTTTTCCTCTTAAAAGGAAACTATAAGGTTTTAATGCTGTGGAGGTTTTAAAAATGTAACTTTATTTCAGTGCTGGGCTTCCTCTGCGCTGGTTTGGACCTAACATGCTGCCAACTTCCTCTGAGCTGCAGTAATCACATGACCACAGGGAGGTCAGACACTTAAGCGAGTGTCCAATTAATCCAATGACACTCAGTGCTAAGTGCATTAAGAGCCATTGCTGGGAGCCATGCCCCTTCCAGGTATCCATTCATGAAGCGGATATCAGCAGCACTCACTGATTTGAACCTCTGTGCTAACCCCTGCCCTCTGAATGATGAATCAGTTCCATGGTCTGCTGTGTAGGCATACAAAATGTAGGCCATGGATACGCTGTTGTACATTTCTTATATGGTGGTAGTGGCCCGAGGTGGGTATGGCTGGTCACTGAACCTGATGCAACAATTCCACAGACAGCAGTACAGGATCACTATAAAAATGTTCTTTTTTTAACCTTTTGAGGAGAATTTGAACCATTTCCTTAACCATCTACAGGGCTATATTACATTCTGTTTCTTTCTCTTTTGCTACGTAGAGAGGAACATTTGTCACTGTTATCCTCCATTTTTCTTGTCATTTCCTCTGTCACTGTGACATTAACCAAAAGATCAATTTTAACTTAAATAAAAAAACGTATTGAAAAAAAGACTGCGGGGCAATAAATGAAACCTTTTCAGGTAGCCTTTTATTCTGGGTCTTCACAGTAGGACTACTTGAATGGTTGAATGTGAAGAAATCTGTGTATTTGACTTTTGTAGCTTTCTTCAAATAAACCAACAATTTAATCATAAAAAGGTATAACAGAATCAAGTATTATCTTAGAAAAGACAAACCACATTCTCCTCCTACTTGTATAATGAACTGTGCAGCTTGCAGCATTCTACATGGAAGCGGGTCTTGAACATGGTGTACTAACGATATAAGGCAAAGCAGAGAATCACTGATAGATGGTATCGCCGCTAAACACATCTAAGGATACACCACTATTACGCCCCCACTAAAAGCATCTGTCTAGTCTTGATAAAGTACTACCTTTTATCTCATGTCATAATATTGCTTTGATTTTTTTTCAGTATAATTTCAGCTCAGGGAAAACCTGTCAATTCCTTTAAAGAATAACAGCTACAGAAAGAGCCCTGAAAACGCTCACTGCAAGGAAACATGGCACGTAGCGCATTAGTTGTGTAATGCAAGCATTAACACAAACAATCCTTTAGTTCAGGTCTTCACTTTAAGGCATCTGCAATATAGGTTACCCCCTTCCCTTCCCCATCTGGAGTCTTGACATATCTTGGGCTTGTAAAAGTGATCTCAAAAAAGCCTGATGGCCCAGAAAAGAAGGGGAGTGACAGATTTTCGATTCCTTGCCAGCTTCTTGTTGGTATTCGGCAGGCATAGGAGCAGAAAATGCTGGTTTTAAGAGCTGCGTAAATGGATTAATTTATGTACTGCATAAAAAAAGATTGTATAAAGCACTTCATACATCATTCACCAGCAATTTTGCCCATCCACAGATCAAGCCTCTAGCTGCATTGAATAGTGTGAGCGGTTTGTATTATTTCAGTTCTCCACTCACACTAAAAATGTACAGATCAGCATTTCCAGTTGTTGAAAAGCGATGGTTTATAGGTTTTTACACCACATCAGTATATTTGCATTGCGTTGCAGTAGCCAATGTGTTTATATTACCCATACATTTCTACGTGAGATGGGTCTGCTGGCCCACCAAGCCAAGAAATCCATACGTTGCGGCCAAGAGAGTTTAGGGGCTTTGGTTAGTATAGTTATTGCCATACCATTTCTTGGGCTGATGTATTGTAGGACTGAACACCATATATGACTAAAGCTGTGTTTGGGTGGCTTTAGAAGATATAAGTTAGGCAAGACAATGATAAGAAAGACATGCAGCATGCACAAGAAATTATGCATTACATAAACCAGACTTGCTTTCTTGCTTTGCTTCTTAACGTTGACATTAATTCAGTTTCCTTACTACTATAACACAATTGTACCTCGAAGCACATCAGAGATACAGACCATATCAGATTTGATGTATTGTTTGGAGAACAAGATATTTTAGGAGAGTCTGATAACGGTTTGCATTTTCTGCATTACGGTTTTATTTATTTCTATTTTTCATGCAAACTTTCCTAAGACAATGCACTCTTCCTTTTTGTGGCTAGTAAGACTAAAGAGTTTAAACACCCATTTTCTTCTCCCTTGAATTGCTGTAGAACTACTCATCTGTTTGAATGCAATACCCATATGGAAGAGAAATCAATATCCCATATATGTAGAAAACGAATTATAGATGCGGCATATATTTAACAATATATTGGCCTTTGCAAATATAGAAGTTAACAAAAAAATATTCCAAAAATATAAATAAAAATTTATTTTCCAAAAATTCAAAATATATGTTTGCTAGATACTGATTTACCATCTAAAAAAAAGTCATTTCAGTATCTATTTTTAAAACATATTTGCAAATTCATCCCAAAGACAGTATTAAAATGTCATTGGGAGAGTAGGATATTGCAAGGGAGGGAGTTCAGTAGATAGGGGACAGCTCCGGAAGCATCCTGAATGCAAGAATTAGGGGTGCAGGTACGAAGAGGTGATCGTTATAGGTCATAGGTAGACCAAAGTGAACAAGATGAACATACCTGCTAACACGAGAGGAGATAGAGGGAGGGGCATGGTTATGGAGAGCTTTGTGAGGTCTGGTGAGGACCAGAATTTTGAATTTAACCAACCTGACGGTATTCCCGAGTATGGCACGGGGTTAACTTTCAGTGCTGAAAGCGGTAACCCAGAGCCTCAACTCGGGCTGGATACATACCTTTACCTGCGGTCCCTCGCTGACCTCCACGAACGCATTCTCCTCCGGTGATCACGGCTTCCTGGTACCCTTCTGGCAAGAAGGGAACCAGGAAGTAGGACGTCGTGATCATCTGGAGGTGACAGCGGGGGACAGGTAATGTATGCAGCCCGAGTGTGGCTCGGGGTTACCGCTTTCAGCAATGCATTTAACCCAGAGCCACACTCTATTTACCACCAGGGGGCCAAATAAATTGTAATGATTCGGACATGTAAAATATGTCAGAATCGTAACGCCAGTAAGGTAAATACTAAAGGAAACATGGGAGCCAGAGTAGTGGTCGACAAACGGGCGAGATGTGAGGTGGATGAGCCTGGCAGAGGCATTAATTATAGACTGTAGAGGGAGAATCTGTAATCATTTAAGCCAAGTGAAAACGAGGGTTACAGTAGTCAAGGTGGGAGATAAGAAATTGGATGACAATTTTGGTAGCATTCTGGGTTAAAAAGGGCCAGATGAAAGCAATTGAAGATTTGGTTAGAACCTATATTTGAGGAGTGAAGGAGAAATTGGAGTCAAAGAGGACACAGAGGCAGTGAGCTTGTAAGGTAAAACTAATGGGGGTTAGATTTAGAGAGGGAAAACAAGGAGTTCATTTTTAGAGATATTGAGGTGCCAGCTAAGGGGACACTCACTGGCGTGCGCAGCCCGTTACATTAGGGTGTGCACCCATGGAATATTTGTTAATTGAAAACTTATGTTTCGAGAATTTTGCTAAAAATGCAAATTTTTCATTATTAATAAGCCTGTAATCAGAGAGTCGTTTTTTTTGTTATACATCATGAACCAGAAAAGTGACATCTAAAATGTCAGTGTAGGATGTGAAAGAGGACCTCTTTCACCCAACATTAGGATGTGCCTGAGCACACCAGGCACCCCTCCTGCACATGCCTATGGAGACACTAAAATATCAGGGAGAGAGATAGGAAGAGAACCAGGAGAGATCCGTGCCACAGAGGCCGCGTTTGCACAACGCGAGATGTAGAAGAGAAAAATATATTATTCTCATTTACACATATTTTTGAATGCGTTTGACACATATATTGTTAATATATTACCAAATAATATTATCAAGAATGTATCAGTAAAAGTATTTTTTTCCACATGGGTTTATTTAGTATGAAGATGCTTTTTTTTTGGTCAGCATTTCTATGTGATGGGAAGAAACGTGCCTTACATTTCTAACATGGCTGTCGCTAGTATGAAAATTGTCAAGTCATCAACTGGTAACTAGAGTCAAACTAATTGTAGCTACAGTGGGCGAGAAAATATTTAAACAATGGATGTTGTTTTGTAATTCTGTTACAAGAATGATTGTTTTAATTGACAGATTAAGAAAATGTGATTGTATTAACCACTTTACAGATATCGTGAACAACATAAAAAAAACAAAAAACGTAGTGCCAAGGTTTCCCGGGTTGAAGAATGTAACGCTGCTTAAGGTATGTGGAACAAATAGGTGTCAAGATGCCTTGGGTGTGAATTAGAAGTATTACCTCCACCATGGAGGAAAGTCATCAATTCTATTTTGTTGTGATGTTTAACACATAAGAAAGAGAAAAGGTAAAATACAAAATTAAGGTGGAAACATGCTTATGCCAAAAAAAAACTTCAGTAGATATTTTATGCCTCATTTGACTCAAGCAAAGCCTAGGCATCTGCAGCAATGATAAATTTTTATCTGAATTACTCACAGTAGCATTGGTGTCTATGACAAGCATGGTTACCTGGAAAACTGAAACGGCTGTCCCTCTGACCCATTGGAGAAGGGTTTGGAGGAGTGGTTGCACTAGATGGGTTCGAGTTCTGAAAAGGTGCTGGAGAAGATGGTGTGGAAGAGGTGGTTGAAGATGGATTGCTGCTTGAATCCAGGTGGTTTATTGCTGGAGAATGTTCTTGCTGTAAAATATATTAATAAAATAAAGGACAAGTCCTTGCTTCCTATTCAAGCTCTATGCACAGTGACACAAAACAAAGCCCCAAACAATGTGCCCAAAAGGGTCATTGTAGACCAGCTATGTCAAACTCTTCCCATATGCTATTGAGCTACAACTGCCATGATTATCTGGCTGTTTATTTTATTGAATGATTCCTGCTAATTACAGGCCATCAACATCCATGGGCCAAAATTTGAATCCCAGGTGTAGGTAAAAACTACACTTATTCTTTTTATACGGACTTGGAAAAAACAACATTATAAAAGGCATTTTCAATAAAGGGTTTAAGACTTAAATATATCCCATTTCAAAACCACTAGTCTGATTCACCCACCATGATACATTCCAGCATTACCAATCATTATCAAGGGAAAATACATGAAATAACATAATTAAATGCACCAACATTTTAAAAAACTGCCACATTTAAAACTCGCACACAAATCTACCAGCCCATAGGGAGCAACAACACGTCACATATGAACAGTGATGGATTTAAGTAGGGCTGCAACTAACGATTATTCTCAATCGATTAGTTGGGCGATTATTATTTCGATTAATCGATTCATTCATCAAAAAATTTGAAAAAAATGTTTACTTAAAAGGAAGTTTATGTAAATAAATAAGCAATTGGCCTAGTGTACGTAACGTACATAAGCAAATTGCGTATCTTGCGTACTTTTCACACAAGGTATGCGAGTGCTTGGTCAGAGGGATGGGTTGATGCTGCATGCGCAGTTTAAGCCCAGGTTTGCTTCCTCAAATGAACGCGGCTACAAGCACTTGGTCATAGATGATGTCAGCATGAAATCGGGGTTAATAAGCAAAACTGGTCAGGGTGCGTAGAGTGTCCCTTTTTAAATATTTTTGTGAACAAACTGAGTGGGGGGGCGGGACTGGAGGTGGAAGGGAGTGACTTTGCTCAAGTGTCTTGACCTGAGTGTGAGAGTGAGCGGGTATTGATAAAAGACAGAATCTGAGTGTGGGAGTGAGTTTGGGGAAAGAGATCAGACCAAAGAAAGGCAGTTCCCGACCAAAGAGGGTGTGGCAGGGAGGTTGGGGTGGAGGCACAGGACTCCAGTAAGGATAAAACACAGGCATACAGCTCCTTCACCCAGTGGCAGGATCCTATTGTTTGTGTTGTGTTGTAAACGGAATAAAAACAGACTAGTTGTGTCTGACATAACCCTAGAACTAAATCTTTCCTAGTAAAGCAGCGGCGCGTCTTCTCCAATCAGCTCCGAAGCTGAGATTATTTACGTTTAACTTGGTCTGACTCTAAACAGTGTGTGCTGTACACAGGACGATTAATCAATACCGATTAATCGATAATGGAAATCGTTGACAATTATTTTATTCGTTGATTAATCGATTAACCTTAAATCTAGGGCTGAAACAACTAAAGGGACACTACCACTTACATAAGCTGTAACTAGATTACTCTTAAAAATTGCAAATAAAACACATGCTGCTCTTTTTCCTTGTTTGAAGTAATTGCATGTAAAAAGGAATAAAATTAGGTTTAGATCTTGTATCCATTTTGTGTATTTTCCCACGATGCAACATTTACCAAAAAGCTTGGCTTTGCGGCTCGTTTATTTAATCTACATTATTTAACAGTTAAAGAGTTAGAGTAGGGAATGTTTAGGTGGCAGGAGGTCTATTGTTCACCAGGCTAACATAAGAGATGGCAGCGAGCTTAAAAAGACTTCTACCCCATGCTGGTGTCCTTTGAATACATCCCACACACAATACAATGAGGTGATTCAGTGATCGACCAATAGACTCCATTATGGATGAAGCCACATAGGGAGGACCAAGTGAGGTAATGATACTGTGGGGGGGGGGGGGAGCAGTTTATAACACAAAAGATCACATTATGTATGCACTTCGTGACACATATAGAGTAAAATATTTTCTTAAGAGAAAAACAAAGCACATGTAAGATATCAGCAACATAAAATAAACACAATAACATTTCATATTTTGGTGATAGTGGCCCTTTAAATACAATCTAAAGTGTTAAAATAGTGGGTGTATGGAGGTGGTTATTTAATCAATCTGATCCCTCCACCTCACAATTTAACCCTACAGTATGTATTGAAACCTTTCTTAGTGACAAATACTTTGAACTTACTACACAACACCTCAACTCAGGGAGTCTGTGAGTATGTGCAAATTGTTCATTCTGTAATCGAACCATTGACATATTAAATCGAAGAAGCAGATCTATAAGTAAACATTTAGATATAGATTTACTTCTACATATAGAGCTAAATAACGTACCTTCTTGGTGAGTGCTTTGGGGAGGGTTCCAAAGTGAGGTTCTGCTGGTCTATCCACCTGGTTGTTAATGTCTGAAGGAACAGACTCCGTTCTTCTTATTTTTGGTTGTACTGAAAAAGAAATGCAAGCCAATCTCATGTTTGGTTGATTTTAGTGCTCTTTAATTTACAATCTATGGTTTTCTAAAATACGCCGAGTAATAAAACAACACTATATCTAACAAAACCAGTAAACCAAAAAGTAACAGAAATTAAACTTACTAGGGAGGAATGATATTCTACATGGAGGGGCCTCTTTTGTGCATTTATTGTGACACTTTAACCTGAAATAAAAACAATTGTGTAAACAAACATTAGAATTATATATAAATGTAGTAATGACCCTGTTGCATGGCCTTCTGCAGTTTGTCGATTAAGATATTTGCTGTGCCATGTAGCTTGACAGGAATAATATTTAGAGCTAAATCACAAAGTTGGGTCCTTCAAAGTTATTGAACTCTCATGACAAGTACTAAAATGCCTGTAATAGATATTATAACTCAGAACAAACCACAATGAATCTCAAATCATATTCAATTATGGAAATGTGCTTCAATTTAATTTAGTTGAAAGCCAGAAAGGGAATAATTTGGTATATAATCTTAGCTTCTCAGCTGTCACTTGTGTAAAAAATAAATAAATATTGAGATTCTCATAACGACAACGTGTGTGAATCTCAAGGCTGAGAGTTGAAAAATCTCACTCTATGCAACCCAAAATCCACAGATCCAAAAGTAGCAAACCTCTCACAATAATGAAGAACGATTGTGATGTGGTGATGTCAAAATGACAAATGTAACACAGAGGGATAAAAAAATATCGTAACACTCAGTTTGCTGAAAATTAGGACAAAATCATACAAAAAGTAGATATAATTGGTGCTGTGCATATTGGCAAATGTTAAAGGGCTCTTTTGTATCATAAATATATTCTCTGTACCACTGAATGCACCATCATTATCTTTAAAGCTTTGAAAATACTCCAGTGATGGTTAACCTTGGCACTCTACAGGTTTCATAACTGCAAGTGAAGGCCAAGCATCCCAGGAAGTCTTGTTGAAAATATCTGGTGCGCCAAGGCCAGCCAATAGTGCGCTAGCATTACATGAATGTGAAGTCTTGTTCTTGTAGGGCAGCTTCTTAACAAAAACAACAGAGCAGGTCGTTAAAATAGAGAGATTCTGTTTGTATGCATCATTTCCACGTAAAGTAAGAATTTGTCTTTAGTCATAAAGAAAAAAAGAAAGTGAATAATTCAGGCAAAGCCTGATTATATCCTGTGATATATCAAAGAGTGCTCACCTGCAATGTTTGCACTTGACGCCAAACATCATACTTTTTTGACAAACATGACATACTTGGGAAAGCCAGGATTTTGTAGCAAACCTGTCGAGAAAAAAATGACTTCAGAAAGCATGTAAATCAATTATTAATCCTGGCAGCTTTAAACGGCGACTTTTTTGTGCTGTGAATTTATCCATGTCCACAAGGTGGTGATTTAGTGGTAGTGGTAGTATCTCTTACCTATGTGTTACAGAGATCCCTATGTCTCTTCGTAGCATCTGTGGAGAACCTTGTGGATGGGGAACGTCTGCAAGAACAGATAACCGTGACATATTTTGACGGATTGTACGGACACTTAATATTGACGATAATCTAGGTGTTTTGCTTTGAACGGACCTAAGCACATGCACTTTATTTACCAGGTAAGACTCTGCAGCTCCTGATTCCTGATATGCAGCTCACAATTACACAGCAGGAGCAGGAGTCATTGCAGGAATTTAGCTGGTAAGTCAAGTACATATGATTAGGTCAGGAGGAAGACCTCTACGGATTCTCCACTTAAATAAGATTAACTCTCTAGGTAGTTCGGTTCAAAACATATCAATTTGGCAAAACTAGAAAAAACTCTAGAATGTCTATGAATACAAACATTAAAAATAATAATAAAAAAACAAAAACAAACCAAAGAGGTTGCCAACAAAACACGGGGGGCTTTATTGCAAGCTTACCAGAGCCATTATATGGCCCTATTACAAAATGCAAGCGTTGGCGCTCAGCTATGTGAGCATTAAAGCTAGGTTAAGTGACTTTAACGCTTACCCCTCATATTACAACCCTAGCGCTAATGGGTTAAAAATAAATCCCGGTACCACATCGAAGATTGTGCTCCCTTCCTTGCTGTACTTTGTGCTCCCTATACCTAACATGCGGAGAGCAATCACTAATTAGCGTTAGGATTACAAAGCTAAGTAACGCTTTGTAGCTAAAGAGTTAACCACAGCTAGAAGCTGGTGCTAACGGATACCGTTCTGCAGAATCATTTAGCACCAGATAACCCCCCCCCCCAAAATATCCAATACTTACCTCTCATCCCGCAGGAAGAACGGCTGCCCGATCCGTCATTTCTTGCCGCTGGGAGCAGAGTGAGACTGAGGACAAATGGTTCCAGTCTCCCTCCGCGAATCACTCTGCGGCCCTGCATGATCTCATCAGAGTGGCATCACGCAGGGCTCACAGCCTGGCAGTACAACCCTCCATGCAGTCCTACAGACTCCAGGAGGGGATACTTGAGGCAGCACCTGTCCAGGAGGTAAGCGCTGCATGCTGCTGAATCAGCGCCTGCCTCGTAATATGATGCTAAAACAGGGATGCTAAGGGGAAACCTGCAAGCGCAGGTTGTCCCAGTTAGCCTCCACGTTTTACCGCCATTTTTTAATAGGGCCCATGGTCTATGGAGTTGTTAAGTTTACAACAGCTCTGGCTAAGTTAGCACCAACTTTGTAATGCTGCCCTGGAGATTTAAAAAAAAAAAAAAAAAACATACACAAAAGCTGAGATATAGAATACAGTACAGTGTACATGGTTTTCCAATAACAACAAGGCATTTGAATAAAGGTGCCATGAACTAGAAAATGCACCACGAACAGATATACACACACTTTAGACTATATCATGGTGTTATTCTACTATAACACCACTCCACCCCCCAAAATTACACACACACACAAGGAAGGAAAAAAAAAATAATTAAAAAAGGACCCAAGTTGGTGGTGGTAGCTTCTTAAAATTTTAAAAGGATAGCGATGGGGACAACCAGGTAGGTAGACAGGCAATCTGAACAAGGGATTGATCATACATTCATAAAAACATCCATTCTGGGTTACAAGTTTCTTATGCAGGGCCATTCAGAGAGGTGAAAACCAAGAGAATTGCCAGGAGAATGAACAATCAAGACCAAATAGCCGATTTGGAAAGTGCGATAAACGGGAGAATTTTTTTGGTTTGGCTCTTTTGACCTAGAAATTTCACTTCTCCAGTCATTCTCCTGGTTTTCACCCCTCTCTGAAGAACCCTATCACTACCATATATTTAACTCTAGAGAAAATTAGTAATTATGCATTAAGATTGTTATTTTTACATAGGCAAACTTTTAAAATAAACAACACGAAAGCAATACTATGTAATGGAACAAATTACTAATTTGATGAACTGTACGCACCTCCTACCTATTACCCTATGGAGGAAACAAAATAACTAAATAAAATGAAATAGGGCCACATGAATACTCAGACTGCCTAAAAAACACAAGAAGAACTTAAAATGAGTTTCACAAAATGAAACCAGAATATTTCCCATGTTTTCTATGCTGCCATCCATTTATCGTTGAACTGCTTACCGAATCTGCAAAACACAATACAAGAAAATGTGATTAGTGCCATCACACGAGAGAATAAAATAAAGCACAGAGAATCCTGACAGTAAGCCCCATATAAATGCAGATCTAGACCATCCAAGCAAGACCGGTAATAGCAATGTATATGTGTCTGCTGTGATAATCAGAATACTCGCTTATAAAAAATATGCTTGAGCACATGAAGAAACACGAACACATAAAAAAAAAAGGCTTGGAATTCTGAGACTTGTGTTTTGTTCAATTTTAGATGTGTCACTGACAATTACATGTTCTTAAAGAAATATTATATATATATATACGTATATATATATATTTAAAACATAGCCTATACACCTGTACAGAACAGCTTCATAGAAATGGTCGATTAATCTAAAATCTGGTGAAAAAAAACAATAGTGAGAGCTGAAGATCAAACCCAGACATCAAAGCGACCAAGTATTGTGCAATTGGAGTGCCTTGAAAATACAGGTCGGGGAGGTACTCTCCGTAAGTCAATTCTTCTACATAGAGGTCTGAACTTACTGCACAGTGACTACTTTGCCTCCTTGCCAAACAGACTTGCCCATGTGCTGGTAACATGGCTGAACTGGTAACCACAACACCTACTATATCAGTGCTGCAGGCTTGCAATTGAAGGGTGAGGGGTGGTCAGAATTGAATAATGGCTGTACCAACGGGCGTCTCTCCTAGAGTTCAATCAGACTTCAAAGGGACTGCTGGTGGAAGGACACCAGAGAACTATCTTGGCAGCAAGAGATAGTGGTGGATTGCACCCTCCTTTCTACAAAGAGACCAAAAATGGAGTTGTTTTTTTGTTTTAACTAGTCTTGCAGATATACAGGTAACACCAGATTTTAGGAGCCAGTATTTTTTTTGCCACACAACTGGAAAATGAGAAGCTGACAATCGCACGTTATTCTGCGGTTCATATGCTACAGGGAGGAGATCGCATTGCTTTACTCCGTAAACTCTTTCCTCTCTCCCAACATATGAAAACTACTGGGAAGCACTTTCGTTTGATGCATATAATCATACAGCAGTTATGTGTGTTCTGGGAAAAAATGGCCGCCCCAGTAATGTTACTGTCAGCGAGGAGATTTATGCTGTAGATATAAGCAATGTGGTATTTAAACTGTCCAGAGACAAATATCTTCCAAATAACACACACACAAATATATCCATGATGTAAAGGGCAAATAATTGCAATTACAGCATTTGCAACCCAACATTTGACAATGTTCTTGGTGAATGTGCTTCCCAAACCACAAGGTGGCACCAACACACCCTATTCTGTACTTTATGTCCACCTGGTCCAGCACAGTACTCTGCACACATTGACATTCCATGTCATGAATTGAATACCAAGATCTCCAGAAGCATCCCAAGATCAACAAATCGCAGGGATTACTTGTCTAAAATGCAGATTTGAGTTTTCTTAGCCAAGCCTCTAGGCTAGGGAATAGGTGCTTGCGTGTATGATCAGGACATGTTGATACTGGAGAACGTGCAGGATGTGGTGTTAGCAGGCTTGCTATAATCGCAATGTTATTGGGACAACCATAGCACCATAACCGCCTCACCATTATGTAGTGTTGCTTATATGCAATGAATCTCTTGATGCAGACTAGAGGGAGAGAATTGATTAAAACAAAGCTGATCGTGAGACTGCACTACGTGCCCGAGATGCACACTCCCTTATGGACATGTAAGAACTCTGGAGTACACTCCCATGTGGAAGCTGGGAAATGGGTATTTTGGTTAACATTTCTGTAAAAGGTACTTGACAGCATTTAGAGACAATAAGAAAAATCTGATTTAAAAGCATTAAAAGTACAGCTGGCATTCTCCTGACAAGTCAGGCTAATTTGATAAGCAATTATTGCCAATATAGTTTAGATAACGTAACATTCAGCATTGTACCCTGTTTATATGGTTTTTCTCTTTTCTGTGTTTTTTAAAGTTCTGTCATTGACTTTTTCCTCTTAAGCACCATCATCAGATGGACATCATGATGCTCATCTCTGTTGTTTTATGGGTTTCTCCGTTTGGTTACCCTCCTTACTAATATTAAATACTGACAAAACGGTCACGATGCTCGTTGGAACAAAACCTAAGCTACATAAATTGCAAAATCCCCATCTATGTGTCAGGACAAAATCAAATGGCACGCTGACCACAGTCAGCTCTCTCAAATACTGTATCTAGGTATGTGGTTAGACCCAAATCTAGCCTTTGGCCCCCACCTCAAAAAACTCATCTAAACTTAACTCCAAACTAGGTGCCCTGTACAGAAACAAATCCTGCCTGAGCCCCGCATTAAGAAAGCAGATTGTACAACAAATGCTTATGCCAGCTATTGAATACGGAGATGTAGCGTATGCAGCTGCCCTGCAAACACCTTCAGAAACTTACTACATTGTATAACTCATTCTGTCGCTTTGTGCTACAATGTAACTACATGGCCCACCATTGTGACATGTTAAAAGAGCTAAACTGGCCATCGCTGGAATCTAAACGCACTCTTCACCTTCCCAACCTGTTTAAGAGATTTTCTGGAAAGCTATGACCCTACCTGAATAACCTCCGATCCAGGACAAGCACCTTACTTGCAATACCACAATACAAAAAGAAAGTGTCTCGATCCTCATTTTCCTACAGAGCTCCACAATTATGGAATAACCTCTCAGAAGCCATCAAATCTTCCCCAGTCTTAAGTCACTAAGGCTGGGTTCACACATGCGCGTTTTTTGACGCACACAATACACGCATTTTTTGACGCGCGTATCACTCAAAAGTAAAAACGTGCGAAAGTGCATTGCAGCACGTTCACGGCCATAGACTGCAGCATGAACGCGCTGCAATACGCCCCAAAGAAGCTCCCGTACTTCTTTAGGCGTAGGACGTTTTACAGCACGTTCCTGCGCACTGTATAACGCCCAGGTGTGAACGGGCCCCATAGGAAATCATGGGATTTCTGTGCTTGGGCGTTTTACAGCGTGCAGGAACGCGCTGTAAAACGCCCAGGTGTGAACGGGGCCTTAAGAGATCTCTATTAGCATAACTCAATACGGAATGTACATGTAAACATGTAACCTAGTGTCTATTTTACTTACATATTTATTTTCTGTATAAATCTGTATATTTGTGTTTTGTTTTTAATATCTTGCATTTATTACTTTGTATTTCTGTAACTGTAACATTTCAATGTTCTTGAACCCAGGACATACTTGAAAACGAGAGAAATCTCAATGTATCCTTCCTGGTAAAATACTTTATAAATAAATTATTCCACTATTAGTATTTATGGCAGCCATCCTAACCCACCCCTTCTGTTGGCTCTTAATTGTTCTACTCTATAATTTTGGTCAGTATAGCTTCCAGACCTGAGGAAGAGAGGTTATACTCTTGAAAGCTTGTCTTTTAAATGTAATGTTAGTCCAATACAAAAAGGTATCACTACGTACGGCTATACTCTGGTGATTTTGCCAATAGCATTTTTTTCCCATTTTCTGGCAGACACTATTATGCTTTGTCACTCACTTCTGGTGGCATTCTGACGGACTGAGAACCAGCTCTGGGGGGGGAAGAGCCACCATTTAGGACAGCCCTCTGCTCACCTCTCCCAACCGAGAGCCGATTCACTAAGGAGTCAGTGAATCAACGCCACCACAGACTGCTGCTTACACAGCACCAAGTTCCTTCCATCTTTCAGCAACTCCCACAGAGGATGTACATGCAGGGCTGGTGCAAGGAATGCCTTCCCCGCTCCCCAGTGTTTCCACAGCAAATATGGTCTTTGTTCCCCTAATACATCTCAAACTCTTGTCAGAGCTCTAAATGCTTACAGGAGGCTGGATATAATGAATCCCGTCCCTGCCATTTTTGTTTCTTGACAGTGTCTGTTCAATTAGTATCTCACTGTGAGACAGAGGAGTCAGCTCACATGCAGAGGTTGCTTGCAGTCAGAAAGCTGCTGTGCTATCATCTGTGCTGAGTCAACAGCAGGAGGGCCCTGCTGCAAGCTCCGCAGCAGTGCTAAACAGACAAAACATTTATTTTGCCTTTGTGTCCATGGTTATATTAGCCCAGAGTTGAACACCCCCCAGTGGCGCTCTATACAACTGCCCAGTTTGGCTAATTGATGTAACGGTCCTGGGTACATGGTGGTGCTGAATATGGGTAAGTAGTTGTGAACATTATGTCACCTAGAAATGAGATCGCATTGATCTTTATGATCCACCAAAAAGCCAACCCATATGGGACATTGCGAATAGGTCAATAACAAGTTCATTTTGAAGGCTGGGTTAACCCTGCAACAAAATAATCCTCTGACACTGATGTTTGAACGAGTACTAGACTTACTGCATTTGGGCATAAACTACTAAATGATCGGATCAGACTAAAATTGAGGGGGGGGGTGTCCATTTAAATTAACTATATAAGAAAACAAATGTCAATATACAAGAGACCAATTGCTAGTTTTTACTTGACATGTTTGGGCAATAGAAATAACCTGTAGAGTACATTCATCATCCTTTTTTAATAATGATTAGATAAAAGAAACAATCACCCATCCTTTATTGTATCAGACACATACTGTACATCAACCTTTCAGCATATTTACAGGGTTATTCAGAGAAAGGTGAAAATTAGGAGAATTGGCAGGAGAAGAGAACAATCTAGAACAAATGGGAGAATTTTTTTTGTTTGGTTATTTTGACCTAGAGTTTTCACTTCTCCAGTCATTCTCCTGAGTTTCACTTTTCTTTGAATAGACCTGTACGTGTTTTGAATGCAAGTGAAGCATGACAATGTATTAACCAACTTCAAGCAACAAACAGATCAATGGGAAACAGTTTACAGACCTCACATCCAGACTTACTTTATAGGAGGAACTTCATCTATCCTGTTGCCAAGCTGTGATTCGTGGGATTTGCTTCTTTTAAGAGTTGAGAAGTTGGGCAGTAACTGCTGAAAGACCTTTCGACTGGGTGGAGGGGGTGTCCGAGGAGGCTTCAATTTCATGGGCCTCTTTAGCTGTGGGGTGGTGGGAGGGGTGATTGTAATCCCATGGGGAGTCCTTAGCATTAGCCTGCTATTTGGTGATGGCGAGGGGAAAGGGTCCTGCAAATTATCTGCATAAAAATAAGATCCTTGGCTGGAGACAAGGGAATCCGAGAGAGGGATGGCAGACACTGATATGGAGCGAGGTTGGTGGCTGTTGGCCTTTGGAAGCTGAGAGGTCAAGGACCATACTGTTCCCGAGGGTGAAGAGAGCTCACTGGGAAGCTGGGAAGTACTTCCCTTCCGTGTCTCAGTAGGATGCCACAACGTCTCCTTTATGTCCCCACCTGAAACGATGCAATCATCATGCAATATCAATATTTTAAATGATTTAACAAAAACAAGTCAGAAAAAGAACCCTAAGTTGTTGTTGTTACAAGGGATTTTGCTTGACTATTGTACGGAGGTCTGTTTAGAAAGATATTGATAATAACAATTATTTTAGATCTAGTAGTAATTGTTTATAGGTTCTTTTGTAAACAATATAAAACAAGATGAATGCACAAAACAAGGTCCGCTAAAAAAAGATGGATGCAGAACAAAGAATTTTTGAAGCATTCAAGATCTACATTGACTGTGGAATTATGGCAAAGTTAGTAAATAAAACAAAGTCGAATAATTTAGCACAAGAAACCGTATACACATAAACACGAACGAGTCCTAACAATCTAAAAATAGCTAACACATTGTAAAACATGTCCATTTTTCTGTACATGGACGTGTAAAAGTATGTTGATGAAAATATATTTGCAAGTTTAAAAACTTTGAAATGCTTCTATTTTTTCCTACAACAAACATTAAGACACCTATTCTCAGGCCAAGCCAGCAGTAAGGAGGCAATAATGCACGCCATATTGTGGGATTGCACAGGGTCATTGAAAGGACGCTGGAGACCTATGTGCTTTCCAATTCCATCACACTACAGATAGTCTTTTTCATGTGCCGACAGGATAGTTTATAGCGTTTTTGTAAATTTTTGGCACTCCTTCCCCCCATTTCGGCTGATAGCGAGAGTATCCTTGGAACTACTCGCCATCTCATTATTAGCACTTTGTATATAACGTATCTGAAGGGGGTTTGCGGCTCAGCTGGATACAAGCGAGCGGTTACGTTGTCAGGCATATTGATTCAGAACATGAGAATAAGGCCTAAACTCTAAATGGATTCAACATGGAAGCCTTATTGATTTTTTTTTTTACACACAATACGTCTGACAAAGTCTACAGCTACTACCTGTATGTTAACAAATGACTCGTTATTGGTAACAGCTTGAGTGGATTATGGCACTGACTGCATATACAAAATACAGTTACAGTATTTATAAAGCGCCAACAAGTTCTGTAGCGCTGTGCATTGGGAAAATATTTGTTTTAAAATATGTAAATGTATATCATAATAAAATTGTACATAACACTGCAGTTCTAACTCTTCTTAGAGGAGATCAATGGTCTTTCAAAATTAATGATTCACTGACTGGAACAGTCAATTCTTCTGAGCATTTAAGGCACTTTCATAACAACCAACCAACATCCTAACCACAATTCTTCAAACGGTGTCTGGTTTACAGCATTAGAATATGGACTTTGGAATTCTGCCTTGGGCAACTCAACCTAGGAGCATGTGTAACATGCTGTATAACGATAGATAGGTATATATTTTTCCACAAACAATATTTGTCAGCAACCAAATCAAAGCAGAAAGGATTTCAAAAGTATGAGTAAGATAATTTGCGACGGTCACAAAGCAGCAGAGTCACTCAACTAAGGGAGACTAGGCTTAGTTTGTCAAATATGTCACATTACATGGTTTCGGTTTTTTTTTTTTTGGCCATGATCGCTAAATTATACCAAAAATTAATCCTTGAAATCAAAATATTCCTGTAACGTGATTTCAAATCAGCTTTACTCCCAAGAAGTCTGAAGAAGTGGATGATTCCAGAGAAAAGGGTATAATTCTCAAATTGTAGGGGGTGAGATAACCTTTTCTCTTGGAGATGCAGCAGTTGTCACAAGGGTGGGGGGCTTTATTCCCTTGCTTGTTAGCTTATTTGGCCAAGTATAGTTGGAAAATCTGGGTCTGTCCTCTCGGTTCAGTGTAAAAAAAACAAAAAACTGGTAGGAACTAGGAAGTACTACATACAGTATACGAGTGTAAAGAACTACAGCCATTGGGAGGTTGATGTCCGGTCAAAATTTATGCATACAGCTTTTTATTATTTATATAGCACCAACATATTCCACAGCGCTGAACAAGTACAATATAGACAGTGTTACAGTGCATGAAGACAAACAACATTTGACAAACCAACACAGGAGGAAAGGAGTGCCCTATTCCCGTGGGAATTTACAATCTAGAAGGGTCGGAGGGTGAGAAATAGGATAAGAGGACTGCAAGGTGAGAGTGATGGACTGGTTTGAGAAGTGAAGTGCATTAGTGAGTCGGGTGGTAGGTTTCCCTAAATTGTGAATGTCTTAAGGGAGTGTTTGAAGGAAGGGAAATTAGGGGAAAGTTGGACAGTACGAGGGAGAGTGTTCCAGAGAATGGGGGCTGCGTGTGAGAAATCCTGCAGTCTATCATGGGAAGAGGTGATGCGGGGAGAAGCTAGGCACAGGTCACTGTTTGACCTTAGGGAGCGGGTTGGGGTGTATTTGGTGATTAGTGAGGACAGGTAATGGGGAGCTGAGTTAGTGAGGGTTTTGTAGGTCAGGGTAAGTATTTTAAATTTAATTCTACTGCAGTGGATGGGGAGCCAGTGAAGGGACTCGCAGAGAGGAGCGGCAGAGACTGAGCAGCGGGTGAGGTGGATGAGCCTGGTAAAGGCATTTAGGAAGGACTGTAGGGTATAGAGGCAGGAGAGAGGGAGACCAGTAGAAGGTTATTTCAGTAGAGATTACAAGGGTGTTGATGAGCCGTTTGGTGGGGTCATTGGTAAGAAATGGCTGAATTTTGGAAATATTACACAATAGGTTGTGGCAGGAGGAAGACAGAATGTATGTGGGGTATGAAGGACAGAGAGGAATCAAGTGTAACTCTGAGGCAACAAAACTGGTTTGATGGGGAAATCTGTTTCTAAAGCAACAAAGTGACAATCCATCCGTAAAATCTTATTTGCTACCAATTGTATCATGATGCTCTTTCATAATGCTCTTTAACCCTTCACCCTGACCTACAAAGATCTCACTAACTCAGCTCCCCTCTAACGGTCGTCATTTAGTGTCTCATTTGCTGGAAGTACCTCCGCCCGGCAGCCTGTCTTTGTTGGGGTGCCCCAAGGTGCAGTACTGGGCCCTCTACTTTTTTCAGTCTACACTGCCTCTCTAAGAAAACTGATCAGCTCCTTTGGATTCCAGTACCACCTATACACTGATGACACTCAAATCTACCTCTCCTCCTCTGACCTCTCTCCAGGTCTCCTGGATCGAGTCACTGACCGTCTCAAATTGGATGGCTTCCCTCTTCCTTAAACTCAATCTTGCCAAAACTGAAATTTTCGTCATTCCTCCCTCCAAGAACAACCCAATACCACCTATCTCTCTACAAGTAAATGGAACACCCATTAGCCCAACACCCCAAGCTCGCTGCCACTTTTAACTCTGGCATAACATTCTCTCCCCACATCCAGACAGTGACCAATTCCTGTTATTTTCAACTCAAAAACATTGCCGTGTCCACCCTTTCTGACACAACATACCACAAAAGTGCTGGTTCATGCTCTTGTCATTTCACGACTTGACTACTGAAACTCGCTCCTTATTGGCTTCCCCAACTCCCGTATCGCCCCTTTGCAATCTGCAATGAATGCAGGGGCCAGGCTTATCTTTCTCACTAAACGCACCTCGCGTACTTCCCCCACTCTGCCAGTCCCTCCATTGGCTTCCTGTACATTCCAGGATACAGTTTAAAATACTGATGCTCACGTTCAAATCACTCATTAACTCAACCCTCCCCTACATGTCTTCGTTACTCCGCAAGCACGTCCCATCTAGACAACTCCGTTCAGCGGGTGATCTCCACCTGTCATTGGTCTACACAGGCACAGCCAACTCTCGCCTCCAAGACTTCAAGGGCAGCACCAGTCCTGTGGAATGATTTGCCTCGCCCTATCAAACTCTCCCCTGACCTTCAGACCTTCAAGAAATCCCTCAAAACCCATCTCTTCAGATTAGCGTACCGCATCACTGATGCAACTCATCCCTCTGCTCACCTACTCACACATGAAGCTGCTTCTATGGCCCCATCATTCCCAAACCACTGGCATTAATGATCCGGCTATCTAGTGCATTCCTCTTGTCTTCCTCAACCCCAATCCCTCTAGACTGTAAGCTCCTAGGAGCAGGGCCCTCTACACCTCTTGTTTCCATCATATGTCTGTTTATATGTATTTCGTTCCCTTTAGTTATTGTAAAGCACTGCAGAAACTGTTGGCGCTATATAAATGACAATAATAAAAAATTAATCAATCCTGGATGTCCTAATAAACTATTTGGATTAGGACACGTCACCCCTGTTGAACTCCCCATGCTGACCTAATTCTTAATTTGTGCATGAGAGACTACGGTCAGAAGGATATACATCATCCAATTTAACATTGAATTGTGAAAATCTTATTTCACCCATTAGCAATTCTATTGGACTACTGTAGGATCTGGTAGACTTAGAGTTGTGGATAGAAGGCAAGTCCCACAGTCTTTGGCTCTTCTTAATTCTTTTGAGGCACTTTCAGAGTGTAGTGGTAAGACGGAAGTAGGCTCAGACACCAAATTGAGGAACCACCATCCCCTATGCCTAAGGTATGCAAGACTGCAACCAAGGACAAAAAGGAAAAGGTGGGACTTGATAGAAGGCAAATGTTGCTGGGTGATTCTATCATAGGAGGTGTTGAGCTGGAGAGTAGTGATTTGGTGAGATGTCTTCCTGGGGCTACTGCTCGTGGAGACAGAAGACGTACAGTGGCAAGAAAAACTATGTGAACCCTTTGGGATTATGTGGAGTTTTGAATGAATTGGTCATAAAATGTGCTCTGATCTTTATCGAAGTCACAACAATTTGAAAAACACAGTCTGCTTAAAATAATACAACACAAACATTATATGTTTTCATGTTTTTATTGACCAGAACATGTAAACATTCACAGTGCAGGGTGGAAAAAGTATGTGAACCTTTGGACTTAATAACTGGTTGACCCTCCTTTGGCAGCAATAACTTCAACCAAACGTTTCCTGTAGTTGCAGATCAGACCTGCACAACGATCTAGAGTAATTTTGGACCACTCCTCTTCACAAAACTGTTTCAGTGTAGCAATATTCTTGGGATGTGTGGTGTGAATCGCTCTCTTACGGTCATGCCACAGCATTTCAATCGGGTTGAGGTCAGGACTCTGACTGGGCCACTCCAGAAGGCGTATTTTGTTTTGTTGAAGCCATTCTTTTGTTGAATTACTTGTATGCTTTGGGTCATTGTCCTCTTGCATCACCCATCCTCTGCGGAGCTTCAGTTGGCGGACAGATGGTCTTACATTTTCCTGCAAAATGTCTTGATAAACTCTGAAATTCATTTTTCCATCAATGAGAACAATCCGTCCAGGGCCTGAGGCAGCAAAACAGCCCCAAACCATGATGCTCCCTCCGCCATGTTTTACAGTGGGGATGAGGTTTTGATGTTGGTGTGCTGTGCCTTTTTTTCTCCACACATAGTGTTGTGTGTTTTTTCCAAACAACTCGATTTTGGTTTCACCTGTCCACAGAATATTTTGCCAGTAGTGCTGTGGAACATCCAGGTGCTCTTTTGCAAACTTCAAACGTGCTGCAATATTCTTTTTGGACAGCAATGGCTTCCTCCGTGGTGGCCTCCCATGTACTCCATTCTTGTTTAATGTTTTCCTTATTGTAGATGTGTCAACAAAAATGTTAGCATGTGCCAGAGATTTCTGTAAGTCTTTAGCTGACACTCTAGGATTCTTCTTTACCTCATTAAGCATTCTGCGCTGTGCTCTTGCAGTCATCTTTACAGGTCGACCACGCCTAGGGAGAGTAGCAACAGTGCTGAACTTTCTCCATTTGTAGACAGTCTGTGTTACCGTGGACACATGAACATCAAGGCTTTTGGAGATACTTTTGTAACCCTTTCCAGGTTCATGCAAGTCAACCATTCTTGATCGTAGGTCTTCTGAGAGCTCTTTTCTGCGAGGCATGGTTCACATCAGGCAGTGCTTCTTGAAACCAGTAAACCCAAAACTGGTGTGTGTTTTTAAAGGGCAGGACAGCTTTCAGCAACACATCCAATAGTATCACACTGATTGAACTCAAGGTTGGCTCCCTCCTGGCTCCAATTAGCTCTTGGAGAAGTCATTAGGCTAGGGGTTCACATACTTTTTCCACCCTGCACTGTGAATGTTTACATGTTATGATCAATAAACACATGAAAACATATGTTTGTATGGTATTATTTTAAGCAGACTGTGTTTTTCAAATTGTTGTGACTTAGATGAAGATCAGAGCACATTTTATGACCAATTAATGCAAAACTCCACGTAATCCCAAAGGGATCACATACTTTTTCTTGCCACTGTATTCTCAATATTGTCAACCAAGCAAAACAGGAAGGGGAAGTGGACATCTAGTGACAAATGACTTGGCTAGCAAAGAGGTTTCTGAGATTAAGGAAGATTTTTGTGTTCTTGGAGGTGAAATACAGCAGATTGCGTCCACTGTGTCATTCTCTGAAGTTCTGCCTGTGCATAACATGCAGGATAGGTAGATGCGCACTAGGGAATTTAATTTGTGGCTTCGGGAATGGTGTCGGGAGCAAGGGTTTGGTTTTGTGTCCCATTATAGCTCTAATTGGAGCAGAAAGGAACTGTATAAAAAAGATGGTTTGCATCTTACTCATAGGGGAACATATGTTCTCAGTGAGAAGTTCAAAGGTTTCACAAAGGAATATTTAAACTAGGAGGGGGGACAATAGGGTAAAAAACAATCTGCCCGATTGTCCCCCAAAACTAAATCTGAGGGTGCAAGCAACATGTGGGGTAAAAAATGACAAGCTCAGTTTCGTGTCTATAAATGCTCGCAGTTTAGTCAATAAAATCAATGAACTGAAGGCAATGATGGCAGCTGAAAAATTAGATTTAGTGGCGGTTACTGAGACATGGTTCAGTGAGAAAAATAACTGGGACATAACAATACCGGGGTACTCTTTATATAGAAAAGACAGAGAAGGAAGGAAAGGAGGAGGAGGAGTGGCCCTGTATGTGAAAAACCACATAAAAACGAACCAAATAAAAGTGAGCGAGGTGAACATAGAGTCAGTTTGGGTTACACTAACATTTGGCAATCATACAGTAGCTCATGTAGGTGTGATCTATAGACCCCCTGGACAAGTAGAAGAGCTAGATAATCTGCTGTTTGAGGAAATAGCCAAAATGACAATGAAGGGGGAAGTTATTATCATGGGGGACTTTAATCTTCCTGATGTGAACTGGAAAACCAAAATAGCTGGGTGCACCAGGAGTACAAATATTCTAAACTACCTACTGGGATTATCTCTAACACAAGTAGTTGAGGAGCCGACCCGTAAAGAGGCCATATTGGATTTAATACTCACAAATGGAGGTTTGGTAGAAGACGTTGTAGGTGAAAATTTGGGATCTAGTGATCACCAGTCAGTGTGGTTTAATAGAAGAACAGAGATGGAGCCGCACCACACAAAAACAAAAGTTTTAGACTTTAAAAAAACAGATTTTTCTAAAATGAGATTTTGTGTGAATGAGTCATTATCAGACTGGAGGAGTTTAAAGGGAGTCCATGAGAAATGGGATTATTTAAAGGAGGCATTATTGAAGGCCACAGGCAATTGCATTCGGCTTGTTAGCAAAAACAAGAAAGGGAAGAAACCACTGTGGTACTCTGCAGAAGTAGCCAAAATAGTGAAGAACAAAAAGATAGCATTCAATAATTATAAAAAACCTCAGAGTGAAGAAGGTAGGCAAACCTATAAGATTAGGCAGAAAGAGGCAAAGCAATTTAGAAGAGCTTCCAAAGCACACGCAGAAGAGAAAATAGCTCAGTCAGTAAAAAAGGGGGACAAAACATTTTTTAGATACATAAACGAGAAAAGTAAAACAAGGGTTAGATTAAAAACAAAGGAAGGAAGGTATGTAGTAGAGGATAAACGTCTCGCTGACTGCCTCAATGAATATTTTTGTTCAGTCTTTGCAGAAGAAAAGGAAGGAAAGGGACCTCAGTTAGGAGGAAACACTAAAGAGACATTTACATATGAGTTTACAGAGGAGGAGGTTCTACAGCAGCTGTCTAAAGTAAAGACAAATAAGTCAATGGGGCCTGATGGGATCCACCCTAAATTATTAAAAGAGCTCAGTGGTGTAATAGCAAAACCGTTAACGGGAGTCGTCCCAGAACACTGGAAATTAGCAAATGTTGTGCCCATTTACAAGAAGGGTAGTAGGGAGGAATCGGGGAACTATAGGCCAGTTAGTCTTACGTTAGTAGTGGGGAAATTAATGGAAACCATGTTAAAGGAAAGGATTGTTGAACATCTAAAAACATATAGATTACAGGATCAGAAACAACATGGGTTTACCTCAGGGAGATCATGCCAAACTAATCTTATTGATTTTTTTGATTGGGTAACAAAAATAATAGACACAGGTGGTGCAGTAGACATTGCTTATTTAGATTTCAGTAAGGCTTTTGATACTGGTCCGCATAGAACGCTTATCAATAAATTGCAATCTTTGAGCTTGGATTCCAATATTGTTGAATGGATTAGGCAGTGGCTGAGTGACAGGCAACAGAGGGTTGTGGTAAATGGAGTTTATTCGGCGCAAGGTCTTGTTACCAGTGGGGTACCTCAGGGGTCAGTACTTGGACCCATTCTCTTTAATATTTTTATTAGTGATATTGCAGAAGGTATTAATGGAAAAGTATGTCTTTTTGCTGATGACACAAAGATTTGCAACAGGGTTGACGTTCCTGGAGGGATCAGCCAAATGACAAATGATTTAGGTAAACTAAAAAAATGGTCGGAGCTGTGGCAATTGAGTTTTAACGTGGATAAGTGCAAGATAATGCACCTGGGACGTAAAAACCCAAGGGCTGAATATAGAATATTTGATACAGTCCTAACCTCAACATCTGAGGAAAGGGATTTAGGGGTTATTATTTCAGAGGATCTAAAGGTAAGTAGTCAATGTAATAGAGCAGCAGGAAATGCTAGCAGAATGCTTGGTTGTGTAGGGAGAGGTATTAGCAGTAGAAAAAGGGAAGTGCTCATGCCACTGTACAGAGCACTGGTGAGACCTCACATGGAGTACTGTGTGCAGTACTGGAGACCGTATCTCCAGAAGGATATAGACACCTTAGAGAGAGTTCAGAGAAGGGCTACTAAAATGGTGTACGGCTTGAAGGAGAAAAGTTACCAGGAAAGGCTTAATGATCTTAACATGTACAGCTTGGAAAAAAGACGAGACAGAGGAGATATGATAGAAACATTTAAATACGTAAAGGGAATCCACAAGGTAGAGGAAGGGAGTATATTTAAAAGGAAACATGGGGCAAAACAAGAGGACATAGTCTTAGATTAGAGGGGCAAAGGTTTAAAAGTAACATCAGAAAGCATTATTTTACTGAGAGGGTGGTGGATACATGGAACAGTCTTCCAGTTGAAGTGGTAGAGGCCAAAACAGTAATTGAATTTAAGCAGGCATGGGATAGGCATAAGGCTATCCTAAACAAAAGATAAATCCAGGTAAAGTATCCATGTAATTGGGCAGACTAGATGGGCCGAAAGGTTCTTATCTGCCGACATTTTCCATGTTTCACGCTAAAGATCACGACTTCATTCTCATTGGATTTCCTGTGGACTAAAAACTGAAATGCACTCCCTGCTCTGGAAAACCTTAGGTATACAATAACACTTAAATAACATGTAAACATTGTACTCAACATTTTTACAATTACCTTTATATTAATTGCAGTAACAGAGGTATGGATATTACCTATCTCTTATGACAGTGGTTCCCAGGATCGCGGTTGGGAACCAGTGTTTTATGACATCTGCTTCTGTAACATCCACATTGTCCTTCTATGCTTCCATTCTGAACAGTGTTGGATTAGAGTCAATCATTACATGAGCCTAAATTAATGAGGTTAGGCCTTGATTTAATAATCCCCAGGAATCCTCTATCCCGGTGTTTCCCAACCCTGTCCTCGGGTACCCCTAACAGGCCAGATTATAAGGATTACCTAGGGGAAACGCAAACGGATTACCGGATTCATTGAACATGAAATCATATCGCCTGTGCTGTGCTTCAGATATTTAGCAAACCTGACCCGTTAGAGGTACTTGAGGAGCAGAACTGGGAAACCCTGCTCTACCCAATAATGGGATTTGGGTGGAAAGGCTGAAGGCAAGTTTAGGGCTCCAGGATAGAGGCTAGGCCTGTACTTGAACATTGATGTAGCGGACATGGGTAGACCAGGCACAAAGAAAATGTACAGGTAGCATCGAATCATGTGTCTGGCACTAGAGGATTTCTCCACAAATAGTAAGAAATTATTTTCATCAGATGACTACAAAACTCTTATCTACTGATCATGAGGTTTTGGAATATAGAAACACCAGATATTAACCTAGATGAGTGAATTTACTGTTGTGGCAGAATGCAATCTGAATGTATTGGGTAAAGGGCAAATAATATTTAGCAAAGCAATCCATGGTCACCTTATCAGGGACCCCCCCCCCCCCCGCTTTCATTGATGGGAAAGGAGAGAAAGGTCCCATCTTTGGAATACTTAGGATGATATTTTACCTCCTATTTTAACCAAGCTGGGCCTTTATCAAAGTGAGCCTCAAGTAATACCGTTTCCACATTTGTCCAGACGTAGAAGCCTAGTAAGATACAGCTGCACTTTATATGAAAGCATACAGATATAAAGAAGACTAAAAGGTATACTGTTTAGTGTCAGATGAAGCATCTCCTTCAACGCGTCATGCAATGGAAATTATAGGATATATGCACATATCTATCCAAAAGACATACCTTCTAGAGAATTTTCCTTCATTAAGCCATAGAAAGACTTAGGCGTAAACATAGAAATGCTTTTACAGTGATCCAATAATGTGCGACTTTGCTCACAGACCAGACACTTAAATCGTCTCATTCCTCTCTGACAGCGAGTGTCAAGTTTCTAGGGAACAGATTATGAATTTGCGCGTAACTTATCTAAATGGTTATAGATCAATATTTACTAGCTATAAATTAATCTTTAAACTGTGGAAAGTTCACAGCTTCAATGTAATGATCTTCATTTTATGGTCACTTGTGAGGTTTTGTCTCTATAGTGTGACGGTCTAATGAGGTTTCTATATTCCATGTTAGGCTCGTGTCAGACGAGCGCATTCTGTGTGGTCTGTGCACAACGGACGTACTTTCTGACTGACGACAAAGTAGTGGCCACATGGTCCGTTTTTGTGACTGACTTTTTTGACTGATGTCGATGGGAAATAAAATTAATATGAAAAACCATTTTGTCAGTCAAAAATGCTGGACGTCAAAAATGCAGTCTGTCTGACTACGGTCCATCACTCACACACAAAGCTATGCGGACGTTGCGGACGCGGCGCACTCCGCATGTCCCGTTCTAGCGGATTTACGTTCTTGCCTAACTTGCGTCCGTTTGCGCGTCCGCACTTCTGTGCGGACGTACTTCGTGTGTGGTCTCTATTGATCATAATTGTATGCTACCACGGACGTTAAAATGTGCGGCAACACGGACGTGATCACTGCGCTCGTCTGACCCGAGCCTTAAAATAGGCATTTTTCAAATTATTGTCATACCTTTAGTTATTTTGGTTGAAGAGAGGAGCGCACCGACCACTCCTATCCGATTTTACTGACCGTCTAAGTCGCTGCACTAACTCCCGTTTCCTGATGTAGGAGATATACAGTGTTGCGCAGGAGACCATAAGTTAGTGCAAAGACTGGTAAGTAAAGGATAGGCGTTTAGGCAAACCAGTGGCTAAAGCACAAGACTTCTTTTCGGTATGAATAACAGTGATAAACGGAGAAGAGAATGAACTTTTGATCACTGTTCTATAATAAGAAAATTGGTTCAGAAAAGGATATACGGTACATTTTCTAAACACACAAACACCCAAGTAAACAAAGACCTACTGCTGTTTCAATACTCGTAGTGGAAAATATACACTTTTTGCTTACTTTCCATGTGATGTCCCATCAAGAGAAGAATATCACATTGATCATAAAGATGATAGCTAGTTGCCCGTCTCCACCCCCCATCATTAAATAGAAATATAAGTAGCAGGAAAAGGAGTCTGCAGTATCCAGGATGCTGAATAAATAGGATTCATTGCAGGTAACAGGAGGCCAAGAGTGCCAAGAATTTTACCTTTGGATTCTAAATGTATGGATTATTTTATGCAACTCTATAGGGAAAACGCAGTCTGGTTAATAAATTTTGACATTTTCTTACTGGTTCTACACTGGAGAGATCATTTAATTGTGATTCACGTTACCAATGTTTGTTACGGGTACCAGTAAACTAGACTGAAAGCAGAATCCTGCGTTTCTATACTGTTGCAATGTGCTGTTTGTGGATCAACGGATCATATCATTGTATAAGAAAATCAAAAGGCTAACCAGAGATTTTGGGGAAAATTGCTAAATAAAATGCAACACATAATAAATGAAAACATGCAATGAAAAAAAAAAAAATTCTGCTTATCTGAATAGGTGAAAAGAATGCCAGTTTGTAAAACACAAATATAAATTTACGAAGATATAAAGCAGATTACTTGAAGGAGAATTACCTATTAAATTTGTTTTGAAGTGCAGATGTGGAAATTTTCACAGAGTACTTTATTATTTTTACATTTCATCATTTATAAATTGACTCGGGGTTGCCAATAGCAACTATTTTTTATGTTGTAAATGTAAAAGTAGGCTTTTGCTAAAATCCACATCATGTAGTTGCCAGGGTGCCGTCACATTCATGGTGCCGGGGTGCAGGTAGAGCCCGTGTGTTGGGGACACAAAGCCAGCAGACAGGTTGCTGTACAAGTAACAGGACCTGTTTATTTACAAGGAGCAGGTTAAAAATAAGACAGATCAGGGAGGGCAGTGAAAACAAAATTAAAAACAAGGTGGGGCAGGATAAACATCCACTACAGAGGTCTAGCCACGAATGAAGATGTCAAGGCATCTCAGGCTAGGGGCGGCTCCCTTATATAGGAAATCCGCAAGTTAGAGAGTTCCTGAGGTCTCTTTCAGGCCAGATGGGAAATCAGGAATGGATATGCAGTATGACCTGTCACAAGTCATTCCACATCAGAACTAGTTTTGCGAGGGGTCCTTTTTCAGACCCTGCGAGTCCCTGGATCAGGTGCATGACAGGTGCAGAGATGTAGAAAAGATGGTGGATAAAGGACTTACCTGATCGTGCTAATTTCTTTAAGCAGGTGAGGGCTCCATTCAGCCTGGAACACTCCTCGGAGCTGGCTCCACTCCTCTTCATAGTTTCTTTTACTTTAGCTTCATTCATCTCCAATAAGGCATCTAGTGTTACATCATCTGCTATTTTCTAGAAGAAGGAAAATATTCGATTTTACATAGGACAATGTTAAGAGTTAAATAGCACTCATGAAGGTTAAAAGGGCAGTAAGAGCACCATGACCAATCAATGTAATTAGAAATAAACAGATCACTAGGAGTGGGTAGAAAGTCCGACTACCTTGTCTATCATGCTTGTTTGTGTCGCCCGCCCGGGCTATTTCTGTAGGGCAGGATTACTAGACAACAGCTGCACAACCCCACCCTCTGAATTCCCTGCGTCGTGACCCTGTGTGACTACCCTCATAATGTTTTAGCTGGCAGGAATGCTCTACTCTGATAGAAATTATTAGAGACCAAGCTGAACTGACTTTACAGAATCTTAAATATGGTTTAGCTACATTACAATGCTAAAAAAATGAACCAAGAACAAAATATTTCATCACACACATTTAGGAAAGGAAATGCCCATTTTCGGTACACTTTGGTATTTGGTGGCAAGCAATTATCTAACCCTAGATATTTTTCTAGCTTTGCTATGGTTGACCAAAAAAATTACACATTCCTATCTCAATTCTCCAAAATTGAATACTTAAAAGGGACATGAATGCTTTGCTAGTGTGCGCTTAAAAATGTGCAATGCCCGTTGAAGGAGTCAGTAGTGTCATTCAGTAGGCATAAAAATACAGTAAATATGATATTTTTTCATATTTACCTGCTTTTCTTTCTTGGAGTTTTCCACACCCACCTCAGGAAGCAGTTTGAGCTAACCAATCAGTGCCTAATACTTAGGGAGAGCTAAAAAACACACTGAGCATGTGCGTCTGAGTTGCTCCTCCTCCTGCACTGTGAGCTGAGGGGAGGGCGGAGCTGACCTTTCAACCCCAGCTACTGCAGAGACAGGGAAGGAAAGAAATCCATACACACAGGGAGAAAAAGACAGCAGAGAGAGGGACAGCAAAGAAAAGCACAGAGACACAGCAAGAAACAGTAAAGAAAGAAAGACCGCATGATAAAGCAGAGAAAGCACAAAAAAAGTTGTAGTGAGAGAGAGCGCGCACAAGAAAGAGTGAGTGACTGTGTGAGGGAGTTTGAGTGAGACAGTGAACCATGAAAGAGCACAAGTAAGTGTGTCAGTGGGTGACAGTCTGTGTGTGAGCGAGTCAGCGGGTGAGTGTGTGAGCGAGTCAGCGGGTGAGTGTGTGAGCGAGTCAGCGGGTGAGTGTGTGATCGAGTCAGCGTGTAAGCGGGTGAGTGTGTGAGCGAGTCAGCGGGTGAGTGTGTGAGCGAGTCAGTGAGCGAGTCAGCGGGTGAGTGTGTGAGCGAGTCAGTGAGCGAGTCAGCGGGTGAGTGTGTGAGCGAGTCAGTGAGCGAGTCCGCGGGTGAGTGTGTGAGCGAGTCCGCGGGTGAGTGTGTGAGCGAGTCCGCGGGTGAGTGTGTGAGCGAGTCCGCGGGTGAGTGTGTGAGCGAGTCCGCGGGTGAGTGTGTGAGCGAGTCCGCGGGTGAGTGTGTGAGCGAGTCCGCGGGTGAGTGTGTGAGCGAGTCCGCGGGTGATGAGTGTGTTTTGCTTTCACAGTTGCAGAGATGCTAATATTCAGTTCCTCGGTTTCCCCAGTCTGAGCTCCTGAGCTGCACAGCTTATGTTAGTTCATACAGTCACAGGTATTTAAAATGCGCTAGCAAGTTCCGTAGCGCTGTACAATGGGAGAGGCAGAATAACAAATATCCATACAAGTTAAGCACACAGAAGAGTAGAAGAGAGGACCCTTCCCAAGAGCTTACAATCTAAGAGGAGAGGGGTGACACACTAGGTGAGGGTAATAGCTGAGTATGGGAAGTAGTGGGTGAATGGGGGCTGTGGGTAAGATGGAGCAAGAAATGTAGTTCATGTGAAGCTTTGATGGGTGCAATAGTGGGTGGAGTAGTGGGCGGGAGGAGGCAGAGATTATTCAGGAAGTTTGAGCTGAAGAAACTCTCCTAGCTGAGGGGCATCGCCGGAGAAGATAAAATGACAGTTTAAAGCAAGATTTTTTTTTACACATTTTTAAAACTTTTGATTTATTCTAGTTTGGCTATAGGTATAAAAGTATTTAAATGTCAATTAAAAAAAACTTTTTCTAGACATGCATATCCCTTTAAGGGTTTATATAGAGAGCCCCGAATTGACTCTGAAATTGCACCGAACTTTGAATTTCCCTGTACGATGCAATTTTGTGGCTATTCAGAAAGAAGGCAGTTCGCCAAATATTGACAAATTGCCAGCGAAATATGGTGATCTTCGGTGGCAGTGGAATCCCCCATAGAGAAGTAATGTTTAATCCAGTCAGAGAACACCGAACAGCAGAGAAATGTCAGTTAAATGCATTGATTTCCGGTGGTTTCATTCAACAGATTTAAATCAGGCGAATCCCATTGGTTTCAATGTAAAATAATTCCATGTTTTTCTTAAAAATTTATTCAACCGCTTATTCTTTTCATTTGCAGCAAAAAGTCTATTTTATTTTTCAGATTTTCGATTTCTTTAAAATGGTGTTTTTTTCCGGAGTCAGACCTTTTATATTATTATTCATAGGACCTCATATTATTCCCAGCCATTTTCATGCAGTATTTTTTTTTTTTTAGTAAGAAAAACACCTTTTAAAAGTTCCATTGTTTTTTCAGATTTTTTTTTTTTTTTTACCCCGCTGGCGGTTTGTCATCTTTTTCTGGCGGTCTGCTCGGCAGGTCTTCTGCTTTTTGTGGATTGATTCAGCAGATCGTCAGATGCATTTGGCGGTTTTTGGATTCGTTCAGTGGGTCAATTAGCCGCACTTTGGGGACCCTGCAGTGAATGTTGAATTCACCACAGGGTTGGCGAATTTAACTCACCAAAATGTCAGTGGCATTTCGGTGCTCTCTTAACAACCCTGTTAAGGGGCATCGTTGGGGTTTTCATCAGCTTTATTTTTTTTAGGTTTATCCCCCCCCCCATTTTCCCTGCATACATCAAATGTGATGGCAATACCATCATGACAGAACCATACCTCCTCCATTTACCAGGATGCTCGTCCCCATATGCTCACACATTTCCAGAATAGTAGAGCAATGGTAAGCCTACAAATATGCTAGAATTATTTAGTGATATGAATGTTGCCCACTTGGCAAACTTTGTACAAGCCGAGTTGGAAACTGCATGTCTTGGTTTTGTGTAATTCCATTTGTTTTATCGGTGAAACCAGAACCTAGCGTGGAATCGTATGGCACATGACGGAGGCGGTATTGATAGCAGTTATGATAATTTTTGTCAAACACAGAAAAATGGTCAGCGCCCAAATTAGTACCACTACCAGTATCCCAATGCCAAACCAGATCTATAGAGGTTTCCCCCAAACCAATGAGACAACAAGCGTAGATATACGTATCTGGTAGCGCGATGATAATCGCTTCTCGGGATTCAGGTGGTTCTCATAATTTGCATCATCCACATGGATTTTATATAAAAGAAGCAAAAAATACATATGATAGTGCAGGGTGTATTAATCAGATATTGGTGCAATACTATTAAACTGTTCCACTCACAAATATAGAGCCCTATCACTGGCTCTGAGTGGTTGGATGCATCTGGGTCCTTTTTCTTCTTATTATTCTGAAGGTAACCCACACCTTTCACAATCGATAGCTCCTCGCAGGGTCCCCAAAGTGCGCAGAAGGCGAAGTTGTCGAACGCTGCCGCAGACCACTGTACTGACCACCGCCGAAAAGGCCGAACTGACCATGAGAAGTAGGCCGCTCACTCCCAGGACCCTCAGGCTGGATCTCCTCTCTGGATTCACCAGGCGGATCTGAGCCAGTCACATGATGTGATGTCATCAGAGCGCGCCCATCCCATGTGTTGCTGCAGGAAATGAAATGGTGTGTGTGAGAAGCTGAGCATCAAACCTGAAAAAAAGCTCCACCCCCTTTGTCCTTTGTGTTCTGAGCCCTGTGAGGCCGCAGATCCGCCTGGTGAATCCAGAGAGGAGATCCAGCCTGAGGGTCCTGGGAGTGAGCGGCTTTCTTCTCGTGGTCAGTTCGGCCTTTTCGGCGGTGGTCAGTACAGTGGTCTGCGGCAGCGTTCGACAACTTCGCCTTCTGCGCACTTTGGGGACCCTGCGAGGAGCTATCGATTGTGAAAGGTGTGGGTTACCTTCAGAATAATAAGAAAACGGACCCAGATGCATCCAACCACTCAGAGCCAGTGATAGGGCTCTATATTTGTGAGTGGAACAGTTTAATAGTATTGCACCAATATCTGATTAATACACCCTGCACTATCATATGTATTTTTTTGCTTCTTTTATATAAAATCCATGTGGATGATGCAAATTATGAGAACCACCTGAATCCCGAGAAGCGATTATCATCGCGCTACCAGATACGTATATCTACGCATGATCATTTTTGTGCTGTAATTAATGGATGACAGAATGAGACCAAGGATAAAGTATAGAATACACCTTTAGGCAAGGCATCATTGATACCAGATGCAAGATGAGGGGCACACGATCATTAATAGCCTTTAGGTTACAAGAATAAAGACACTTATTTTACAAAATCAAGATTTGTCTTTGTACTAGGGGAACATTTCATCATATCCAAAGCAGCAGATTGCCATGGCAACTCAAATATGCAAACTGGCATCGGAAATTTGTATAGCCAGCTCTAACAAGCGAACAGACGAAGCAGAATTATTTAACTGTGTGTATAAAGAGATGCAAACCTTTTTATTCTATATTTGTAAATATACACTTACACAAAATTAGCTTTTACAATTTTAAAATACCATCATTTTACATTGTAAGTTGTTTTCCGTGCGTATGAGATATACAACTACACGCAAAGTGACCCAAGTCTTATTTTCAGAATGTATCGCATACAGCATATTAATGTCCACAATGTGGAAAGGTATTTGCATCTATTTATGCCACCTTTATTATTTGTATTATAGATTTCTTCAATGCATAACTTGATTGCCACCCTACACTCATTGTGAACCAGACGACAGGCATACTTGCTACATAACATATGCACAGCTGTATCTGTGTACTGAATCCATGCCGATAAACATGTTAAGTAACTACCAAAAAGGCATGTATTTGCTTGTTTGAGAACAGTCTGTATCACCTGCCTATCAAATACTTTTCATGTGTTTTGATGAGGATTTCTTTTCAGCACAAAAGCAACTTAAACCTTTAACCTCTTATGAGAAGGAATCTTGGTTTATAAAAAAATTTAAAAAAAAAAAACGGGGGACAACAGGACTTCTAACCTCCATTTCTTCAACCTGTGACACAAGGCAATTGGTTTTCTACCAATCTGTTTAGAAGCAAATGAATCCGCAATCAATTTGCTCTTCAATTCTTTGAATACCATCTGGTTTGTGTCGGGGAAGAAAAAAATAATAATTCTCCAGTAGATCATGGGGCAGGCACCAAGTCGGGCAGCCTCCCCCTTAATGATCGCTAAACTGGCAGATGCTGGGGGAAATCGCTACAGCACCGTCCCCAGATCCTGCTTGTCGGCAGAGTGATCGCGGAGTGAGACCGAGGACTTTCTTCCCCCAGTCTCACACTGCTCCCGGATCAGGTCGCCGTTTTTGCCGCAGGAAGAGAAGCGAGTAACGGATTTTTTTTTGGTGGGGGAGGGGGGGGTTTGACCTGCAGGTAACGGATTCTGTAGCAGTGTAATCAGTTCCCTACACCTCCGAGCTGGTGGTAACTATTTTGTTAACGTTAGTTACTCTGTGCTTTCACTTTGCGCTCCCCATGTTTGGTATAGGGAGCGCAAAGTACAGTAAACTCCCCTACGAATTGCAAATTAACATGCGATAATGGTTTTTTTTTTTTTTTTTTAACCGGTTGGCGATTTGGGTGCAGCGCTAGGACCTCCTTTAAGCAAACGCCAACGCTAATGTTAGCTTGAAGGAGGTGATAGAGGGACGCTAGTCTACAGGCCGTTATGGCTGTGTGAAGTGGAGGAGTCTCCTCTGCCCTCACAGCTGTCACTCGGCAGACGGGATTTTAATATACTGCCTGCAGGGGAATGGACAACATGGGAACGATACCATAAGCATGCTTTGTGTGCAGACATCATCCTCACTCTGAACACAGTACCAAACCATCATTCTAGGGAAGTTCCACGTGATACTTAATTTACGTAGTGTACACTACGTAAGAAGCTGCAAGAGACTTAAGCATTTTGGAAGCCCTGAGAAAAGAGTCGCCGCATCTGAGCACCGAAGGTGAAAAGATATTTTCACTCAACATACAGGGTTATTAATTCAGAGAGCGGTGAAAAGCAGGAGAATGACTGGAGAATGGAAAATTCTAGGTCAAAATAGCCAAACCAGAAAAATTCTCCCATTTATCTCGCTTTCCAAATTGGCTATTTTGACCTAGTATTTTCTATTCTCCAGTCATTCTCCTGCTTTTCACCGCTCTCTGAATAACCCAGATAGAAATAAAAAAAATTGACAGATGCTGCCAAAGTGGTTAATGGATAAATGTTTAATAGAAGGTGTAATAGCAATTATACTTAAAGATTGTTTCACGAGACAGTTAAAATAAGAAAACCTAAATTTGCCCATATGTAATTCTTCTTTTACAGAAATATTGCACAAATATGGAAAACCATAGGAAAATAAAAAAAAATGACTGAGCTTCCATGACAGAAATGTTTTATCTGTATAGAGCCAGCCATGCTAAACAAAGGACATTCAACCAGAGAAAATAAAAGCATGCACTGGTGGCAGCAATAAAATTCAAATGTAAGGGTTAAACGAGCAATCTACAAGCTATCTTTCCTATAGAGTAGCTGTAGGTCGCTCTAATTAGAATAAGTGGTGTTGTGCAAGTCTCCTGCCCGACCGCTCCATCACCCACAACTCTTGGCAGAGCTAAGGCTCTAAATGCATAATTCTTCTATTCATTTAGTCCCTTTTCGTTCAGGCAATTAGCAAAGCAAGGTTGATGTGAAAGTATAAATAACAAAAAGGTGATTAGATTTACAAAAATCTTAATGACCCTGAAATGTGGAAGCTTGGCCCAAGTCTCTGGACCTGCTGCCGGTCCCCATGACACGCGACAGTATTGGTTAATCCAGGAAGAAAACAAGAGGCTTTACGTAAACCTCCAGCATTGAACCGTATAAAACAAAACAGCCCCACAATGAGACTTTCATTTCGCTACAACCTGTACGGAGGATGTAATGATCATCCCATTTAATTGGTCATAGCCTCCTCTCTCTGTTAAGAATCTTTTATCCTACCTCTGGGAGCCGTTCTATTTTGATTTAATAGACTTCAATGTGAATGAAAGCACTCTTTTTCAGGCATGCTGGACAAAGATCATTTCTGAGACAGAAATGTTGCATTTAGGATAAATCATTTTGTTTTGTGAAGATGCCGAAATGTCATGATGCGTGTGACCTTAAAACTCCGTCAAAGAGTGTCACCATTTGGAATTGTGAGTCTTGTACGCCACATTCACGGAGTTGAAAGAGAAAAAAAGAAAGGAAAGAAAATGTTTAACAAAAACAGAAATAGAAAAAATTAGTAACTGTTGAAACTGCAAGGGGAACCCTTACTACACCCGATTGCCACAGACCTGGGTCAAAAAGGCGCCAGTGGCTCAACATGGCAGGACTCAAAGGTCGGATCTGTGTATGATTGATAAGCAATCCCCGAAATATCCAGTGATTGGTCCCGATCCCTGATTGAGACATCCTGAAACCTTTCACTCCCAAAATAGAGTCAACTTGATTTTGCATTGTACTGCATTGAAAAGCAGTATTAAGCATATCAAGACCCCATTGTAAACCTTTCTAAAGCAAGATTAGTGTGTCTCTGTGGAGAAATAAAACAGTGTTTTATTGCTCTCCTTTTCACCCTGATTTACTGTAAACAAGCTACTAGGAGCAGCTCTCACACTCATTGTAACAAAAACAGTTCAAAAACTGCTAGCCAACTGCTGATACATTACAGAGCCAGGGAGAGGTCATAATACAGGGAGAGCTCTGGGGCCAAACACGGCTTTAAAGGGAAACAATTCTATTATAATCAAAGTCCCTGTACAGTACAGATACAGAGAGTTACTGTAATTTTCATATAGAGGCATTAGGCCCCATATAGAGGCATTAGGCCCCATATAGAGGCATTAGGCCCCATATAGGCTATGCTGAGCACACAGCATATACTCGGAATTTGCAATCTCTTTTCAGTAGAGTTCCATGCTCTGTACTGCTTTGAACCTCTGCTTCAATTTGTTTGCAGAAGTAATTTTCTTGTTACAAATTGTATGTTACAAATATTATTACTAGGTTTTCATATGACAAACTATATCCCACAAACAAGCATGTTTTCAGTATATAAAAAATTACGATCTTTCATATAATAATAATGAAAAAAAATAGATCATACAATAAAGAGAGGAATACAAAACCAAGTAGCAGATGGTTTGGCAAACAATCATTTCTGGAGCTGCTGCCTTCATCTGGCCCAGTATTCAACAAGTTGCGAATATTTTTTAAAATATGTCCTAATTGTAAAGGGAAGAGGTGGCAAATAATCAAATAGAATGTTATTTATCCAACCAATAAACTCGTTAATTGAAGTAAAAAGTGTAACCAGGTAAAACTGTATATAGCCATTTGGTTCATTCTAAGAGTTATTTTTAAAGCCCGGGTTTAAAAGGGTGATAAAGAGATCCACAGTTATTTGCCACAACGGAGACACACAATTTAAGATCTGATATATGGGTTATAGTGAAATTGCATAAGTCATATCACACAAGTTAGCTGGAACAGTCACTGTATGTGAACATGTAGAGGCAAAAACAAAATCGCAAGCCTCACGGGATCCAGTTTTAGGATTTGCGATGGTTCTAAACCAGAACAAAAACTTAAAAGACTCATACGACTATTTGATGCATAGCTTCTTTAGTCTTTCATGCCTTCATGTTGTACTAAATTGGGTTTTTTCTAATTGCCTGTCAACATCTCTTCATCCAGCTGCATCAACAAGGCAATTTTGTTTAATAATTAAAGAAAAAGTTGTAATCATAATGGCAAAGAACCCCCCCCCCCCACACACACACACACACAAGTAGATATGGAACCATAAAATAAACTCCTAAATTAACTTCGGTTTATGCATGAGAAAGAAAAAAAAAAAAAGATTTGTGATGAATATTCCCACAACCGGCAAGCTGTTGACACCTTTTTAGATGTTTGCCTTGGGTACTTGGAAAAGGTCAAGACATGGGTTAGAGATAGTGGGCAAAAGGGAAACGTGCTTTCTTTTTTGGGGATGGTAGGGGGGATAAGGAATTTGTGTACATACACACATTCCTTATGTGTAGTATGTACCTGTAATATGTATACATTTTTATATTGTAATTTCGAAAATGTTGGATGTATAAAAAAGGATTATGGTAAGTAATCATGATAAAAAATTCGACAACGTGATCTAAAAGTTCCATAGCAGTGAGCAGAGATATGGAATTGCCGCCTTTACACAAACACACACACACCTACCTATTTGTTCATTACAACCAAAAGTGTGTGTGGCCTGCTGATCCTGGTTATATAGGGCCTCAATGGTACTCAAGTGAAAAACACATGATTGATTAGTACACATCCCAAATCTGTCAACTGGAGAAAAAAAATAGGTCTCATTTGGAGGAATACTAAAAAAACCTATAACAAATATGTTTTTATTAAAAGAAAAGTAAAAATTTAACTTTTTATCCTTCTTCATTAAGTAGATCGATGCTTGACCATGGGTGACGAGAGGATGGACACAACAAAGTGTGCGTTTGTGGGAAGACAAATTCCTCTACTAAACAAGCAACATTTCCGAACAGGGGATCGAGGTGTATTTTACAAATAAGATTTTAGAATTCCCGATCTGTGTAGGAAAAAGCTTTGTTTGGATTAAGTCCTCAATAAACCCACACGTGTAGAACATCAAGAGCAACCAACGGCGCAGGAACAATGTAGCTCTTAGTGGAAATAAAGGCCTGGCTGCCTGGTGAATAGATGTATTGAAAAGAGAAAAAAAACATAAAAAGATTCAGGATCCTGATCACTATTCAAAAGATGTGGAACACCATGAGTAGGAGCTGTACAACGATCAGGCACTCAGCATGTTTTACAAAAGTATCGAGAGCCACTTGAGCCACCTGAAATGTAAGAGAAGCATCCAGCACTTGTAACAACACATGAGCCTTCCAGCACCTGTGGATCACAAGATCAATTTCTTCTAGCTTGCTGGAAATTTAACTTCCACCTGCCCCAATACCAACATTTAAAGCTCCCGAGCTTAGAAATACTTTGGAATAGACCAACGGTCTTCTAACTCTTAATCTTTAACTTTTTCGGTTTTACTCCAAATATGTTCAAATTCAGAGAGGAGCACATTCCAGATAACCATCCTTATGAAAACCAGGCACGGCAATGTGTGGATTTCACCTGACTTGGCCGAAATGGTAAATGGGAAAGACACGTCAAGTCCATGCTTGCCAAATTATTATTTTTTTAAGGTGCAAGTATCTGTCTGTATCGTTAAAGTGGATGAAGACCTTTGCCCATCATCACGAGAGCCATGGGGAAAGTGCTGTTTGGTAAAGCACTTTACAAATAGTAGTGAGACACTCCTCGCACAGTCTCCCATTTTAACCCTTCAGTAAGCAGAAAAATCCCCTTCTAACGTCAGGCCTCTTCTGTACCAGTCTGGATGTGATATGCTGCAACTTCCACTCAAGATGTAGATGTAATATGACCAGGGTATGGCTGGACTCTAGTGCAAGCACCTAATTAATTGCATGACTCTCAATGTGAGCACTGATAGCCATTGGCTAAAAGGAAAGAATGAAATAACGTACCCTCCCGACCTTTTTTTCCAGGAAGCCTGATCAGTGTTCAGTTATGCAAGCTTTCTGGGTGGAGCTACCCAGAGGGCTGAATCAGCCCTGTGAAATGAGGAGGACATTCAGATCACTTACTACTCAATTTGCATTCAATGGTGACAGTGCCTTTAGTAACCAAACGGATATGGGTTATAAATGGGCCCTAGTATCTGATACCCTTGTATTTGGCCTTGTATTACTCATCACTTGCTCCCATATGACTAGCCTCTTTTATGACCACCTACGTGTGTGTGTGTCACTTTCATAACATACAGAATACCAAGAACGGTCTTGGGAAATCGCCTTTTTAGAGCGAAATTAATGGTCATTAAAGTTAGGGTATGAGTTTTGAAAATTTTTATTTATTTATTTTATTTTTAGGTCGAGATTTTAGAGACAAATATATTGACAGATTTAGAGAATTTTTTAAATTCTAATTATATCTTTAGTAATTATATTACCCACTGCTATATGAATAAATTGTGAATGTTTACAGAAGTACTCCATATTCAGGTGGATATGGAATATTAAATCGGCAAGAGCCGGCGTTATTACTTGCATGTATGAGGAATGTTAAAATGCCTGTTGTAACACATTGAGTCTCTCATATCCAACCTTCTATATAGGATGCACTCTGGCAACCGCCCAATCCTCACTAATTGTACAAATAAACAGGTATAACCTGTGTGTAGTTTTTAGAAAGCAATAGCTTTGAGTGCCCTGAAGGAACTTCAAACACCTGTGCTGGCTGGAAGCAGATCCTGGAGCCAAGAGACAATGCTAGAGATTTCCCATGGAATATTAAAACCAACCTGACCTTTACAGGGCTCTCTATCCTCAACAGGAGAAACATCACAAATTTTCAGGTCAAACCAGAGACGCACTGGATCCCGTAAACTCATTTGGTAAGGTTTTATATTGGCTTCAAATGTATACATGTAGTTTAAGATTCGTTGGTGCAGTGGTCAGAGTTCAGCGCTGTGCCATTAAAGAGAACGACAGGTGAGGGAAGAGGAGTCAGCCTATCAACCTACAGAAGGATCTCCTACTCTGCTCGCACGGGATTAGCAAGGAGCAGGCAATGAGGCCTGCATGTCTGCATTACTAAGGAGGTGTTTCCTTGTTTGGATCCAAGCTGGGGCAAAACCACCACAGACAGTGACATGGTACAGAGGTAGCTGGATGTGAATGGAAGGATTATGGACCAATCTAGATGGAGGTTGCAATACTGGATGTGAAGTGATCTCTTATTGGTGTATGTTACTGCATATGACCAGAGGTACCCACGGAGACCTTAAGATCTACTGTATCAATGATTTATATGACCACTGGTCTAGCCATACCGTTAAGTGATAGTGCATTAAAATAAACCCATCCATAATGGGATGACTTTAAAAGGGACACTCTATGCATCCCAGCAACTCTTGCATATTTAATTGATCAGTTTGTGATCACTTAAATAAGCAGCCCCATTGTTCTGTGATAACTGTGAAAAAGGGCTTCCTCAACCCACACAGTGGTCATTCAGCAACCGGCGGTTGGAACCCCTGCCTGCCGAGCACCAGTTTGGGCACAATTTCCAAGCACAGGTGGAGACTACAGCTATGGGTTGGATCAGTACCGCACGCGAGGAATGTGCAGCCCAGATTCACGATCCGGAGAAAGCACGTTTGAGACTAGACGGCCGCTTGCAAGGATTGGTGCTAGGCGCAGCACTAATCCCTTAAATTGCATGCGCTGTTTGCCACCAATTCGCTCCAGGGACTTCCACATTCTGTAAGCCTTGGATCAATAGCCAGATGAGGAGCGGAGAACTGCTGCATAAAAGGAGAGGTTTTAAAAGTAAAAGATATTGAAAAAAGTATTATGCAGATGCCGTCAAACATATGCACAATTATTAACAGCAGGAAAAAAAAAAAAAAGAGAAGAGAAAGGTAAATTTTCATTTGCATGTTCCTCTGAATAAATAAAAATATGCTCTAAATGCAAACATCTATGTAGCTTCGACAATTTTTCTTTTAAAAAATGACGTTCCTAACCTAGAGATTCAGGCTGTTTATGTAAAGCGTATACACATAATCCTAGCGAACGCCTTGGAATAATCTTGGTCTCAAACACATTTCAAGTTACTAGCACAAAGTTCTGAAAGTTTCGTTTTCCCTGCAGAATCTGATTATTGTGTTCAGGAAAGTGGAATGCGTTTCGACCAACTACCCTCCTGGTCCTACCACCCAAATAAAACCCCATAGCACATTTATGAACACGGACAGGCCAGTACGTTCTAGGAAGACGTGGTTTCTTAAAACACCATAGAAAAAGGATTTTAGAAAATTCCCAGATATGGAAAGAAAATTTGCATTTCCAGCACAAGTTACATGAGCGTGGTTAAACATTGCTACATCATGTGACAGAATTCTTCCCTTTCACAGCGCCTTTTACCCAAGCTTCCCATGTAGAAATGCTGAGGATATAGCAGGTTTTCAGCATCTAATATTTAAATAATTAGAGTTAAGACATTTAAAAATATATATTTCACAGACCACAGAAATACAAAGAATTTAAATAGCTTTTACCTAGTGATTTAGTTATTTTACAATGATCCTATTCATGCATCCAGCTAGAGCAGGGAATTCGGAAAGTCACTGGGGGTTATCCACTAAATTCTGTTTAATGTTTTTTTCTCAACCAAAATAAACTTCCAGCCATCCAGATGGGGTAGCTAAAAAATGGCAAAGGAAACTTCATTAAAAGAAATGTTGCCTGCCACTCTGATTTTCCCTACTGGGATAACCAAAGTTTATCGTGGTTGCAACAATGCTAAACACATACCAGATAACACTTATAGACTGGTGCAAGCGTAGAAAATTCTGTTTTTCCCGTAACGTTAAGGCTGGTGTCAGACGAGCGTAGTGTTCACGTCCGTGATTGCGCCTAAAAGTACGTCCGTGATAGCATGAAAGTAAGTCCATTGGAGCCTGACACATGAAGTACGTCCGCACTGAACTGCGGACGCACAACGGCCGCGGCAAACGGCCGCAGGTTAGGCAAGAACGTAATACTGCTAGAACGGACGTGCGGAGTGCGCCACGTCCACAACGTCTGCATAGCTTTGTGTGTGAGTGATGGAGCGAGGTCAGACGGACTGCATTTATACGTCCAGCATTTTTGACGGACAGAATGTTTTTTCATTGTAATTTATTTTCCCCTCCTACATCCGTCAAAAAATAACTTCAGTGAAAAAACGGACTGTGTGACCACTACTGCGTCATCCGTACTGACGATGTCCGTACTGCACGGACATACAGTCCGTAGAAATCACGCTCGTCTGACCCCAGCCTAATGATAGAGACCAGCGGACGTTTCAATCCATGGTAGCCATGGAGTGCGCCAGCATCCAAATGACCGACAAGAGTGAAGCACCACTGCAGCAGCGCTACATGCCACAATCCAGTAAACGGGCATGAAGTAGATAACAATTCCTAGATATGTCACGCTGCCTCTTATAAAGTTGGCTTTCCAAATAAATGTAATTGCCACAGCGACTTGAATATAGGGCCAACAGACAAGAAATAGCTGGAGGATCTATCCTTGTCAAAGTGACATTTCAAGCTGATCGGACATCTTCATGATCGTCTTATGGAGTTTCTTAAATTTTCTCCTGGTGTCAAGTATATATAAAATGGTCTAAACAAATCAAATTAGTTTACTATAGCCTTCCTTACGACTTTGGTCTCTCAAGAATGTTTACGCTTAAACAATAACAAAGATGTGTTTCTTATAAAGGATATACACCCGGGCTCTTGTCTCAAGTTAAACAAGAATATATAGATTTGTCAGTAGAAAATCTTTGCGTGAGTATATCTTTATAGTAAGACGTAATAATCATTGGACGGTTACTTAATTAAATGACAAACAGAAGCGGTTTCTTGCCAGAGACCTCGCTGAATACATTAGAGTTATTAAACTACTCCAGGATAAAAACAAAACACACAATCTCCCGCATGTTTAATCAAACATATAAAAATTATATTAAATCTTATAAAAAATAAAAACAGACTTGACTGCTTTTATGTGTCGGAAAATGAATACCATCCACAGATTCATGCAAGAAAATACCTGAAAACTCCCACATGAATCCATCCAAAAAAAACGTGGAAAAAAAACAAGTACGTGATACATCGGTGGCTGTGAATAAAATGTATTCTAAAAAATATAGTTACCTTTCTGAGAGCATAAAAAATTATTTAATTTCCAGCATTACGCAAGTCGAACTTAGAGACAACAGAGGCGATGTTCACGCTGTCCTTCCATGCAGTGTCATCTGAAATCAGGGAGGGTTTTTTTAAATCTATTTCTTTCGCAGGGCTTGCGAGTTAGCACAAGCTCAGGCGTCTAAAGTACTCCTGTTCAGTCTTCAGTGATTCGTCCAAAATGGAAAGCTGCCTGTATGCCTGCTTTCAACACAGGGAACACTCTGCTCGACGCCTACACTACCAAAGGCACCAGCAACACAATACAGACAACGCTGGCACCGACACCAGCATCTACTGCCTACTGAACAGATGCTGCTGAAGAAGACCGAACCTCCACATCAGTGCTGATTGGTAAGAGTAAATGTATCTGGGTTTGTATCCAAAACGTCACAAAGTGTTACGGATCCCACCCTCACTTTTGTCAGAGCTGCTGCTTTAACCTAAAAGTAATTCACCGTGATTCCACCCGCAATCAACAAGCAATAGAGCTAGAACAGCCTCCGGCAGGGCTACAATGCATTACTAAAAATAAACATCACATTTAACAAACAGCTAGCAGCAATCGGAGACATTGCCATTTATGTATTGATCAACATTTTGCTTTTTCTTCAGGCAAAAAAAAATAATAATATATATACACACGCACACAATTTATTTTACTTAAAAGGGACACTACCCCTTCCATAAGCTGTAACTAGATTACTTGTGCATTACAAACAAAACCACCTGATGAAACACATGCTTTTTTCTTTTTCTTCAGTAACTGCATGTAAAATGGAAAAATAAAAAGGATTCCATTTTGTGTAATCTTCCTATGATCAACATTTACCAGTATGAGTTTTACTTTGTGGCTGTGCTTTATCTCATACAGTATTTAACAGTTCATGAGATGGAGGAGGGGATGTTTAGATAAAGCAGCAGGGGGGCTATTGTCCTGCCTCTGCTACCTGAGAATAGAGATGGCAGCTGAATGAGATGACCGGAAGTTTAAAAGATTTCTAATCTAACCCCTGGTGGTGTCCTTTGAATACATCCCACACAGTACAAGGATCTGAGTCAGTGATAGACCCATAGACTCCATTCTATGGCCATTGCACCACAAAAGGGTCACAAAATGGATGCACCCAGTGATACAGAGAGTGTAAAATATTTTCTTGAAAAGGGATATTCTACACACCTGACCACTTTAGATTTTTAACCCTTTCCCTGCAGACGATGTGTGTGTCATCGCTGTGAGAGGAGGATGTCGCCCCCCCCCACACATTGCCGGGTCTCCCTATACCAACCCAGGGGCGGATCCAGAGACTAGTCTCGGGAGGGGCACTGACAGAAAATAAGGTGTTTTAGCAGAGAGTCCGACTCACGAGAATTTACAGAGGGCCCGGCTCACAGGAGCTTACAATCTAGAGGAGCAGAGGGCCCGGCTCATAGGAGCTTACAATCTAGAGGAGCAGAGGGCCCGGCTCACAGGAGTTTACAATCTAGAAAAGCAGAGGGCACCCAGGAGCTTACAATCTAGAGGAGGAGAGGGCACCCAGGAGTTTACAATCTAGAGGAGCAGAGGGCACCCAGGAGCTTACAATCTAGAGGAGCAGAGGGCACCCAGGAGTTTACAATCTAGAGGAGCAGAGGGCACCCAGGAGTTTACAATCTAGAGGAGCAGAGAGCCCCCAGCTCACACATGGATTTGCCCCCAGCTCATGGATTTGCCCCAGCTCATGGATTTACCCCCAGCTCATGGATTTGCCCAGGTCATGGATTTGCCCAGCTCATGGATTTGCCCCCAGGTCATGGATTTGCCCAGCTCATGGATTTGCCACCAGCTCATGGATTTGCCACCAGCTCATGGATTTGCCCCCAGCTCATGGATTTGCCACCAGCTCATGGATTTGCCACCAGCTCATGGATTTGCCACCAGCTCATGGATTTGCCACCAGCTCATGGATTTGCCCAGGTCATGGATTTGCCCCCAGGTCATGGATTTGCCCCCAGGTCATGGATTTGCCCAGCTCATGGATTTGCCCCCAGGTCATGGATTTGCCCAGCTCATGGATTTGCCCCCAGCTCATGGATTTGCCCCCAGCTCATGGATTTGCCACCAGCTCATGGATTTGCCACCAGCTCATGGATTTGCCACCAGCTCATGGATTTGCCCAGCTCATGGATTTGCCCCCAGGTCATGGATTTGCCCCCAGGTCATGGATTTGCCCAGCTCATGGATTTGCCCAGCTCATGGATTTACCCCCAGCTCATGGATTTGCCCAGCTCATGGATTTACCCCCAGCTCATGGATTTACCCCCAGCTCATGGATTTACCCCCAGCTCATGGATTTACCCCCAGCTCATGGATTTACCCCCAGCTCATGGATTTACCCCAGCTCATGGATTTGCCCCCAGCTCATGGATTTGCCCAGCTCATGGATTTACCCCCAGCTCATGGATTTACCCCCAGCTCATGGATTTACCCCCAGCTCATGGATTTACCCCCAGCTCATGGATTTACCCCAGCTCATGGATTTGCCCAGCTCTCACCTGGATATTGCTCCAGGCCTCCAGCTCCGGTGTTCAGGGGACCCAGATGCTGCCGGGCAGCGCAGGAGCGCCTGCCCGGTCCTGAAGAGTGCGTCCTTGTAAAGGGGAGGCGGCTGCGTGCGTGCGCAGGTCACGCGGTCCGGCCAGTCAGGTGGTACAGAGACTCAGTACCACCTGATTAGCCGGACCACGTGACCGGCTGCGCCTGCACGCAGCCGCATCCCCTTTACAAGGACGCACTCTTCAGGACCGGGCAGGCGCTCCTGCGCTGCCCGGCGGCATCTGGGTCCCCGGCTCAAATCTCGGGGGGGGCAATTGCCCCGTTGCCCCCCCCTGGATCCGCCCCTGTACCAACCTCTCTGTCTGGGGTCCCGCAGTGGTCTGACTTTCTCAAAGTCAGACCCTGCTTTTAAACCTCTCCTGGTACAATGAAGGCATCACACCTGGGCGCAATGAGGTCAGTTTCAGGCCCCCACAGCAGAGCGCCTGAAGGGGGGGTCATTTGGACCGCTCTTTCTCCCCATCGGTAAGTGGTACAGGGTCAAGAGAGGCATTGCTGAAAAGGTTACAGTCTGACCTTTCCAGTGATGTCCCCTCTTAACCCCTTATGTGATGATACTGCGATCCAGCGCCAATCAGCGACAGATCTTGGCCTTCAGTGGGGGCCGACACCTCAGATGTCAGCCCCACCTCCCCTTGTTCACTGACATCGTAGCGCATGCATGCAACAACATCATTCTGGGAATCCCCCAGCCAGACATGGGGGTCCTTGGGACCCCTGTATCGCGAGATCAGTGAACAGCAGAGGGTTTTGTTTGGTATCATTAGAAAGGCCAGAGCATGATATCAAACATGACTAGATTAACCCCTTAAGGGCCGCTGACGTACCCTGTACGTCTTGTCCTCGGGTCTCCCTTAGACCCGCGGACGTACAGGGTACGTCAGCGGCGCCTAATCCCCCTCCCGCCCGATACTCACCTCCCTCACCGGATCCCACGGCGATCTGGCAGGGAGGAAGCCTGCCCATGTGATTTACATGGGCAGGCGAGGCTGATGACGTCGCCACGCTGCGTGGTGACGTCATCAGCAGGCGTCCCCATGGATTTCAATGGAGGGGAGGGGGGGGCTCCTTCGGAGCCCTCTATCACCCCAACCATTGAAGCTAGGGAGATGCCGTTTGCACCGCTGGAGAGGGGAGAGCCTCCCCTTTCCAGCGGTGTATGGCATTAACCGTTTCGCCGCCGGATCACATTGCGGCGCCAATTGGCGCCAAAACGCGATTCAAACCTGGAGGGGGGCTGACATCTTGGATGTCAGCCAAGCCTCCAGGTCCCCCCCCACCCACTGACAACCTCACCATATGTGTGAGGATGTCAGTGGGCCAGTTAACCCTCTAGCTGCCATGTAGAGATAAGGGGATCCTAAGGATCCATTTATCTCCTGATCCATGGCAGCTAGATGGTCATATTTGCCATCATTTGAATGGCCTTTCAAATGATACCAAACATGACCAGGTTTGGTTTTAAAAAAAAAATTAAAAAAAAAAAAAAAAAAAAATTAAATAAAATAAAAAAATGTTTTTTTTTTTTAAAGTTTTTTTTGTCTGGGGGGGGGGGTTTAATTAAATAGGACCTAGGCTGTCATCTAAAAATAATTAGCACAAAATGGTCAGAATGAGCGCAGCGCACATAGGTGAACTGTCTCAGGCTAGGGACAGATGAGCGCATTTTCTGCGGCCACCGTCAAAATGTACGTCGATGCGTGCGCACGCATTTTTTCACGGAATACGCTTAAGTGGTCAGACGACCACAGTCGCACAGTCGCAGGTACTCACCAACGCAATTCTAGGGAAATCCGGCTGTTTGAACGTTATGTAGGCCGCACACTAGCAGCGTCTGACGTCTCCTAATCACGCACACACGCTGCCATGCGGCCGCAGCGCACTCTGTACGTCTGTAGCAGCGGTTTCACGTTCTGAGAAAAATGCGTTCATTTGCCGGTTGCGTGGTGTCGGCGCACTTTTGTACGCACGTACTGCGTATATTGGCCGTCATTGGCCGTTATGTGCTGCTACTGCCGCCGTGATTTAGTGCGCCTGCACGCGCGTTCCGACTGCCCCACTCTGACCCTAGCCTTAGCAGTGAAGGGGTTAAAAAGCAAACGCATGTAAAAATTGGGTATTTCTAGTCTCGGGAAAAAATTTTGAACCTACTTAGCCGGGGTCGTTTTGGGTGGTTGTAGATTTTGGGGATTAAATTACAAAAAAGTGTGTTTTAACCATTTTTTTCCTCATATTTCATATTTTTTTTTATAGTAAATTATTCGATATGATGGAAATAATGGTATTTCTAGAAAGTCCATTTAATGGCGGGAAAAAGGGTGTATAATATGTGTGGGTTGAATAAACGAGTAAGAGGAAAATTTGACCTAAACACTAACAGCGCAGAAACGTAAAAACAGCAGCGGTCACTAAAAGACGGATTTGTGTAAAACCGCCCGGTCACTAAGGGGTTAAATGTAAAAATAAAAAACTCTTTAAAATGCAGCCCTATTGTTCATTTTTTAATTACAATGTGAACGATGATGCTGCACGAACTCACTTTTTTATTTCCCACAATGAAAAATGTGGGGTTTTTTCAGTGTTCGTTTATAGCGCATATTTTCTCAGTAACAGGTTCCCACTTCCATTTTTTTTTTTTTTTTTTAAACGAGAGTACCCCATAGAATATATAACCACAAAGGCTCGGATGATAAAATGTAAAAAAAAAGTTTTATAACTGTAAATGATTCAAGTACCGGCTGGGTGGAGTAAAGGTAACATCACTGCTCTGCATGGAGAGAGCCTGTGAAGTCATGGGTTCGATCCCAGCGAGCAACCTCTCCAGTAAGTGTCCTTGGGCAAGACACCTAACGGTACATACTCGCCACCCAGGACATACTTGAAAACAAGAGAAATCTCAATGTATCCTTCCTGGTAAAATCCTTACTAAAAAAAAAATCTGACTACAAATTTACATTTTTAAAAAAAAATTAGCATTCCAACAGGACACGAGGTATACATATATTAAATGATTATATTATGAATCTGCTGAGTCGGTCGGAAAAGATAAAGAAAAAAAAAAGGAGTATCATTTCTCTGGGTTGTATAATAGAACATGACTTCAAATCGCGTTTAAACATGATGAGCACAAAACAGTAAAAAAATTAGCTCAGCACAGTGGCATAGCGAGGGGGCAGAGGGGGGCACTTGCCCCTGGGCGCCTGTCAGGGGGGGGGCTGGAAGCAGGAGCAGACCGATGTGTTTTCCCCAGGGACAGAACTACCGGGTACAAGACCGGAACTTCTCTGGCGGGAAAAATCACATCAGCATGTCTTCCCCTGCAACTAGATGCACAGAGAGAAGGCACCGCCCCCTACAGTCTGCTTCCCTGTGTGTGATGCCAGGAGAGAGAGAGGCAGCCTGAACCAGCACCAGAGGTAAGGGGATTTCCTGGGGGGCCCTTAGAGGAAGGAAAGAGTAAAAAGGTTTCCCTGGGGGGGCACTGTGTCTTCCCTCCATGCTGTAATGACACTGCCCCCTGTCATTACAGCAGACACAGTGCCCCCTGTCATTACAGCATGGAGGGGAGACACAGTGCCCCCTTGGCATTACAGCAGACAGTGCCCCCTTGGCATTACAGCAGACACCATGCCCCCCTGGCATTACAGCATGGAGGGGAGACCGTGCCCCCTGGAATTACAGCAGACAGTGCCCCCTGGCATTACAGCATGGAGGGGAGACACAGTGCCCCCCTGGCATTACAACACAGTGCCCCCGGTCATTACAGCATGAAGGGGAGACACTGTGCCCCCTGGCATTACAGCAGACAGTGCCCCCCAGTCATTACAGCATGGTGGGAGACACAGTGTCCCTTGTCATTACAGCACTGTGTCTTACCACCATGCTGTAATGACGGGTGGGGTACTGTGGCTCCCCTCCATGCTGTAATGACAGGTGGGGGGTACTGTGTCTCCCCACTATGCTGTAATGCAAGGGGGCACTGTGTCTTCCACCATGCTGTAATGACAGGGGGCACTGTGTCTTCCACTATGCTGTAATGACAGGGGGGGGGGGCACTGTGTCTTCCACTATGCTGTAATGACAGGGGGGCACTGTGTCTTCCCACTATGCTCATGTGAGTCCTGTAACCACTGGACCACCTGGGATTTAACCTCCTCCCTGCCAAAACGACAAGCAGTAGTGTGGACAACATGGCCATATTGCCATTTTAAAGTTTCATATATAAATTGTAAATATAATTAGCATCTTATTATTTATCTCAATAATAGTTATTTCTATATATAATTTATTTAAATATATCATTCTAGTAATGTAAAAGCAGGCCTTTTCAAGACAGTCCTGAATATATTGTTGCTCTCTGTGAGATTCCAACCTTTCTTTATATTTACCCACAGTAGTAGTAACAGCACAGGAGCAAGTAATTTTTAACTTTTCAGAATTCATGGATTTTTATATAATTATAATTATGTTTATAATTATTTGAGAGTTTTAATCCTGTGGAGCTCTGTGATACGCTCATACACAGTGCATTTTATTACTTTATATTTCTGCAACAACTGTCAAAATGTCAATGCTGTTGAACCCAGGACATACTTGAAAAAAAGAGAAATCTCAATGTAGCTTTCCTGGTAAAATACTTTGCAAATAAATAAACATTGCTGTGAGTTTTAATGCTGTGGAGCTCTGTGATTCGTTCATACATACAGTGCCATTATTTGCTTATGCAAACAATGTCACTGCACTAATTCACCTTCTCATTTCCCACACTGTGAGCAAATTTGAAAGTGATGGCATAATGCGTTACTACTCATTAGTTCATCTAACACATAGGGGGGCGGTGGGGGGGGACTTACCCGCGGGCGCCTCATGACCTTGCTACGCCTCTGCTCAGCACACAGAGGTCAAATGGCTCAGCAGTGAAGGGGTTAAAGTGGCCAGGGTGTGTAGTGTATCTTCCCCCTTACAGGTGCCCGAACTCTGTAAATGCGAAGCTGACAATTGTCAGGAAGAGAGCAAATGGATTGGATCTGTGCAAACGCTACAAGACTTGCATACGTAAAGCTTGCAAGTCCTGTTGTAGTGCACAATTTGGGTTCCCTACGCTATGCAAGTAGCGCAAAAAAAAGACTCCGGGGCTTCAGGATTCAGAAGTCCCTAAGCAGAAGAGGAAGAGCAGTGCGCTACAAGGGACAAAAGGCGAGTAATATCACCAAGGGAAATATTTAAAAAATGGGCAGTGGCTGTCAGCAGTCTCTGCCCAATTATTTAAGGCAAAAAAAGGATACTATCAGAGTGTTCCTTCAACTAAACATACAAGAGAAAAACAAATCACATGCAAGATATCAGCAACTTAAAATAAACAAAATAAGGACATTTCTTTTTTTGGTGGTAGTGGCCCTTTAATCCATTTATTTTGTTAGGTATATAAATACAAGGCAAGGTTATGTACTTATTATTATGCAGCATATTTGTTATTTACCGTAATGGTCATAAACAGTACATGCTACAGAGTCTTATGAAGGATAGTTATAAGTGAGAGACAGATCACTGCCTTTTTATTTGTGGATGCACTTAAGAATATTATATTATTATTGGAAAAACCTGCATATTTAAAAGTAGCCTTAAATACATTCAATTAATTTACCAACTTTTGCGTGCTTTCCATTTCACATAAGTTGGCTCTTACAGGCTTTATTACAAGAGTCTAATAAAGCAACAGCATAGACCATGACCCCAAGTGACAGAACACTGATCTTTAAAACCAGTGTAAGTGTAATGGAGTTAATCTGTTGAAAACCACACAAATTTCAACTCAATTACTTAAGTGATATGAAAAATAATAATTTCAGCCAATTTGGCACAGTGTACGTAAGGGCTGTCACACTCATGGCTCCCCAGACGTCAATGACTACAATTCCCAGAATTATTTCAGTGCAATAGATGCTAGGGAATCGTGGGAGTTGTAGTTAAACATCTGTGGCGTATGACAGCCCTGGTTCAAGTCTTACCAGAAATTATTGACATTTCAGTCATATTCATCTTGTACACATTGATACCAGATATCATTCCGCCAAGATCATAGTGCTACATAAAAGCAAGAAAAGACTATGCAGAAATAGAAACAAAAACCAAGTCCATCTAACAGGATGGCTGTGTCTGGGACGCTTCTACTGAGCCATGTCTCTGTGAAACATGACCGAAAATCAAGATGCGGTTACAATTACAAGTATTTATAAAGCGCTAACCATTTCGTAGCGCTGTACAATAGGGGAGACAGAATAACAACTATACATGCAAGTTAAACACATAGAACAGTAGGAGAGAGGACCCTGCTTGAGAGCTTACAATCTAAGAGGAGAGGGGTGACACACTAGGTGACGGTATGTATATGGGTATGGGAAGTAGCTGGTGCATGGAGGGCGTTGTGGGAAGATGGTGCAAGAAATGCATAGTGAGGGATTATAGAGTGAGCCAATAGGCTTCTCTAAAGTAATGTGTTTACAGAGACTTCTTGAAGGATTGGAGAGATTGGGAGAGTCTAATGTTGCAGGGAGGGAGTTCCATAAAAGGCTGCAGCTCGGGATAAGTCCTGAAGGTGAGAGTTGGGGTGTGGGCACGAGGAACTCGTGATCGCTCTGCCAATGATCTGATGCCAAGTGGTCAGGATAGGATAGATTGGCTAATAAGGGAGGAGATGTAAGCAGGGCGCAGTTATGAAGATCTTTGGATCTGAAGACCATTAATTTGAATTGGATTCTTAGGCTAGGGTCAGACGAAAGCATTTTTCCACGCGAACGTGAAAAAGTGCGTCCGAACGCATTGACGTATTTTTTCACGGAATGCACAAAAACGGTCAGACGACGCGCATTTTCAGGCGTGATTTTGTACGGATCGTCAACAAAACTCTTTTTGCGTCTGGACGTTATGTAGGCTGGACATTAGCAGTGTCTGACATCTCCTAATCACGCAAACACGCCGCTATGCCGCAGCTGCGCACTCAGTACGTCAGTACTAGCGGTTCAGCGTTCTCAGAAAAATGCGTTCAAATTCCACTTGCGTTGCACGGCCGGACTTTTGTGCGGCAGTACATCGTACATTGCCCGTCATCTGCTGCTAGTGCGGCCGTAATTATGTGCGCCAGAACGCACGTTAAAAGTGCGCTGGTCTGACCCCAGCCTAAACGGAAACAAGAAGCCAGTGCAGAGATTGACAAAGAGGTGAGGTGCGAGAGCATGAGCTTGGCACAGGCATTCATTAAAGACTGTAGTAGGAGAATCTGGGATCTCTCAAGACCAGCGAGGAGGTGGTTACAAAGATGCACACTGTGTAGTGTGTGTTTGCCATTAATATTATCCACTTTATTATCCAGGGAGTGGACATTGAAAAGCAGGATAGACTAGAAAGCTGGACAGACTAGATTTGCTCCTGACACGCTTTTACTTCCGGCATCCAATCCCCCCCCCCCCGCCCCCAGGAAGCCAAAATTACAAGATCGCAAAGTTTCTTCTGCAAAATCACCTGGCTGATTGTTGAAATACAGAAATTGCCTGATGATCAGAGTCTGGCAGGAGTAGACCAGAATACCTGTTACAGTGATGTCAATGCATTATACACTCATGAAAAAAAGAAAAAAAAAACCAATTACAGTAAAACACCAAAATAGCACTAGTGACTATGAAGCAGTCACTGAGGTTTGGGTATATCTGAAGAATGAGTGCATAATAAAGCTACAAATTAATATTCCAAGCAATGAGTCTCTAAACCATAATAAATGTTGCTAGAAGATGCGCATGTAAAGAAGAAACTTTGCTTCTGTTTTAAATGACATTTTATTGACATAAATAGCCCAACAGGTCGTCAATATTTATTTTAGTTTCATATTTACCTTATTTTAGGTGGGGCAGAATTTGGAGAGTAGTAAATATGCCCTTGTGGATGAGGGTTTGTATACAGGAGAAGACGATTTTGGTTGAGCATCATAAATGTAGCCAAGGTAATTAATAGACAGATACATCTATTTACTCTTAGATCTTTATTTTGTAAAGGATACATGGTGACTGTCTGTTCTAATTTCTGATTTATGCTAGCAATGCTTAACTACCAAAAAAAAAGTATACACTATTTTGTATTGTAATACGTAGTGTATTTTAATATAACGCAATTAAAATTTTCCTATAAAATCCCATTTGCATAACTTATTGCTACAGTCGCTTGCCTCCTGGGGAGAAATGAAATTTTCTTATTTCTCTCTTGTCTCCTTGTATTAATGTAGAGAAGCTACAAGGAGGAACCTCGACCCTCACTGTAACAAAACGCTCAAACTTTACTGCTGCATTAAATCAGAGAAGGAGGGTGAAAGAATGCAGAGAGAACACTGGAGTTACTACTGTATAGGTATAAGATTTAGGTGATTAGAATGACTGAAAATGCCTTTACAGTACAGATACAAGGCATTACTGTAATTTCCATATACAGGCATTATGCCACATACAGATATTTTTATATTTCGATTGGTATTCTTTGGAAGCTGCATTACTAATCTCATTATGGTATAGGTATCTAACCATTTTTATTAATTACATTTGCTGTATTTGACAAGAAGACCTTTTCTGACTGTATGCTTCGAACACAGAACCCTTTTAAAAATTGGGCAAAGTTTCTATAAAGGATAAATAACATTAACAAATTTGCATTTTTAACTATTGCAAAAAACAATCTTTATACAAAACCTCTATATCTAAAGGACATCATCTACACCGTAGAACCTTTCATAAAGCATAAAGGGATATATGTTCTATACATGTTGTTGGGCTGGATGCATTTGGTGGTTGCAGCCAACCCTTCGGGGAATAGGCGTGACCCCACCCCTCCTGCACTATGTATTTTTCAATGTACTTCCAGCCAGGTCATCCCTGCAGCAAGACTCCGCTCTGTGTCTTTGTTTTGATCCCAAAGTGGATTTTGTTTCTGGGGGAGCATAAATAAAGGCCCACCAGTCTACCTCATGTTTGACAAGCAGCATGAGCAGGTATGGTTTTCTATGTAGCAGCCTGTGGTTTCATTTTGGTTAGGACTCGCCCTTATAGAGGTGCCGTGACGTTGGCGGGCGAGCTAGTCTTATAATGGCCATTAATAAGAAACCAAACATCTAATAGTGTTTAGTTTCACATGGTATAATTGGAGTAAGCGCAGATGACATTTTTTTCTTTGTTATGTTCTACACATGTTGTTGGGCTGGATGCATTTGGTGGTTGCAGCCAACCCTTCGGGGAATAGGCGCGACCCCACCCCTCCTGCACTATAAAGGGATATATGAAAAAACTAAAGCTGTGCAAATTTACAATAAGTTTTCATCTATCCCCATACCCAAATAATCTTTATGCAAGGTTGCTGTTTTATCCTATATGAAAGTGTTAAAGGGACACTCTAGCTCCACCCAGAAGTTGAGTTCAGCAAGCAACTATTTTGGCTTCATGGAAAGGTTCCTGGACGGAGGACACTTTCAGAAGGCTTTCCTAGCCAACAGCTGTCAACGTGCACTCTTTGAGAGCCATTGGATTGTCGGAAACTGAAGCGACCACCCTCTCGCTAGTCACGGCTTGGGAGGAAGTCGAGGTATGTCATGTCCGGCCAGCACCGAGGGAGCTCCATAATGCTGGAGTAAAGGTGAATTTAAAAATAGACTAAAGGGTTAAAACAGAAAGGGAGATGCAGAGTGGGTCAGGATTGGTTAATGCTTAACCCCCTCCATTCATCACCTTCCCATTTTAACCATCATCCTGTTTCAAACAAATGTTATATCCCCACCCCCCACAAAAATCCCTTGGTGGAGAAAGAGTTAAAAGTACTTTAGAAAACATAACTAGGCTGAAAGATTCATGACAACACTCATAATATAAATTGCAGCTGTACGACATGTTTGTTGAAGCAAATGTGACAGATCTATTCACAACCTAAAACACGTTGATCGGCGAGCGATGAACTAAAATTAGTAAAGCTGCATGTGTAACAGGTGGCAAGTACAAAGCTTCATTTTATACATTCACTGGGGTTGGGGGGGGGGAGGGTAAAACACATGCAAAAGATACAGTAGACATGAAACGGTTTTGCAGTTATACCTGTAAACAAAACAAAAAACTAAAAGGATTGAAAATAAGCAATTTAGCTGTTTTACTATGTTTTTTTAGTTTCTTTTTAGATTTAGAATCTGAAGATCTGTTACCATATAGATTTTTCCATCACTTTTCACAGACATATTTTCAGAAAGGGACTATGATAAAGAGATTATGGATGTCTTTTAAAGTTTTTGATGAACGTCACTTTAATAAATATACTGCTAATCATCGCTTAACCGTCACAATACTTTCTGTGAAATAGGGTGTTGTGGGGAAATTCACTAATAATAACCGTTGTTTCGAACACGATAATCTTCGGCAATCCAGAGAGGAAAATCAGTAAAACAGAAGGTGACGTTTCACCAACAAACCTACTGCCATTGTTAGAATTTCCCACTTCGGATAGCCGAAGATGACGGTGGTTGTAACAACAGAAATTAATGAATAACCCCATGTACGATTTGGACGTTGTGCGAACTCCCTACTATATACAGGTATATGTACTGTACCATTATACATCTGCCAACATAATCACTTTGTATTATATACATGAGATGTGAGATGCATTCTTTAACTGCAGGAAGCCGTTGCTTTCATAACAAAATTGGTTATATCTGCCACCTCTTATTATCTGGTTGGAATTTCGGACCTTTATTATAACTTTATGGGGTCATAGACCTATACCCCTGTCAGATGCTATGTGGCACATACAGTATCTGCATGTATGTATGTACAGTATATATATTATTATTATGCACCAACACGTTCTACAGCGCTGTACAAGGTGCAATGGGTAAAGACAAGACAATCCAACACCACATACAGGAGGCAGGTCAGTATTCCTGCCAAGAGATACAGGACGACACGAGGACCCTATTCCCATGGGAATTTACAATCTAGATAGGTGAGGAGGGAGAAACAGGAGAAGAGGACTGCAGTGATGAGTTATCAATGCAGGGAGAGAGGAGCATGTTTTTGGGTCGGTTGGATGTCTTGTTACAGAGTAGGAGGTAGGCTTCCCTAAACAGAAGTAAAGCCAGATTTGGGGACAGTCTGATATTGCGAGGAAGCGCATTCCATAGGGTCGGCGCCGTATGAGAAAAGTCCTGCAGTCTGGCATGTGAAGAGGTAATGATGGAGGATGCCAGGCGCAGGTCGTTGTTGGATCTTAGGGGGCGGGATGGGGTGTATTTGGTAATTAGTGAGGACAGGTAGTGAGGAGCGGCGTTAGTGAGGGTTTTGTAGGACAGGGTGAGTAGTTTGAATTTGATTCTGCTGTGGATGGGGAGCCAGTGTAGGGATTCACAGAGAGGAGTGGCAGAGACAGAGCGACGTGTGAGATGGATAAGCCGGGCTGATTTGTTTAGGGTGGACTGGGGGGGAGGCGGGAGATCGGAAGGCCAGTCAGGAGGTTGTTGCAGTAGTCCAGGCGGGAGATCACAAGCGAGTGGATAAGTTGCTTGGTGGTGTTAGGTCAGAAATGGCCGAATTGTGGCAATATTGCGGATATATATTGCGCATTGCACTGCCATGTGGACTGTCTACACCAAAGCACACCATTAGATGCACACACGAGACAATGGATTTGTATGATTTGCCCAGAATTCAATGCTGCATTTGAGGACATGTGGCAAAGTAGCTCTGTGGGCAAAGCAAGTCTCGGTTTTGCTTTAATGCATTAACATTTCTTGCAATGACTTAAATTGTCTTGCAAACTGCGCAGTGGATTCTAAGCTCTCTTTTTAGTCCTGAAGCTTATTGCTAATAGTTCTTTGCATATTTCAACTCCTTTAATCTTAAGTTATTTATACCCTTAACATAAACACAGACTTTTCAATTGTAAGCTCTTGAGCAGGTTTCTCCTCTTTCCCCATCCTTCTCCATGTGTCAAACTTAGCGCTTTATAAAAGCTTAGCACTGTCAATTTTATGCGTGTTTAGTTCCACCCATTGTGCAGCACTGCGGAATATGTTGGCACTTTATAAACAATTATAATACTTAATGGCTTCAATCTGCTTCTTTTTTCAGAATGTTTCGGTTCTGATAGAACTGTTCACAAGGTTACTGAGCAGAATGATCAGAGGCTTGCCAGAAGGAATCGCACAGCGAAAGCTACAGCAGATGGTGTTTATGCCAAGTGCTGCCTTGGATGGTTGAACGTTTAAGCAACTGGTACATTTCTTATTTCGAAATTTTAGAGGAGCAATCAGCCAGAGAAGGGATTATATATAAACTGCATATTCTACCATATTTTGGAGTGGTGCACCTACCTAGATTGTCCTACATGTTGAAATATTTCTTTCTTCTTCATCCTCCAACCTGAAGTGAAGTATACCTGGAACTCTGGACAAGCACAAATGGCCTTTCAAAAGGCTGAATTGATAGATCAGTTACAATAGCAAAGATCAGAAAAGGTCTGTATATATGTAAAAATCCGATCTGTATGCCAGGGGGTTTCTAAAGTAACAAATGCCTTATCTGCCAACAACGTCAGAGTCAGCACAGATGGCAGCAATAGGTTAAAATATGAGATGCTCACAAAATACAAAAAAGAAAAACCCACAGCAAAGAACATGAAGCATAAGAAATAATAAAAAAAATAAATAAACTTCATTAAGCCCACATCTAGTTCACAGTTCAGTTTGTTGTGCTGGTGCTAAACATGTGAACTGAAACGTCTCCAGCTATGTTGTACACAGGTCTTCAAAAGACAGCAAGTGTCAGAAGACAAAGCAAAGTGGGGACCTGCAAACACTGCAATTCAAGACAATATGGAAACAGAGCTCCGCAGCAGCCCACAACATTTCAAACATCAAAAAAACAAGGAACTGCATCAGTAAATAAAACCAGTTGTTGCATGAAAATGTAAGCGCCAACATACATGATAGTACGTATGTTTGTTATAGTCACAGTTGCAATGTGTAACAACAAAATCATTGTGTTTGCCGTCCGACGTACCTTTGTGTCTTCTGTCTCTATGCAAAACAGCCCTCTCAGGCTCCTCAGTGTGACTGGCTGCTTGTGATCCATATTCATTGGACTTTTTGCTGCTGTCTGGTGCAACAAACAGTACATTATTCGCAAGATAATCTCCCTACAGAATGTAAGCCTGGGCTCATTCCTGTGTGTGTGCTGGAGACAGGAGGTTTGCAGACAGCAACTGAATGCGGAGGGCTTAGAGTCTGACAATGACTGCAGTAAAAGTCATCGGACAAATATAGGATCTTCTCATGATCAGGCGAATCAGCACATACTTTAAAATTAGGAGTGGAGCTCTATTTGTGGCTTGATCAAGACAGTCAGCATTGGGGCTTTCCAGTGCTGTGACCTATATTTAAATCATGCAGAAAATCTCTGCAAAATAGGCTTTTCTTTTTCCTTCTCTTTTCTATAAACAAAGAGGTGTTTAAGACAAAACACAGATAACACTGAAAGCAGGTTAGGTCGGCATATTATAAAATGAGCACGTAAGACCAGATTCATCTTTACTATCTGTAGGCCGTGTCTGAATAAACTATTCAAATAGTTAAGTGTTTGACTTCTCTCAAACTTACAGCTATAGGAACATTCCAGGAGCACAGCATCATCCCACCTGCCAGAGGCCTTCTACTCAGATGCAGTTGGCCTGGCATGTTTGTGAATACTTTGTTCATTGAGAGCAAATGAGACATCAACTGATTCTTCAAACAAGCAGAGCTCACACCGTGGCAACTGAATTTTCTACATCATAATTTTCTGTCATGGAATGCATCAGCCCACCATGTGGAAAAAACATACAAAGATGACCTAACTTTTGAAACTGAATAGAATTTATAAATATAACAAAATTGATTGGCAGAAGTACTGGAGTTACAGTAACAGAAGTGTTTTCTTTAACCCCTGAACATCTTCATAACCCCAGATTACATCCCAGGAGATCAAAAATGTTTGAGACTAGGGATGCACCGAAATTTTGGCCGCCGACATGTATTGTCTGTAATTGGTTTTCTCGGCTATTGACTAAAAAAAAAAAGTGGCGAAAATTGGTCATCCGCACATGAGCCAAGAGGCCCAGGCTGAGCCCCCTGCTTGGCGGGCCTCCAGGCCCAGATGAGCCTCCGGTTTGGCTGGCCTCCAGGCCCGGGTTCGGATGATCGATTTTTGGCTGATTTTTAGTGCCAGCAACTGGAGGGGAGCAGAGCGTGAGCAGCAGGCAGGCGGCAAGGCTCCAGGGCAGGGATGGGGTGAGCATTATTGAGGGCCCCACACGCTAAACCACGGCAGCTCAGGCACAGAGCGGAACTCCCCGCCTCAAGGTGGAGCTGTAGGTCGCCGGTGTTCTGGCACATCAGGGGACCACTCAAAACATGCCATCCGTCGCATCTTCTCTCGTGGAGGTTCCAGCTTTTGTTCTGCTGCAAATCGCCTCCACCTCCACATAACTCAGGATCTGAGACATGCGCTGCCGAGGCCCACTCTCTCCCAACTCCTTCCTCCATCGCCAGTCTCTTCTTAAAGTCATACCATGTCTGCCTCACGTGGTTTTGGTGAGAGGACACTTATCCTCCCCGCTGTGAGAGCTTTGTAAAACAAATAGAGTGTGTGCACTACAACAAAAGGAGATACACTATATTGCCAAAAGTATTCGATCACCCATCCAAATAATCAGAATCAGGTGTTCCAATCACTTCCATGGCCACAGGTATATAAAATCAAGCACCTAGGCATGCAGACTGTTTTTACAAACAAACATTTGTGAAAGAATGGGTCGCTCTCAGGAGCTCAGTGAATTCCAGCGTGGAACTGTGATAGGATGCCACCTGTGCAACAAATCCAGTCGTGAAATTTCCTCGCTCCTAAATATTCCAGTCAACTGTCAGCTGTATTATAAGAACGTGGAAGTGTTTGGGAACGCCAGCAACTCAGCCACGAAGTGGTAGGCAACGTAAACTGAAGGAGTGGGGTCAGCGGATGCTGAGGTGCATAGTGCGAAGAGGTCACCAACTATCTGCAGAGTCAATCGTTACAGACCTCCAAACCTCATGTGGCCTTCAGATTAGCTCAAGAACAGTGCGCAGAGAGCTTCATGGAATGGGTTTTCATGGCTGAGCAGCTGCATCCAAGCCTTACATCACCAAGTGCAATGCAAAGCGTCGGATGCAGTGGTGTAAAGCACGGCGCCACTGGACTCTAGAGAAGTGGAGATGCGTTCTCTGGAGTGAGGAATTGCGCTTCTCTATCTGGCAATCTGATGGACGAGTTGGGTTTGGCGGTTGCCAGGAGAACAGTATTTGTCTGACTGCATTGTGCCAAGTGCAAAGTTCCATGAAGCTCTCTGTGCACTGTTCTTGAGCTAATCTGAAGGCCACATGAAGTTTGGAGGTCTGTAGCGATTGACTCTGCAGAAAGTTGGTGACCTCTTCGCACTATGCACCTCAGCATCCGCTGACCCCGCTCCGTCAGTTTACGTGGCCTACCACTTCGTGGCTGAGTTGCTGGCGTTCCCAAACACTTCCACGTTCTTATAATACAGCTGACAGTTGACTGTGGAATATTTAGGAGCGAGGAAATTTCACGACTGGATTTGTTGCACAGGTGGCATCCTATCACAGTTCCACGCTGGAATTCACTGAGCTCCTGAGAGCGACCCATTCTTTCACAAATGTTTGTAAAAACAGTCTGCATGCCTAGATGCTATATATTGCCAAAAGTATTCGCTCACCTGCCTTGACTCGCATATGAACTATGAAGTGACATCCCATTCCTAATCCATAGGGTTCAATATAACGTCGGTCCACCCTTTGCAGCTATAACAGCTTCAACTCTTCTGGGAAGGCTGTCCACAAGGTTTAGGAGTGTGTTTATGGGAATTTTTGACCATTCTTCCAGAAGCGCATTTGTGAGGTCACTCACTGATGTTGGACGTGAAGGCCTGGCTATCAGTCTCTGCTCTAATTCATCCCATAGGTGTTCTATCGGGTTGAGGTCAGGACTCTGTGCAGGCCAGTCAAGTTCATCCACACCAGACTCTGTCATCCATGTCTTTATGGACTTATATATATGTGTGTTCACATTAGAAAATTATATGCAACCTCAGAAAACCAAATTTAAGTGAGTGATTATGCAAAGAGTTGAAGCGTGTTTTACAAATCGACAATACTATAAATGCGCCGTGTGCCGGGTCAGAGACCACCTTGGAGCATAATTAAATGAGCATATATGACAAAGATGATTGGCGGGTATGTTTAACTTGGCTACAAATTAGAGGGAGTTATAAGGTATAAAAGGGTGTTCCTGCAGCTGGATAAACTCTTACTTCCATGTAGTACTTGGCACCTGACCAAACCAAGTGCTTAATGTTGTGGCATACACATTAAACCACAGATCAGCAACAGCTAGTGGTTTTGTGAATATAATTCTAGAATCCAAAGCTCTAAAAGAATTGCAATGTTCTTGTTAACGGTTTAAATATATTTATGTTGTCAAGTCATTATTACCGTTTTATGAATCATTTTAGAATTTGTGAATCATGATGGCTGTTTAAGCAGAGGTGTCATTTTTTTCTTCTACATTGATCAAGCCTCTTCTATTTATGAGCAGTATAATTATGAGGATAATCGTGAGATTTTAAAACAGTCTGCATGTTTTGTAGACATTTTGGCTTTTTTCTTACCCCAACGGTCAAATTTCAGGACATTGGCCAAAAACACATTGTTTTTATGTGGTGCATAAAACGTGTCAAAGTTAATAAAATGTATACTCTGAGCAACAAACACCGCAAAAATATTGACACATTTACCATTTAACATTTTAAATTACATTTGTATTGTTTGTTTCTTAAAGAAACGCTCTACTGAAAAATAGCTGACAACCTCTGCCCAATTATTTTTTACTTATTTTTCTTAGTTTCCATGCTTTTACTCCCCTTTTCTCCCTCACCAGGCCCTGCTCCTCCTCTTCTGCTAAGGGACTCCTGAACCCAGAAGTCCCAGAGTATTTTCTGCACAATTTGCACAGCATAGGGAATGCAAATTGTACGCTGCTACAGTACTTGCGACCTTTACGTACGCAAGTCCTGTAGCATTGCGCGAACGCAGAACGATGGATCAGAGCTAGGCGCATGAGATCCATCACAGCCTCTCTGAGGCCGATCGCTAACGTGGCTAGTCTCACTGATAGGGACGTTGGCATGGATGATACCTACTGAAAACTTGAGAAACCTGGCAGCACTCGGTGCTGGAACCAGGTAAAGAGAGGTCTACAATGACCTATTAAGGGACAAGGTATCACATTAATCTTTACAGACAATGCCTACAGCAGCACCCTGATTGTAAGGATTACCGTGTTGAACTGCAGATTGACTACTGCAAAAACTGAGCAGCAAATCCTATCACCTGTGATGTGCTTCAGATATCTGTCAAACCTGGCCTATTGGGTTACTTGAGGACAAGGATGGGAACCACTGGCCTGCAGGACATTTGTGAATATTTGACATTTCATCTAGGGTCCTAACAAGTTGAACATAATAAAAGAAGGACAATTGCAATCAGTGCAGACTCACAGGAACTCCCTGCCCACAGACATCCAAACACCTCTGTTACCGATCCTGGTATCCAAGGCGCCCCTTTCCGCTGAACCCAGGAGATATTCGTACCCGCACAGACTAGACGACACATAAACTGAGAGGAGTTCTTGCAGGTTCAAAATACAAATGGAGACCGATTTTATTTTCACTTTTGAATAGGAAAAACACACAAAAAGCGAAGGTACAGAAACAATGGAAACATGTCCAACATTGGAACATTGGCTTTTGAGTCAGATAACAATCACCTGGGTGACTTGTTGCTGGGGGGAGGTGTGGGTTCATGGGAGCATGTGAAGACAAAGGAATCCATTACTTACAGGGGGGGTGGAAGCAGACAAAAGGTTAGATTGCAAGCTCTTTAGCAGGGTCCTCGCCTACTGTTCTGTGAGTGCAACTTGCATGCACAGGTTATCCTGTCTTATCCATTGCACAGCACTATGGAACTTGTTAGTGCTTTATAACAACTTGCAAGTGTAACATACAGATACACACTTTGACAACAGCACATCACACAACATTCTACCCTATATACAGAGACAATGAAATGTAAGTAAAAATAAATGCAAATAAACATTGGGGGCGGCCGTTTCGTCACAACCTCCTCCAACGTTACTGAATAAAAAGACAATGATATTCAGCTATGCTTGAACTAGTCCGCAGTAATCCCATCACATATTACAAGTCTTCCACAATATTTTGTGCTATTGTACGCAGTTATTTGTTGAAATACATGTATGTAGATTCATAGGTCTAGCATCAGGGCTTACTCTATAAGGGCCAGCAATATGGGATTTCACCCATTCGCCAAAACATTGACAGATTCATATGCCTTATACGAAGAAGCTCAATCTACAGAGAACCAATCACAGGGTGTATACTTTGCAGCAATGATAAACTTTGACATTACTCAAAAGGGACCTTCAGCCAGCCGCAGGAGAAGATCCATTAATTTCACTATCTGGGTCAAAGCTTATTGTCGTTGCAACATCGGTGAAATACGGTGCTTTGTAATAAATAAAAAAAAAACTTGTGTGTTTGTTAATGAACTGACTAGTTAAAACTCTTTCACCCAACCCAGCTGCAATGGGAATGTTTGCAAGAAACCCGAGTTGAAGAGGAGGAACTGCATGCGGCAAGGGAGAGCAAATCACTGAAAATACAATAAATAGAATTGGGCAGAGGCAGCCTCAGTGCAATGATTTAAGGAAAAAAAGGAAACCTATTTTCAATAGAGTATCCCTTTAAAATTTCTTTGCAAGACAAACTCACAGCAGAGGGAAAAATTTAAATAACTTTAAAAAATGATAACTTTAGATTGCTGCTTAGATTACAAACGTGATAGAACAAGATCTAGAATGTAAATTCAGCTGAGCAGGGCCCTATACAGCTCTTCTCAGGTTTAAGCTTGTATGTAGTGTTGTTCGTTTAACTCCACAATGTATTTTTGTGAAGCTCTGCAGAACCTGTTTGGGCTACATAAATAATGACAATGGTATTATTGGAGGGATTAGACTACTAATTTATGAAATTAAATTGTGGGGGATATATATATATAATAAAAAAAAACTATACAATGTCAAAAGGGCACGATTACATAAAAGCACTGTAGGTATGAGTCAGTGCCTCGGATGTTTATAGCCGCTGAATAAATGCTGAGGCTGCAGCTGTACGGAAGCAACTCACTTAGTCATGTACACCCTGGTAAGGCTTGCGCGCAGCATTGTGCAAATTAGTGGTCCTTGCGATCAGAATGAAACATCATCTCCATGCGCAACCGAAGAAATAAAAGCAAGCATAAAACAAAGAAATATGCTAAATGTACTCCAGAATTGGGCTGATCGATAGGCTCCTCTTCCTCCCTACACCTCCCTAAGCATTTTACTTGCGATACATTTCATAGGAAGTGGAAACAAAACCTCTCAGTAGCCAAACTATTTATCCTGTGCATATGAGAACTTGCCCTTCCATTCTGCCCGCCCCGCTCTTTTCTTCCATTATTTTGTACTCTGACAATGAATTACAGGTTTTACTAAAAAACTTTTTACAAGATCCTTGAGGGAACACCAGAGTATCTCTGAAGGTCTGATGAACAAACTAGATAGCACTAGGGAAAAAGACGGATCAATTCCAAGTGGAATGAACCAAAGCCTCTGCAATCCAACGGGTGAGAAAGAAGTGTGTATGGAGCAGGAATGTGGGCTCATCAGCAATTGTGAATTTGCACCAAAAAAAAAAAAATTCTATTCTACATCACATACTGTATATGACTGTTTAAATACACATAACACTAAAAGTAATGTTTATTGATGGTGTGTTAAAAAAACAGACCTTTTAAGTGGCACAGACATCTCAGGAGTAGAGAATGAACACACACACACACACACACACACACACACGCACACACGCACGCACACACGCACGCACACACGCACACACACGCGAACAAACCTTCAAGAGAAACAACAAACATTTAGAGCTGCAACTAATAATTATTTTCATAATCTATTCGTTGGCGGTTTATTTTTTTTATCAGAGTAATTGAAAATTAAAAGAAATAGATGCAGTTTGTTTTAAAGGTAATTTCATGAACAAATGGGGAGAGGGACCGGAGGTGGGTGGGAGTTTTGGAGAAAGGACTGGACCCAAGGGAGGGGTGGTAGCTCCAGACCGGAGAGAGTGTGGCTCAAGATCTCCAATGAAGGATAAAAAAAAACTGTTGGTACTACTTGTCCATGTAGTGTGAAATAGTTCTGTAGCTGTTGTAAACTAAATCGAAGTAAACTGGTTATATACAAGGACAAAATCATAGAACTAAAATCATACTAAGTAAAGCAGCTAGCACATCTTCTCCATTCGACTCCCAAGTAGCCTTATATTATTATTCTTTATTTATAAAGCGCCAGCATATTCCGCAGCGCTGTAATGGGCAAAATATAGACAGGGTAACAATACATTGAACAACATTTTGACAAACCAGTACAGGAGGAAACTAAGGCACTTTTGCTGTGGGAACTTACAATCTAGAAGGGTTGGGGTGGAAACCGGAGGAGAGGACTGCAAGGGGAGAGTGATGGACTGCAAGGGGAGAGTGATGGACTGCAAGGGGAGAGTGATGGACTGCAAGGGGAGAGTGATGGACTGCAAGGGGAGAGTGATGGACTGCAAGGGGAGGGTGATGGACTGCAAGGGGAGGTGATGGACTGCAAGGGGAGAGTGATGGACTGCAAGGGGAGAGTGATGGACTGCAAGGGGAGGGTGATGGACTGCAAGGGGAGGGTGATGGACTGCAAGGGGAGGGTGATGGACTGCAAGGGGAGGGTGATGGACTGCAAGGGGAGGGTGATGGACTGCAAGGGGAGGGTGATGGACTGCAAGGGGAGGGTGATGGACTGCAAGGGGAGGGTGATGGACTGCAAGGGGAGGGGGATGGACTGCAAGGGGAGAGGGATGGACTGCAAGGGGAGAGGGATGGACTGCAAGGGGAGAGGGATGGACTGCAAGGTGAAAGGGATGGACTGCAAGGTGAAAGGGATGGACTGCAAGGTTAAAGTGATGGACTGCAAGGTGAAAGTGATGAACTGGTTTGGGCAGTGAGGTGTCTTCGTGAGTCGGGTGGTAAGCTTGACTGAATAGGAATGTCTAAGGGAGCGTTTGAAGGAAGGGAAATTAGGGGAAAGTCTGACAATACGATGGACAGCGTTCCAGATGATGGGGACTGTGCGTGGGAAATCCTGCAGTCTATCAAGGGAAGGGGTGTTGCGGGGAGAAGCTAGGCGCAGTTCACTGTTTGACCTTAGGGAGCGGGCTTGGGTGTACTTGGTGATTAGTGAGGACAGGTAGTGAGGAGCGGAGTAGGTGAGAGCTTTGTAGGTCAGGGAAAGGATTTTAAATTTAATACTGCAGTGGATGGGGAGCCAGTGAAGGGACTCGCAAAGAGGAGCAGCAGAGACAGAGTGGCGTATGAGGTGGATGAGCCTGGCAGAGGCATTCAGAATGGATTGTAGGGGGGTGAGGCGGGAGAGAGGAAGGCCAGCAAGAAGATTATTACAGTAGTCAAGTCAGGAGATTAAGGGCGTGGGTGAGTTGTGCCAGCGGTAAGAAATGGCTGAATTCTGGAAATATTACGTAGTTGGTAGCGGCAGGAGGAGGAAAGAGATTGAATGTGGGGGAAGAAGGAAAGAGCTGTCAAGTGTAACTCAGAGACCGCGAAACTGGTTTGAAGGGGAGATAGTGATGCCATCAACCATGATGGTGAAGTCAGGAGGAGGGGAGGCATTAGAGGGAGGAATTAGTAGGAGCTCAGTCTTGGACATGTTAATCTTTAGGTGGTGAGAGGCCATCCAGGAGGAGATGCCTGATAAACAGTCACTGACTTAGGAAAGGACAGGAGGAGAGAGATCAGGGGTAGAGCGGTAGATCTGAGTATCATCAGCGTAGAGGTGGTAATTAAAGTCAAAGCTGTTAATGATTTTGCCCAGGGAGGAGGTATAAATAGAGCAGAGCAGAGGACCTATGATAGAGCCTTGGAGTACACCAACTAATAAAGGCATTGAAGAGGAGGAGTTACCAGCAAATGACACAGAGAAGGACCTGTTGGACAAATAGGAGTCAATCCAAGAGAGTGCAGTGTCGCAGAGACCAAGAGAGCTGAGAGTCTGTAGAAGGAGGGGGTGGTCGACAGTATCGAAAGCAGCCAAGAGGTCAAGCAGGATGAGAATAGAATAGTGGCAGTGTTTTTAGCAGTTAGGAGGTCGTTGGTGACTTTGGTGAGGGCAGTTTCAGTTGAGTGTAGAGATTGCAGATATGTAATCGCTAACGTTAGGATAAGGGACTTTAATGCATGCCCCTCATACTACATTCCTAACGCTAAACACATTTAAAATCCTTTAGCACATCGGTGATTGTGTGAGTTACTGTACTTTGTACATCCTATACTTAACATGGGAGCGCAATCAGTAATTGCCGTTAGTCCTAACACTAGTTACCGCAGTGATGCGTTAAACATTTATCGAGTCTTAAAGTCACCTAAGCAAGGTAAATTCTCCCTTGTTCGTGAAACCACTCCTGCACAACACGAGCACCGTGGCATTGCGCATTGTCTTGTTGGAAGAAGCCATCTCCATAGGGATACGCCATCAACGTGATAGGATGAACTTGATCAGCAACGATGCTTTGGTATGTTGTGCTATTCAGACGTTGTTCCACACAAATTTAAGGCCCCCAAACCATAACACTGCCCCCACCAGCTTGAAGGGTTGTACTCATGCATGTGGGGTGCATGCTTTCATGCGGTTTCCACCAAATTCTCACTCTGCCATCTGCATGATGCAACTGGAAACGTGATTCATCCGACCACATTACTTTTTTCCAATGCTCGACTGTCCAATCCTTGTGTTCCTGTGCGAATTGGAGACGTTTTATCTTGTTAACTGCAGACAGCAAAGGTGTTCGAACCAGCCTTCGGCTTCCATTTCCCATACGTTGCAGCAGTGGCAGAAGTACCAGGGTCGCAGTTGCGACCGGGCCCTGGCATTCCGCCACTGGAGGGGGGCCCAGCGCCGCCGCCAGATTCCGTCAATAAGCGGCGGAATCTGGGAGCAGCGCCGCCGGCTGTTCCTCTCCCTTCGAGTGGCCCGCTGGCTTGCAGCTTGGCCGCTCGCGTGGGATGGGAACTAGCTGACCAGTGCACGAGATCTCGCGAGAACTCGGCTGCGCTGGTCAGGTGGTTTCCGGTGAGCGGCCAGGCTGCATGCTTTCAGCGGCCGCTCACCTCGGAGAGGAACGGCGGCAGCAGAGGAGGTGAGCTGGGCCCTATATACCCATAAGAGCTGGGGGCAAATCTATCCATAAGAGCTGCAGGCAAATACATCCATGAGCTGGGGGCAAATATATCCTTGAGCTGGGGGCAAATATATCCTTGAGCTGGGGGCAAATATATCCTTGAGCTGGGGGCAAATATATCCTTGAGCTGGGGGCAAATATATCCAGGAGCTGGGGGCAAATATATCCAGGAGCTGGGGGCAAAAATATCCAGGTGTGAGCTGGGGCAATATATCCATGTGTGGCCTGGGGCAATATAGGTCCATGTGAGCTGGGGGCAATATATATATCCATGTGAGCTGGGGGCAATATACAGTATATATCTGTGTGAGCTGGGGGCAATACTATCTTTTTTATATTGCAGGGAAAAAAAAGTAAAAATATAGATTTTTTTTGGGGGGGGGGCCTTCATGGATTCTTGCACCGGGGCCCTCAGGTTTCTAGTTACGCCACTGCGTTGCAGTGTACGGCGAACAGTGCGTTCAGAGACCATTTGAGAGTATCCCTGATTAAGATCTGCGGTAATTTGATGCACTGTTGCCCTTCTGTTGTCTTGTACCAGTCTTGCCACTCTCCGTTCTGCCCTAACATTGACTAGTCACTGACGGCCACAATTCGCACGATCAGACCCAGATTTTCGGCTAACAGTCCAGTCTTTAAACACTTTAACAACAGCTGCTCTTGAACATTTAAAACGAATTCTGCTGTTTTACTGATACTCGCTCCATGGCTCCGAGCGCCAACAATCATCCCACGTTCAAAGGCTGTTAAATCGCGTTGTTTACTCATATCTTCAGAAAAAAAAAAAATCACTGTCGTGGTAAACAACCTGCTTCCCTATTTATAATGGTCTGGCCCTCTAGCACAATTATAGCTAATTTGCCTAAAAAAGTCAGGTGGTCATAATAATCTGGCCACTCTGTTTACCCATCTCCAGATACATGTATAAATACATTTCAATAATGTTTTGGTCAATAAAAAAGCATATGGTAGGCAGGTTTGGACAAGGGGCATATGCCAGTACGGTGGCCAGGACTTCATATCAGCTAATCGCAGCCGGGATTGATTGACAAGTGAAATGGCCAATGGGAGAGTAGTATGGTGTAGTAGGTGAGCTTCCTTCCCTTCCAGAGTAAAGAACACAAGGGAGATGGGTGCAGGCAGTGGATACAGGACATACAGGAGCAGGGATGCGGTAACCTGGCTTCCTGTTGCCTTGGTATCTCAGCGAGGGGCATCATGGGGACCTGAGCTGGGCTGGCGGGGAGGGGGTGTGGTCAGACAAGGCTGAGCTTGTACAGTTCCCAGCTGGGCCCTCTTCTCCCCCCTGGTTCGAGATGCCTCCTTGAGCTTTGGGATCCCTGATACAACCACAGCAGCCCAAAAATAAAGCCAGTAGGTAGGCCAGTCCGGCCCTGATCTCCTTTCCACCCCCCTGCCTGTGACAGATGCAGGACGCAGCTGCCTTCACTGACCCAGCTCGTCTGTCACTGGGCAGGCAAGGGCAGCAGACGTCCAACGTGCCCTGCGGTCAGGCCTAACAAGAAAAGCGTCCGCCACCGGAATATGCAGCACAGGCAACAGGAAATAATTTATCATGCTGCCTCCGTGTGCATCCCCACTTGCCCTCACATAATTTCCCCTCGCCAACTGTGAGCAGAAATCTTGAGGTGTAAGCGCACACCGAAACATTGGTCTACATTTTAAACGCTTAAATAAACTTTGTTTTATTTTTACCTGGGTGCTGCCGTTCTATGGTTAATATATCATTCAGGTGGGGCCTAGCACCAAGGTTCTCTTCTTTTCCCTGTATTTCTATTTTTTGACAGTTAGGAGTTGGTGGAACCCAGTTTGAGATATATATATATCTATATATAAACACACACACACACACACATTACATTGAGCAGACTGGAGCTGGATTCAAGAAGCATTCTTCCATTAGCATATGATATACTCCATGAGCCAAGTGGAATAAAACACAAGCACTGGCAAAAGGGCAGTTACCTGTGCAAGGTCGTTTCTCACGCTGACAGTGTGCAGCCAGTCACTGATTCTCGGGTAGCTGTTTAGTGCCGCTGTTCGCTCTGCTTGAGGCACGTGAAGCTTGCATTGAAGCTGCTTACTTATGTAGTTCATCAGTTTTGCCTGCAAAATTAACACAGGAAGACTTTAGTACCTTCACGTAGAAAAAAAAAACAACATGGGGTATATCAAAGTCTTTAGGGTATACCAATTCTTCTAAATTGCATGTGCACCATGCAGAGAAGACTATAAATAAACACACCAATTGGAAGCTCCAAGGATCAGGGGCCTATAGTCTCATGATGTTCTGTTTCGGTCAACAGTATTACATAATATCTAGACGTTTTACTTCCACATTGAGGGAAAAAAGTATTTGCATCCATAATAATGTGTAGTTTATAGTGTATACAATCCTCTGTTAGATACTGAAGAGTATCGACCTCCGGGAAATCTCTCAGCTTGAAAAATAACAGGCTCAATATAAATAATTGCATTGATCAAGATCTGGGAGGTTCATTCTATATTAAGGGAGTCTCTTGCCTATCAGCAACAGAAAGGCCCTTGCACCAATGCCTGGTCAACTGTGCACAACTATGCGAGTCATGATATTTCAGAATTGGGTTTTGTCATTTGAGGCACAGGGGCTTAACTGCTAAACTTGTATTTTTTTTATACCAGGATCACAACAGTAAGAGTTTAATAAAGTAATAAATTGCTGAAAAATATGCAAATAGACATGTAAATGGAACAACTTGTTTCTGCTGTAATGCTCTGCCATTCAGGCACAGGAAATGGTTAATAATTATACAATGATGCACACTAAATCCTGCAAGGATAATTAGATCTGCATTCCCATAACGCCGAACTCCACCTCTGTGGCATTTACAAAAAAGTCTCCATGGAAACTAAGCTTTTATTTGGTTTAAATCATTAATATCCTACACACTCAAAACACAATTTGTGGTTTCTTTAAATAAATGTATGTTAACCCTTTATTGGGAAAACCCTTACTCCTACTACAAAATATCAAATGCATAAACAAAATATATTTAGGAGGAAAAGACTAATGATATTAAAACCATAAGAAAATAAATCAGCAGCCAAATATTAAGCTGGAAAGTATATGTAATAACATTTTTAAAAAAAAAACCTGCAGCAATCAGCTCCGTAATCAAGGTTACCATATAGGGATGACTGCTGATCAAGGATCAACCATATAGAAGAGTACACAAAAGCCATAATAAGCAAGTTTAAATTCAGACACAATGTCAATGTTTCAGTCCAGACAGGGACTTTTTCAAAGAAAGAAACTATTATACATCTCACAGCGAAATTCTGGAGCCTTCCAGATTAAGGACATTCCGGACCGATCACTCAGAAACGTGGCACAAGGGCGCTGCAGACGACCGCGGCCAATGCTGGGAGCCTCTGGGCAACCCCAGCATGTGACAACTGGCCCCGAGTCATGCCGACTCTGGGAAGTATGTCCGCGGAAAAGCCCTGCACCGCGCTGGCAACTGCAAGGGGATCACAGCTCTTCTGCTGTGATCCTCTTCTTCTCAGACATCAGATTCTCCCAGATTCTGACATTTGGAACAATCAGCCTGTATATTTTGCATCAGCAAAACTGCTAGTACATATATAGGATGTAATTCTCTTTCAAACGAGCCTAACGTATGTTTGACACGACAGGTTCACTTTAATAAAACCCCATTTGGCTTCAAATATTAACAAAGACATATAGCCTGACACAGCACATAAAGTCATTCAACCAACATCATACGATCGTCGAATCTTCCTCTAAAGCAAATCTTACAGATCTCAAAAATAAAACCACTTTAGGAGCCAAGGACACAATTTTAGAAGCTAGCCAAATTTTCTAAGTGGATTAATCCAGGACTTTTGGAGTTTGTCCAGCTCTGTCCCAAAGAACATGCAATCAGGCTCTATCAACAAACTGACTGCAAGGCCCAGGAGAGCGGTATGAAATACGCGTGTAAATATGACTTTGTTACAATTCAGTGCACTTCTAAAACTGTGCAGATTAAATGATCAGAATGTATCTAGCTTATTAGAGATTATTGCCAAATTAAAATATTGGATACGTGTTGTCATATGCCAGTGATGCCAGGCCATCTGTCCAATCCTAAGGAGACATGTGAAGCATAATAATGTTATCCATCATTGTGCCAGGATGCTTTAAGTTTAGCAATCTTAAAGTCGGAATTACTTAGATAAATGCACGCGTTTGGGCCGTGCTCAAGGAAACTTTCTGCTGGGTAGGCAAATCAGTGAAACCAAGATGCTTTTATTAAATGTATCCACAAATACACACCAAATGAAACACATACCCACCCACAACATTTATCTTCACTGTCAAAACAGAAATTATCCTGCGAGACCTGGAAAATTAAAAAAGTGCAAAACAGCAGATTCACCAACTGCGTCAAACCAGCTAATGATACTGATAAAATGATAGATTTCCAAATGCATGAAACTGCATTCTTGTGTGGGTGAGGCTCAAAGCAGGAATTGCGTTCCTTAACCCTTTCGCTGCTGAGGCTTTTCCCGCCTCTGTGCTGAGGTCATTTTTACCGATTTTGCTCATCATGTTTAAACGTGTTTTGAAGGCTTATTTTAGTATATGACCCAGACATATTATATATCGTTCTTTCCGTCAGACTCGGCAGATTAATAATATGTCATTATTATATGTATACGTCATGACCTGTCTGTATAGTATAACAAAAAATGCAATAAAAAATGAATTTAATAATTTACAACGTGTAAAGTGTTTTTTTTCACATTTTAACATACGAGCAATTGCGGTTATATTTTGTATGGGGTGCGCTTGTTAAAAAAATTAGAGATGGGGTCTCGTTACATTTTTTTTTGGGGAAAATTACACGATTTTTAACAAACGCACCGCATACAAAAATCGTTAGTGCAGCATCATTGTTCACATTATAATTGAAATGGGAACAATATTGCTGCATTAACAAACCATAAAAAAGAAAAAAAAAATTATTTTTTTTAGAATTTTTTTTATTTTTAAATTTTTTTCATTTTTTTACAAACTTTTTTCACAGTCGTGTTTGGTATCGTTGGAACGGCCATGCTCTCTTTAACCCCTAGCTGCCAGGGATCGGGAGATAGGGGGTTCCAATGAACTCCCTATCTCCATCATTGGTGGCAGCTAGGGGTTAACTCCAGGACTGGCATCATCGTGCTATGCACTATGACGCTAGTCCTCAGGGGGAGTTCCCGGAGGCTTGGCCGACATCCAAGATGTCGGCCAGCTCTGGCAAAGGAACACGAACCAGCGCTTTTCAGCGCCGATTCGTGATCCGGCTCCCCAGGGGTTAATGCCAGGTACCATTTGGAAGGGCAGGCTGTGCCCTTCCAAATGGTGCCTGGGTTAACCCCCTGCACGCCGCCGATCGGGAGGGAGAGAGGTCCGAAGGACCTCCCCCCTCCCTTTCAGGCGCCTCCACCGCACATGCGGGGGGGGGCGCCTGAATTAGGTGTCACCTAATTACTCCGGCGGTGGTTCCGGATGCTGGGCTGACATCGAGGATGTCAGCCCGCACCGGGGGGGGCCAGCAATCGGCCAGAACCCGGCCGAACGCTGACCCCAAAGAGAGGACGCGCTCAGCGCGTCCACCGCATGGATCGTGACGTGCGGTTGGACGCGCTGAGCGCGTCCTTAGCATGGAAGTGGTTAAAGGGACACTACCACTTACAGAAGCTGTAACTAGATTACTTGTGCATTACAAACAAAATACACCTTATAAAACATATTCTGCTGGTTTTTTTTCTTTGTTTCAAGTAATTGCACGTAAAAGGTTAAAAAAAAATAATTATCTCCTGTTTCCATTTTGTGGATTTTTCCCATGATGCAACATTTGCCAAACCAGCGCAAAAGTTATACTTTATTTCTGCGGTTTATCTTTTACAGTATTCAACAGTCAGTGGAGTGGAGGAAGGAATGTTTAGATAAGGCTGCAGGATGTCTATTGTGATTCAGGCTACCAGAAATAAGAGATGTCAGCTAAAGGAGAGAAGACAAGGAGCTTAAAAGACTTCTAGTCTACCCCTTGGATTCGGCAGACTGATCCATTGGGCATTTGGGCGCTGCCTGAGGGCCCAGATGGGGGGAGGGGCCTGGATTGGGGCCCCTTCAATTTGCTTTGCTGCCCAAGAGCAGGGACGTGCATGGAGAGTTATGGAGATTCGCTCCACGTCCTATTGTGCTCTGCTCGGTGCTCCGAGTAGGGGGCTTCAGCCACAGCAGGCAGACATCTTTAATGTCTTTTTAACAAGGGTCCCCCATAGAATAAATAACCGCAAAGGCTTGGATTCTAAAATGTGAAATTTTTTTTATTATTTTTTTTTTTAAAGGTTTTATTTTGTAAATAAGAAAGGATCACAATTCAACCAACAAAAGTGGCCTCGCAGGGCCATAAACATTCGCAGAGAGTGCAGTAATAACAAGAGTCAGCAAAGGGGGATTGCATGGAACGAGGAAAGGGGAAGAGGAAAGGAAAAAAAAAAAAAAAAAAAAAAAAGGGGTGAAGAGGAGGACTCATAGGATAATTGGTGGGAAAAATAAAGAGTTGCAATGGCACCGTACATAATGCCTCGGTAGGGTACATAAAGAGAGCCAGCCAAAAATATCAAGTCCTGAGTCCATACAGAGGGAGATGAAGTATCTATAGATCACACTTCCAGTACTCAAAGAAAAAAAAAAATTTTGGAGAGTAGTCTCAGGAAATGAAGCCATCAACAGGGGGGACAGGACATCTCAGAGAGGGAACAGCTGCAAAAAGGGGGGGGACGTAGAGTCACAACAGGGTCTCACGTGGGGAAGTAGAGGGGCATCAGACTTTCAGCCCGGAACCAAGGAGGGCGTTGTCGAGGTACCGGCAACTGTAGTTTCCAGACCGCGGGGGATCCCCAGGGAGGCAAAGACCGGCCACACCTTGTCCGGGTCTCCAAAAGCGTATGGCACGTTGTCGAATGTGAAGAGCAGAGTACCAGCCGTACCCCATCTGTACCGAACCTCCTTAGCTCGGAGTCAAGTGTCAAGTGCCAGTGTCAAGTGCCAGTGTCAAGAAAGGCAGGTCTTTGTACAAGGAAACTGCGGAGGACTCAAAGGCAATGACACCCCTAGCCGCAGGCAACGACATCAACTTTCGTTTTATAGGTATCTCCCGGGCAACCGCAATTATATCTCTTGATGCCGTCTCCGGGGCTGCGGCCGACTTCCGGACGCGGATCGCCAGGCCAAAAACCTCCGGTGCACCGGAGGGGTGTGTCAGCAGGTGACCCGCCAGACGGTTGGCATACTCCAGAATCTCACCAGGTTGTACCGATTCCGGCACTCCCAGGAGGCGAACGTTACGCCGACGGTGTCGGGCCTCTAATGATTCCACTGTCCGTGACAAAGTCTCGACCTGCAGCTGGAGGGAGTCCACCCTGCAAGAGAGGTGAGTATTCGCTGCCTCCACAGTTGTCGTACGGTCCTGAATCTCCCCCAAGTGCTCCTGCACCCGGGTCACCTCAGCCTTAACACCCGCTACGTCAGCACTCTACATGGCCCGCATCTCGTTCATCATCCGTTTAATATCGCCTTTAGTTGCAAGCTGGACGTCTTCTCCTGTGCAGCAGCCAGAAAGGCGGACGAGGCAGTCTGGACGGCGGCAGCGTCGTATGACGCAGTCAATGCGGCCCGTCGACGAGCTTCCTTAGCTGCCTTCTTCCCTTAGGCCTTCCTCAACTTCTGGTCCTGCAGCAGGGGCTCCGAGGAGAGCAGATCTGCTTCATCGCCACTCTCCATTGACCAGGTAACTATCTCCTCATCCGAGGAGCCATAACCCGGAGATAGGGTGGGGGAGGGGAGACCCGCAGCAAGCAACCTCCTGCCACTCAGATTCACGGATGTCCTGCTGTCCAGGATCCGGCAGCAAATCCTGTCGCTTTGCTGACTTCTTACCCATCCAGGCAGTAGACAGGACCCAGAGAGAGCACCACGCGGCAGGTGAAAAAACGCAGGGAAGCAGAAATACCTCCGCAGGTTCCCAAGATGGCGGATCGTACTAGGCCGCAGATTCCTTTCCGGGGCTTCCTGATCTCTTCGTTCTGCCTCCAAACGCAACACAGGGTTCCTCGGTGTGTGTCCCTAGTCAGCAAGATGTCCAGTGCCTGGGGGCCAGTTAGTCTCAAGGGAAAAGGGATATAAATCTCTAAATAGCAGTCTCTGTAGTGGAGCTCTGTAGAAATGAGACCGATCGTGTCCGAGTCTGAAATTTTTTATTTTACACGCTGTAGATTATTGGAAATTAACTTTTTTTTTTTTTACATCTTTTGTTATAGCATTCTGGCAGTGCATGACATATAGAAATAATATATTCTGAATCTTCCGACTCTGCTGAAAAAATAAATCATATATAATTTTTCTGGGTCGAATACTAAAAAAAGCACTTCAAATTGTGTTTAAACATGATAAGCAAAACCAATAAAAATGAGAACAGCACACAGACGTGAAATGACTCTGTGAAGGGGTTCAATTTATTTTTTCACTCCAAAAAGGATGGGGCACTGCCCCTGTAGCACCAATGGAAAAGCCTCCACTGAATCGTTCATGGATACAGTGTAAGGGCAGAAACATTTGTTGAGTTCACTGGACCCAGAATGCAGTTGGTGCAAGGGGGATGGAAAATGACTTTACTCCAAAAAGACTTAGGAGGTGGGAAGCATGTGTATATTAACATTGTGTTTCTCTTGGTTAGGAGCACTTCTACTAGGAAGAGAAACTATGTGTGTCTGCATGTACGTATGGGAAGATAAATGGGGAGAATATGGCTGCAAGGAGACAAATGTGGGAAAAAAAACCTGGCTATGAGAATATGAAATCAGCCACGAAGATGACATGAGAGGGAATATGTATGAAAGAGATTAACGGGGAAATATGACTGGGAATGTGGACATGAAAGGTTTATAAAACATGCTGAAGTTTCCTTTCACTTTAACAAACTCCTGGTTTCTTTTAGGCTAGGGTCAGACTAATGCATTTTTCACGTTGTCCGTGAAAATGTGCGTTCGAAGAATGGACGTATTTTTTCCCGGAATACGCGATAGCGGTCATACTATGCGCAGTTTCATCCGTGATTTTGTACGGATCATCAATAAAACACTTTGTGCATCTGGACGTTATGTTGGCCGGACATTAGCAGCGTCTGACATCTCCAATTCACGCACACACGCCTCTAGCGGACGCAGCGCACTCTGTACGTCAGTACTAGTGGTTTAACGTTCTCGAAAAAATGCGTTCATTTTCCACTTGCGTTGCGCAGCCGGACTTTTGTGCGACCGTACTTCGTATATTGGCCGTCATTGCCCGGCATCTGCTGCTAGCACGGCCGTGATTAAGTGCGCCAGAACGCGCGTTCGCACTGCCTCAGTCTGACCCTAGCCTTAATGTGACGGCCCTTCACACAGACCTGACACATTATTTCTTCTTGGATGTTTGGAGGCATTTGAAAAGAAAAAAAAAACGGGATGTTTTTGTAAAACTAGTCTGAGGTCAGTAACTACATTCCAGCATGGATACCCACTGTTCCAGCTAAAGTTCATTTGTCGATTTAATCAGGATTTAATATCAATCGTTTTGATAAAATAACAAACGTTTTTCATGAAATAAACCAGAAATTTACAAGCCAAAGATAAAATTCTAGGAGCAAGTACTACTTGGCTCCATGATCTGTGATGCCCTGCACTGCAACATGAAAGGTAAAGTTCAAACTATTCCCCAATTGCATCTATGTACCTCTGCGTGAACGTGTGAGGTGAGTATGGAGATGGGCTTTCTGGGCAGGGTGGGTGTAGCACAGTGTCCAGACACATTGTTTGGCAGTCTTGTAAACAGTTTCACATAGATGGATGTTGCAGTTGCAAACCCCACCACCATCCCAGTAAACAAAGGTTTTAATACGAGGCTGAAGTTAGTTTCTTATTCGGCCAGTTACTTATTCGTGGAAGTTGGTTTCTGATTCGGTTGAATTCTAAGTACGTAGAATTTCAATAAAAACCTGATTTTAGATGGTTAATTGCCATTGTGCCAATGATTTTAACATGGATTTATATAGAGGTGGATGCCCTCTACCAAACAATGTCAAATTTAAACTGGCCCAACTGCAATTTGGGCAGAAAAATCAGTGCCAACTGTGCCAAGGGTGTTGATTTTTACTATTTTGAATAAGTAACTGATGTTTTCAAAGGGTTAATTGCCATTGGGCCACTGAATTCAACATGGATTTATATAGAGGTGAATGTCCTCTATCAAACACAATTGTCTTCAGCCTGGCCCAATGGCAAGTTTGCCACGTAAACAGTGCCAACTGTGCCATGGATGCTGATTTTTACCATTTTGAATAAGTAACTGATGTTTTCAAAGGGTTAATTGCCATTGGGCCACTGAATTCAACATGGATTTATATAGAGGTGATGTCCTCTATCAAACACAATAGTCTTCAGCCTGGCTCAATGGCAAGTTTGCCACAAAAACAGTGCCAACTATGCCATGGGTGCTGATTTTTACTGTTTTGAATGAGTAACTGATGTTTTTAATGGGGTTGCACCGATACGATACTAGTATCGGTATCCGTGCCGATACCGGGTACTGCAGGAGTACATGGTACTCATGCAGCGCCCCCAATATTTCACCCAATACCGGAAGCCAGCATTGAGCCGACTTGCCGGCATCCGAGGGGCTGGGGCGGCTTTTTTCTTATCAGGACAAGTAGATCGGACTACCACTTAGTCCGTTGGACAAGTAGATATTTTTAAAATTTCCACACCCGTTACACATACACACACACACACACACACACACATACACACACACACACAGACCCAGACCGGACATAGGGCGACTGTCCGAATGCTCAATCGGCATTCGGACAGGCACCTGGAGCTCTCCGTTCATACTTACCATCCTGAGCGACGCCGGTAAAGTTTCACGTGGGTGATCGCGGCTGGGGGCCTTCCAACGAGCGCACGTGCAGAAACTTTACCGGCGTCGTCAGGATGGTAAGTATGAACGGACAGCTCCAGGTGCCTGTCCGAATGCCGATGGAGCATTCGGACAGTCGCCCTATGTCCGGTCTGGGGTCTGTGTGTGTGTGCATGTGTAACAGGGGTGTGGAAATTTTAAAAATATCTACTTGTCCAACGGACTAAGTGGTAGTCCGATCTACTTGTCCTGATAAGAAAAATAATTTCAACAAAATAGTGTTTAGAGGTCTTTATTGTTAACAGCGTGCACATAATTTATAATGTCCACAGATATAGACCTCAGACCAGATAATGCCCACATATATAGACCACGGATCAGATAATGCCCACAGATATAGACCTCAGACCAGATAATGCCCACAGTGAATGTGGACATGCTATACAGTGAATGTGGGCATGCTATACAGTGAATGTGGACATGCCATACAGTGAATGTGGCATGCTATACAGTGAATGTGGACATGTTTTTTTCCCCCTATCCTATAATCTAGCCAGGGTATTTCCATGCTGAGTGCCCGCTGCCTCGTGGTCAGCCTTGTGTGCCAGGAAAATACTGAACCTCGTTTGACCTAGTGATTTGGGCATTTAAAGGGCCCAGTGGCAAGGGTTAACTCAGATCCTCTTTGGGTAAGGCATTTCCACGGCCTCCGAGCTGCTCGCTTTTATCCCTGTGCCAGCGCCGCTTTCTGTTTACTATACCCCAGGAGATCCCGCTCCACCCTCCTCACGATAAACGCTCACGGAGCGAGGTAAAGGGCTGCTTGGCATATTGCGTGGCAGAACTGCTCACCTGGACACAGGGCCTGTTTTGTATCAGGCAGCCTCTGCAACCCCCCCAAACGTCCTCCCAGACACCCCGTTCCATATTCATGCTTCTCGGCGGGTATAGAAGCAGTGCAGGATGGGGAGTGGGGATCGAAAGCTTGTGTGCAAGCGCCGTAGCTCCGGCCCCTCCCCTCATCGCGCCGCTCTGTGAGAGAGAGGAAGGAACGTCCGTGAGAGTGGGCGTTCCTTCCACTCTCTGCGATCAGTGTACAAAGTGCGATCCTCCTATGGATGATCGCGCTTTATTTCCCGATGGCGCTCGTGTGCTGGGAGCAGTCAAAATTATTTACTTGTCCGGCGCCCGGATCTTCATATAACGGGCGTCGGGCGATATAATTCCCACACCCCTGCTGTAATATATACACATACACACACTGAGCTGGGTGGCATATCCATGAGCTGGGGGGCATATCCATGAGCTGGGTGGCATATACATGAGCTGGGGGGCATATACATGAGCTGGGGGCATATCCATGAGCTGGGGGCAATATCCATGAGCTGGGGGCAATATCCATGAGCTGGGGGCAATATCCATGAGCTGGGGGCAATATCTATGAGCTGGGGCATAATCTATGAGAGCTGGGGGGCAATATCCATGAGCTGGGGGCAATATCCATGAGCTGGGGCATAATCTATGAGAGCTGGGGCATAATCCATGAGCTGGGGGGCATAATCCATGAGAGCTGGGGGCATATCCATGAGCTGGGGGGCATATCCATGAGAGCTGGGGGGCATATCCATGAGAGCTGGGGGCATATCCATGAGAGCTGGGGGCATATCCATGAGAGCTGGGGGCATATCCATGAAGCTGGGGGGCATATCCATGAGAGCTGGGGGCATATCCATGAGCTGGGGGGCATATCCATGAGCTGAGGGGCATATCTATGAGAGCTGGGGGCAATATCCATGAACTGGGGCATATCCATGAGAGCTGGGGGCATATCCATGAGCTGGGGGCATATCCATGAGCTGGGGGGCATATCCATGAGCTGGGGGGCATATCCATGAGAGCTGGGGGCAATATCCATGAACTGGGGCATATCCATGAGAGCTGGGGGCATATCTATGAGAGCTGAGGGCAATATCCATGAGAGTTGGGGGCATATCCATGTGAGCTGGGGCATAATCAATGAGAGCTGGGGGCATTTTTATATGAGGTCTGTTCTTATTGGAAAGCGTTCACATGACATAAAATAAAAGTATCGGTACTCGGTATCGGTGAGTACTTGAAAAAAAGTATCGGTACTCGTACTCGGTCTTAAAAAAGTGGTATCGGTGCATCCCTAGTTTTTAAAGGGTTAAATGCCATTGGGCCAATGATTTCACCATGGATCTATAGAGAGTTGGATGCCCTCTATTAAAAACAGTTGTCATTATGTTGGCCCAATGGTCAGTTTGGCACAGAAACAGTGACAACCGTGCCAGGCAAACAAATTTCATTAGTTTGAATAAGTAACTGTTTTTAAAGGGTTAAATGCTGTCGGGCCACTGATTTCAACATGAATTTATATAGAATTGGATGCCTTCTATTAAAAACTGTTTTTGTTACACTGGCCCAATGGTCGGTTTGGCACAGAAATAGTGCCAACACTGCCATTGGCACCAATTCCCATAAATTTGAATAAGTAACTGATGTTTTTAAAGGGTTAAATGCCGTTGGGCCACTGATTTCACCATGTATTTATATAGAGTTGGATGCCCTCTATTAAAAACAGTTGTCGATAGCCTGGCCCAATGGTTAGTTTGGCACAGAAACAGTGCCATCTGTGCTATGGGCACTGATTTCCATCAATTTGAATAGGTAACTGATGTTTTTAAAGGGTTAAATGCGGTTGGGCCACTGATTTCAACATAGAATTATATAGAGTTGGATGCCCTTCGTTAAAAACAGTTGTCTTTTGCCTGGCCCAATAGTCAGATTGGCACAGAAACCAAGATCCTTTTTGGCAACAAGGCTGAGGCTCAACACTGCACGTCCACCGTGAGCTGAGAAGACATTGAACCCCCTTGGAGAAAATCACAAGCAGTTCTCATATATATGCGTCCCCTCCACCCCCACCTCTCCAAAGAGAGAAGCTCCCGGAAAACCCCCCAAAAAATCCCACCCCTTTCCCGACCCCCATGAGGAAAGAAAAACCCTAAATCCAGCTGTGTCCTTGGCACCTCCGTACAGAGAATGAAAGCAAACCCCCCCCACCCTCAGTATAGCAATACAGAACAGTGACCCCACATACTAGCATAAAGAACACATTCCCCCTCCCATTCCAAGTGTGGGGTGACCCTATGGGAGTGCTCTTATACTAAACCCCCCCTCCCATCCCATCCATATCAACACGTAAACCACTATTGACAGTCTGAACTATACAATGTGTCACGGATCCCCCTAGAACTACGATGCTGGTCCCTGTATACAGAACCCAATCTACCAGTCCGATCCTTGAATGGTTGGTAAAGCTTACTATCTGCAGGGTACAACAGCCAGAAAGGGTTAACAGGCACCTCCTGGCCACCCATGTGACTGCCGCGAGCCGGTATATCAATAGGCACCCAGCCAGCGAAAAGCGAACACAGTGCTGCCGGGTACCACCTGGGACGCCAGACGAGGCATGGGCACCCCCAGGACCACTGGACGTGATTCAATGTCCATGTGGATTAAAAAGAAAAAACTGTAACCCCCGTCCCAATCGAGGCAGACATCCATAGACCCAAAATCTTATAGCAGAACATAACAGTATCCCCACAGACAGAAAAGTAATACAAACCCCCCCATCCCATGTCATCCATACTGAAACCGCTATTTATAGTGCGATCCATGCGATAGTCATGTGAATAATACAAAAAGAAAGAGCGTCCACTCCCATAAAGGCTCATCCTCACCGTGCACCCTTCACCCCCGCCACTCTGGCATCAGTAAGGCCTGGGGCTAGGGTCCATGAGAAAGTGCACAAATGTGCCGATCACGGAGTACCCCGGCTGCCGGATACACGGCGTCAGGGCCCAATAGTAGCACATACAACTACTGGGCAGAGTGTGTCTTATAGCTGCAGGTTTTGCCCCAAGAACGAGGCAAGACACATTTTAGGTTGAATTGCAAACAGAATCTGTTTCTTGTGCAAAACACAGGTCATACTTATATGGAGCTGTCCCTATTGTTCACCCTCCTGCCCACCCTCAGACATCCCGGAGCACCACTGCCTCCAGCCATTCCCCAGTCCCTGAATATAATGGCCACCACAGCCTCAGCCATTGCCAGTTTGTGGAATGTCGCCCTTGTCCAGTCTGGAGATGGTTCGAAGGCCAAAGTCGGGTCGCAGCAGGTGGCGGCTTGATGCACATAAGCAGAGGGCAGGAAAAACACAGTTTCCGAGCAAGCAGAATATTGAGGAACAGAAACACACATATGGGCATGTGAAAACAGGATGTAAAATAAGGGGCCCAATGGGGCAAAAAAGGTGCAGGGCAAAACAAAGGCAAAAAGTTTTTAAATGTGGTGGGATCCTGCAGCCTGTACCATCACAACAAACCAGAGCAATAGGAGGGTCAGTCGACCAAGAAAACGTCTGAATCAAAAATCATGGAGGAATGCAAGGTTGAGGGGTATGGGACCAGGGAGAGCACGGCAGAACGGGAAGACGAGGGCCCGGCAAATAAGGGAGCACAAAACAGGAGGAGCGGAGGGAGCTACAAGGAGCTTCAATGGTGGGGATGACAGTTGTTAACCCAGGCCTGGTGTTGTGGTAACGCCAGTACCTCCGTTCCACGGCCTCTGTCCAGGAGCACGAATAGATCTGCTGGCATGGGGATCCCCAATGCCTCCAACAGTCAAGTGTAATCGGCCGGTGAGCGCAGGGATATGAAGGCCCCATCATGGGGCAAAATGGAAACCTCCAGGGTAGCGGACTTCCTTGTGCGGAAGAAGCTCTGTAAGAGGCCATTGGGCTCTTCTCTTCGGAAGCGTAGAAGAAGCCACATCGTTATAGAGATTCTGGGCAACCCCCTCAATCAAGGAGGCACCATAACAGGCTGCAAGCAGCAGGGCATCCTTGGTGGAGTAATACCAGCACTTGAGCACCACGTCCCACGGGGGTTCGTTGGGACCCAAGCATGGGCGCAGGGCTCTATGGATCCTATTTAGGCGCAACTCCACCTCCGGAGTGGCATGAACAACAGGGTGTGGAACAACTTGTCTCCGGGACATCTCCGATACAATGGTTGGAGCGACGGGACCTGCTGTCCAGGTATTCTACTTCCTCCTGAAGCAACACGTAGTTGTCGCAGACCTCTCGTAATATAGCCTGCGCCTCGGCGTGATCAGTCTCCACTTAATGCTCAAGTTTGGCTATGCGGGTCCCCAGTGCGCCAATGTCCGTCCGTAGCCTCTCCAGGCCCGCCCTGAGGTCAGTCTGAAGGTCATCCTTCATAGTGAGCAAGAGCTTTCTTGTCACATCGAGGACAAGGCTCACCTTTCGCGACAGAAGGACTCACGACGACGCCATCCTGACAGCTTCTGAACGCACCACCGCCAACAGCAGGGGAAAATACTGGGCAATTTCAGCTTGGCTCGATTTGGGGTTCAACTTTCTCCTGGGCATGGAAGCTAAACACCACAGGCTACAATGAAGTCCAGGGCTGATCAGTGGAGGCTACTGTCAGTTGTGGAAGCGCCACCTGCGCAGAAGCTCAGAGATCAGGCAGCCATGTCAGAGCTCGGCCAAACCACACCACCCATTGTGCCACTGATTTTAATAGAGGGCATCCACCTCTAAATAAATCCATGTTGAGTTCAGTGGCCCAATGGCAATTAACCCTTTGAAAACATCAGTTACTTATTCAAAACAGTAATCAGCACCCATGGCACAGTTGGCACTGTTTACGTGGCAAACTTGCCATTGGGCCAGGCTGAAGACAATTGTGTTTGATAGAGGGCATCCACCTCTATATAAATCCATGTTGAATTCAGTGGCCCAATGGCAATTAACCCTTTGAAATCATCACTTATTCAAAATAGTAAAAATCAACACCCTTGGCGCAGTTGGCACTGTTTTCGTGGAAAACTTGAAATTGGGCCAGGCTGAAGACAATGGTGTTTGATAGAGGGCATCCACCTCTATATAAATCCATGTTGAATTCAGTGGCCCAATGGCACTTAACCCTTTGAAAACATCAGTTACTTATTCAAAATAGTAAAAATCCGCACCCATTGCACAGTTGGCACTGTTTTCATGGCAAACTTGCCATTGGGCCAGGCTGAAGACAATTGTGTTTGATAGAGGGCATCCACCTCTATATAAATCCATGTTGAATTCAGTGGCCCAATGGCAATTAACCCTTTGAAATCATCACTTCTTCAAAATAATAAAAATCAGCACCCTTGGCACAGTTGGCACACTTGCCATTGGGCCAGGCTGAAGACAATTGTGTTTGATAGAGGACATCCACCTCTATATAAATCCATGTTGAATTCAGTGGCCCAATGGCAATTAACATTTTGAAATCATCACTTATTCAAAATAGTAAAAATCAACACCCTTGGCACAGTTGGCACTGTTTTCGTGGAAAACTTGAAATTGGGCCAGGCTGAAGACAATGGTGTTTGATAGAGGACATTCACCTCTATATAAATCAATGTTGAATTCAGTGGCCCAATGGCAATTAACCGTTTGAAATCATCACTTATTCAAAATAGTAAAAATCAACACCCATGGCACAGTTGGTACTGTTTACGTGGCAAACTTGCCATTGGGCCAGGCTGAAGACAATTGTGTTTGATAGAGGACATTCACCTCTATATAAATCCATGTTGAATTCAGTGGCCCAATTGCAATTAACCCTTTGAAAACATCAGTTACTTATTCAAAATAGTAAAAATCAACACCCTTGGCACAGTTGGCACTGTTTTCGTGGAAAACTTGCCATTGGGCCAGGCTGAAGACAATTGTGTTTGATAAGAGGACATTCACCTCTATATAAATCCATGTCGAATTCAGTGGCCCAATGGCAATTAACCCTTTGAAAACATCAGTTACTTATTCAAAATAGTAAAAATCAACACCCTTGGCACAGTTGGCACTGATTTTTCTGCCCAAATTGCAGTTGGGCCAGGCTAAATTTGACATTGCTTGGTAGAGGGCATCCACCTCTATATAAATCCATGTTAAAATCATTGGCACAATGGCAATTAACCATCTAAAATCACGTCTTTATTGAAATTTTACATACTTAGAATTCAACCGAATCAGAAACCAACTTCCACGAATAAGTAACTGGCCGAATAAGAAACTAACTTCAGCCTCGTGGTTTTAATGGCGTTTTGCAATTTCATATGAAGAATGGGCACCCAGTCAGAAATAGAACATTTAGGCATTAGCAGAATTGCATTATTTACTGTCAATGACAAGGTGCAGAACTCAGAAACGGTGTGTTTAATTAGACAGAAATTGGCTATAGAGGCAAAATAATGAACATTAAATATTAACCCTACATAACATTACAAAGTTCTGGACGGTAGACTGTCACTTGTGAATGGATGGAGGTGCAATAAGAGAAAAGTGGGTGACCTCATAAACTAATATATATTTATATTGAAGTTTATTATTGCAAAAGTCATTTACACTTCCCAGCAATTCAAAGAACTTCATCACAGAGTTCATGTGTTACATTCCCCATATGCAGCACAGAACTCTGGGTAAGACATGCAAATGAGGTTTGCAATTTCCCATTATTTTGCATCCTGAGTCTCCATTCACACAGAACCCTCTAAACAATGCTACGCCATGCTAGATGGTGTTTTTTAGCAGAGATCAGGTTTATGCAACTGGCCACAGCCACTCCTGGACAGCTGTTTCGGGCTTGTTGTGCCCTCATCAGCAGGAGCTAGGCATGACCAGTTGCAGTTTGATGCTTAACCCATAGGGTAAATCAACACTTATGATGTGCCCGCTGGCACCACAACACACACACATATATATATATATATATGAGAGAAAACACATGGGGGGGATAGCACTCAACCTAAACTAAGCATGGGATAGGCATAAGGCTATCCTAAACAAAAGATAAATCCAGGTAAAGTATCCATGTAATTGGGCAGACTAGATGGGCCGAAAGGTTCTTATCTGCCGACATTTTTCTATGTTTCTATTCAGTGTGGGTGCATCTCAAAAATAAAATACAAAACCAAGGAGAGAGCACTCCAGTCAAACACATTAAAGAAACCTGCAACAGCAGCTTCATGCATGGGTGCATAATACCAGTTTTTACCACATGTTGAAAATTTCTTAACTCTGAAGCTTTGTTGAATAAAATGGTGGAAATTTGGTTGGCAATGAACGGCCGTGAATTGCTTAAGCCTGCCAACAGCGTCAATGTAATCCACCTTCTGGCAGGTCCTACTCTGCAAACCTAATGACTGTCCATCATGGGATAAACACACACACACACACACAAAGTGGAGCTAGCCATCAAGTTTCTAAATAATGTGTCTGAACTGAATTTAAGCCATCCAGGAGTGACAGCTCAGCAGAGACCAACAGTTGGCCTTCAAACAATGTTTTGAAAAGAGTTTGCTAGATGGATTTTAGGAACTATGGGTGAGACTATAACAATTACAGCATTCACTCCCTTCAGAACATTTAACACTTCAAGCGAGCAGGAAAAATACAATTGACGCTGCAGCTGAATGCATGACTCCTTCAAAGCCACCAAAAACAAACAAAAAGAGGAGACCGAGTGGAATGCAAAGTGAGTAAATTTAAGCTATGAAAGGGTCAAAAGACCAGAGGTGTTAAATATAAACCCCTCCTGGCCCCCACCCTGTACAACCCAACCGGTTGTCTTTATTTTTATAGTGGGCCAAACTTACCTTCTTTCCAACACCACTGTCTGCTTTGGCGCTCCTCCGAACAAGACCTCTGTTTCCTGAAGCAGACGTAACTGTATAAAGTGCTAAGTCCTATACTTCTCCATGCACTGGCTAGCTGATCGCTCTGCACGTCGCAGTGTAGCACAGTTGGTAAACCAGGAAGTCTGTCCCAGGGTGAACTAAGTAATATCTCTCAAATCTAGAATGCTGTCACAGCAGGCTGGTGCAGTGAGCAGAGGAGGAGGATACTAAGCTCACTTTCACCATTTAAATTAACAAGATGTATTGGAGAAAGGTCTGTGCAAAATCAGGACTCTGTTTTTCTCACAGATTAATAACGTTAAAGGGCCACTACCACTAAATAATGAAACGTCCTAATTGTGTTTATGTTGCCGATATCTTACATGTGATTCGTTTTTCTATTGTAGGTTTAGGTAAGAAAATATTTTACTCTGTGTCACTGGGTGCATCCATTATGTGATCTTTTGCATTTTAACCCCTCCTCTCTCTCCCCCCCCCCCACAGTATCTATACATTACTCCCTCCTCACTCTGGCAATGGCCTTAGAATGGACTCTTCTGGTCAATCATGGGTCTCAAATCTCATTGTATTGTGTGGGATGTATTCCAAGGATATCACCGGGGGTAGACTAGCAGTCTTTTAAGCTCCCTGGTTTATCTCATTCGGCTGGCATCTCTTACCTTGAGTTGCCATGACAGCACAATATGCCCCCTGCTGCCTTATCTTAAAAACATTCCCTCCTCTACCCCATTAACTGTTAAATCAGGGCTCAAAATTTCAGGTCCCAAGCTACTAGCCAGCCCTTAAGAGTTACTCGCCACCAGTTGCCCCACCCAACCCTTATCGTCAACTCTTCCAGTAAACACACCCTCTTATATTATTGATAAATAATTTAACAAAGCAGTGTAAACATAAAAGGAAACTAATGTGTGGCGTGTATGAGCATATCACAGATGCACAGCAATAAAACTCACTCTCATACACACAGCACATTACTGAGTTTTATTACTGTGGAGCTCCGATACAGGAATGCATAGTGTGTATGAGTGTATCAGAGCACCACAGCAATAAAACTCACAATAATGTGCAATGTGTAGGAGCATATCACAGAGCTCCACAGCCTTTTATACGCACACCCTCTCATTCTTTTTACCCACTCTTTCTCATTCTTTTTACACCCCCCCCCAGCAGTCACCAAGTCAGAGGCTGATCGAGAAGGACGACAGAGCAACCGAGGCCCAGTCTGGATGCAGGCTGGCTCCGCTGTCTACTGGAAGTCGATAGGCTCTTCTGCGTGCTGTCTGATCGGTGTTGCAGTCTAGGAACAGCACCTGCTCCGTGTCTGGGAACGACACGCGGCATTGGTGCGGCCCCCTCCTGCTATGGCCGCTCGATGATGGAGCCGCATGGTGCACTTGCTCCAGGCGGCAGAATTTTAAAGCGGCAAATCCGCGACCGCTGCACTACTTTTTGTTGCGCCGCGGCAGCATCTTTGCAGCCGGTGCAAAAGGGCAGCGCCGCTGAGCGGATTTGCCACTTTAAAATGGCCGCCGGTGCCGGCATTCGTCTCCCTGGGATAGGAACCACCTGACTAGCGCTGCGCAGCTGGTCAGGTGGTTTCCAGCGAGCGGCCAAGCTGCATGTCAGCGGCCGCTCTCCTCCTGGCATGGAGAATAATGCCGACGGAGCCAGCAGAGGAGGGGAGAGGCGAGTTGGGGGCAAATATACCCATATGAGCTGGGGGGGCAAATATATATACCCATGAGCTGGGGGGGACAATATATACCCATATGAACTGGGGGGGACAATATATACCCATATGAGCTGGGGGGCAATATATACCCATATGAGCTGGGGGCAATATATCCATGTGAGCTGGGGGCAAATGTACTCATGTGAGCTGGGGGAAAATATATATATATCCATGTGAACTGGGGCAAATATATCCATATAGTCAGGGCTTGGGTGTCTTTTTAGGGGCTCCTCCATATATTCAGGGTGTGTGGATGTCTTTATAGGGGCACCTCCATATATTCAGGGTGTGCAGGTGTCTTTTTAGGGCTCCTCCATATATTCAGGGTGTGCGGGTGTCATTTTAGGGGGGGGCAGCATTTCAGCCTTCGCTACAGGCAGCACAATGTCTTGGGCCGGCCCTGCCTCCTGCGCATCATCTGACCCACCCACGTGATGCGTCATAGACTCGCAGCACTTACGCTGCGAGTGTGCGACGCATCACGTGGGTGGGCAGGTGACCCGCGAGTGTGAATCGCGCGGGGGGGGGTTACCGCCCCGATCACACAGCTCTGGATTTGGACTCCAAGAGTCCGATACTGGAGCTGAGAAGTAAGGTGGCGGCCCACTGAACCCAGCAACCGACGGGTCAATACGCCCCACTCGCCCTCAGATAGTTTCCACTCGCCAAATGCAAGCGGAAATTTTGGAGGTCTGGTTGAATACTGTATGAGATTAAGCACAGCCACAAAGTAAAACTCCCCATAAGATTTTGGTGAATGTTGTATCCTGGGAAAAATGCACAGAACGGAAAAGGGAAAAAAACACCCTTTATTTTTCCTTTTTACATGCAATGACTTCAAACAAAGAAAAAAAAGTAGCAGCATGTGTTTCATCAGGTGGTTTTGTTTGTAATGCACAAATAATCTAGTTACAGCTTATGTAAGAGGAATTGTCCGTTTTAGAGCAAGGCAGACAGGAGAAAATCGTTTGAAGGGATACAGAGCGGAATAAGGAGGACTCGGGATATCACAATGATCTACCCCATGGTCCTGGCATAAACATCAATGGATTTTTTTATTTCAAAATCCCTGTTCGTTGCCATGATCGAAAAATCACATTTCAAAACAGATGGTTTGATTTTCTGTGAAACTGAATTTTAGATTTAATTTACAAATGTACTGTATGATATTTTATTTTTTTCTTTCAAGTTCTGGCACGTCAAGACTCATTACTGGAAATATATGCATATTCACCATCATAAAATGCAAGTTACCAGGAAAAGAATGTAATACTGCAGCTACTTAATAACAAGCCAAAAACGAAGCTAGGCAGTATAGCTAACCATGGTGGGAAGTTACTGAGAAGTCTTGGCAGACAGGTTGCAAAACCAATTTCTGAGAAATAAGGTTTACTTCGTTCAGTGACGCAAATATAGAGCAGACCGAGAGCTCAGACCACAAGCTGATGTATTGTTGAAATTAGAAGAATTGTCAAAGAAGTGTGAACACAAAGACACTTCATATGATCACGGATCATCTGTGGGCACAGAACTGACCAGATATCTTAAACAAGCGCCTGCAATGTTTTATTTTCTTATAGCGCATGACAAAATCTTGGTTTTAAATCACGACAAGATGAAATAAAGGGGGGCATTATTGAAGTGGGACTTGGCAAAGTAGCAAGGGCAAAAAGATAGGAGAATAAGAGAACTTTGGCCACTTGGCTAAAGTGACTATGCACTGTGCACAGTCAATGTAATTTGAGTAATCACTGTGGCAGGAATACCCCCCACCTGGAGAGGATGGGGGTCTCAGAGGGCTGATTAGCCGAGTGCAGGGTGTTAGTCCTAACAACCTAAATGATGACCTCTGGTTCCAGGACATCAGGAACCAGCTCCTACCAATAGCCGTCAATGAACTCCACCAGCACAGAGAGCCACTGGATTGGCTGAATGATCACTCAAGCGTCCAGCCACCTCACCTTCCTCTGACTTAAGCAGCTAACAGAAAGCTAGGAGCATATCGTGTCTGGGGGATCACAGAGGGAGCCTGGTGTTGAATTTAAGCCTTTCATCACCTCCCCTCCCGTTTTAACCAATGAGTATCCCTTTATTTCAGAGTAATGTTCACGTGTTCTCTGGTACGTGCATGAAAATTAAACCGATTAAAAGCAAAAAGCATCTTGCACCATTTACCAAGAAATAGAGACAGATTCATTTGGGAGAAAACACCCAATAAGTCATAGACTTCTAAAGAAGTCAAAATTCACACTTAAAAAAAAAATAACATTTTAACGCAATGCCAGGGCTTACAACCAGGGCTTATAACTCAGTACCGGCACCTCACACCAGCCCGAACTAACAGGAGAGAGCATGATGCTCCTCCCTCCTCCTGCAGTGGCAGGCAGCGAATCAAAAGCGCTCAGCAGCTCATATTGCTCCTGAATGCTTCCGATTGTAAGGAGTGTATGTAGGGACCGATAACCCCCTCTTCTCCTAGTAAGTGACAAGTGAGGGCCATTTCTTCAGTGCACCAGCTTTGGCAGATATGTGTAAACATACTGCGCCCCCTCTCTCTGCAGCCCCTGAAACTTTGAACACCATGTCACTTGCCTTGACAGGGATTCAAATTTTTAAACTATCCGCCTGGCGCTGTGTCCCTGCTGCTCCTCCTCTAAGATGCAGCCGGTGCCCAGTGAGCTGCATTGTATCTACCAGGTCAGCGAACAGACTCACCCGCGGTGCTGGAAACGGAAGCCTGTACTCTCTCTCTCCTCCTGGTCCCTTCCTCCTTGCTGGTGCCTGGCCCCCTCTGATGATGTCAAGAGGAAGGCGTGCCAAAAGACGTCTACACTGCCGCCCTACCCCCCAGCCTCCCCAGCAGTTCCAGACAGTGTGTGGGTGCACCCTGGAAGGTGAGAAAGTGAAAATGGAAGTCCTGGCTGCATTGCTCTGCAGGGACTGCGTGGCAGGCATGCCTCAGAACAAAGAAAAAAACTGCTGCCGCTGCTTCGAAATACACTTCAAAACAGCATTTAACAATATCAGCTCTGGCAACGCAGGTATGTTCACCTGGTCCTGCCGTTACCACCATGTGGGGGGGGGGGTTATCAAGGTCACACACCGTCTCATTGGAGTCCCCCAATATTATTCAAACAGTATTTGGCGGATAGTGGAGTTTCATTGCTGTGGAGCACCTACACACTGCGCATTACTGTGAGTTTCCTTGCTGTGGAGCTCATACACACTGCGCATTACTGTGAGTTTCATTGATGTGGAGCTCATACATACTCAGCAAAACTGAGTTTCATTGCTGTGGTGATCACAAATGCTAGATTATCCACTCAGTGCCAGCGTTGCAAAAAACAGCTAACTGCACTGCAATACATATTTTTCTTGCAACAGAGGCACTTGGTGGATAACCCCCATAGGGTTACAACAATAGTTGTAGTTCATTTAAAGGAACACAGTATTACAAAATATGGTTCCCTTTTATAGGGTCTTCCTTTAAGTGAGTTACAACTATTGTTTATTAGGACACGAAAATAGTCATAATAATCAGTTTTCCCCAGGTGTGTGAGAGTACCCCCACCTATTTTTCCAGAAAAAAAGCACTGCATATAACGTATAGATAAGTAGTGATTACAGACAGGGACATCTCCCCTTTTTATGCAGAACTCTTTAGAGTCATTGTTGTAATGCATATAAAAAAAACTGTCTAGTATACCAAATACTTCATTTTTGATCATCAAGCAATAGAGCACTCTTCATATACAATGGAAATGGCAAAGTAGGTTCTCCGCCACAGCAAAATAATGAAATTGTTAAAAGAATAATACCAGTTATCAAAAAGAAAATACTTTATAAGTTTTTTTCTTATTGTTTTAACCTTCTGGTGTACTTGTTTTGCATAAATCTCTGGTATAGTGCAGGGTCTGGAGTTTATCCCAGCCACAGTGTGATGAAGTGAGACAACAAGCTGATGCGTTTTAACGTAAAGACTAGATAGCTTTGGTTTAAAAGGCCAATACCACCAAAAAAAATGAACTATCCTCATTTTGTTTAGTTTATGTTGCAGATATCTTATATGTGCTTTGTTTTTCTCTTGTATGTTAACTTAAGAAAATATTTTACTCTATGTGTGTCACTGGGTGCATCCATTTTTATTTATTTTTTTAACCTCCCTGGCGTTAGGATTCTTACATATTTTAGATGTCAGAATCATAACAATTTAGGCTAGCATCAGGCGAAGGCAGCCCTCACGTCCGTGTCGCTGCACAGTTTAACGTCCGTCGCATTGATTTGTGATCAATAGAGACCAACACGCGAAGTACGTGCGCACCGAAGTGTGCACGCACCACGAAGGTGGCAATGGACGCTATTTAGGCCTCAACGTAAAAGCACTACGACGGACGCCCAGAGTGTGCTGCGTCCACGTAGCGGCCTGTGTGCATGATGACGCGACGTCAGACGCAGCGCATTTGCGACGTCCATCATGTTGACACTAAGGTTGTTCTTGTCTGGCTGACTGTACCGGTCATTTAGTTTTAATTACTTTTGATTCCCATATTTCCCTCTTTTTTCTACATCCGTTAAAAAACAAACAAACAAAAAAAAAAAAAGACTGTGTGGGGTCTACAGTATCTTCCGTCAGTACGTCCGTCCGTCCGTTTTGCACGCACGCAGAGTGTGCTCAGACTGCGTTCGTCTGTTATTAGCCTTATTTGGGCCCCTTATGGTAATTGAGTGTTCGGGGTTAATATTAGTGCTGAAAGCGGTAACCCCCCGAGCCACACTCGTGGCTGGATACATTACCTGTCCCTGCGCTCCCTCGCTGACACCTCCGGACGATCGCAACCTCATACTTCCTGGTTCTCTTCTTGCGAGAAGGGAACCAGGAAGCAAAACGCTACGATTGCTGGAGGAGAATGCGATCGCGGATGTCAGTGAGGGAGCACAGGTACAGGTAATGTATCCAGCCCGAGTGTGGCTCGGGGTTACCACTTTCAGCACTGACACGTCAGACCACAGATGCATGTATACCCAGACACGTCAGACCACAGATGCATGTATACCCAGACACGTCAGACACAGATGCATGTATACCCAGACACGTCAGACCACTGATGCATGTATACCCAGACACGTCAGACCACTGATGCATGTATACCCAGACATATTATACACACATTCCAGACCTCAAACACAGACAGGCTGACAGACTGCGCTAACAGCATTCTTCTAGGCCCCTCTGGCTGGTACCGCAGCCGCTCGCTGGTACCTTCAGCAGCGCTCTTGCGAGAGCTTGCAGAGTTCGCAAACTCTCGCTTGTGCACAGCTGGAGGTGCCAGCGAGTGGCCGCCTTACAACCTTTGTTGGTAGCCACTCACTGGAACGTGGGGCCAGCTGGAGGGGCCTGGCAGAATGCAATTGAAGCATTCTGCCAGCCACTTCAGCACTTACATACCGCCCGGCAAGCCAGCCCAGTGCTGACTTCCGATATCGTTATAGGGGGCATTTGCATGAGTTCAAGTCCTCATGCAAATGCCCGATAAGCATACCCCTGGCTTGTGGTATGTGTACCCCTGGGGTACGCGTACCATGGATTGAGAAACCCTGGCCTAGAGAAGAATAGCCTGATATAAACATTCCCATCTTCAAGCTCACTAACTGGTAAATATTGTAGATAAAATAAATAAGAGCCACAAAGCAAAGCTTTTGGGAAATGATGCATCATGGGAACAATCCAGAGAATGGAACCCAGAGATAAATCTCTAATAAAGATTTTCCTTTTTACATGCAATTATTTACGACAAAGAAAAAAAAAAAAGCTGCATGCGTTTTATTCGTAATGTACAAGTAATCTAGTTACAGCTTATGTAAGTGGTAGTGTCCCTCTAAGAGCAACAACACTGGTATCAAAACAATGTTATACAGTTAGGTGGTAACACTAAGGATTCAGATTGTGGGAGTATAAAGCGAATCTGTCTGACAGAGCCTTTGAGAATAGACTAGAAAGGATCAGAATGAAAATGGGGGGGGGGGGACGACACCAAAACATGAGATATGTATTATAATTACAATTATTTATAAAGCGAAAAATATTCCACAGGGCTGTACAAAGGTTAGTAATAGCGCTCCATTCATGGTGCAGGGGAGGAACCCTGTATCTATTCAGTCTTTCAAACAAGTGGTGAAACGTAGAACGTATGTCATCACCATGGTTGAATTAGGCAAGTGGTAGATATGCAATCCAGTAGGTTTGTAATATTGTCTCACATTATACATGCTTTCTTGATCTTTTTTTTTTTCTTCTTGACTGGTCAATTTTCAAACATTTACATTGCGTTTTAGGATCAGTTGAAGGGAAAAAGGAGAAATAATTGGTGTTGCACCGATACTAGTATCGGTATCTGTGCCGAAACTGGGTACTGCAGGAGTACTTGGTACTCGTGCAGTGCCCTCGATATTTCCCTTGATACTGGAAGCCGGCATTGAGCCGGCTTGCCGGCATCCGAGGGGCTGGGGCGGCTGTCCGAATGCTCTATCAGCATTCAGACAGGCACCTGGAGCTCTCCGCGTTCATACTTACCTTCCTGAGCGACGCCGGTAAAGTTTCCGCGTCTGCGCTCGTTGGAAGGCCCCCAGCCGCGATCACGTGGGAGTCTCAAGTGATCGCGGCTGGGGGCCTTCCAACGAGCACACGCGCAAAGACTTTGCCAGCATCGCTCAGGAAGGTAAGTATGAACTCAGAGCTCCAGGGGCCAGTCCGAATGCAGATAGAGCATTCGGACAGCCACCCTATGTCTGGTCTGGGGTCTGTGTGTGTATGTGTAATATATATACACATACACACACACACAGAGCTGGGGGCATAATCCATGAGAGCTGGGGGGCATATCCATGAGAGCTGGGGGGGGCATATCCATGAGAGCTGGGGGGGGCATATCCATGAGAGCTGGGGGCATAATCCATGTGAGCTGGGGGCATAATCCATGAGCACTGGGGGAATTTTTAGATGAGGTCTGTTCTTATTGGAAAGCGGTCACATGACATAAAAGTATCGGTACTCAGTATCGGCGAGTACTTGAAAAAAAGTATCGGTACTCGTACTCGGTCTTAAAAAAGTGGTATCGTGCAACCCTAGAAATAATTTAAAAAAACAAAAACAAACTCAATACCAGTTTTTTGTTTTGTTCTTAAATTACCAGAAATAAATATCTTTTTGGCCTTCTACGTGTTGTATTGTGCCGTTATTTCAAAGTGACAGAGGAGATTCACATGTGTTTTAACGATTTTGCTTTTCCTTCAAATTCCCCAGGGGACCTCATCCAACCCATACTTCCAATTAGACAGTGGAATTACACCGATTATTGCTTAATCCTCTGAAGAAGAGACTTTAGCTGCCTGCATCATAACAAAACAAAAAGGGGTTATTCACTAACCTCCAAATTGGCCCCAAGATTGCACCAAATGGTGAATTACTTTCAGGGCAGTTCATTTATTCATTCACCAAATACGTGCAATTTGCCACAATTCAGCAGCATCGAGATTGTCCCATAGAAGACTTTGTCTTCTATTTAGACTGACAAATTGCACCAAAATTACAACAAAATGCCCTGATTTCAGTGTAAACTTTTTTTATATATATAAAAAAGACCATTTAATGCTTTTCATTGTTTACGAGAAGCTTATATTTTTTAAACGGAGATTTTTTTATTAGATTTTTATGAAAATTTAAAGAGACTTTTTATTCTTGATTATTTAGACACATTTCAAATACTTTTTATTGATTTAAACTCAAATTAGGATTTTTTTTCCCCAATTTGGCAGAGTTCACCAAGTCAATTTCAACATAATTCAGCGGTTTTCGCTGACGTCCGATAACTGCTTCGGCCACTCAATTTCTGGCAAAATATGGTGAACATTCGCTAAATAGTGAACTTACCATATTTTCGTCGAAATGGAATAGCCGAAGTGTGCCATAATGCGGCGAAAAGCAATTTTGTTGCTTTGTGAATAGACTCTAAAGTGGGGACAAAGCTAATCGAACATACTGGCCTGTCATAGTTTTTAAGACTTGCTAATGGTATTAAATTGTAATAGATTTTAATAAATATGAAAAAACAGCTAACTTATATAGTTTTTACCTGCTGGTATATCAAAGCTCCAAAAAAAGCTTAAAAAACTGCAGAATGAAGGAAACCACCAGGAGGAAATAAAGCACATATTCTATATACTTCTGCTGACCATTACTTTGGTTAAACACAGAAGAAGCAAATTCTAAGGCTGCCACACAGTATATAAAAATGAATATATTTAAATACATATACACACACACACACACTTGATTGTTCAGTAACCATGGGAACCAGATGTGCTGAGCATGTGGTAACATCACATGCAGCTGTGCACTCCGGGCTGACCTGCAGAGTCATTGCAAGTGGCGTTACTCAGAGAGGGCAACCTAATTGGGGAGTTATCTAACTTTATACTGTAAAACTATGCTGTATTCAATGCCACAGTAACCTTGAAAATGGCTCCTACGTGAGCCGAAACGGTCTACATTTAATATTTTGTTTTATATTCACTTTAATGCAGCCATTCTATGGTTAATATATTATTCAAGTGGGGCCTAGCACCGAGGTTCTCTTTTTTTTCCCCCCTACTTTTTGACAGTTAGGTGTTGCTGGAACCCAGTTTGAGATATATATATATATATTATAAACACACACAAATAAACACAGTAGCAAAATGTTACAAAGCCTCAAGACTGTGTAACCAAAGATTTATTAGACACACATTACATCCAGATTTCAGTTCACCAAGGCCTTTTCTTGAAGTGTTACTATACAAGCGACTAAAGCACTGGAACAAAAAAAATGTGAATCTCAAATGCAGGACATCTGTGGTATACAGATATACATATATACACACACACACTTCACGGTGACTATTTTATTTATAGCCTTTGTTTATAAACAACTTTGATTTATTTTAAATCCCTTTTAAAAAGAGATGAGCAAGAGGCGTTTCTGAACTCCACATTGACAGAGCATCTTCTAGAAGTCCAGCACCTGAATCTAGATAAGAAAGAAGATGATCCCCACCACCACGTCATAGCTTGATTAGTGCCCACTGATCACTGCCCCTGTATTAATGTTTCTGTTCGCAGCATGTGCTTTGGGGAAGGATCCATTACACATGAGCTGTGCTTGTGTTTGAACAGAGCCCTCTCATGGAACAAAGATTGTATCACATAGTAAATTACATATTCTGTCATCAGGCATCCAGCATGCCAAGTCTAATCACACTGTAATAAGGATTAGTTGATACACTTTGTGTTCCATTAGAATCATAAACGAAAAGGAGGAAATAAAAACAAGGAAACTAAAAAAACGGGAGAGAAAAAAAAAAAAAAAAACAACATTATTTGGATTTGAAATGGAGAAAGCAATTTATGGCCAAAGATTTACTCATCTACAGGAAAGAAATATATACTGTATATTGTGCAGTGTCTTAACATATTACACTCTAGAAAGAATAAGCATCCTGTTCCATTTGCAGCTCTTTTATGGTAACAATTTTCCTTTTGTTTCTGTGTCAATGATCTTAAAGGTCACCTAAATCTAGCTGATGGTAAGCGGCTTAATCAGCAGTGCTTCACGTGTGCTGTCACCTAGCTGCACCCAGGCAGGCCAGGGATCACCACCAAGACAGCAACAGAATGAGGAGTTTACTTTTTTTAATGTTGCAACTCTTGTTTTTTTTTATATACAGGTGTATATATTAATGGGAGTGGGAGACTTGTTCAACAAAAAAGGGACCTACACACCTCTTGTCTCTGGGTCCCAAGTTTTTTTTTTTGTAATGTTGTTAGTTTGTAGAAACCTTTGGAGCTATGTAAATGATGATTATTAATAACAATTAAAAGAGAACAAGGTGCAAAATTAGTCATAGCAGTTAATCAGGACAATATTAAAGCATGAAGACAAAATATTCAGTGTAAAGCAAACTGTGGAAACATACAGGAAATGATTGGATATGAGGCTTTTGGCACAAACATACAAAAGAAGTATGGTAATTTATATATACACACACACGAGACAAAGCATCCAGAGGACCCACAGCCAGGACATAGAACATTCTTAGGGCACCGGTGCAAACAGCTGCCGAAAAGTAAGGTTCACCAGGAAGGCATGCACTACACGGAGTCTTATAAAATAATATTTTATTGTGCTTACAAAAGCGTCATTGTTTCAGTCCCATGTGGACTTTTCTCAAGCTATAGGAGACAGTACTATAACCTACAACCGTTTGCCTTAACGTAGTTTATATTTATCGGCTATAAAAGTGATGGATAGCAGAGCAATTACCATAAAAATACTGCAAAGCAGAGGAAATCCAGAAACAGAGGGGTTAAACATTAACCCCTCCTGGCACACTCTGCACTTTCCCCTCCCATTTTAGGCTGGGGTCAGATCAGCGCACTTTTAGCGTGTGTTCTGGCGCACATAATTACGGCCGCACTAGCAGCAGATGACGGGCAATGACGGGCAATATACGATGTACGGCCGCACAAAAGTCCGGCCGTGCAACGCAAGTGGAATTTGAACGCATTTTCCTGAGAACGCTGAACCGCTAGTACTGACGTACTGAGTGCGCAGCTGCGGCATAGCGGCGTGTGTGCGAGATTAGGAGATGTCAGACGCTGCTAATGTCCAGCCTACATAACGTCCAGACGCAAAAAGAGTTTTATTGATGATCCGTACAAAATCACGCCCGAAAATGCGCGTCGTCTGACCGTTTTTGCGCATTCCGTGAAAAAATACGTCAATGCGTTCGGACGCACTTTTTCACGTTCGCGGGGAAAAATGCTTTCGTCTGACCCTAGCCTTAACCCTTTAAATTTCAATGAAAAGAGGAATTTAGTTAAGTGCTGGTCTCCCTCTGAGCCCTGCAGGATATGACATTCTTCCTACTCAGCGCGTCACACAACTGAAAGGGGGCTTGGCGTTCCTGTCAATCCAGTAACTCTCTGTACAGGAAGGCTTTGTTACCATAGGATGGGGCTTTAATCCATTGTACTCCAAGTCCAGGAAACCTGAGCTGAGGTTCTGGGCAGGACTAAACTCCTGTATCCGGATAGCTGATTCAACCCTTTTAGTCCCCCCCCCAGACAGGGGGGGGGGCTGCGTGTTCACGGCAATATGAGGAGTCAGAAAAAGATGGAGTGACAACGTATAGACTAGTGTCCCTTTGAATAGCTCTAGCAACAAACCTTTAAATACGTAAAGGGAATCCACAAGATAGAGGAAGGGAGTATATTTAAAAGGTAACAAAGTAGCAAAACAAGAGGACATAGTCTTAGATTAGAGGGGCAAAGGTTTAAAAGTAACATCAGGAAGCATTATTTTACTGAGAGGGTGGTGGATACATGGAACAGTCTTCCAGTTGAAGTGGTAGAGGCCAAAACAGTAATTGAATTTAAGCAAGCATGGGATAGGCATAAGGCTATCCTAAACAAAAGATAAATCCAGGTAAAGTATCCATGTAATTGGGCAGACTAGATGGGCCCGAAAGGTTCTTATCTGCCGACACTTTCTATGTTTCTAAACCTAAGTTTTTGTCCAGTCCAAAAGACGTCAATCTTTCGTGAAAAAGAGGAACAATCCTTTTCTCGAGAAGATCAAAAGGTGGCACACATTTGCATTTGGATTACATAGTGTTAGTCACATGCTGTAAAACGAATTCTGGATCTGTTCCAGACAAGGAGGATAAAAAAGGTCACCAAGCAAAATAAGAGAGAATTAATGATGTAATAATCAATGTTCTGCCCTGCCTAGACAAAACCGCAGATCCTGAAACCATCCTTTTTGAGAGCACATGATGAAGAATGCTCTTTACAGTATAATTATGTGTATAAAATAAGGTACCCTCTGGATACAGGTGTGAAAAATTAGTCATCGCCCTTTTCCCTAGAACTGTAGTTTTACCAGGATTGCATAATTTCTCTAACGTGCACCGAAACAATGAACGCTGTAAAGCGCTATGCAGTATGCGGTGTTTTATACTGAACACATGTTTGCATGCTTCTAGGGATGCACCGATACCACTTTTTTAAGACCGAGTACGAGTACCGATACTTTTTAAAAGTACTCACCGATACCAAGTACCGATACTTTTATTTAATGTCATGTGACCGCTTTCCAATAAGAACAGACCATATAAAAATGCCCCCGCTCACATGTATATCCCCCCGATATATATATTCATACTGCCCCAGCTCATGGATTTGCCCCAGCTCACTCATGGATTTGCCCCAGCTCACTCATGGATTTGCCCCAGCTCACTCATGGATTTGCCCCAGCACATGGATAATGCCCCAGCACACACATGGGTTATTATGCCCCACAGCTCACACATGAGTATGCCCCCCCAGCTCATGGATATGCCCCGACATGGATATGCCCCCTCATGGATATTGCCTCCAGCTCATGGATATGCCCCATCATGGATATTGCCTCCAGCTCATGGATATGCCCCCACATGGATATGCCCCCTCATGGATATTGCCTCCAGCTCATGGATATGCCCCCACATGGATATGCCCCCACATGGATATTGCCTCCAGGTCATGGATATGCCCCCACATGGATATGCCCCCTCATGGATATTGCCTCCAGGTCATGGATATGCCCCCACATGGATATGCCCCCTCATGGATATTGCCTCCAGCTCATGGATATGCCCCCTCATGGATATTGCCTCCAGGTCATGGATATGCCCCCTCATGGATATTGCCTCCAGGTCATGGATATGCCCCCTCATGGATATTGCCTCCAGCTCATGGATATGCCCCCACATGGATATGCCCCCACATGGATATGCCCCCTCATGGATATGCCCCCTCATGGATATGCCCCCTCATGGATATTGCCTCCAGCTCATGGATATGCCCCCTCATGGATATGCCCCCTCATGGATATTGCCTCCAGCTCATGGATATGCCCCCCAGCTCATGGACCGTCCCCCCCCCGACGATGCTTACCTTCCTGGGCGCCGCCGAGAATGTCTCCGCGCGCGCGCTCGTTGGAAGGACCCCAGCCGCGACCACGTGATCCCGGCTGGGGTCCTTCCAACGAGCGCGCGCGGGGAAACTTTCCCGGCGGCGCCCAGGAAGGTAAGTATCGTCGCGGAGAGCAGCTGCAGGGCCTGTCTGAATGCTCTATCAGCATTCAGACAGGCCCTGCAGCTGCTCAGTGTGTTTAATACTTACCTTCCTGGGCGCCGCCGGGGAATGTCTCCGCGCTCGCGCTCGTTGGAAGGACCCCAGCCGGGATCACGTGGTCGCGGCTGGGGTCCTTCCAACGAGCGCGCGCGCGGAGACATTCCCCGGCGGCGCCCAGGAAGGTAAGTATTGCGGAGAGTGCGGGGCCGGCTGTCCGAATGCCGATAGAGCATTCGGACAGCCGCCGCAGCCCTCGGATGCCGGAAGCCGGCTCAATGCCGGCTTCCGGTATCGGAAAAAATATCGGGGGTACTGCACGAGTACCAAGTACTCCTGCAGTACCCAGTATCGGCCCCGATACCGATACTAGTATCGGTATCGGTGCAACCCTACATGCTTCCATAAATAAGGGGAGAATTTGGCAGTGGTAAATTGTGGAAAGCCCAGTTCATGTATAAAACATAAGAGAGAAAAAAAAAGAGGTCATCTGCGCTCGTTTCTATGTATTTCCATGTACAACAAAACACTAGCCGACGTTTTAGTTTGTTTTAATGGCCATTGAAACGTAAACTCACTCGCCCCTTCAAGGCACCTCTTTGTAGAGTGAGTCCTAACCAATGAACCAAAAGCTGCTCTACTGAGCAACTACATGCCCCTCCTGCTGCTTACGTTTCAATGGCCATTAAAACAAACTAAAACCTTGGATAGTGTTTTGTTGTACATGGAAATACATAGAAACGAGCGCAGATGACATCTTTTTTCTCTTGTAAATTGTGGAAAACTTGCAAAATGTTAGGATTAAACAGCTAATTTTACAGCTTCAGTGTTTGTGGGGTTTTTTAAAAAAAAAAAAAAAAAAAAAAAAAAAAAATTTTACCTAAAATTTGGACTTCCATGTCACTTGGCCACCAGTTCACGAGGTAGTGAACATCAGCTATAGAATGCAAGAATTTTAATACCCCTTCCAGTCTGCATTTATGAGAATATTTCTCAGATATAATATTATAGCTACATTTATAAAAGTTATGAATATAGAAAATCTGGAACCTGATTTTTTGGCAAGACTAGAACTTTCTCAATTACCAAGTATTTGTTTATTAATAGGTTGTTTTTCCTATTGTTCTCAATCATGGTTTGTTGAATCCATGTTTGTTCTTGCCTTACCCATTGTACAGTGATGTGGAATACTTTGGGTCTATTTAAAGCGCACCTGTACCAGGCAGGTCCAAGAACATTATACACAAAATAAAATATATTTTTTAACTATAAAATAGGGATGTCCCGATCGCCCTATTTTGTCGTCGGATCCAATCCAAATCCTACAATATTCGGTATCGGCTGATACGGTTGAACCGGCAGCTTGGCCTCTAAAAGTAGGCCAGGGCCTTGGTGTTTACAGCAGCACTTCACTGCCTGCTAGCATTATCCAAATAAGTTGAATAGAAAAACGAAATGCAATTATTGATGAAAAAGGTAAAAAATAAATGTGGTACATTTTGCAGCATAGGAGGTGGTCTCTCCTTACTTTCCAGTGGGAATATGATGGCTACATAATTACTTGAGCCTGTCTTACAAAACACTCACACAGGGCATAGAGAAAGGACTCCTTTGTGTTAAAGTAGAGCAGCGACTGCTTCAACGTGAGCCCACAGCTGCTCAAGTCCGCAGTATGCTCCCAATAGACTAACTGGGCATTATTATGAGACATAGCACACACCATCTCAAGAGCCAAAAGGTTAGCAGACATCACTACGGTATCTGCTATATTTTTCCATCGTTTCTTTTATTCCCCAACATAGCATTCAAGTAACAAATGAACTCTGGGCCCTGAGCCAGTCGCAGTGTGATCATAGAGAAAGACGAGGCTTACATCATGCCGACAAATAGTCCAGCTACTGATCTATGGCTTGACAATATACTCCACGCCACACTAAGTGACTTATGAAATTTGCCTGCAACAGAAGCCCCAGAAGGGCACTATGGCATATGTAGAATATAGTGAGAATATACCTTTATCTTCCAATTAAAATTAACATGACCAAAATTTAGAAGGGACAGGTTAGATGCCACCAGATGTTACTGTTGTAAGTACAGTATGTGTCAATGGACAGGAGCTCAAAATCCCGAAGTGCTAGGGAGCCACTTATTATTGAAAAAAATAAAATGTATCTAATTGGGTCAAATGTTACTTTTGTTTTAGTAAAAAGACATATATATATATATATAAAATCATTTCTTTTTAATGCAGATTTGCAATTTCCAAAGTAGCTGCCCTGGGACCACTGGTTACCAGGTCAAGCAAACTAGGACAAAAGGGCAAATAACAGCATTACGGTTTGCAAGCAGACAATGTAAAAAAATTGATCATTTCATCAGAACGAAAGGAGCAGAATTGCCCGGGACAAAGTTCTTAATGTAAACCATCGGGTATCAAACATGGCTGCCTAGTTGCAAGACTATTTACGAAAATATGGTCAGTCAGAGCAAATTGTCTCATTAGAGATACATTAGCTTATGTTTACCTGAGCATGGAGTTTTCTATGAAGTACCAACAGCCTCTCTAACTACATGCAGCCAGCGACACAGTCCGAACCCCTACCTAGGTCTGCCGAACAGATTTAATGGCAAAAAAAAAAAAAGTTATCTTGTCTTACAGCTGGTGGACAGACACCATCACACTACTCATGGAGCAACTGATCCTGTCTGTTAAACATCCACATGGAAAAAATGTCTGAAGGATTTCCAAGAGATGCTTTCCAGAAATTAGCCTTCTGGGAGAGAAATTTTGGAAGGGTGTCAGGTTGTGTAGGAGTAAGAGGTAATGCTGCAATCCCATAAATTACTACTTATGATTATAGGATTTTGATGGTGACGTCTGTTTAAAAGAAAAGCAGAAACACCTCACAAACTTTAACATTCATACTGGGCTTTTCCATGTTAAATATTTTAAATGGAATTAAAAAGGGCACAATGACCACCATAATGTTGTTTGATCTGGTACCTCTTTTCATATCGTTTCTGCTTGTCAAACTCGCCTGCCAATTCTGTGTTTCTATGATCCTACCCATTGTACAGCACTGCGGAATATGTTAGCACTTTATCATTGCAAAGGAAATTGTAAACAGAACAGCGCTATTAAAAGTGGTTATGGAGCAGGGAGGCTGTTCTATCATCTGTGTATTCAAATTCAGCATCTTTTGGAGTATTAGTACCGAAGGCTGACGCCTGCACCTGAAAGCACGTAAGCAGTTTCCTGTAATCCTACAGTGGTTTACCCAATGGTCCATATGGAGCTCAAGCAGTAAACATAAGCCATACATATCTAGTCTCCCTTAGAGACTTTGTACAACAGCCCAAGCTGCCAACCGTGCATACCTTAGGTCAGGGGTCCTCAGGGCCCACTAACAGGTCACGTTTGCCAGATATCTGAAGCACAGCACAGGTGATAGGATTTGCTGCTCAGTGATTGCCAGGATTCAGTCTGCTTTTCCCCAAGGTAATACTTAAAACCAAGCTTGTTAGTGGGTCCTAAGAATCAGGGTTGGGGACCACTGCCGTAGGTCTCTTGTATACTCCAATACAGAAAAGGGAGTCTCATTCAAACATGGATTTCTGTTATTTAGACTATTCTGGAATACCATATAAAACCAGTGACTCTGTACTGGAATAATTTCATTTTGTGCATAATACAAACCCTTTGCTGGTCCTTCCCCAAACTAAAACTGATCGGATTAATTCACTTCCCTTACAACAATGTTTAAACAAAGATAATGAGTTCTGAACTGTGTGTTACATTCAGACAGCCAGTGGTATGTTATTGTGCTGGGTACAAAAAGGAAATTGTGGTTCTTGATAACATCATGAATATGTTGGAATAAAATAAAGATCTATACACACAGATATGATAGGACTGACGCAGTATACAGATTTCCATACAAAGGGTTTATCTTAAAATGGCTTTGGTACAGTTATCTATTTTGACATTGGGAAAAAGAATGGAGTTCCTAGTGGCGCAATAGTTAAAAGTGCTCCTTTGTGGTATAACTCAATCAGTATCAAGGCTAATTGCGTGCACCATATATATTCCAATATGTAGTACAAAGTGCAAATGCAAATCACAGAGGGTATAAAGTGCTAGTGCAACGGTCTGTGTGTGCAATAGGATTAAAGTACAAATGCAACAGTGCAAAATAGTGCAAATTAGATGCGATATAGCAAGGCTATTAGAAACGAGGTAGTAATGGCTGATAGAGTCCAAAAAAATAGGGACTGTCTGCCAATGTTCAATATATATTTGGAGGTCAAAAAGTCTTTGCTGATGGTTAGTCCGGTTCCTAAGTGGATGGGTGAGGTCATTGAAGTCCCAGACTCTATTGCATTGCAGAGCTGAATCCTGAACTCTCCTAATCCAGACCTTCCTGAGAGGACTGTCTATTTCCTGGACATTCACCCTTCAAGCCGATATCCAACGAACAACGATCTGGACGCAGAGCAAGCAGCCAAAGAGGTTCAGGAGCTCACCGCTAAGGAGCACCACATGTGTAACAGTTGAGCCTGGACCATTAAGGCTCCTGAATTGGTGAGTGTGATTCTTCTCTCTCTTAATACAAGAGTGTAAGGCTGATATCATGCTATGAGAGCGTTGTCTCTTTTCTGCTCGTGTCCCCCTACCTGAGGTTGAATAAGAAGACCGTGTAAAGAAGGGCAGTGACCACCCTATTTTTAGGCACAAGGCGTTCCACTCCAGAGCCTGGATTCAAAAGGCTCTGGATCCTGTAAGTGTGCAATTTTTAATTCATTGCGTTTCACGTATAGACGGTATCACACTATCACCTCTCTTTTTTTCATTATATCTCCTACTGCGGAGCCCATCCAACAGGCCCGTTACATTTGTGGAAAGGGTAATATTGACACTATTCTTGAGCACTTTCGATGCATCACCCATCCACTTAGGAACCGGACTAACCATCAGCAAAGACTTTTTGACCTCCAAATATATATTGAGCATTGGCAGACAGTCCCTATTTTTTTGGACTCTATCAGCCATTACTACCTCGTTTCTAATAGCCTTGCTATATCGCATCTAATTTGCACTATTTTGCACTGTTGCATTTGTACTTTAATCCTATTGCACACACAGACCGTTGCACTAGCACTTAATACCCTCTGTGATTTGCATTTGCACTTTGTACTACATATTGGAATATATATGGTGCACGCAATTAGCCTTGATACTGATTGAGTTATACCACAAAGGAGCACTTTTAACTACTGCGCCACTAGGAACTCCACATTCTTTTTCCCGATTCTATCCGCACATCCTCTCGAGAGCCTGTGCTACACCCTAGTCGGCAGCAACCACTTAATATTAACATATCTAGATACGAGCGCCTCCACCGAATCCCTTTACTTTCATCTATTTTGACACTGCCTGAAGATCTGATTAAAGTGATTCAGATGAGATCGCTGACTATATTCAAGTGTAAACTTAATTGTCTTTTGTTTACAAGAGTATTCGTTAAGTAAATGTGGTTTGTAAGTTTCCCAGGGTCTTGGTTGTTTTCACATATACCTGTATGTATGGATATCTTCATGCCTGAGTAAAATATTGTTTTATGGTTTATAGCCCCCAAGGATCCACTTTTCACCATTTCCAAAAATTATACAGATTTAATCTATCTGATCCTGATGTTAAAATGGAGACTCCATGCACCACAGCCACTTGTGCTCCTTGCACAGCTTAGGCTGGGGCCCACAGGTGCAAACTAAATGTGTCCATATAGAACCCAGAATATAGAATTTTGACAGATCACGTAGAGAACAACATTAGAAGTACGTTTTCACATTTTCACGCTGGTTTGAACGGACAAGGATTTTTGGTCGGTCTTGGACGCCTAGAGACACGCCGAGACAGGTCTACGGATGTGATGCTTTCTATAGGCGGGAGTACAGTACATCAGATGAGCTTTCATTTCACATCCATAGTGTGTAGGAAACAGACTACGAAACGCAGCGGCTACTTCGGCTTCTATATTTCTTGAGTTTTTTTTTTTATCTTCAACGTAAAAGCTAATGCGAATCGGTGCTTTCCAAAAGTACAACAGACATACTTTCTCCGCTCGTGTGGCAGAAGCCTTGCTGTGGAGACTGTCTATGACATATGACAATCATTGGAGCTACATCATTAGTCCCTCCAGTCTGCAATGTCAAAAGATGATGCACATAAGCTCCTACTGGGAACAAGTCCACTCAGACAGCATAGATCAGAATTAAATGCTCATCCTTGTCGGAGCCAATTCCTGGTCTGTATAAAGCGCTCTACGGATTAATCTATAGATCTGCAACACAATCACAAATGTCAAACTTTTCTTTTAAATTTGTTAATCTACTTTGAATGCATTCTACAACTGTTAAATTTGGGGCCACTTCCAGTTCGGGATGTCCGTTTAAAAAAATAGTTGAGATTTATTTACTTTTTAGATGGTCAATATAATTTATATAATAAATTTAAAAAAAACACACAAGTGGCACTGCCGAACCATGGAGGAGAAAATAGCATTATCATTATTAATAATAATAATAATAATAAAAGAACAGTTTATTTTGATTTTTAAACTACCAAAAAAAGGAGCATACATGCCCTTCTATAACAATTTCCTCTCTTCAGTAAATAGATCACCCAGCATTAAGTGACAGCATGTTAATGAGTACACTGGGAGGGAATCTCTGATCCGGTGGCCTTGTCTTACTCTTTAGTAAATTATTATACGTGCGTCATGAGGTGTGGACCTTGCTTCAAAGAATTTACAGCAGGATTAAGATATTTCACACGCTAATCTGCAAAATACAATCTGTGTCACAAAACGTAACTGCAATATATACATATAATTTAGACTATTGAAGGATACAGGGATACTTTTTTATTTGGACAAATGTTACATCTAATAGAAACACACACACACACACCTTCATTCGTGTATTTTTGTGATTGAAAGTGGTACTTCTTCACCCCAATCCTGTAGTATTCAAAACCCCAAATGAAAATAACGGGAGGAAAAGGTAGGTCAAGACGCACTGGATAAATAGCCCCTTATCCCTAGAGATACATACACTCCGTATATATCTTTAAGCCTGCACATGGTATGTTGGTGATAAATATTAACGGGCCATACAAACTGACAGAAATTCACTACACAGTGTAATTCTCACCTGAACAAGGGTCACCTCCCTGGTGCGAGCAAATTGTTCACACTGCCGTAGTGAGATGAGTCTGTCTGCACGCATTCATCAATAGGGGCACAGGAGCTGAAATGCTGTCAGTTCGTATTACATGCATTGCAGTTCTGCTATCTCAAGCCTTCATCTATCAGGCATAAAAAGAAAAAAAAAAAACGAACAAAACGATCCACTTCTTACGGTTATAGATATGGGCCGAGTGACTATCTAGAAGTTTTTAACAAGCTATAGCTTCCATCAAAAGAAATTCTATTTGACGGAAGTAGTGGGCATAAGCATTTCAAAGTATCTGATATTTACACAGGACCAAAAAATTCAATGCTCAACTAAAATATTTGTAAACAAAATCCTTTCCAAGATCTTCAAACAATTCAAACCACACAAAGACATAGAATTCTAGAAATCACACAAAGGCAAATTGTGTGACGTTTTATAATGCGTTCCCCTATCCTTCCAAAAGGGCATCCATTGTAAACTACACTATGCACTAAATCATTTTGCAATATCTTTTTAGATCAATACCAGTTAAAAGGGACGCTTGAGGGTTAAAATGGGAGGGAGAAACGAGGGGTTAACCATTAACTTCTCGTCCCCTACAGCAATGGTTCCCAACAGCGGTCCTCAAGTACCCCAAAAGGCCATATTTTACAGATTACCTTGGGGAAATGCAGACTAAATCCTGCAATCACTGAGCAGCAAATCCTATCACCTGTGCTGTGCTTCAGATATCTGGAAAACCTGTCCTGTTGGGGGTACTTGAGGACCGCAGTTGGGAACCACTGCCCTACAGTATTAAACACTTTAGTCTGGTTTTTAAATTCTATTTTCCAGCACCAGGCTCCCTTGAGTCTGGCCGGACATGACATAAGTAGGGCTTCCTTTAAGCCTGCAGATGTCACGTAACTGGCAGTAGGCATGAAGAGGAAATCAGCTTTTGGCCAGGGCTAATCCCGACACTCTGAAAGTTTAATCAGCCCTCTGAGACCACCTCTGGAGAGGGAAGAGCAGTGAAGACACATCTGGTCACTGCAACCATTAAATGATCACAGTACACTAGAGTCACTTAGATTAAGGCTTACACCAGAAGTGGCACACACCATATTTTGTAATTTTAATAAAATTCACTAAACAAACTGGCTAAGCAGCGTAGCTTCTCAAGACATCTAATCAATGTTGAAAGAAGTTTCTTTCTGTGCAATTAATTTGTATTTTCAATACATTTGTTTTTGAATGATTGGTGTTCTGCTACAATGTTTAACGATATTTTTCTCTTCAGTAAGGTTTTATTTGTAGTATACAGAGATATATAACTCTTGTATCCTTTCTGGCAATCATGGGGGGGGGGGGAGAGAGAGATTAGGTTATGATTGAGTGGCACCATCAACATTATCTACATGAATAGTGGCATTTGGCCACCCCTTGTTTAAAACCAGGACACCTTACCCCCTTAGAGGTTTTTGTACTATATCTCCCATGATGGTCGGCTACTTGTTAGGGGAGCAGAGCCTCATAGGAAATGTAGTTCCCAGGTTTACACAGTCTATACACAGAATACGGCTCTGCTAGATTGCTCTTATACACCCCACATATCCCACCGTAACGAATCTGCAAGAAATGTTAATTTAAAGATAGCTAGAGAAATGTTTCATGGATAATTAAATCTCTTGAAGCCAGTGAGAATGTTTAATTTGTATTAAATCAAACAGTTACTGCTCGGCTTGGGCCGCCATACTCTGGTCTGAGAGTGTGAATGGAAGTGGCTTCTCGCCGGCAGTGGAGGAATGGATTGTCTGGTATGCAAGCAGGATGCATTGCATCTTGTTTGTTTGGGTGTTCCCATAAACATATCACACCATGTGAACTATGGCGAACAAAAGCAAAAGCAATTCAGAAAAGAAAAAAAAAAAAGGGTGGGAGGGGGATTAAACAAAATATTGAGGATTCATAGAAAGTTAGCTTGATGCCAATGTTCCTGCAGTGCAACAAAATATACATGTACCCATATTCCCACTGACAATCCATAAAATGAGCGTCACGACACCTATCATTCACATTTCACAGCAATTTCTAAACATTAGAAGACATGTTACTCAGCAAGCTAATGAACAAAGAGATGGGTGGGGGAAATAAAAGATTAGTGAAAAGAACAGCAAGTGCACTCGGAAACTCTGTACTTCTGTTTAGATACGTGAATGCTCAGGTCAGGGCGCATACCTTTAAAGAATAGCTCTCAGTTAAGTATCCTCAGTCAAGTGCTGCGACAATACATTGGCCATGTGATGTCCCTATCATCAGCTTCGTTTTCACAACTTAGAAAAGACTGGCATGCCAGCATCAAGGCCGTGCAAACAAGAGAAGTGCCTTCTATCTGTTGATATAATATCAGCTACATTTGTATTGTACACAGTAACTGCTGCTCGTTTTATCAATCCTGTCAGTGCTTGAAGGCATGGCCATAAAGATGACGGTTACCAAGAAAGAAAGGGAAAAAAAGAATGCTTAAAAAGGGACACTTAATTGGGATTTTCAACAAGTTTCCCTGACCCCTATATTTTACACTTTGGCTACTAGGGGTATCATCCAAATTCAACATATTGTAAAAGGAACAACCAGGCAACCCCTCCTTTCTTGCACTCAGACATTCTGGGGCCCCTACCTCCGCACCTAGTATACCATTTGCAGTTACATCATTTTCTCACTTATTTATGCACTTTGACCCCTCAAGATTGGGTTAATACACTTGACTCTAGTGCTAGCAAAAAATGTCTTGCCACCGTCGAGATATATATATATATCTCTATCACACACATAAAAAATGCATATGGACGCACTCCAGGACTTCAAAAAATGTAAAAAGCAATGTTTATTGAAAAGACACGTTAAAAGATGCCCATTGGCACCAACCGACGTGTCGGCCCACTCAGGAGCCTTTATCAGTAAGCTTCGAGACCTGAGGAAGAGAGTTATACTCTCGAAAGCTTGTCTTTTTAATGTTACGTTAGTCCAATAAAAAAAGGTATCACTACATACTGCTATACTCGTGACTTTGGCAAACTGGACTAACACGGCCTATATCTCCACACATACAGGCAGTACTACCTACCCTGTCAGTGTGGAAATTGATTACCAAATGGCTCTCCGCATTTCCGGACCTTACTCCCGATGATCTAAATCAAGGCCACATTCACTTCCCGATTTATCCCATCTGCTACATATTGGAAAATGATTATAGACTCCTGCATCGAGCGTATATGGCACCCACTAGAATATCTCATGCCCATTTATTGCCTCATAGTCATTGCTTTAAATGATATCACCTGTCTACAGATTTGCAGCATTGTCTATGGACTTGTCCAATTATTCAAGTCTTCTGGGACTGTCAGAAGATTTGGCTCCTCGGTTTTATAGTTTAAGATCCCTGCCACCCCTGTATGGGCCATTTTTCACCACTGTCCAGCCACTCGAAACACACTCCTTTTCTAAAACACATACATTTTGGCTCTGCCTGCTGGCAGCCACAAATAAGTAGGGCATATTAGCACAATGGAAAGAATCAACGTTCCCCTAATTTTGTATGGTCGATGATTGAATTTACGCTATATTTTTGCACAATTGGAAGTCTCCCTACGCCAAGAGGAAAAGACTTTGTGCGTCCATACTGATGTGCCCTGAGGTGGCCAGACGGTCGTCAGAGTGGAAGGAACGTCCACTCCCGCAGATGTTCCTTCCGCTCTCAAAAACACTCGTCTGACCCCAGCCCAAGACGTTTTTTTCTTAAAATCGACTTCTACTCGAAAGGCGCTGAATGATCCTTTTCTTTACTCGCCCTGCTTTTCATTACAGATGGTGAAAGGCACCCCTCAAATTCCCTTTGGGCCTCCCACTCCCAATCAATTTTTAGCCTCCTGCTAATGTAATACATGGTCTCCTACGATGTATAGGTATACGACAGTACGAACATACTAATTGCATTTGCTCAGGTTTACCACCTCCCCTTCTGGTGTGGCCTTAACTTAGTTACAATACCGTGATGTAATACTCTTCCCCTATACAGCCCATGTGTCGGGATATAATGTTACTCTTCATCTTACCATTTATTACAATATTGTAATGCTCTTTATTTTGTGTCTGATCCTTTAAAAAATAAAATAAAAAGGACACTTGCATTTCAGGAAATGTTGAGCTAAGGAATAGACAGAATAGTTCTAAGTTGATTTAGACAAATTCACAACCTATTGCTGATGACACAAAAATTTGCAACAGGGTTGACGTTCCTGGAAGGATCAGCCAAATGACAAATGATTTAGGTAAACTAAAAAAATGGTCGGAGTTGTGGCAATTGAGTTTTAATGTGGATAAGTGCAAGATAATGCACCTGGGACGTAAAAACCCAAGGGCTGAATATAGAATATTTGATACAGTCCTAACCTCAACATCTGAGGAAAGGGATTTAGGGGTCATTATTTCAGAGGATCTAAGGGTAAGTAGTCAATGTAATAGAGCAGCAGGAAATGCTAGCAGAATGCTTGGTTGTGTAGGGCGAGGTATTAGCAGTAGGAAAAGGGAAGTGCTCATGCCACTGTACAGAGCACTGGTGAGACCTCACTTGGAGTACTGTGTGCAGTACTGGAGACCGTATCTCCAGAAGGATATAGACATCTTAGAGAGAGTTCAGAGAAGGGCTACTAAAATGGTGTACGGCTTGAAGGAGAAAAGTTACCAGGAAAGGCTTAATGATCTTAACATGTACAGCTTGGAAAAAAGACGAGACAGAGGAGATATGATAGAAACATTTAAATACGTAAAGGGAATCCACAAGGTAGAGGAAGGGAGTATATTTAAAAGGAAACAAAGTAGCAAAACAAGAGGACATAGTCTTAGATTAGAGGGGCAAAGGTTTAAGAGTAACATCAGAAAGCATTATTTTACTGAGAGGGTGGTGGATACATGGAACAGCCTTCCAGTTGAAGTGGTAGAGGTCAAAACAGTAATTGAATTTAAGCAGGCATGGGATAGGCATAAGGCTATCCTAAACAAAAGATAAATCCAGGTAAAGTATCCATGTAATTGGGCAGACTAGATGGGCCGAAAGGTTCTTATCTGCCGACATTTTTCTATGTTTCTATTGAGGCATTTATAGAAATAAAAAAAAACTGATTTAAAAGATCAAAAGGGTATTAATTATAGAAATCAGAATTAAAGAACATTTATGAATGTTCAGATAATCAAAATGCCACTTAATTTGATTTGCAGCTCAGATTACACTATTAAAAAAGGGAGACATTAGAATCCTGGGGGTGTTTATGATCCTCTAACAGTACTCCACACCAGAGTTTGCAAGTAGCACAGCAGGTGAGGTGTCCAGTCCAGGAGTTGTGGATTGCCCAGGGAGTTCCTCACCAGCTGGGTAAAAGGATTCCCAGTGAGGGACTATGAGAGTATACGGAGCAGGAGGAGATTAGCTGTTTCCCTCTCTGCAGAGAAACCTTTGTGGCACTGGTTTAAAAGGAAAAAGGGTCTGTGTATATTTTCTTTTATTATATGGCTGAAAGTAAGCCAACCCCTGTTAGAGAGTGATTTATGTTCAGTTAGAGCACAGAGGAGCTAGGTTTTTGTTTTGTTTTTAGACCTTAACCACTTGGCTGCTAAGGACGTGCCTAGTCCTGCCAAGTACTCCTCCTGTGCTACGGACGCGCTGAGCGCATCCTAGCACAGGAGGCAGCAATCAGCCCGGCACTCCGGGACCCCTGGGGGGGGGGAGAGATAGAAGTCATCGCGGCGGCATCTATTTCAGGCGCCCCCCCCCGAGTGCGGAGGAGGTGCCTGAAAGGGAGGGGGGGTCCTTCGGACCTCCCTCCCGATCGTGGGGGTCCAGCGGCTAAAAGGCAGGCACAGTTTGGAACAGCACAGCCTGCCTTTAACCCCTTGGGTGCCGGATCACGATTCAGCGTCGAAAAGCGACGAATCATGATCCTCTCCCGGAGCTGGCCGTCATCTTGGATGTCGGCCAAGATTCCGGGAACTTCCCCTGACGACTGGCGTCATTGTGCATAGCACGATGATGTCAGTCTGGAGTTAGCTGGTTCATTGGAACCCCCTATCTCCCGATCTGTGGCAGCTAGGGGTTAATGTCGGCCAGAGCATGGCCTTTCCAACGATACCAAACATGACTATGCAAAGGTAAACAAATATATATATATATATATATTTTAAAAAAAATAAACTTTCTTTTTTTGGGTTCGTTAATGCAGCAATATTGTTCCCATTTCAATTATAATGTGAACAATGATGCTACACTAACGATTTGTGTATACGGTGCGTTTGGGGAAAATTTCGCTATTTTTAACAAATAAAAAGTAACAAGTCCCCATTTCTAATTTTTTAAACAAGTGCACCCCATAGAAAAAATAACCGCAAATGCTCGCATGTTAAAATATGAAGAAAAAAAAACCAACTTTACACATTGTAAATTATTGAAAATTCAAATTGTATTGCATTTCTGTTATAATATACAGACAGGACATGACGTATGCATATAATAATAATATATTATGAATCTTCCGAGTCTGCCGGAAAGAACGATATATAATATGTCTGGGTCATATATTAAAATAAGTCTTCAAAACGCGTTTAAACATGATGAGCAAAACCGGTAAAAATGACCTCAGCACAGAGGTGTGAAAAGCCTCAGCAGCGAAAGAGTTAAAATAAAAAGGACTGGATTTTTTCTCACAAAGTATTAACAACGTAATTAACTATTAACGACTGTCCCCCTTAAGCGAGCACACCCAGGAGGTACACCATAATTTAGGAAGCAGAATTACCAAAAACAAACAACAACAAATCTTAGACAGTACAAGTAGGACACCCAAGGTCCATTGTCTGCTTTGCTTCTGATGATCTCATCTCCTCCCATCTACATTCAGACAGACTGTAATAAAAGGATACACAAAGTTCATGTGAAATACATTTCATTTTGTGTTGCTGCTCATTTATCTATGCAATGTTTAGTCAAATTCTGCTGGCTGATTTGCCTCCTCGTCACAAGAGCACACATAGCCATGATATGAGTGGTTCAGTCAGGCCCAGACACTCCGTGACTATATCATCCAGGCACCATCTCACCATTGCACCCAGCGCTCCCCTTCCAGGAAATAGGAGGGGTCTGATGCACGAAAAACACACTTTGTGTAACTCTGCTTCCACAGAATAGAAGAAAACCTCAGCATTCACATTCAGTCAAGAGACTGTATGTGATGTATCAACGGCAGAATTAGACAGTCACAGGGCTCTTATTGGAACGGTTTTCCATAATACTGCCAAAAAATTGTAGATATCAGACACATACTTAGGTCTTAAAGGGCCACTCCCACCAAAAAATGAAATGTCCTCATTTTGTTTATTTTATGCTGTTGATATCTTACATGTGCTTTGTTTTTCTCTAGTATGTTTAGTTAAGAAAATATTTTACTCTATATGTGTCACTGGGTGCATCCAGTTTGTGATCTTATGTGTTGTAAATTGCCCCCCCCCCCCGTATCTTTACCTCACTTTGCGGGGCTTGCCATATAATAGGTTCTATGGGTAAGGCAGGCGTCACATCATTGTATTGTGTGGGATGTATTCAAAGAACATCACCAGGGGGTAGATTAGAAGTCTTTTAAGCTCCCTGTTTTAGCTCATTCAACTGCCAGCTCTTATTTTAGAGAATAATAGCCTCATCTAAGCGTTCCCTCCTCCACTGGTAAATATTGTAGATTAAATAAACAAGATCCACAAAGCACAGCTTTTGGGAAATATCCCGAGACTAGAACCCAGAGAGAAAATACCGAATTTTATTTTTCCTTTTTATGTGAAATTACTTCAGGCAAGGAAAAAAAAAGAAAGCACCACGTGTTTTATAATGTGTTTTTATTTGTAATGCAAAAGTAATCTAGTTACAGTTTATGTAAGTGGTAGTATCCCCTTTAAAGCCAGGTTTGAAGCTAGGACTACAAATCGAGTGGGACTGTAAGGTTTTAAAATGAAAAGGCACATGCTACTCTTTCTGTCCACTTTATAGTTGTAACGTGGTCAGGGTGTGAGGAGTGCCGCCCTACCCCCTCCTGTCCTGATCCGGCAGTTACTGTGTGAAGTGGAGGAGTTTACTCCACCACACCCAGGGTAACAAAAAGCTGGGGGTTTTGTAATTCCTGGCTGTCGGTCACCTGATCAGTAACTAGTGACGTCAGCAAGTAGAGAGTATACATGCAGCTCCAATCCATCGATCTGTGCAGACGTTACAGAACTTGCGTAAGCAAGTCCCATTGTGCTGCGCAATTTGCAGCTCCTACGCTACACAAGTTGCCTAGGAGTGCAAATTGCTCTGAAAAGCTTTAGGTATTTCCAGGTTCAGGAGTCCCTGAGCCAAAGAGAAGGAGCTGTGCACAGCGAGGAACAAAAAGGGGAGTAAAAAACTAGAAGGAAAAAGAAAAAAAAAAGAATTAATAATAGGACAGAGGCTGTCAGCAGCATCTGCCAAATTATTTAAGGGGAAAAAGAGGGAACCATTTTTATTCTTTCAATAGAGTATTCTTATAGGCTGGTCGTCGCTGGGTCTGTAGTCGTGCAACTCAAAAGTCAGATGTAGTCGTCTGTAGTCATACGACTAATCCCACAACACCGAAGAGATTCAACCCTCGTCCATTGCCTCTGACTCACATTGGACGACTTTGAATGACTACGGACCTCTCCCATTCACATGGAATTTGACGTACGACATGGTACAACATACATCCCAATATGGATGCGGAGAAGCTGAAAAGAAGATATTTTATTGTGTAAGGGAGACTTGAGGGACTAGCCCTGTTTGTTAATCTAATATTGAGGGTAGGGGAAACATACTCCGGCCCCTTTGCAGTTGGTCCATGTGTGTATTTAGGAACATGTTAACATTCAAACTTCTATTTTGATATATTCTATGGGGCACTCCTATAGTCTATGATATATTCTGTGGGGTACTGCCTTTGCCCCCCCCCCCCCAAATAAAATCGCTAATGTAAATGACCAGAATAGTCCGACCTGGGTCATCCATGGTCGCTTGCAGTGCATGACCCTAGTCGTACGACCTAGGTGGTTCGTAGTCTGACGACCAAGGCGGTTGTACAACCAGCCTTGAGCATAGTCCTTAATGCAAGTTATAAACGGATACTAAAGAGCAATTGCCAAGGACAAAATCATGTGAGAATGGGTCGAGCCCAAGAGTTGCCCACACTAGTCTAGACGACATAATTACAATAAAAGAACAAAGGAAGGATGCTCAGCGCTCACAAAACTGGAACACACACATATATATATATATATATGTTCCAGTTTTGTTAGCACGTGAGCGCTGAGCATCCTTCCTTTTTTCTTTTATTGTTGATATCGGTGTAGTTGGTAACTGCATCTGGGTGCTTTCAGCGACGGGGCCTATTTAATATCTTAGCCATTTTGTCTGTTCCCCACATTTCTCTTTCTGACATAATTACAATGTCCTATAAGTGGAGGTCTGAGATCTCTCTACAATGGAGAAGGTACAGCACTTATCTTTATGGCCAGATCTATCCACCACTTGAAGAAATGTGTCTGCCAATAACAAAATTGTGCATCCATGGCGTTTATTCTATGAAAATTTAAAAGAATTACATCATTTGGCAACCACAAGGTGAAAGAGAAAGGATAATCAACAAATGAAGCGCTGTTTAAAAATGAACATTTCTACTAGTCTTAATGGAATGCAAAGCTGGAGCATTGCAGCTTCTCAGAACATGATAAACGCATCAAGTGATAAGCCATTTAAATAAAATTGCTAAACATGTCAGGATTTGTCAATGCAATTTCACCCACTCGCTGAAATATAATACATCATTTTGATTGTTTGAGCATGTAATTTAGAAGAAAGGAGGGGGGAAGAAAAAGAAAAAGATCTGATCTCACGCTCCGACACAGTAGCGGAGGAAATCGGCAATTTATAAAACTGAAACCGACGCTTTTACAAACCATCAAGTTTATTTTGCCATAACAGAAAATTTGTGAAATGGATTTCAAAAATACGTAATCTGCTGGAAGTGAGATATCACGGAGTTGACAACGCTAGTCACTGTGCAAGTTGTTATGTTGGGCCACCAAGCCTCAGATCATGTAAGCAAGAGATTTCCAATGAATAAGGGACATGAAAGAAGTATTAAGGAAATGTAACCGGTATCCGATTCGCAGCATTCCTCATAGGGATGTCCCTGGCTCGGGGCATCTTCCCTGCCTCCTCCACGCCTCACGAGCTGGCAGGCAGGGTAGACACCGCAAGTGTCATGCTGCCAGTCCTGGAGCCCGCTGGAGGGAGGATCCAGGCTGCTACTTCCTCCCATGCTACTCCCTGTCCGCCTCTACCCAGGGGTTTCCTTTTTATGGCTGCTTCCCAGTCACCTGTCCAGCCAGCTATTTAACCTGTTTATGCCCTTTCCTCCCTGCTCTGGCATTGATCTCATTTAGTCTCATCTAGTGAGAGGGTTATTACGAAAGCTCCTGTTCTCCAGCATCCAGTGTCTCTTCAGTTTGTTCCGGTATTCTGTTCTCGGTCTTCGTAGCAGCGCACTACATACAACATACAACAGCATCCATTGTCCAAGACCTCAACTGCGATTACAGGTATCAAGCCTGCTTTGTTCTACTTCCTAAAGACTGTGTTACTCACCAGTCACAGCCGTGCCTGTGATTTAACCTCTTGTTTACTACTGTACACTGTATATGTCAAGATCCTCACTGTGGCTAACGGCATCCTGCCTGTCTATACCTGGACTCTATTTTACACATTATCCTGTCTCCCGTTGTCTCGGTCTCATCTGCTCACCCCCAGCACTTGGGATATAACAAAATCTAAAACTTTGGGTCCCACCATGGCTGCTGCCAGGTGCCACCCTGACAGCAAGTTTATGCAGAGACTGCGTGACACCAGCTGGGAGGTTTTCTGACTGACATGGCTCGGTGCCAGATCAGCTTGTTAAAACAGATATTGAATCTCCAAAAAATGCAGAGATTAGGCTCTCAATCCCAATCCTAGGAGTTTGGATCGTGACATCCCTAATTCTAATAAACAATAAAAGGAACACACTAGACACCATGACAACTTAAACCAATTTAAATGTGGCTAGAGTACCATGCATGGGTGTATTCTTAAGCCAACTAGTCCTGGGCCTAGTGCCTAGACTGGAAAGGGGAGGGCTTTTTTCTTGTTATCTAATACAACTCCTAGTGATGGGTCTCTAAACTATGAAAAATGTCACAAAAGAAACCACTTGTAGTTAATATTCTTTGATTCTGCTCTAAATTACATTTTAGGGACATAATCAGCCCCAGTAGTGGTAGGGCCCTCTCCAGCCTCACAGTACAGACCTCTAGGAGTTGGTTGCTCATGGATTCAGCCATTGGTTCAACCAGCCAATTCACTGTTTTCTCCCATTGCAATGACTGGCATCATGATGAACAGATTGATATAATGACCAACATGCCTGTTATGTCATTATGGCCATGTCATCCTAGTGCTCATGCACACAGAAACAAAGATCTCTGGGAGAAGTGGTCAGATTAGCTAATACACTGAGCACTAAGGCTGGTTGTCCATTGGGTCTGTATTTGTTCGATTGTGCAATTGTCATTGTCCATTATCATCCGACCAGTCCCACAGCATGAAGGAGATTTATCACTCGTCCAATGCCTCTGATTTACATAAAGTCGTCTGAAGTCGTCCGATGGAACTACAACAGACTAGCAATCTTTCCCATTTGAATGGGATTTCACAGAGGAAGTTGGCACGATCTGGTACAAGTTACATGAAAAAAAGATTAATTGTGTAGTTAAACCGCCATGCGGCAGCAGGGAAATTGTCCCACAGAGAAGCGATTCAGTTCGACAGGCGAATCCCATAGGATTCAATGTAAAATGATATTTTTCAATTTATTTATTTTTCTATTCAACCATTAATGCTTTTCATTTGCCGCAAAAAGGCTTTTATTTATTGAATTTCTTTGATTCCCGGCTGCTAAAAAAACCAAAACACTTTTTTCACCTTTGCTGCCGAGCTGGGGGGGGGTGGAGGCAGCAACACAAAAATAAAAAACGCTTGCGAACACTGTCAAAAGACATGCAGGGAACTCCGGTGCCATCACTGGTGCTGAAATGGCTGTAATAAGCACTTTCAGCACCAGGGACAGCACCCGAGAGCCCTTGATGTCTTCGGCTTTTTTTCTTTCTATTTTCTCAGTTCGACAGTCTTCCCGTTGGTCGATCTGGGTCGTCCATTTTGGATTGCCAATGGACGACCCAGATCGTTCAAGTGCTTTTAAAAAAGTTGCCTGTAGTCACGAAGTTGGTTGTCTCACTACAGACCTAGTGGACAGCCAACTTTATACTCTGGAATTCTCACTTACATGGCTTCTTGCCTTAAAACAAATATCTAGGCACACAGTTCGGCAACCCCTCATTTTAGAGTTTACTTTTGGAACTGCATTTCCCGCAATCTAAATAGTGGCTACGCATATAGCAAGGTGGGAAATGTAGTTGCGCAATATCTGAGGTGACAAGGCTAGTAAACCAATTTGCAAAACATCCCTAATGATGATCTTATCCAAATTCTCTGTGCACTAGAGGTCCAAATACAGAAATGGGAATATTCAAAATCCCAGCTTTTTCTATCGGTCGAGTGGGTTTTAAAAATAAACAAATGAATGAGATTTAAGTGGAACAATCCATATGGAAATGAGCAAAATGTTTGTGCCAATAGCTCCATGTTTTGTGTTCTCTCATGGATTGTAGCTTTAAAAATACATGTGAATGCATGGATTACAAAAGAAAAATTACCAATAAAAATTGGCAAAAAAAATAAATATATATATGTATATATATTTAACACAAACCTTATATATAGTCATCAGGCCCTTCGGAAATTAAAACCGAACAATCCATACAGACAAGTAGCTACAAACACAGGAAATATTTTCAATACGTAATATGCTGATTCACTAAAGCAAGCAAATGAATGTCAGCCGTGCGGTGAACACCTGGTTTACAGACACACACGCACCAACTAATCCCCGGTCACAGCAAGCAATAATAATCCAGGTCAGTCTTTCTAAAGATCTTACATCATTATGGTAGAGGTTGCTTAGAGACCTGCAGATGGGAATACAAAGCAAGGAATGGATCATTAACACACCAACACAGATTTGTTTGGAAAGTACTATGAAGAGCACCCAGGCCCCACTTAATACCGAAGTGCGCAGTTACCCCGGCGTCCTACCAACCCTCCCTATCACGTTCATCTAAACACAAAAAGATAGACAGGTCAGCACTCAAGCACGATGGAGCGGATATTTATTTTCCATTAGGAAAAAGAAATTGTGCGAGTAATTATGTTACACTACAATGCGAGATGAAGGAGTTAGCAATGGTGATGCCTTCTATTGAAAGAGACCTGCGCAGCATGACAAGAGCCCGACTTTAATGAGCAAAAATGACAGCTACAGATCCAGATTTCACTAAAAAGGGACATTGGAGAAAGTAAGTGTGTGTGTGTGTGTGTGTGTGTGTGTGTGTGTGTGTGTGTGTGTGTGTGTGTGTGTGTGTGTGTGTGTGTGTGTGTGTGTGTGTGTGTGTGTGTGTGTGTTAGGGCTGTGCAATAGGGACAGAATAATCATATTGCAATTTTTTGAATGAATATTGCGATTTTATTTGCGATTAGCACATGGATATACTGCCCCCGGCACATGGATATACTGCCACAGCACACCTCTTTGCGCCGCGTGTTCGGCTCCCTGTGAGCTTCCGGCGGCATGGAGCTTGGGCGCTCGCCTGGGGGAACCACGTGACGAGCCGCGAGAACGCGGCTGTACACGTGGTTCCCCCTGCGAGCGCCCAAAGCTCCATGCCGCCGGAAGCTTTCAGGGAGCCGATAAAATGAATAGATAAAATTGCAGCCTTATGCGGTTTAGAAATTGCATGTGCTTAAATCGCAATTTTTTTTTTGCGATTAATTGCACAGTGTGTGTGTGTGTGTGTGTGTGTGTGTGTGTGTTCGTGTTCGTGTTCGCCGGCATTGCAAATACCAGTGAAAACCTACATTATTGCAGTGCCGACAGACCCCCAGCATTTCACAAAACAACAATCCAAACCGGAGAAGCTTTACAGTAAAACAATGACGCTTCGTGAATAACCCCTTTAAATTCATGTGGAAGAGCAACACATCCATTGACTGGCAAGATCAATCAATGGCGTAAGAACAACCTGCACAACCATGGGTCATGTCCTCACTTTGATGAGGCCTTACATACACGGTCATAAGGACATGAGGCTTTGAAGCCGTACATGTCCTTTATAGACAGAATACCTCGTTCAGATTAAAAAAACTCTACACATATAGAGATCTACAAAATAACCAACGTGTGTTAAAAAAGCCACAAGAGATAGTTGTAGGGTGATACATTTGGTCTAGTTTACATTGCTGCTGCCATCTTGGATTTGGATGACTTCGGCCAATTTACACATAACCAGAGGTATAAGGCCTCTTCTTGCATGATCATTCCCTTCTTGACAAAATAGAAGAATGCAAATTAAATATTATATAGTATATATATTTATTATTCCCTCAACAACTTGAAAAATAAAGCAATGGAAACAGTATACTCTAGACACCCAGGTGAACTGCAACCGCCACAAAGATAAAATGATCAAGCAGTAGCATGTTAGTTTATCTTATCAAACTGAGACAGTAAGCCAAATACGTATTTATAGGAGTCAGGCAAACCTTCAAAATATACATTTCTGTAAAATAACCCTGGAATTTAAGAAGCTGAGGTAAAGCTCCAGGATCAAATAATTACTCCTTGCCTGGATTGTAATGCTCAGTAATAAGGAGATAAACGTGGGTGATTGACACTCTGCAGGGCATAGCTATACGGCGTTTAAGCCCCAGTGACAGGACCCATATCCTGTCCCCACACAGTTTGCGGAATATCAGCATTCAATGAAAAGCAGGAGACAGGACAATAGAATGAGGCACCAATTTCCTGTAATTCTCCAGAAAAGGAAACATTTGTGTTCATCAAATAGTCAAAGAGGGAGAAGGAGTGCACTGCCAATCAAACAACAGAATGCCAAATCACATTTTGAAGTACACATGGAAAATAAATAATCAAGTTTATTATAGCAGAAGTCATTTACACATCCCAGAGCTCATGTTTTAAATTCCCCATATGCAGCACAGAACTCTGGGTAAGACATGCAATTGACGTCTCCAATCCTGGGTCTGTTTTCACACAGACCCCTCCAATCAATGCCACCCCATACTAGATGGCTTTTCTTTTTTATTTTGCAGAGATCAGGTTTATGCAACTAGTCACAGCCACACCTGTACAGCTGTTTCAGGTTTATTGTACTCTCATCAGCAGGAGAGATAGATATCTCTCAGCAACAACCCCATCCTCAAAAACCTCCAAAAATCAGCATAGCATAGGTTATTAACTTGGGAAATGTTAACATTGGTCCACAGTTTAAAAGACCAAGTTACTGAGAAAATCTTTATAGTGGCAATAGCAACAACAGCAATAATAATTAGAAGAAGAAGAAAGAAAAGCAGTAGAAGTGGATGCAAACCAACCTTAGCAGTAGGTACTCCAATGGGCATCTGCATAGTCACTTTCTATTTGTAGGAACCCAGGCATACCCAAGAGAGATTAAATATTATAAAGACAGTGGAGGGAAGGGGGGGGGGAGGAACAGACTAAAATTAGTAAATGGAACAGATACTTCTTAACATCGGAGATCAGACAAAAGAAATGTCAGAGTGCACAAAGGAATATCCTGTAAGCGGCACTTCCCAACAAACACAGAAGGGAGAATGACAGCAACTCACCAAATGACAACTAGATCAGCACAAACAGCATATGCTTCCCCCAGCAGTTCCCTCATCCTATAACCTCCGATCCAGGACCTGCAACACCACAATACAAAAAGAAAGTGGCTCGGTCCTATTTTTCCTACAGAGCACCGCAATTATGGAATAACCTCCCAGACGCCATCAAATCTTCCCCCCAGTCTTAAGTCACTTAAGAGCTCCCTATTAATATAGCTCGATACAGAATGCACCTGTAAACATGTAACATAGTTAATATATTTATTTTCTGTTAATCTGTATATTTGTGCAGTTGTTTTTTTAATATCTTGCATTTTATTACTTTGTATTTCTGTAACTACTGTAAAATTCAATGTTCTTGAACCCAGGACATACTTGAAAACAAGAGAAATCTCAATGTAACCTTCCTGGTAAAATCCTAAATAAATCTAAAATAATGGTTCAATTACAGGCAGGGAATACCTGAAGCACTGTAGGAATTTTGCTTTCTGGGGGGGGGGGGACAAAAACAATATTATATAAGTTGAGCATCACTATACTGAATTGCTCCACAACACAAGATCTTTTTGAGCAGCAACATGACGCTGCAAGTGGATCGTTCAACGTACACAAGCTTTGTTCCATGAACAAAATTAGAAATATTGCATAATAACATATGACCTTCAGGCCATGGGTATAGGCTATATATGAAACATAAATTAAGTTCATTTGGGTCTCATCCCCAAAATATCTTCTTGTTCTATACAAATATTCCAAAATAAAAAGAGAATCAGAAATCCAAAGCAATTCTGGTCCCAGGCATTTTGAATAAAGGATAGTCAGTCTGCATTAGAGAGAAAGAGAGGAGAAAAAATAAATAAGAGCACCGAATGTCAGCTTGATTGACATGAAGAAAAATAAAATAATTGTTTTGAAGCATTGACTACGCAGCATTCCTTTACCCTATTTTTTTTTTTGCCTTTATTTTTCTTTTACAGTGCTGAGGAAAATGGTGCTTTACAAAATACTGAAGGGTTATCAATAACATCCACACATTTATTGATTTATCTTCATTTAACCTGTAGTGGATCTTTTTTCTTTCCTTATGATTTCCCAAGGGATGAGATGTTGCATACCACTATTTACATGGTTCAACCACCAGGAGCTGCCATGTTTGTCCTTTGTGGGTGTTACTGTAACGGTGTCCTCGTGCAGTGCTGGGCAAGTGGCCCTAAGACCAGGTGCACACTAGGCCTTTTCTTCTACGCACTAGCGTGCGTTAAAAAGGACGCACTTTATGACGGAAGAGATGGTAGATGGTAGACGCCAGACGATGCGTTAATTTTGACGCACGTCGTAAAAACGGAATTTGAGTTGAATAAAGAAAAAAAAACAGCTGGGCTTTTGACATTTGACGTTCAGCACGCGGCCAACATCGCGTCAGTCCTAGCGCAAAAGCCTTGGTGTTTCCATGACGGTCGTCTTCAGCGCACGTTATGCGTTGCATGCGTACTACGTGTGTTCTTCTCTATCCGCGTAATTAGATGCTACAACGCACGTTATAAAGAGCGTCATAACGCGCGCTAGTGTGCAGAAGAAAATGCTAGTGTGCACCCGGCCTAAGAGGTGACATACATTTGTTGACTCATTTGTCAGACCGTCAACAGTCAACATCTCCTATGGCATGCCAACAAAAGTGAGTGACAGAGGATGTTTGAGAAAGATTTAATCAAATCTTTCCAGTATGTGTTGGTGACATATACTTACAACAAACCAAAAAGAGAGCACACCAAATATACTAAGACAAATATAAAGCAATGATTCTCTGTCAAATGAGCCCAACATGTGTTGGACATGACACTTTAGGTATGCTCCTTGAACGGCAAAACATAAAAATAAACAACACAAATCACACACTCAAAAAGTCAGAAGCCGCGAGCAAAGGGGGAGTGGGGACCAGTGTTGAGGCTGGTAAAACACACACTTTTTCTAGGTATTTCCATAGCTAGATGTAGCATTGACATTTTATTAATTGGGAAAGTGCCATATTGTATTAGAATGACAGGTGTGTTTTAACGCACAGTATGTTATTCACAGAAGAAGCGGTGTCTATTTTCGTTCATCTTCTTAATTAAATATGGTTTAACAGATAAAACCTGGCCTGTGCTCTGCCATCTGCATCATGGAAAGCTGGAGATAAAAAGCAGAGGTGCGTAACCAGCCATAAATACGCACCATGGCACCTTGTAATACCCCCTCCTCGACATTACCTGGAGCTTACAGCGACGCGGAAGCTCACAGCCACACAGACAGCACTAAGGCATTTTCTGGCAACATTTACAAGTCTTTTTTGTTAAGGCTTATGATAGAGACAGCCATCACCGATCCCTCTGGAAGAAGCGTGCACAGTGGGGGGAAAAAAATACAGCTGAGGTAGGATTTTGGCAGCAGCTGCATACAGAGGGAGGCTCAAGGAATGCAGTCCTGGAATGAGACTGTCACCAATCTCAGGCAGCTGGCAGAATATGAATTGAAGCAGGCCTGAGAAAGCCTTACTGAGGAATTGTCCATCTCTGTTACGTCTCACTGGTGGGTATGCTGCAAACACTGGAGCAGGAGCACAAATCCTCCAGGGCATGGAGCAGCCCACTCATCATTCATGCACAAGTGCCCAATTTACTGAACTGCAAACACACTGCAAGAAGGGGAAATCCTCACCCACATCGCACAGACTGAACATAGGGACTTTCTGAGTCCTCACAGCAGGCCACAGATTCACACACGCAGCACAAAGGGGAACTCCAAAACCATCACAGTTTAGGCTTGTCACTTTTTTTTTTTTTTTTTTTAGAAATTAGTTTTCCAGGAAGGATACATTGAGATTTTTCTCGTTTTCAAGTATGTCCTGGGTGGCGAGTATGTATCGTTAGGTGTCTTGCCCAAGAACACTTACTGGAGAGGTGCTCGATGTATAAACAAAGCGAGGTTACACCTTAATATGCAGGAGAGAAATCTTGATTCAGTAATAGCATGTAACACACACACACACACACACACAGTTTTATATCTACACCACCAGAGTATTGCAGAATGCAACGATACTTTATTTGAACTGATGCTACATTTACAGTTGTGTTCAAAATTATTCAACCCCCACTGAAATTGAGTGTTTTCGGCCAGTTTGACATGGATTTTGATCATTCAGTCATCTTGCTTACAATTAAATCAAAGAGGCACGTGTAGGTCAGACAAATAGAACATAACATTTATAATGAAATAACCACAAATGTCTTTTCTGTGCTCACATCATTATCAGTTTTATTCAACCCCCAAGTGACATTCAATCTTAGTACTTAGCTTTTAAACGTGAAGCATAGCTTGACACAAGTGTCTTGCAGCGATCTACGGGTATCTTCGCCCATTCGTCATGGGCAAAAGCCTCCAGTTCAGTCACATTCTTAGGCTTGCGCACTGCAACTGCTTTCTTTAAGTCCCACCAGATGTTCTCAATCGGATTTAAGTCAGGTGACTGCGATGGCCACTCCAAAATGTTCCAGCCTTTAATCTGCAACCATGCTCTAGTGGACTTGGAGGTATGCTTGGGATCATTGTCCTGTTGAAAGGTCCAACGTCTCCCAAGCCTCAGGTTTGAGACGGACTGCATCACATTGTCATCCAATATCTCCTGGTACTGAAGAGAATTCATGGTACCTTGCACACGCTGAAGCTTCCCTGTACCTGCAGAAGCAAAACAGCCCCAAAGCATGATTGACCCCCTGCCATGCTTCACAGTCGGCAAGGTGTTCTTTTCTTCATAGGCCTTGTTCTTCCTCCTCCAAACATAGCGTTGATCCAGGGGCCCAAACAGTTCTAATTTTGTTTCATCAGTCCACAGAACACTATCCCAAAACTTCTGTGGTTTGTCCACATGACTTTTGGCATACTGCAGTCGACTCTTCTTATTCTTTGGAGACAGCAAGGGGGTGTGCCTGGGAGTTCTGGCATGGAGGTCTTCATTACGCAGTGTGCGCCGTATTGTCTGAGCTGAAACTTCAGTACCCACATCTGACAAATCTTTTATCAGTTCCTCAGCAGTCACACGGGGACTTTTCTCCACTCTACGCTTCAGGTAGCGCACAGCAGTCGAAGTCAGCATCTTCTTTCTGCCACGACCAGGTAACGTTTCAACAGTGCCCTTTGCCTTGAATTTGCGAATGATGCTTCCTATGGTCTCTCTTGGTATGTTTAACATCTTTGCAATCTTCTTATAGCCATTGCCCTTCCTGTGAAGAGTAATCACCTCTTCTCTCGTCTTCCTGGACCATTCTCTTGACTTCACCATGTTTGTAACCACACCAGTAAATGTCTAGAAGGAGCTGAGTATCACAGTCATTTTAATGCTGCCTAATTGGTGCTTATTATGCTTTATTGCTGCTCCGTGACATCCACAGGTGTTTTCAATACCTGATTGAAAACACTTGAATGAACCTCTGTTCTTCAGAGTGGTAGTCTTTAAGGGGTTGAATAATTGTGTCAATGAAGAATTCACAAAAGAAACATTTACTACTGTATTACAAAACCAATTGATGTCATTTTAGCTGCATATGGTTCTTTAAAAAGTCCTTGTAGGATTTCATTCTGAATACAATTACAAGTGTACACTAAATTCCCTAAAACCCTTTACAGCATTGGGGGTTGAATAATTTTGAACACAACTGTAGAAGACAAGCGTTTTAGAGTTGACCTCTCCTTATCAAGTTTTAAACCATGAAAGTATTAGAAGGGGTGGGGGGTTTAAGTTGAGGGGTCATAAATAGGGATGCACCGATACCGGTACTCGTGCAAATGGCCCGATACACCCCTCCCCCGATACCGCTGCTGTGATGCGATCAAGTGGCCGCCGGGCGCATCTGTGACACTGCCTCTCAGCTGGAGGCAGCGTCACAGATGCGGCCACGTGATCGCATCACAGCAGCGCGACCGGACCTTCAGACGGGTGAGTATCGCTGCCACCGGAGGGGAAACGCTGGCCACGTGCTTTTCATGCACGCGGCCAGCTTCCCCAGCGTATAGGTGAGTGCTGGGGGCATTTCCCATATGAGCTGGGGGCAATATCCATGTGTGGCTGGGGGCAATATCCATGTGAGGCTGGGGGCAATATCCATGTGACGCTGGGGGCAATATCCATGTGACGCTGGGGGCAATATCCATGTGACGCTGGGGGCAATATCCATGAGAGCTGGGGGCAATATCCATGAGAGCTGGGGGCATTCTGTATATATATCTCAGGGGGGTATATACATGTGAGCTGGGGGCATTTTTATAGGAGGTCTGTTCTTATTGGAAAGTGGTCACATGACATAAAATAAAAGTATCAGTACTCGGTATCGGTGAGTACTTTTAAAAAGTATCGGTACTCGGTCTTAAAAAAGTGGTAACGGTGCATCCCTAGTCATAAATACATACAGTCAGGTCTAGAAATATTGGGACATCGACACAATTCTAACATCTTTGGCTCTATACACCACCACAATGGAGTTGGAATGAAACAAGCACAATGTGCTTTAAATGCAGACTGTCAGCATTAATTTGAGGGTATGTACATCCAACTCAGGTGAACGGTGTATGACTTACAGCAGTTTGCAGATGTGCCTCCCACTTGTTAAGGGACCAAAGGTAATGGGGCAATTGGCCTCTCAGCTGTTCCATGGCCAGGTTTGTGATATTCCCTCATTACCCCAATTACAATGTGCAGATAAAAGGCCCAGAGTTCATTTCAAGTGTGCTATTTTCATTTGGAATCTGTTGCTGTCAACTCTCAAGATGAGATCCAAAGAGTGTCACTATCAGTGAAGCAAGCCATCATTAGGCTGAAGAAACAAAACAAACCCAGAGAGATAGCAAGAACATTAGGCGTGGCCAAAACAACCGTTTGGAACATTCTCAAAAAGAAGGAACGCACCGGTGAGCTCGGCAACACCAAAAGAGCCAGGAGACCACGGAAAACAACTGTGGTGGATGACCGAAGAATTCTTTCCCTGGTGAAGAAAACACCCTTCACAACAGTTGGCCAGATCAAGAAAACTTTCCAGGAGGTAGGTGTATGTGTGTCAAAGTCAACAATCAAGAGAAGACTTCACCAGAGTGAATACAGAGGGTTCACCACAAGATGTAAACCATTGCTGAGCTTCAAAAACAGGAAGGCCAGATTAGAGTTTGCCAAACAACACCTAACAAAGCCTTCCCAGTTCTGGAACAAGATCCTATGGACAGATGAGACCAAGATCAACTTGTACCAGAGTGATGGGAAGAGAAGAGTATGGAGAAGGAAAGGAATTGCTCATGATCCTAAGCATACCACCTCATCAGTGAAGCATGGTGGTGGTAGTGTCATGGCGTGGGCATGTATGGCTGCCAATGGAACTGGTTCTCTTGTATTTATTGATGATGTGACTGCTGACAAAAGCACCAGGATGAATTCTGAAGTGTTTCGGGCAATATTATCTGCTCACATTTAGCCAAATGCTGCAGAACGCATTGGACGGCGCTTCACAGTGCAGATGGACAATGACCCAAAGCATACTGCAAAAGCAACCAAAGAGTTTTTGAAGGGACAGAAGTGGAATGTTATGCAATGGCCAAGTCAATCACCTGACCTGAATCCCATTGAGCATGCATTTCACTTGCTGAAGACAAAACTGAAGGGAAAATGCCCCAAGAACAAGCAGGAACTGAAGACAGTTGCAGTAGAGGCCTGGCAGAGCATCACCAGGGATGAAACCCAGCATCTGGTGATGTCTATGCGTTCCAGACTTCAGGCTGTGATTGACTGCAAAGGATTTGCAACCAAGTATTAAGAAGGGAAAGTTTGATTTATGATTATTATTCTGTCCCATTACCTTTGGTCCCTTAAGAAGTGGGAGGCACATCTGCAAACTGCTGTAAGTCCTACACCGTTCACCTGAGTTGGATGTACATACCCCTCAAATTAAAGCTGACAATCTGCAGTTAAAGCACTTTGTGTTTGTTTCATTCCAACTCCATTGTGGTGGTGTATAGAGCCAAAGATGTTAGAATTGTGTCGATGTCCCAATATTTCTGGACCTGACTGTATATACATACACACACACAAAATACCACTAAACATCTCAAAACCAATAGACAAGTTAGAACCTCAAGACCAACTAAGTTATACAGGACTTTGCAGATTCTGCTTATTGAATGTCCTAATTTTTGTTGCTATTAAATGACTGGGACGTTGCATTTGCATATATGATTGTTCTGTTGAATTATACCATCATTGGTCTTTAAGTGGTAAAAGAAATTTAGAAGCATAAATGAAAAAAATGAAAGCAAAAAGGTGATGCGTGGGAACACTTATAAGGAAATTTGGAGAGAAATGAAAGATTAGTCCTTCAGTCCCCTTCTTTTAATGGCTTTGGACCCCTGAGAATCCAAGGCTTCCAATGATTGGACAACTCCTACATAATACCGAAGAAAACCACTCCAGGAAAGGGGAAAAGAGAGTTTACCGTTTATACATCTGATGGTGCTCATGGGCACAGGGCTTTAATCTGTCAAACTGGCAACAAGGGCAGCTGACAATGGCTTCCCATGGTATATTGGAAGAAAATAGAAAGTCAATGTAAAGGTGCCAGTCCATTACCAACGATATTTTTCCCTATCAGAAGATGTCACTAGAATAAAAACATGATTAATAAAAATTTTTTAAAAATGGAGATCTGTAAAACTACTAATAAAAATTATGGCTTTTGCTTTTCACATATACCTCTAAAATAATGAAAATATTAAAAATTACAGAGATTCTCCCACAGGAAACAAATTAAACAATTCTGCGATTTCAGGCAACAATCCAGATGTAAAGAAATATCTATGGCAGAGGTTATGTACATACAACAAGAGTAATAAAACATATAAAAAAGTATAAATCCTTGAACCAAACTCCAGATAAGGGAATATCTCTCCAGGTTTTGATTAACAGACCTTTTGGAACTACATTTTCCATGACAAGCAGACAATCTCTAACTAGGATGAGCATCATGGGAAATGTAGTTCATAAACATCTGGGAGGTGCCAAGGATATAGACTCTGGATTTATGTTATTCTAATGGTGGTAGACTTAGCCCAGATTTACACTTTACAGTATTTCGGCATATTTTCTAATCAGCAGTAAGTGTCCAAGAACACATAGGAAATTCAGTCCCTGAAGGGATTTTTCCAGCTATTTTCCCATCCTCCCTATATAACCACAATGTACACAAGCAGTAAAACTGGAGGCAAAGTGAAAATTACCAGACACTTGGCCAGGGACACCACACCACAATGTAACATTCCATTGTGGCCTCTTCAGAAGTAGTCTTTCAGTTTGATTTATTTTAGGGAATGGATGTTCTTTTCGATGCAAATTCCTTTCAAAATCGATGTTTATCGGGGTCCTATAGTAACCAAGAAACTTTTTTTCCTCATTGCAAAGAAGTTTGGTCATTTAACAAAAGCTAAAAGCAAAAAAAGGTCAAGAAACACAAGAACGTCACAATAAAAATAAAAAGGTCATACAAGTTTCTTTCAAAGTTCTCCTTTTGTGTGAGAACTTTGACCTCACAGAGTTCTCGGCGTGGCCTATGGTTACTGGTATTTTGCTTCCTTGTATATATGGCCTACCAGGCTCGCCGTGCACAGCAACAGCCACAAACAGCTCTTTTGCTTGGTTTTCTACTGGCTTCCTTTCACATATCTGAAGGGTGTTGTCATTACATAAGTGCACTATCACCGCTACAAGGCTTGCAAAGCAATTATTACTTGTAACACTTGACATACAGACAGGAGCGGGGAAAAAAAGCCGTGACAGCCGACTTGGCTCATGGTGCCTTGGTAAAAATAATGCAATAAGCAGAATTATATAAGAATAAAGTGCGTAGAACAGCAACAATAAGCATATAAAAATGTAGAACTCTAGCTGCTGGGCAAAAGGAAAAAAGGCGCTTTGTAAAGAATCTGGAAGACCACAAGGTTACGAGAAACTCTGTCATCCCTGGACACTTCTAACAGCTCACAGGCCAGTGACGCACAGAGGGATCTGGAAGGAAGATGTAGTTAACTTTTTTTATAAGGTTAAAACGCGTGGCTTGGCTGGGCTAGCCTCAATTCCACCCAAACCACAAACTAAACATCGCCTTTAATTAGCCATTTCCTTTACTTAACTGGGGGAAAGAAAAAAAAAGAAAAAAAAAAAATCACTGCATAATTAGTATGTTAAAAAAATGGGTCCAACTACCTTACAACTATGATGCAATGTACAACAGCCAAGCCAATACCTTTTCACATATGACAATGACACACACTGCAACCTAGACTCAATCTCCTGTACAATATTAAAAAAATTGACAAATTTGCTTTATCTATGTTTGCTAGCCACAATTTATAAATGAATTGCCATTCACTTCAAAGTAGCACTGTGCCATTTACATACAGCAAGTGTTCTTTACAAGGTCTGACATTTAGCGTGTGCGAGCATAATTAGTATCAGTGATCTTAATAATATAGCAACAAAACACTTTACAGGGAGAAGGAGGCAAGAAAAAAAAATTAGACCTTTTCAAATTACAGGGCTTCACTTGAATAATGTCTAGTACAAAGTGGAAGGGAAGATACACGCTCTAGCAGAGAACATGTTACGTTGCGGAACTCTGCCTGCACTCCTTCACTTGTTTAACTGGACTTCTGCTTTACAACGAGGAAGTGTTTTAATAAGACACCCCCCCCCCCACGCCATCATGCAGACATGGTTTACATTAGAGCAAAGTACTTCTAGAGAGAAAAAAATGATTTGAAGAATTTTAAAGGTGTTTTTTACCAAGCAATGAATTGACAGATTTGCAAGGAAATGGCAGATTTTAGGTTGGAATAACTAAGCGCCAAAAACAGGCCTTGACAAAACTAGCTGCAAGGTAGCCAACAAATCTTGGGGCCCTATTCCCTCAGCTGCCATTTCAGTAATCTCATTAAAAATAAAACATTTTGCCTCCTCTTCTGTTTCCCTTATTTTACAGGGAGTGGGCCAAGGCCGGTGTCAGACGAGCGAACTATGTGCGCCTGTACTGATGAGCCTCCCAGCGTCCGTCGCAGCATTGTGACGTTGAGAGGGGGCTGGCACCCGCACGAACTACACGCGCGTGACAGCAGCCATGCTGCAAGCCTCCCTGTCAAACCGCTATAACATGCATTTGACGGGGCTGCAAAGCGCAATCTTCCATAGGAGGAACAAGCCTTGCAGCACTGAGCACACTAACTGCGCTCAGCGAGGTGGCCAGACATGCGCCAGTGTGAAAGGAATGTCCACGCTCACGGACGTTCCCTCCACTCGTAAAAACGCTCGCCTGACACCAGCTTAAAGAGAAAAACAAAGCACATGTAAGATATTAGCAACACAAAATAAGCACAATAAGTATATTTATTTTTTGTGGTAGTGGCCCCTTAACTTAGAAATGTACCCGGAGCCAAAGTTTGTCACCATGTCCCCCTCTGTTTCTCTGTGGTTACACAAAATTACCATTAGGCTGGGTTCACACCGGGCGTAGCGCTGCATCGCGCACTTTTTTTTTACGCGTGTTCGCGCATACAAAAAACACGCGAACGCGCGTTGCAGCGCGTTCGCGGCTATGATATGGCCACGAACGCGCTGCTGTATGCCCGAAAAGAAGCTCCCGAACTTCTTTTTGCGTTGCCCGTTTTAACGCGCGTTCCTGCGCGCTGTAAAACGCTTAGGTCTGAATGGGTCCCATAGCAAAGCATGGGATTTCCCCGTTCCTGCGTTTTAAAGCGCGCACGAACGCACGTTAAAACGGCTAGGTGTGAACCCAGCCTTACTGAATGTTCCCAAAATTCTTTAGAATTATGGCTCATCACATGTAAAAAAATAAAATATCCTTTCATCAAAGGTTCTCATATTGCTCAATATAAAACAGCTAAATTAAAAAATTTAATTATTATTTTTGCTTATGTGCATAAGACCATCCAAGCAGCTTTTGCATAAGTTTGGTGAAGTTTTGAATTCTTAAAATATAGTGTATCCAACCAGATTTCTGGTACTGGTTTCGTATATTTTTCTATGTAAAACAGAAAGTTAAAAAAAAACTGAATTACTTTTTAATGTTACAGACTAATCCCTTCATCCCAGAAGTGCCTTGATAAATATGAATAATAGTTCCCAGGCAGACATTGACGCACACATACGTCATCTTCAGCTACTTTTAGTTCCAGCATCTAAAAAGCTAGTAAGGCAGTCTCGCATTTCTTGCATACAAGGGAGGTTGTTTTGTTTTGTTTTTGCTTGCCTTGCAAAAATCTGACATTCTGGGATCCGCTCACTTAACAGGAATTTGTCTTGAATTTAAGACCAGACTTGTAAAGTTTGAAACAAAAATTTGTGAGATAGTTTTAAATATTTTGACCTAAACTTTGCACCCCTCCCTCCCATTTCCTCCTGATTTACTCAACATTAATAAGCATTTTGGCATTTATTTGTTTAATTAAAAAAAAGAAAAAAAAAAAAAAGAAGAAGGAGCCTTGTAGTATTCAACTGCATGTTTTAGGCCAAAAGAATCAAATCCAAAGTAGTCTTCCTCTCCCAGTTTCTACATCTTGGCCAAAGATGTGGAATCTTTTTCCTAATTTTTAAAGAATTCTTGGCTAGTGACTAGGCATCTCTGAGTTAAATAGAAAAAAAAAAAATGCAAAAGAACTACATTATTACATGAGGAAAATGTTAAAATCCAAGCCAACAATACCATTTATAATAGAAATACATTTCGTTAATATTAATTCAGGAGGGAGGCAGATCGACACAGACTATTATTTTGCCCCTGTCTTAAAGAGATACTCTATTAAAGAATAGAGTTTCCTTTTTTTGCCCTTAAATAATTGGGCAGAAGCTCAAACAAACTTCAGAGCGTCAACGTGATGGATGTTGCAAATGCGCTGCGTCTGACGTTGTGTCATCACGCACACAGGCTGCTACGTGGACGCGGTGCACTCTGGGCGTCCGTCGTAGCACTTTTATGACGAGGCCTAAATGAAGTCCGTTGCCACCTGCACTTCGGTGTGCACGTACTTCGTGTGTTGGTCTCTATTGATCACAAATCAATGCTACGTCAGACGTTAAACTGTGCAGAAACACTGACATGATGACTGCGTTCGTCTGACGCTAGCCTTAACCAGAGTTTTCTACTAGTTCGGCTAGGCTTGCGGGGGGGTGGGTTGCTCCTCGCAAACTTCAAAAATATAAAGTGGTCAGGACAGGTTTAGTGTTTCTTTAAATAACTGGGCATACGCTGCTGACAGTCTCTGCCCAAATATTTTTTCTTTCAAGGAGATTTTAGTCCATTTGTCCATCGTCAAGCACAGCTGCTCCTCTTCGGCTCAGTGACTCCCAATTGTCCCTGTAGCCGTTCTGTGCACCACAATGGGACTTTTTCACTTTACGAATGCACGTTCCATAGTGCCGGACGATGCATCAGAGCTACGCACACATCCAGTTCATGGGCTGCCTGTCTGACACCACTCACTACAGCGGGCAGTCTCAGAGAGGGTGACACCGACACGCTGTCTGCATGCCGACATCACTAGTGACCGATCTGGTGAACGGCAGCCGGGAAATTCAAAATCTCTGGCTGCTACTGACGCTGTGTGGGGTGGAGGAAACTCCTTCACTTCACCCAGCGATAAAACCAAATTGGAGCAGCGGGGGGGGGGGGGCACTCTTCACACTTGACCACTTTAAAACTATAAACTGTCACTTTAAATTTTGGGATTATCCAATAAAAATAATATCTAACAACATGTTGGATGAATATCAAGTACCAGCATTTCAATCCTTTTTGAAAATTTGGCCACTATTTTTCCTCGAAGAGCTATAACACAGTTTGTTTTTTTTAAAGTTTTGTAGATGTGAGTGAGATGTTTCTCTCCTCTCTGCTTGCTGATCATAAGCCATTTTTATTCTGTCACTTGAGAAGAATGCAGTTCTAGCGTGACGATAACCGCACTTCGCACCCAGGCTGCCTCATAAATGGGTGACCAGAAGGAATTTGCAGTTGTCACAAATATTATGATTAATACCCAGCAACAAAAACGCTTATATTATACATGAGAATGTGACATCGCCTCCTAAACATTAGTAACATGATATCTAATAAAGGCGTGCATAACATAACTACCATAAGCAACATGCCATGTTCATATCATTGAATACGCGAAAAATACCAAAATGGAAACACAATGAGTAAGAGGACCATAAAGTCAGCTACAAATCCACCCAGCCATAAAATGTTCTAGTAAATACATATATCACACAGACCGGGAGGGGGGGGGGTAGAAAGTGTTGTGACTGGGTGAGGAATTGCAAACTTCTGGCCAAAATAGCTACATTTGAAACCATTTCAGAGCTCCATATGTTCACTTCAATTCCCCCAAAATGTGCAGTTCTTCAAACACTGGAGTAGGACCAACTTAAATCACATCTTTCTTAGCAGCCAGTAAGAAACAACATAGGGTTGGTTCAGAGTTTTAGTATGTATATTTCAGTGGAATAAGCTGAACGTTTAGGAGTCAGATCAATCTCTAGAAGACCGTGGCTAGCTGTCCCCTGGACTTATCAAGCCCTGGCTTTGAATAATCCATTATAATACAATCAGCTGTTAAAATGGAGTTGACAGGACACAGTGGATATCCATCAGCGTTGAGTTTGGTTAAGGCTGGGTTCACACCTGGGCGTAGCGCTGCGTCGCGCAATGCGCGCGGTTTTTTACGCGCGTTCGCGCATACAAAAAAACCGCGCGAACGCGCGTTGCAGCGCGTTCGCGGCTATGATATGGCCGCGAACGCACTGCTGTATGCCCGAAAAGAAGCTCCCGAACTTCTTTTTGCGTTGGCCGTTTTAACGCGCGTTCCTGCGCGCTGTAAAACGCTTAGGTCTGAATGGGTCCCATAGCAAAGCATGGGATTTCCCCGTTCCTGCGTTTTAAAGCGCGCACGAACGCGCGTTAAAACGGCTAGGTGTGAACCCAGCCTTAGAGCAAATGTGTCAACACATAGAGGAGGAAATCGGAGAATCAGCACCATGGGTTTTGTTCAAGCACTAGACAACTAGAAGACCAGAAATCCCCCTTGCATAAATCAAACCTGCAACCTTAAAGTATACAACCCTAAAAAAGCAATATCATGTGCCAAGAAGCTCCTCCTGCTGTAGAAGAGATGAAGATGACACTGTCACTCGTCCCATGCTCACATGGGACATTTTGCCAGGTATGAAGCACGAGGTCATGAAAAAACAGATTTGAGAGCCTAAACCACAGCTGATTAAAGGTAGACTGGTGCCATTCATTAAAGGGCGCCATGAAATGAGAGTAATTTACTTATATTGCGCATTGATCTTTCTCTGTGAAACAGTCTAAAAAGGTTTATATACTTACACCGAGGTGCACTGACATGAGGAACCCTTTGGAACTAAAGAAGGAATGATCGCCTTGACAGATCCATATGCGCTTAAAACTAGAGCCAGTTACAATTAGGCTCTCAATCACGTGAGTGGGACCAGTTTTAATTTCTCACACTCATCTCAATGCCCGCATTTATTGCACTATATATTCTTTTTAATTTCATTCGACGTCATAAAACGAACGAATAGGAGATAAGTACATTGTGTAAAAGCGCAGATCTCCACTGTCTGTTCGCATAAAAGGTAGACCTCCTCTGCAAGATGTTGAAAACTACAACTCCCATGAGGCTTTGCTAATCTTAATACAAACTGTGCTAATTGTGTGTGGGTCTACCTTTATGTCTGTCCTGGTTTAGAAGAGACTCAAGGCAAAATCTGTAATTCCCGACATGTTTTACATTTTCACCACAATTCTTTTTTTTTTTTTTTTTTAAAGTTTTTTATTGATTCCCTGGGGTTTCCTTTAAAGCAGTGTTTCCCAAACCTGTCCTCGGGATCCTCAACCAGGCCAAGTTTTAAGGATCACCTTGGGGAAATGCAGACTGAATCCTGCAATCACTGAGCAGCAAATCATATCACCTGTGCTGTGCTTCAGATATCTGGCAAACCTGGCCTGATAGGGGGACCTGAGGACAGGTTTGGGAAACACTGCTTTAAACATGGGCGTCCGCAGCATGGGGCAAGGGGGGGCAGTTGCCCTCCCTTGGATCAACAGGCTTATATTATGATAATTTATTCACTGCAATGCTGCAGTTCCTCGGTTCTCCACTAGGCTGCACAAGCGTCACATCCCAACTCCCCCTCCAATCCACCACATGCTCCCACACACTTTGCATGCTGGGAGAGGCAGGGCTGAGATGCAGGTGCAGCTGCTCCTATGGGCCACTGGATGGAAAACTGGACACACGAAAAAAGTAATGATTGTCAAATAAATACATTTTTATTAAGCTTGATGCCAGTGTCTTTATTAATGAGAGGCCCCTGATCTGAGGTCTAGTTTATCTGTCTGGGGAAGAGGGACACAAAATGATTAATAGGAATCTGGTGGGGGCCTGCGTTAAGCTCATAGAGATTGCATGAGGTACAGTCCAGGGCAATATTGGCAGTATACAGGTGCTCTAGGCAGGGTCTTGTCTGGGCAGTGGGGATGAGGACCCTGCTCCAGAGTTTACAATCTAAGAGGAGAAAGGACCCTGCCCCAGAGCTTACAATCTAAGAGCAGAGGGGACCCTGCCCCAGAGCTTACAATCTAAGAGCAGAGGGGACCCTGCCCCAGAGCTTACAATCTAAGAGCAGAGGGGACCCTGCTCCAGAGCTTACAATCTAAGAGGAGAAAGATTGTAAGCTCTGGAGCAGGGTCCTTTCTCCTCTTAGATTGTAAGCTCTGGGGCAGGGTCCCCTCTCCTCTTAGATTGTAAACTCTGGAGCAGGGTCCCCGCTCTTCTTAGATTGTAAACTCTGGAGCAGGGTCCCCTCTCCTCTTAGATTGTAACCTCTGGAGCAGGGTCCCCTCTCCTCTTAGATTGTAAACTCTGGAGCAGGGTCCCCTCTCCTCTTAGATTGTAAGCTCTGGAGCAGGGTCCCCTCTCCTCTTAGATTGTAAGCTCTGGAGCAGGGTCCCCTCTCTCTTAGATTGTAAGCTCTGGAGCAGGGTCCCCTCTCCTCTTAGATTGTAAGCTCTGGAGCAGGGTCCCCTCTCCTCTTAGATTGTAAGCTCTGGAGCAGGGTTCCCTCTCCTCTTAGATTGTAAGCTCTGGAGCAGGGTCCCCTCTCCTCTTAGATTGTAAGCTCTGGAGCAGGGTTCCCTCTCCTCTTAGATTGTAAGCTCTGGAGCAGGGTTCCCTCTCCTCTTAGATTGTAAACTCTGGAGCAGGGTCCTAAGAAGAGAGGCGGCCCTGCTCCAGAGCTTACAATCTAAGAGGAGAGGTTTGAGGAGAGGAGATATGTGTGTGTATGCAGGGAAGGTGAGTGAGTGTGTATAAATATATGTATATATATATGTGTGTGTAAGAAGGGGGCTGGTGTGTGTATATACATATATTTGGAGTGGGGAGCCTGGTGTGTGTGCCAGTATATTGGGGGGGGGTCATGGTTTGTGTATACAGAAATGTCCTTAAAAAACACTTACTTTAGTGCCTTGATCCTGGGTGTGTGATTAGTGTGGTGCATTGAATAGCGTTAACAGACTAAAAAATGTAACACTCAGATCAGACACTTACACCTTTATTCTTCTACTAGACTTGCATCATGTTTTGCAGCCTCTGTATTACTACGCTTTATTTTATGACTGTCCCCTTCATGACATTGTCAAAAGGGCAGAATATGGATGCCATTAAAATTTTGCCCCCCCTGGAAAAATTTCTGCGGACGCCCATGGCTTTAAAGTGACAGTTGGACAATGATATTTACCCATGACACCCAAACAGAAATAGGTACCGTTGCCCCAAAACAAGGACAAATCCAAAAAGAGTAATTAATTAAGAACAAATACTCTAAACATTTATTCACCAAGAAATTTTGAAAGAAGTTATTACATAATGATACAACCACAAAAACAAGTGAAATGTACACTAATATATAGCGGCACAGAACATTACATACAAACACATATAGGAATAGCTTGCATGGAGTGAGAGTTTGTGGCAATCAAGGAATACTTGAAATAGGAAAAATATATTAGAAACTACTCTCCATATACAAATCTGCGACAGGCCCAGGCGGTTGTGCGACTTGAAGGTGTTATTTTAGGATTAGGAGCCAACTACACAATTTTAAGAAGCCAGGCAAGCAAAATAATCCAAAAATCAAGGACCTGCGCCTGGATTTGTCAAGGCTTGCACTTAAAAGCAGAGGGCATGGTGGTGAGTGGCAACGTGTGCCCAATATGTGTGTGAACCCGGGTAACCCCTTAGAACCAGGGAGTGGGTCATAGAAATGTTTTGCCAACGTGAGCCATGCAAAAGACCCATCTTGCAATAAACCCTTTGGAGAGGTGCCTGTCATTCAAACCTACCAGCAGCTCTGAGCCTGCTCCAGATAACCCTCACCCCAAGAGACAGAGCCCTTTAGCCCTCACCCACAAGACACTGGGCACTGCCACCCAGTCCTCACCCACAAGACACTGGGCACTGCCATCCAGCCCTCACCCACAAGACACTGGGCATACCCGGCACCCCCAGACCCTGGGCTTTGATGTGACGAGGTGTCCTGTCAGTGCATGTAACCCCCACAGAATGACAGCAGTGTCTGGGCAGACATAAAGGGCCGGCGCCCCCCGTGGTGCACAGGCCTTATCACCGGGCGGCGGTGTATGAGCGGCACCCACCTCCAGGGTGCGGATCTCGCGCTGCGTCAGGTGGTTGGAGGCGGCGCACTGGGTGCGGAGCCCCCGCAGGTTGGACATGGAGATGTCGATCATGCTCTGGATGAGCTCGCACTGCTGCCGCGCTCCCTGGGCCAGCCTGCCCTCCGCCAGCCGCTGCTCCGCCGCCTTCCCAGCACGCTCCATGGTCCGCTCGGCATGGGGAGCCGGGCCAGCCGGGAAATGACCCGAGAGAGGAGGAGGCACGACAAACCCCCCTCCCCCACTGATAGAACCGTGCGGAGGCAAGACGCCGCGGACCAGTGACAAATAGCGATAAGGCAGCTGAGGATGAGGAGGGCTAGAGAGCGCTCTGCATCAGCGCTGGGCGGGGACCAGGCGCTGCTACTGCTGCAGCAGCAACACAGGGGCGGCTGCACGGTGTGTCTTGCGGATGCAAGGGGCCGGGCAGACTGACAGCGGGGAGCTCCGGGCGTTTTGCGGGATGTGAGAGCCAAGGCGCTCTGCGATCACTGCCTGCTTCCCTCTCTCCGGGCTCTGCACTGTCACACGGGGCTCAGGGCCGCCGCAAGGGATGCCGGGGCTTGTAGTCCGCAGCCTGATGGCTGAATGCCTGCTCTATGTGATACTGCAGAGGATGCTGGAGAGAAGAGGGGACACAGCACGCCTGGGACTGGAGGAGAGTCTGCATATACACCTGTACAATAAATGGCTGCACATGCTACCTGTAGAATAAAGAGGAATGGCGACAACAAAAAAACATCACACTCCTGTACATCAACAGTTATCGTTCATTTTATTTTCACTTTTAAGACCTACTGTGTGTGTGTATATATATATATTATGAAATATAATTCAAGCGCATTCACATTTCAGAAAATACATTTTAACCAAATGACAAAAATAATAGGAGCGTCAACGTTTTGGCTTCAGCCAGGCCTTCATCAGGATGGAGATATTGATCACGGCTCCTGCGGAGCCAAAAACCTCAAAGCTTGAATTATTTTTGTTGTTCACTTGAAACGTATTTTCTTAAGATCCACGAGTGAGTGAATCCGTTTGCTTTATATGTTTTGCTTATTTGTGGACCTCCACGCCCAAACACACATTTTTATTTTTATTGGAAGAGTGCCCAACTAGTATCCAGTGGCGTCACTAGGGTTGGTGTCACCCGGGGCGGTAACTCATGGTGTCACCCCCCCCCCCGAGTTTTACGGTTTCTTATTTTAACTACTCTTACTCATAAATCAGTGCTCCCATATAACACTGAATGCTCATACACGGCGCACATTACTGTGAGGTTTATTGCTGTGGAGCTCTGTGATATGCTCACACACAAATTTTGGCGAACTGCCAGCAAGTACGGTGCCTGTTCGAAGGCAGTGAAAGTCCCCATAGAGAAGTAATGGTTAATCTGTTCAGAGACACCGAACAGCAAAGAAATGTCCTGATGTCAGGTGGTTTCATTCAGCGGGTTTATTCAGGCGCAATGGTACGTATCTGGTGGCGCGATGATAGTCGCTGAATGGTAGGTGGTGGTTCCCTTAGTTCGTATGAAGCATATGAAAAAGAATAATACAATATATAGTGCAGATGATTCTAACACAATAATTTATATGTGCCAATGTGGGATATTCCACTCACAAATTAAAGAGCCCGGACACTGGCTCTAAGTGGGTCGCAGCTTTTGGGTGTTTTTGCTTCTCCGTTCCTTAAGGTGACCCACGCCTTATATTGGATGGAAAATGGCTCATACACATGGACATGGAAGAAAAACAGAAACAGCTTCCTTGTGCAGATCTTCTAAAATTCAGATAGTATGAATAGACAAAGCCGTTAAACTCACATTTGCAGGAGCTTATGGACCAAGCTCGTGGTTTATGCGCTTCAAGGCTCGCATAGGGTGGAGCCCAAACCCGTCTTCAAATCCAGAATATCAAGGGGACGATTGAAATAAAAAGTTTTTAAAAATATTTATTAATGCATAATAAAACAAATAAAATACTGGCTCAACCAGGAGACCAGAACGCGTTTCGCCAGACGTGCTGGCTTCTTCAGCTGGTTTACAGGCTGATTGGTGTTCATGTCTTAAATAGTTTGATACTAAACAGTCAATAAAAAGTCCCCATGTGTTCCGGATGAAGAAATTAACGTAATTGGCGCAAGTCCCCTGTCTCAAACCACCTGAGAAGGAGATCGCCATCTTGCGCATGCGCTCTGTCGTTCTATGCGTTCCATTCTGCGTTTCAAAGGAGATCCAGGAAGTGCCGTGCGTTCCACTTCGAACGTCTTTCCGGATCTCCGGACGCACTGATAGGCTTGAAATGGCATCCCTCGAGTCTGAATGGGGCCACCCTCAGTAAATTCTCAGACAAATAAGGACCAGAAAAAAGGACATATAAATACAAGATATATAGCAAATATAGTAGGACCTTCTCCAACTCCATTCCATAAAGATAATGTCATATTTGATGCGAATATAATTCTAAAATGTGCTTTATTCGTATAAAATCACGATGAAGATGAGATTCTCCTCTCATAGATGTATAAATTAAATTAAGTGGATAACTCAAATGATTGAAACGTGAAAAAACACTAAAAAATATATATATATACCTGTGGGAGTGATAAACATATCCCTAAAACCGTGTAGCGATCTATTAAAGTGCCACTGCAAATGCTAGTGTTTAATTAATATGCTTCTATGGTGCATTGATGAAAATAATTACTAAAATAAATAATACTATTTATAGTGCCTCTTCTCTATCGAAATGATCTATAACCAATATGTGGCATAGTGCCTATTTATGTATTAAAGTGCTAATATGCCTATTAACATGATTTAATTTAATTGCTAATATTAAATAGTGTTACTACAACGTATAAATCATTAAAGTGCTAGTGCCAATTATCTTATAGTTATAAGATAGTGCACCATATATAGTGCAGGTGCCACTTATATTAATCAAATAACTAGTGAATACTTTACTCTATATTAAGATAATCCCTTATGACAATATATGACATAGATAATGTCAAAGTGCCAATGCAGATATAAAGTGCTAGTCTAAAGTTATATAACTATTTGTTAGTGTAGGGCTATTAACAAATTATAAGTGCCACTTAATACATTAAAAGTGCTGTTGGGTTATATTATAACCTTAATAACCTCTCTAAATCTTCATAAAGTGACATATACTATAATATAATAATGTGCTAGTATTAAATACCATATCTAATATGGTATTATTCACTTTATAGCAACATACCTCATGAGCTGGGTCTGATTAAATTGGAGGAAGAAATCACTAAGTCCAACTTACTAGGCAAGGACCAGATGTCCTTTGTTTTGGACAGTGTCAGGTTTATATTGAAAAATAATTATTTCAAATTTGAAGAGGACTTCTTCATCCAGTTAGTGGGTCCTACAATGGGTACTAAGTTTGCGCCCAGCTACGCCAACCTCTATATGGCAGCATGGGAAACCATGTTTGTCTACGGTTCGCGTAGCTGGGCGCAAGGAACCATCCAGACCTACAAGAGGTTCATTGACGATATCTTTTTTATTTGGAGAGGTGAGGAGGAGGATCTGAGAAAATTTCTAGATAGTCTCAATCAGGTAGAGTGGGGCATCAAATTAGACAATAACCTAAGCACACAGAAGATCAATTTCCTGGATTTGGAAATTTATGTAGAGGAGGGCTGTATCAAGTCAAAAACCTTTTTCAAAGATGTTGATGTCAACACATACATTGATTATACCAGTTGCCACCATTCTACGTGGCTCAGGGGTGTTCCCAAAGGCCAATTCACTCGCCTGAGACGTAATTGTACTGACACAGCAATCTTTGAAGAACAGGCAAACAATATGAAGGAAGACTTTATAGAAAAGGGTTATAAAGAAAATGATTTGGAGAACACCATCTCGGATATTCTATCAAAAGATCGCAGTGATTTATTAAGGTATAAACCAAAAACCCAGACACAGGGCGATGAAGTCCGATTTATCTGCGATTTCAATGATAAAGCTGAAAACATTAAGAAAATCTTTAGGAAACACTGGCATGTTCTGCTGAATGATGGTGATCTGAAACAGCATTTGGGAGCAAAACCCAAAATAGTTTTTAGAGGTACTAAAAATGTAAAATCTAGTTTGGTACATAGCAGAACTAATACGAAAGACTTTTCCAAAAAAAACTTCTTTGGACTCAAGGAAGGTTTCTACCAGTGTGGATCGTGTCTGGCCTGCAGATCGACAGACAATAAGAAAAAGTTTGTAGGTTCATATACCAATCATAAATGTAATAAAACAGTAGAAATAAGGGGTATTTTGAATTGCTGCTCCAAGAACGTAATCTATATGTTGGAATGTCCCTGTCATCTGAGGTATATAGGTCGAACAAAGCGAGCGCTTAATGTGAGAATTAATGAGCACGTTAGAAATATCAAAAATAAATTTGAAAAACACTCAGTATCTTTGCATTTTAAGATTTACCATAACAGTTCCCCTGTAGGTCTTAAATTCTGGGTTATTAAACAAATTAAAAAGATGGATATTGAGGAGGATGTTATTAGCAAATTAGGGAAAGAAGAGATGAGATCGATTTTTGATAATGGTACATTGGTTCCCAATGGCCTCAATGATGATTTTGAAATTGTACACTTCCTCTAAGAAACCTTCTTCCACTCTATTCATATTTGGATTGTTGTCGTTGATAGGACAGTGTCTATTATCCACAATGGCTATATGTATCTAACGCATATTTATAATTGATTCTCAATTATAATTTTATTCACTAATAGAATCTATGCACTGGCGCACATAACACCAAGGTATTTTAATCCATATTTACATTCTATATATTTAAAATCATCTATTATATGAGGCACTTATATTATGGTACATTATTCTACGATTATTAGATATGGTATTTAATACTAGCACATTATTATATTATATTATATGTCACTTTATGAAGATTTAGAGAGGTTATTAAGGTTATAATATAACCCAACAGCACTTTTAATGTATTAAGTGGCACTTATAATTTGTTAATAGCCCTACACTAACAAATAGTTATATAACTTTAGACTAGCACTTTATATCTGCATTGGCACTTTGACATTATCTATGTCATATATTGTCATAAGGGATTATCTTAATATAGAGTAAAGTATTCACTAGTTATTTGATTAATATAAGTGGCACCTGCACTATATATGGTGCACTATCTTATAACTATAAGATAATTGGCACTAGCACTTTAATGATTTATACGTTGTAGTAACACTATTTAATATTAGCAATTAAATTAAATCATGTTAATAGGCATATTAGCACTTTAATACATAAATAGGCACTATGCCACATATTGGTTATAGATCATTTCGATAGAGAAGAGGCACTATAAATAGTATTATTTATTTTAGTAATTATTTTCATCAATGCACCATAGAAGCATATTAATTAAACACTAGCATTTGCAGTGGCACTTTAATAGATCGCTACACGGTTTTAGGGATATGTTTATCACTCCCACAGGTATATACAGTTGTGTTCAAAATTATTCAACCCCCACTGAAATTGAGTGTTTTGGCCAGTTTGACATTGATTTTGATCATCCAGTTATCTTGCTTACAATTAAATCAAAGAGGCACGTGTAGGTCAGACAAATATAACATAACATTTATAATGAAATAACCACAAATGTCTTTTCTGTGCTCACATCATTATCAGTTTTATTCAACCCCCAAGTGACATTCAATCTTAGTACTTAGTAGAACATCCTTTTACAGTTATAACAGCTTTTAAACGTGAAGCATAGCTTGACACAAGTGTCTTGCAGCCATCTACGGGTATCTTCGCCCATTCGTCATGGGCAAAAGCCTCCAGTTCAGTCACATTCTTAGGCTTGCGCACTGCAACTGCTTTCTTTAAGTCCCACCAGAGGTTCTCAATCGGATTTAAGTCAGGTGACTGCGATGGCCACTCCAAAATGTTCCAGCCTTTAATCTTCAACCATGCTCTAGTGGACTTTGAGGTATGCTTGGGATCATTGTCCTGTTGAAAGGTCCAACGTCTCCCAAGCCTCAGGTTTGTGATGGACTGCATCACATTGTCATCCAATATCTCCTGGTACTGAAGAGAATTCATGGTACCTTGCACACGCTGAAGCTTCCCTGTACCTGCAGAAGCAAAACCGCCCCAAAGCATGATTGACCCCCCGCCATGCTTCACAGTAGGCAAGGTGTTCTTTTCTTCATAGGCCTTGTTCTTCCTCCTCCAAACATAGCGTTGATCCATGGGCCCAAACAGTTCTAATTTTGTTTCATCAGTCCACAGAACACTATCCCAAAACTTCTGTGGTTTGTCCACATGACTTTTGGCATACTGCAGTCGACTCTTCTTATTCTTTGGAGACAGCAAGGGGGTGCGCCTGGGAGTTCTGGCATGGAGGCCTTCATTACGCAGTGTGCGCCGTATTGTCTGAGCTGAAACTTCAGTACCCACATCGGACAAATCTTTTCTCAGTTCCTCAGCAGTCACACGGGGACTTTTCTCCACTCTACGCTTCAGGTAGCGCACAGCAGTCGAAGTCAGCATCTTCTTTCTGCCACGACCAGGTAGCGTTTCAACAGTGCCCTTTGCCTTGAATTTGCGAATGATGCTTCCTATGGTCTCTCTTGGTATGTTTAACATCTTTGCAATCTTCTTATAGCCATTGCCCTTCCTGTGAAGAGTAATCACCTCTTCTTTTGTCTTCCTGGACCATTCTCTTGACTTCACCATGTTTGTAACCACACTATTAAATGTCTAGTAAATGTCTAGAAGGAGCTAAGTATCACAGTCCTTTTAAAGCTGCCTAATTGGTGCTTATTATGCTTTATTGCTGCTCCGTGACATCCACAGGTGTTTTCAATACCTGATTGAAAACACTTGAATGAACCTCTGTTCTTCAGAGTGGTAGTCTTTAAGAGGTTGAATAATTGTGTCAATGAAGAATTCACAAAAGAAACATTTACTACTGTATTACAAAACCAATTGATGTCATTTTAGTGACATATGGTTCTTTAGAAAGTCCTTGTAGGATTTCATTCTGAATACAATTACAAATGTACACTAAATTCCCTAAAACCCTTTACAGCATTGGGGGTTGAATCATTTTGAACACAACTGTATATATATTTTTTAGTGTTTTTTCACGTTTCAATCATTTGAGTTATCCACTTAATTTAATTTATACATCTATGAGAGGAGAATCTCATCTTCATCGTGATTTTATACGAATAAAACACATTTTAGAATTATATTCGCATCAAATATGACATTATCTTTATGGAATGGAGTTGGAGAAGGTCCTACTATATTTGCTATATATCTTGTATTTATATGTCCTTTTTTCTGGTCCTTATTTGTCTGAGAATTTACTGAGGGTGGCCCCATTCAGACTCGAGGGATGCCATTTCAAGCCTATCAGTGCGTCCGGAGATCCGGAAAGACGTTCGAAGTGGAACGCACGGCACTTCCTGGATCTCCTTTGAAACGCAGAATGGAACGCATAGAACGACAGAGCGCATGCGGAAGATGGCGATCTCCTTCTCAGGTGGTTTGAGACAGGGGACTTGCGCCAATTACGTTAATTTCTTCATCCGGAACACATGGGGACTTTTTATTGACTGTTTAGTATCAAACTATTTAAGACATGAACACCAATCAGCCTGTAAACCAGCTGAAGAAGCCAGCACGTCTGGCGAAACGCGTTCTGGTCTCCTGGTTGAGCCAGTATTTTATTTGTTTTATTTATGCATTAATAAATATTTTTAAAAACTTTTTATTTCAATCGTCCCCTTGATATTCTGGATTTGAAGACGGGTTTGGGCTCCACCCTATGCGAGCCTTGAAGCGCATAAACCACGAGCTTGGTCCATAAGCTCCTGCAAATGTGAGTTTAACGGCTTTGTCTATTCATACTATCTGAATTTTAGAAGATCTGCACAAGGAAGCTGTTTCTGTTTTTCTTCCATGTCCATGTGTATGAGCCATTTTCCATCCAATATAAGGCGTGGGTCACCTTAAGGAACGGAGAAGAAACACCCAAAAGCTGCGACCCACTTAGAGCCAGTGTCCGGGCTCTTTAATTTGTGAGTGGAATATCCCACATTGGCACATATAAATTATTGTGTTAGAATCATCTGCACTATATATTGTATTATTCTTTTTCATATGCTTCATACGAACTAAGGGAACCACCACCTACCATTCAGCGACTATCATCGCGCCACCAGATACGTACCATTGTTCTTTGTATTTCACTGGTTTGGGGGAAACCACTATATTCTGGTTGGCGTTGGTTTGTTGGTGGCGGTACAAGTTGTTGGCGCCTGTCAACTTTCTGTGTATTATTCAGGCGCACACCATAGGTTTCAATGGTAAAAATATTCCCATTTTTATCCAATATATAATAAACCGTTATTCCTTTAATCTGTAGTAAAAAGTCTCTTTATTTATTGATTTTTATTTTTTTTAGTATCTTTTAGGCATTTTTCAAAAAAAATTCCATTAATTTTTTTCTAATAGCGTTTTTTTCTTTTTTCTGTAACAGACCTTTTTATTATCATTCATAGGATCTTATATGTTAATTCCAGACATTTTCATTCAGTAGCTTTTTGAAAACAGAAGGCGACGGGTTTGCGGCAGCATTCGGTGGCTGATTCCCTGCACTTCAGGGACCCTGTCTTGAATTCACCAGGGAAATTTGATTCCCCAAAGTGCGCAAAACAACAGAACACTGAAATGTCTGCGTCATTTCGGTGCTCTGTGAATATCCCCTTCAGTGGTGGTTATTTTGCCGCCCCTTTGAAAGTGCCAGCCTAGGCCTTGCCTACCCAGGGCATACTTGAAAATGAGAAAAATCTCAATGTAGCCATCCTGGCAAAATATTTGTGTTAAAAAAAATATAATATTTTTTTTTTAGGGTGTCACCCTAGAGCAGTGTTTCCCAAACCTGTCCTCGGGACCCTCAACAAGGACAGATTTTGAAGATCACCTTGGGGAAAAACAGACTGAATCCTGCAATCACTGAGCAGCAAATCATATCACCTGTGCTGTGCTTCAGATATCTGGCAAGCCTGGCGAGGTGGAGGGTCCAGGGGACAGGTTTGGGAACACTGCCCTAGGGGGTGGTGTCACCCGGTGAGGGCTCCACCCCGCCCCCCTTGTGACGCCACTACTAGTACCATAAACACATATATAAAAATAAAACACAGTTTATACTCGTATTCATACATATACAGTGGCAAGACAAAGTATGTGAACCCTTTGGGATTACGTGGAGTTTTGTATGAATTGGTCATAAAATGTGCTCTGATCTTCATCTAAGTCACAACAATTTGAAAAACACAGTCTGCTTAAAATAATACAACACAAACATTATATGTCTTCATGTGTTTATTGAACATAACATGTAAACATTCACCGTGCAGGGCGGGAAAAGTATGTGAACCCCTAGCCTAATGACTTCTCCAAGAGCTAATTGGAGTTAGGAGTGAGCCAACCTTGAGTCCAATCAGTGTGATATTATTGGATGTGTTGCTGAAAGCTGTCCTGCCCTTTAAAAACACACACCAGTTTTGGGTTTACTGGTTTCAAGAAGCACTGCCTGATGTGAACCATGCCTCGCAGAAAAGAGCTCTCAGAAGACCTACAATCAAGAATTGTTGACTTGCATGAAGCTGGAAAGGGTTACAAAAGTATCTCCAAAAGCCTTGATGTTCATGTGTCCACAGTAAGACAGACTGTCTACAAATGGAGAAAGTTCAGCACTTTTGCTACTCTCCCTAGGCGTGATCGTCCTGTAAAGATGACTGCAAGAGCACAGCGCAGAATGCTTAATGAGGGGGGGGGGCGTGGCCTGCCACGTGTGGAAGCAGACACGTTTTGGAGGAGCTCCGCTGATTTTTGCATTTTTCGGGGATTTCTGTTGGATAACCCCACAAGTTGACTTTTCCTTAGTGACCCCACGTGGCTGGCCATCGAGAGGCATACTTCGGAGCTCGTTTTGGCCCCCCCTCTGGAGTATAGCGGAGATTCGGGCCTTTGCCCTTGCCGAACGTGGCTCCTTGTCGGCCATCTTGCGGCCTACTGCTGCTTAAGCTCCCTTTTCACCGGGCGTGCGGCTGCTGTGAGCCATGAGGATGGAGGGCCCCCGTCTTCTGGCCAATGCGGCTGTGCCTGTAGCAGAGATTATGGGGGAGGGTGCGGAATGGCGGCGGCCGGCCCATCCACCCCCCACTAGGAATATGGGAGCTGTCCTGGAGGACCTTGAAGCACTTCTAGAACGGCTGTCCGGGGACGACGACGGGAGCCAGCTCACGCGGGGGACATGGCGCCGTTTGATGTCTGTGCTGGAGATCGGTGGGCGGCCGGAGGATTCCGAAGGAGCTGCGTCCTTAGAGGGATCGTCTGCCACCCCCGTTGCGAACATCCCTGTGGAGGAGAGCCCGAACCTGGAGCGGATCGAAGAAGAGGTGCTGCTGCCTGAAGAGACCGGAGGGAGAATGGTGGACCCTGTGAAGCTTGCTGTAACCCCCCTCCCCAAGCAGACTGAGGTGGGACCGCGGCAGACACCTGGGGAGCCGATCGCAGGTGGGATGGGGTGCCTACCTGGGCGCTGCAATGTCATCTTAGCTGCGGTGGAGTTCCGTGTGCTGATTATTACTGCAGCCCTGCCTGAGACCCTGATTGAGGTGATTAGTGAGGGGAGCTCTGCTACGAGAGGGATCTGGGGTCCCCTGCTGTTCTCGTTCCTGCCCGCTGAGACTGGGTTTGCGGCCCGGCCTAGCCTGCCCTGCACCCTCCCTGCTTCACGGGCGCCTATCTTCCGAGACACCGGCTGATGCGAAAAGAGGACACTTTTGTCTTTGTTTTCCCCTATGAGACGCTTCTTTATTGTTTATTTTTTTATTTTTTTCTAAGGTTCTTAGTCTCTCCCAGCCGTTTTTGATGCTTTTTCTTTTTTTTAAGCTGATGTTCCCCGGCCGGAGCTTTTCTTTTTCCTTTTAAGACATTTTTAGCTGTGCTTCTCTGAGTACCTACTTTAGTCCTCATAAAGTGCTGTCTATACGATGACTTTTTTATCTCTCTGGCGTTCTATGACACCTTACCATTGTTATTTTCTTTTTCATATATAGATTTATAGCTGTCTCTTACTGGCCCTGCGCGGCCTTTTCTTATCGTTTAATGTCTGCGATGTCTTTGCACAAAATCAAAATAAAGAATTTAAAAAAAGAATGCTTAATGAGGTAAAGAAGAATCCTAGAGTGTCAGCTAAAGACTTACAGAAATCTCTGGCACATGCTAACATTTTTGTTGACACATCTACAATAAGGAAAACATTAAACAAGAATGGAGTACATGGGAGGACACCACGGAGGAAGCCATTGCTGTCCAAAAAGAATATTGCAGCACGTTTGAAGTCTGCAAAAGAGCACCTGGATGTTCCACAGCACTACTGGCAAAATATTCTGCGGACAGATGAAACCAAAATTGAGTTGTTTGGAAAAAACACACAACGCTATGTGTGGAGAAAAAAAGGCACAGCACACCAACATCAAAACCGCATCCCCACTGTAAAACATGGTAGAGGAAGCATCATGGTTTGAGGCTGCTTTGCTGCCTCAGGGCCTGGACGGATTGTTGTCATTGATGGAAAAATGAATTCCAGAGTTTATCAAGACATTTTGCAGGAAAATGTAAGACCATCTGTCCGCCAACTGAAGCTCCGCAGAGGATGGGTGATGCAACAGGACAATGACCCAAAGCATACAAGTAATTCAACAAAAGAATGGCTTCAACAAAACAAAATACGCCTTCTGGAGTGGCCCAGAGTCCTGACCTCATCCCGATTGAAATGCTGTGGCATGACCTTAAGAGAGCGACTCACACCAGACATCCCAAGAATATTGCTACACTGAAACAGTTTTGTGAAGAGGAGTGGTCCAAAATTACTCCAGATCGTTGTGCAGGTCTGATCTGCAACTACAGGAAACGTTTGGTTGAGGTTATTGCTGCCAAAGGAGGGTCAACTAGTTATTAAGTCCAAAGGTTCACATACTTTTTCCACCCTGCACAGTGAATGTTTACATGTTCTGTTCAATAAAAACATGAAAACATATAATGTTTGTGTTGTATTATTTTAAGCAGACTGTGTTTTTCAAATTGTTGTGACTTAGATGAAGATCAGAGCACATTTTATGACCAATTCATGTAAAACTCCACGTAATCCCAAAGGGTTCACATACTTTTTCTTGCCACTGTATATAAGTATAGTCCTATGCAAAATTTCGATATAGAAATATATTGTGAGAATAAAAAGTGCCAAGGTTATTTCTTTGAGCAGATAAGCTTACATTGCAACTTCTGCAGAGAGCTCTGCCATGACCAGGAAGGGGTTCAGCCAATCAGCGCCTTCCCAGCGGGATATTAAGACATACATGGTTATTCAAGGAGACCCGAATTGTGGCCGAAAGGTAACCGAACAGTGAAATTCAGCGTAGGTTACCTTTTCTGGCCATTTGGGTATTCAAAGAGCAGGCAGTTCGCCAAATCTTGGCAAATTGCCTGCACATACGATGCCTGTTCGTTGCCTGTTCGAGGGCAGTGAAATCCCCATAGAGAAGCAATACTTCATCTATTCAGAGAACACAAAACCGCAGGGAAAATTTGCCGAAATGCCCTGCTGTTCGGTGGTGTCATTCGACAAATTTATTCAGGCGATTCCCATAGGCTTCAATGTTAAAAATATTCCCGTTTTAATCCAATATCTAATAAACCGTTTATTATTTTATTCTGTAGTAAAAAGTCTCTTTATTGATTGATTTTATTTTTTTAAGTATCTTTTAGGCATTTTTCAAAAAAAATCCAGTTTTTTTTTTCCTAATAGCATTTTTTCTTTTTACTGTAACAGCCCTTTTTATTATCATTCATTGGATCTTAAATGTAAATTTCAGGCGTTTTTCACTCAGTACTTTTTTGAAAACAGCGTTTAAATTTTCCAACTTTCAAGCGTACTGTTTCTTTTTTTTTTTTAACTTCCTTCGTCTGCGTGTCAGGTTTTTCCGGCGGCTGCTCTGCTATCGGCGACTAGTCGGGTTTCTCTGGCGTGTTCGGCGGGGTTAATCTAGATGTTTTTGTGGGTTTCGGTGTGCGTTCGCCGGGTTTTATGGTGAGTGTTTGGCGGGTTTGCGGCGACTTTTCCCTGCACTTCGACAGCCCTGTGGTGCTTGCTGAATACCGCAGGGTCGCCGAAATAGGATCGCCGAATAGCACCGAATTGAAGAGAAAGAAAAGTCACCGAACGTGTCGTGACTTTTTCGATTCTCTTTGAATAACCCTGATATTTTATTCATCATGTGTCTGCAGTTTCATTAAACAAATACGGATTATTATTATTGTCCCAAGAATGTCATCAACTTTGTAAATGAAAAGAAGCAGAAAATACTGTCCCTTCCACTGAACTGAATACATTTTGATTATTATAATACCAACAGCCACATGTTACCCCTCAGGTTGAATGCAGCCCTGGTGGGCTGAAACGTTGTTCTTGGCAATTCTATGATAATTTAGGCACACTCAGACTTAGCATTTCTTTGGAGTATGCTAAACACCTTCTGCAACTGTTGCACCATACAATGGATCTGCTACTATTAAAATTAATGTTTTTCTCTTTTTTTTCATTGCTCGATCAATTTTGTAACTGCGAGCCATAAACACGATTGTAAAGGGGTTTTTCAAAGAGAGCTGAATTGGCCACCGAATGCTGAATTTCCCTGTAAGGTGCAATTTCTTGGCAATTCGGCTATTCAAAAAGCAGGTAATTCATCAAATATTGGCGAATTGCCAGCGAAATACAGTGCAATTCGGCAGCATTGAAATTCCCCATAGAGAAGTAATGGTCAATCTATACACATAACGCCGAACAGCATCAAAAAGTTGGTGAAATGCCCAGATTTGTTGTGGTTTCGTTCAACCGCTTTAAACAGGCAAATCCCATAGGTTTCAATTTAAAAAATATTCCTCGTGTTTATTAATTTTTCATTCATCCGTTTTTTTTTTAATTTGCTGCAAAAAGTCTCTTTATTTTTTAGAATTTTTTTGCAGCAAAAAGCTTTTTTCTCAAATGGCGTTTCTTTTTTCATTTTGTAATATACCTTTTTATTGTTATTCATAGGACGTTATACATTATTTCCATGCATTTTCAATCACTGTTTATTTTTAAAATGCCTTTTAAGGCTAGGGTCAGATGAAAGCATTTTTCCCCGCAAACGTCAAAAAGTGCGTCCGAACGCATTGACGTATTTTTTCACGGAATGCGCAAAAACGGTCAGACGACGCACATTTTCGTGCGTGATTTTTTACGGATTCTCAATAAAACACTTTTTGCGTCTGGACGTTATGTAGGCTGGACATTAGCAGCGTCTGACGTCTCCTAATCACGCACACTCGCCGCTATGCCGCAGCTGCGCACTCAGTACGTCAGTACTAGCGGTTCTGCGTTGTCGAAAAAATGCGTTCAAATTCCACTTGCGTTGCACGGCCGGACTTTCGTGCGGCCGTACTGCGTATATTGGCCATCATTGCCCGTCATTTGCTGCTACTGCGGCCGTGATTAAGTGCGCCAGAACGCACGTTAAAAGTGTGCTGGTCTCACCCCAGCCTAAAAGTTAGTCGGGTTTTTTCGGCAGGTCGTCAGCTGCTTTCGGTGGTTTATCGGATTGGTTCGGTGATTTTTCAGCAGCGTTCGGCTGTTTATTGGATGTGCAGGTTTATCGGCAGCGTTCGTCAGATTGATTCGGCGCACTTTGGGGATCTTGCGGTCAGGGGCGGATTCAGGGGGTGCAACGGGGCAATTGCTCAGAGCTGCAAGGCTCGATCCTCCTATGGAGAATCGCGCTTTGCAGCTCCGTCAACGTCCGTCCTATCTCTTTGCTGGAGAGGCTTGGATAACGGACGCTTGTAGCGCGCACATTTAGTGCGCGTGCACAAGCGTGTGACTGGCCGTTGCAGCGTCAAAACGCTGCGACGGATACCGGTAAGCACGTCAGCATGGGCGCACATAGTGCGCTCGTCTGATGCTGTGCCAGCATTGTGACCAGGAGGCCCTGGAAGATGAGGTCCACTTCCTCCTACAGTGCCCCAAGTATTCAGCACTGAGGGACACTCACTTCCAGAGACTCTCCGCTCTCATCCCGGACTTCACCTCTATAGAAGAGACGAGGAAACTCCACATCATACTGGGAGAAGAGGAGCCGGCGGTGAAAATATCTGCCCAATACGTCGCAGAATGTCACAGACTGAGAGGAACATGAGAGATCCTGGACTTATAAATCCCCAACACGGACTCGCCCCCATCCCCCTTGACATTATCCCTTACCCCTGATAATGTCCATGGACTTGCCCATTCCCCCCCATATATATGTCCCACTACCCCCCCTCCTCCCCATATGCTTTGGCAATGCTAAAATGTATTTGGTCCTGCCAATAAAGCTTATTTTGATTTTTGATTTTTTTTTTGTGTACAGTGATGTTTAATACATTCTAGTAAAACTTATACATTTACAGTGATCAGTGTTAGCCACTGCTGTACTATCCAGGAATATCAAATACTTGTTTTCTTTTGGTGCGGTTTTTATTGCTGGAGCCCTGGGGGTACACTTACAGGGTTATCCAAAGAGATCCGAATTGCTTGAGAAAGGTAACCGAACGCTGAAAATCAGTGTTCGGTTACCTTTCCTGGCCATTCGGCTATCCAGAGAGCAGGCAATTCGCCAAATCCTGGCGAATTGCCTGCACATACGGTGCCTGTTCGGTGCCTGTTCGAGGGCAGTGAAATCCCCATGATAAAGCACTGCTTCGTCTATTCAGAGAACGAAAACCAGCAGTGAAAGGTTCCCCTAATGCCCTGCCATTCGGTGGTTTAATTCGGCAAGTTTATTCAGGAGAATCCCATAGACTTCAATGTTAAAAATATTCCCGTTTTAATTCAATATCTAATAAACCGTTCATTATAAAATTCTGCAGCAAAGAGTCTCTTTATTTATAGATTTTTTAGGATACTTTAAGCATTTTTCAGATTTTTTTTTTTTTTAAAAAAAAGTCCGATTTTTTTTTTTTTTTTTTATCAGTTTGCTTATTTTTTTTGTAACAGCCCTCTTTATTATCATTCCCTGGACCTCCTGTGAAAATTTCAGACATTTTCGCTCAGTAGTTTCTTTGCAAACAGCGTTTCTTTTTCCCAGATTCATACAAATGGTTTTTCTAATTTATTCACTGCCTCCTCTACGTCACAGCTGCTTCGGCTCTGTGTGATTCGGCTCCTGTTCGGCTCCTGTTCGGCTTTTTCGAAGGTTAATCCAGATGTTTTTGCTTGTTTTCAGCGTGCATTCGGTTAGTTTTCGTCGGGTTTGCGGCAGCTTTTCCCTGCAATTCGGGGACCCTGTGGTGTTTGCTGAATACACCGCAGGGTCACCGAAATGCAATCGGCAAAAGGAACCGAATTGAAGAGAACGAAAAGTCACCGAACGTGCGGTGACTTTTCGAATCTCTTTGGATAACCCTGTTAGTCTGCCTATTGAGTAATCCCTCACTGCTGCCTGCGCATACATACAGGTTGACTTGTTAAAAACTCTACAAAATTGTTTGAGGTTTCTATGCGATACCTAAACACAGAGTGCTATAAACATTTCTAACAACTATGGGCCGTATTACATAGTTGGTGCTAACTTAACCAGAGCTGTTGTAAACTTCCCAGAGCCATTATAGCCTATGGAGGTTTTAAGTTTACAACAGCTCTGGTTAAGTTAGCACCAATATTGTAATACTGCCCTATATCTTTAAAAGCTAAAAATATAATAGGATTTATTTAACCAAATTAATACTTATTCTTTTTCAATAAAAAAAATTAACCTTTATAAGTCTTAAAGCTGGGCATGTAATGACAGCATCATGCGCCTCTCCGCCTGGCTGGCATCACACTTACAAGCAAAAAAAAATATGTTAATTATTTTTATTACCATTCCTCTTTCCTTTGTTACTCTTATTAATCTACTTTTTTGTCTTTCCTTTATTGTCTTTTCTTTTATTCCTAAGGCTAGGGTCAGACGAACGCATTTTTATGTTGTCTGTGAAAAAGTGCGTTCGAACGAATGGACGTATTTTTTCACAGAATACGCGATAGTGGTCATACTATGCGCATTTTCGTCCGTGATTTTGTACGGATCATCAATAAAACTCTTTTTGTGTCTGGACGTTATGTTGGCCGGACATTAGCAGCGTCTGACGTCTCCTAATCACGCACACACGCCGCTGGCGGACGCAGCGCACTCTGTACGTCAGTACCTGCGGTTTCACGTTCTCGAAAAAATGCGTTCATTTTCCACTTGCGTTGCGCGGCCGGACTTTTGTGCGACCGTACTTCGTATATTGGCCGTCATTGCCCGGCATCTGCTGCTAGTGCGGCCGTGATTAAGTGCGCCAGAACGCGCGTTCGCACTGCCTCAGTCTGACCCTAGCCTAACTCGTACACACCTCTGTCCTGAGTATATCAAATAAAATAAATATATATACACAGGTGCATCTCAATAAATTAGATTGTCGTGGAAAAGTTAATTTATTTCATTAATTCAACTCAAATTGTGAACCTTGTGTACTAAATAAATTCAATGCACACAGACTGAAGTAGTTTAAGTCTTTGGTTCTTTTAATTGTGATGATTTGGCTCACATTTAACAAAAACCCACCAATTCACTATCTCAAAAAATTTGAATACTTCATAGACAATAATAATTATAATCGTATCTGTTTAATGAAACTACAGACACATAATGAATAAAATATGTCTTAATATCCTGCTGGGAAGGCGCTGATTGGCTGATCCACTTCCTGGTTATGGCAGAACTCTCTGCAGAAGTTGCAATGTAAGCTTATCTCCTCAAAGAAATAACCTTGGCACTTTTTAGTCTCACATTATATTTCTATATGGAAATTATGCATAGGACTATACTTATATATAAATGCATATGAGTATAAGCTGTGTTTTATTTTTATATATGGGTTTATGGTACGATTTGGCACCTGCCTACACTGCCAAATGCACCAAAGGTTGGTTAAATGACCATGGTGTTGGTGTGCTTGACTGGCCAGCAAACTCACCAGACCTAAACCCCATAGAGAATCCTGAAACCCAAAGAGAGAAAAACGAGAAACAAGAGACCACAAAAATGCAGATGAGCTGAAGGACACTGTCAAAGAAACCTGGGCTTCCACAGCACCGCAGCAGTGCCACAGACTGATCACCTCCATGCCACGCCGAAATGCTACATCGCAAATGCGTGCGTCTGACGTCTCCTCATCACGCACACAGAACGCTACGCGGACGTGGTGGACGTGGCGCACTCTGCACGTCCGTGTTAGCGGTTTTACGTTCTTACCTAACTTGCGTCCATTTGCCACGTGCGTTGTGTGTGCGCAGTTCGGTGCAGACGCACTTAGTGTGTGGGACTCTATTGATCACGATTCTATGCTATGACGGACGTTAAACTGTGCGGCAACTCGGACCTGATCACTGCGTTCGTCTGACACGAGCCTTAACCCTTTCACTGCTGAGGACGTGTGGGGAACGTCCTAATTGACTCCTAAGGAAAGATAGGGGTGGAGATGGTGGGTTCCTTTGAACCCCGATATCTCCCGACTGTGCAGCTAGCAGGGTCATATTTGGTATCATTAGAAAAGCCAGAGCATGGCCTTTCCAATGATATCAAACATGACCATGTTTAAAGTAAAGAAAAAAATAATAAAAATAATAATAAAAAAAAGAAAAATTTGTTTTTTTTAAGACGTGAAATGGCTCAGCAGTGAAGGGGTTAAAGAAGCAAAATTATGTTTTCATCAAATAGTTGGATGGAGAGTTGGGATCGAAAGAGGGTTTTTTAGTATAGGGGTAACCTGTGTGTGTTTGAAGGCGGATGGGAAGGAGCCGGTGGAGAGATAGGTTGAAGATGTGTGAGAGCAGTGGTGAAGGAGGAGGAGAGTGGAGGTATTAGATATGAAGAAGTGGGGTCAAGAGGTTATGTAGTGAGATGTGAGGAGGACAGTAAGGAATGGACTTCCTCCTCAGTGGCTGGGAGGAAGCGGCAGAGAGTAGCAAAGGGGCTTCTGGGAGTGGAGATGGTCTATGAAATTGACAAGAATTGCTTCATACTAGAACAGGGGTGGGGAACGTCCAGCCCTTAGAGCGTCACAGCGGAGTGGGGGGAAATTCCCTCTCCCGGGGCCCTTTTACCGGACCTCAGTGTGCCGAGTACTAGAATGAGGGGACAGGGATTCATCCCTGCTTCCTTCACTCACTGCTGCACGCTGGATCTTCCTTCACGCTGCGCCCCTCATCTTCCAGGCGCAGGTTGAAGAAGGATCCGGAGCGCTTCAGCAAGTGAGGGAAGCAGGGATAATCGCTGCCCCCTCATAGAAACATAGAAAAATGTCGGCAGATAAGAACCTTTCGGCCCATCTAGTCTGCCCAAGTACATGGATACTTTACCAGGATTTATCTCTTGTTTAGGATAGCCTTATGCCTATCCCATGCTTGCTTAAATTCAATTACTGTTTTGGCCTCTACCACTTCAACTGGAAGACTGTTCCATGTATCCACCACCCTCTCAGTAAAATAATGCTTCCTGATGTTACTTTTAAACCTTTGCCCCTCTAATCTAAGACTATGTCCTCTTGTTTTGCTACTTTGTTTCCTTTTACATATACTCCCTTCCTCTACCTTGTGGATTCCCTTTACGTATTTAAATGTTTCTATCATATCTCCTGTGACGGAATGGTGTGTTATCCGTCTGCGGGTGTGCTCCAATCTGACCCCCTCTTGATGGCGTCAGGCCCGACTACCGAGTGTCACGGCACTCGGCGTCTCGAGCGGCCTGAGATGACCCTGGCGTTACCTGGCGAGATGGTGCTGCCGGATTAAGTTGACCCGTTCTGCGTAGTGGGGAGCTAGGAGTCCGCAGAGTGTCTCCTGCACTGTGATTTCAGCTATGAAAGGACGACACCAAACGGGGCTGTATGCTTCAAGTCAAACGCAGTTGAACTGACTTTTTACTCAAATGGGACACGCATTTAAACATCTCACACACAAAGGAGACATGCCCAGGCTTGAATGGGAACTCAATTTGCATACAATGGCATGCTTGCATCAACAGATTACACACACACACACAGCTAATGTACACAGAAATTAGCATACAATTGAATTTCAACACAGCCTTTCACTCCTAGCAACCAAGGGGAAATATAATACCTTTAAATGCATCACACAATTACACATCTGAATCCACACTCATACAATACAGGATACATGGTAATACATCACACCAATAAAACCACATCTAGAAAAGGTATAACTGTTCATTTCAACACGCAAAACCGAAAGAGTCTCAAATAAAGAAAAAGGTCTTTGAAATGTCCCAGGCTGTTAGTTCTGGGGCTCGCTGGTCAGAGCCCCTATGTCCGTTCCATGACATTCCTCCCCCCTTCAAACGAGTCCGACGGACCCGGTTGGACCCACACGGGTCAAATAGGGGAAGTCGGGGAGCTTGGATCTCCGGGTTCCCGGGCCGATTGCCGGGATAGACCGTCGGCATTCCCGTTCTGTGGCCCGGGCCGGTATTGGATAGAAAAGTTAAAAGGTTGGAGGGCCAGGCTCCACCGCAACAGGCGGCTGTTCTCCCCCGCCACCCGGTTGAGCCACACCAGGGGGTTGTGATCCGTCATTACGGTGAAGGACCGCCCGTACACATACGGCTGGAACTTTCGCAGGGCCCAAACCAAGGCCTGACATTCTTTCTCGACCGCTGCGTATCCCACCTCCCGGGGTAGGAGTTTGCGGCTGATGTAAGCCACCGGATGATCCCCCCCGTCGTCCCCCACTTGGCTTAGTATGGCTCCCAGTCCGGACATCGATGCGTCCGTATGGACAATAAAGCGTTTGTTATAATTGGGAGCTGCCAAGAGGGGTGCTTGGGTTAGGGCGGTCTTCAGTTGTTGGAAGGCGGTTTCGCACTCCGGGGACCACAGGACTTGGCGGGGCAGGGTTTTCTTAGTCAGGTCGGTCAGGGGTTTGGCGAGGACGCTATAGTTGGGAACGAATTTCCGGTAGTGCCCTGCCGTGCCCAAGAAAGCGAGGACCTGAGTCTTGGTGATGGGGGTGGGCCACTCCAGAATGGCTTCTATCTTGGCCGGTTCTGGACGCTGGGTTCCCCGACCCACCCGGTGGCCGAGGTACTGTACCTCGGACATCCCTATCCTACACTTCGCGGGTTTAAGGGTCAGGTTGGCGTCCCTTATCCGAGCGAATACCACCCCCAGATGGTGAAGGTGTTCCTCCCAAGTCTGGCTGTAGATGGCGATGTCGTCCAGGTACGCGCAAGCGAATTCCTGGAGGCCATCGAGGAGGCGATCAATCAACCGCTGAAAAGTGGCCGGGGCGTTCTTCATCCCGAACGGCATCACCCGAAACTGGTACAGGCCGAACGGGGTGATGAAGGCCGACTTCGGGGTCGCCTCCTCTGCAAGGGGAATCTGCCAGTACCCCTTGCACAGATCTACCGTGGTCAAGAAATGGCCCTGGGAGATCTGATCCAACAGCTCGTCGACTCGGGGCATGGGGTAAGCATCGGTGACAGTGCAGTCATTGAGCCTCCGGTAGTCGACACAAAACAGGGTGTTACCATCCTTTTTGGGGACCAGGACGACGGGCGAGGCCCATGGACTGGCAGAGGGCTCGATAACTCCCAGCTCCAGCATCTCCCGGATTTCAGCCCGCATGGATTCGCGTACTGCCTCCGGGAGTCTGTATGCCGGTTGCCGAAGGGGACGCTGGCCGGGGGTTTCCACCTGGTGCACGGCCCGGCTGGTGTAGCCAGGGAGTGCGGAGAAGAGCTCCTGGTGCTCTTGGAGCAGCTGCCTAGCCTGCTCCTGCTTATGGGGACCCAACCCTTCCCCTAGCTGCACTTGTTCCACCCCTGAGGGCCGACCGTCTATCCCGGGGAGGTCTACCAGGGGGAACTGTTCTGCCTCCTCAGTCGCAGGAGCGCAGATGGCAGATACCGTCTCGGGCGCTCGTGGTATGCCTTCAGCATATTGACATGGAACGTCCGCTGGATCCTGGTGTCGGTACAGCTGACAACCACGTAGGTGGTCTCTCCCACTTGGGTGACCACCCGATAGGGGCCCTGCCAGGACGCCTGCAGCTTGTTCTGCCGCTGTGGTTTCAACACCAGGACCTTCTGCCCCACGAGAAACAAGCGGCTGCGGGCAGAGCGGTCGTACCATGCCTTCTGCTGGGCCTGGGCTGCCTGCATGTTCCCCTGAACCATCGCCGTGAGTTCGGTCAAGCGCTCTCGGAGCTCCAGGACGTAACTCACCGCGGGGAGCCCTTCGGCTTCCTGTCCCCCCTCCCACTGCGCCCGGACTAAGTCTAGGGGGCCTCACACCCGTCGCCCGTACAGGAGTTCGAAGGGGGAGAACCCGGTCGACTCTTGGAGGACCTCCCGGTAGGCAAATAACAGGTGGGGTAGGTATTTCTCCCAGTCTTTCCTCTCTTGGGTGTAAGCGCGGATGAGCTGTTTCCGGGTCCCATTAAACCGCTCGCACAGCCCGTTCGTCTGCAGGTGGTATGGGGCGCTGTGAAGCGCCTTAACCCCGCACAGACGCCAGAGCTGTTGGGTTAGCTCAGCGGTGAATTGGGAGCCCTGATCAGACAAGATTTCCTGAGGAAATCATACCCTAGAGAACACCTGTAGGAGGCCATTGGCGACGGTGTCTGCCTGAATGTTAGACAGGGCCACCGCCTCGGGGTATCGGGTGGCGTAGTCCACCACGGTAAGAATATATCTCTTCCCGGTGGCGCTGGGGCGGGGTAAGGGACCATTTATGTCTACCGCCACCCGACTAAAGGGTTCTTGAATGATGGGCATGGGGTGAAGGGGGGCTTTCGGGTGGTCCCCAGTTTTCCCCGTTTTCTGGCAGGTCGGGCAGGTGCGGCAGTACTCCCGGACATCCTCACTAAGGCGAGGCCAGAAGAATGCTCGGATTAACCGGTGTCGGGTCTTGGCCATTCCTAGATGGCCGGCGAGGGGAATGTCGTGGGCCACTCTCAGGAGTTCCTTTCTGGGGGCCTGCGGTACTACTAGCTGTTTGTGGGGAGCCCGTGGTTTCTGAGCGTCTCCCCTATTGGTGTACCGATACAGTAGCCCATCTTCCCACTCGATGCTGTCGTCCCGTCCGTCGCCGGGACCCTGGCCGGCCCGGTCGCAGTACCTTTCTAGGGTGGGGTCAGTCTGGGTCTGGTGCCGGAGGGTGGCTGGAGAGCTCCACGTGAGGGGGTGGTCCGGGGGAGGAGGTGTGTGTTCGTCCGGTCGGGGGTGGAGGTCTGGGAGGCTTGGGGGGTTTGGGAGGTCGGAGAGGTCTGGTTGGTCTCACCTGGGTCCCGACCGGAGTGCCTTGGTCGATCCGGTGGCTTTGTTGCCGGGTGGTCACTGGGGCGGCCGCGTCCTTGGCGTAGGCTGATACCAAGCGTCCCAGGTCGTTCCCCAGGAGGATTTCTGCCGGTAGTTGGTCGAGTAACCCCACCCGCACGGATCCCTCCCCCGACCCCCAATCCAAATGGACTTGGGCGGTAGCGAGTCGGAGCACCTTGCCTCCGGCTACGCGAACAGCGACGGTGCGGTCCAGCCGGTCCTTTCGGGGAATCAGGTGAGGCCGGACAAGCGTGATGGTAGCGCCGGAGTCGCGGAGACCTTCGGCGGCCCACCCGTTAATCCATACCGCCTGTCTGTGGTGTTGGCGGTTGTCGGCGGATGCAGCCTGCACGGGATCGGCCTCATGCAGCATCCCCCATTCCTCCTGTGGGTCCCAGTATGGGGATTCCTCCTGGTAACAATGAGCCGCGGGTGGGGCTCGGATGGGGCCCCGCGGAAGGGGCGGCTGGTTGGGGCAGTTCTGGCGGTAGTGGCCCATCTGGCCTCACCCAACAATGGATGGTAGCCGTGGAAGGGGCCCGGTTTGGGACCCGGGGTGCGGGCCAGCGTGCTGTTGGCTCCGGCCGGGGAGGGGGGGGTGGCACGGGGAGGTGGTAGGGTGGATCGGGAGGGTGGAGGTCGTTCCGCCCCGTGGGACGTGCGCGTGTCCGTATACTCATCGGCCCAGGTGGCCGCTTGCTGCACCGTCTGGGGCTTCTTGTCCCTCACCCACTCCCGCACGGCCGGGGCGGTGTGGTCGAAAAACTGCTCGAGAAGGAACAGCTGAGTGACTTCTTCGAGGGTTCGAGCCTTGCTTCCGGCGAACCAGGTCTTCATGTCCCGTTGCAGCCGGTGCGCCCACTCCACATGGGTAGTACCGTGGGGCCGCCGGGAATTTCGGAATTTCATCTGGCTGGCTTCGGGGGTGATGGCAAACTATAGAGTCCGCAGAGTGTCTCCTGCACTGTGATTTCAGCTATGAAATGACGACACCAAACGGGGCTGTATGCTTCAAGTCAAACGCAGTTGAACTGACTTTTTACTCAAATGGGACACGCATTTAAACATATAAACACACAAAGGAGACATGCCCAGGCTTGAATGGGAACTCAATTTGCATACAATGGCATGCTTGCATCATCAGATTACACACACACACACAGCTAATGTACACAGAAATTAGCATACAATTGAATTTCAACACAGCCTTTCACTCCTAGCAACCAAGGGGAAATATAATACCTTTAAATGCATCACACAATTACACATCTGAATCCACACTCATACAATACAGGATACATGGTAATACATCACACCAATAAAACCACATCTAGAAAAGGTATAACTGTTCATTTCAACACGCAAAACCGAAAGAGTCTCAAATAAAGAAAAAGGTCTTTGAAATGTCCCAGGCTGTTAGTTCTGGGGCTCGGTGGTCAGAGCCCCTATGTCCGTTCCATGACATCTTCTCTGTCTCATCTTTTTTCGAAGCTGTACATGTTAAGATCATTAAGCCTTTCCTGGTAACTTTTCTCCTTCAAGCCGTACACCATTTTAGTAGCCCTTCTCTGAACTCTCTCTAAGGTGTCTATATCCTTCTGGAGATACGGTCTCCAGTACTGCACACAGTACTCCAAGTGAGATCTCACCAGTGCTCTGTACAGTGGCATGAGCACTTCCTGTCACGGAAGGGACATAGGGGCTCGGCGCAGCGAGACCCAGGACTCAAACCCAAGACATTTTTAAAAGGACCTTGTTTTCCTTTGAACGTTTACAGTGTGCGTTTCAATGTATGAACAGTTTATTTTCCTTGCTAGATGTGGTTTTACTTGATGTGCTGTATTAAGATGTACCCTGTGTGATTTTATTTTTTTTTTTAAATTCTTTATTTAGAGAATTATACATAACAAGAAATTCACGAAATCAAACGTAGAAAAAGACAGCCATCTAGGGCTGGCCAAACTAACTACGGTCAGCCAGTCAGATAATGTAAGATGCAAGTAGTAACAGGTCAATAAGGGAATAATAAAAACAAAAAGCAAGAAGTCCCAACCTCAGTGAAGGAAGAAAACAACAAAAAAGAAACACATAAGCATGTAGGACTTTCAACGTAAATGCCATAAATTGTCCTGATAGATTATACTCAGAGTTTATCTATAGACCAGTGACACGTAAACAGAGAAGAAAAAAGCTGGGGGGGGATAAACAATATCGCTCAGGTCTCAGTCTGGCTGAAGTTCCGGAGGGTCCGGCGAGATGCCCGCCGCTTCAAGGTCGGACCAGGCGGTTTCAGGATCAGTGATGGTGTAGGGGACATTATTATGTGTCACCACCAATGCTCCCGCCAAGCCCCACCGATAACGGATCCCCCTCCGACGAAGAACCGCAGTCACAGGACGGAACCGCCTGCGAGCAAGCAGAGTCTGGAATGGAAGGTCGTGATACAAAGCCAACGTGGAGCCCTCAAATTTCACTGGATCTCTTGCGCCAGGAGCAGACATAAGCTTGACCTTAAATGCTACGTCACGAAAGGCCACCACGACATCACGGGGTGTCCCCTTCGAAAGCGCCGCAGGTTTCCGAACCCTGAATACCGATCCGATCACATCTGGCTTGTCAGGAGGGAGTCCCGCCATCCGAAGGGCCAAACGAGACACATAAGCTGGGAGTTCATCCGACGACACAGAGTCCGGGATGCCTCTGACCCTGACGTTACGACGGCGGTGTCTTGTTTCCAGCATCTCCACAGAGCGGGACAAAAGCTCGACCTGGGATCTTAGACCAGCGACCTGTCCCAACAGGTGAGTATGTTCCGATAGCACTGTAGAGGTCGTCGCCTGCACTGCTGTCACCTGCGCACGGATTGTTGCCACCTCCTCCCGAATCGCCGCCACTTCAGGTTTCCACACCCCCCGGATCTCCCGGAGTTCGTCCAGGATCCTCCGAAGGTCTCTTTTCGTAAGAGGAAGATCATCATCCTCCTCCTGCCGACTTTCCTCAGGCTGTGTCATACAGGTTTCGAGTGAGGTCGCTCTCGTTTGTTGTGGTTGGGCACCCGGTCTCAAAACGTCCTGTCGTAATGAAGCCACACTACTGCTGGCTGAAAGCTGGTGTTCCTCGGCCATATCCCCGTCAGAGAGGCCACCAGCAGCAAGTGAGGCACTCAAAGACGCCGTCAGCGCTGCTTTTCGTTTCTTTTGCGCCTTTTTTTTGCTGCTGCAGATAGTGGTTGGGAGTCTGGTGCCCGAGATTGTGGGGAGATCCAGGTCATCGCAGAGCTACCACCCGAGTGCCAGGGGTCCTCTTCATCTTCCGAAAAGTCATAGCCCGGGGGGAGGGAGGAGGAGATCGCATCTCCCTTCGAAGTGGACCCACCTCTCATGGAGTCCCGAATGTCCCTCTGTCTGGACCGCAGCTTCTGTGAGCGACCGGTGGGCATGTCACCAAAAGCGCAGGCACAAGGAAGAAGAGCGGTAAAAGGTCTCAGAAATCTCCTTCCAGGCTTCTAAAATGGCCGCTAGTACTAGGCCCCGATTGTGCTGCGGGGGTTAATCCACTCCGGAGCGTCAATTTCGGGGGTAAGGCAAACTCACCGAGTCCCCCAGAGACCGTAGAGCGTTTCTCAAGTGCGAGAAAGCGACGGAAATAACTTTAAAAACCGTGTTTATCACGGAGCTCCTTCAACATGCAGCCCCCCTGTGTGATTTTAAATATACTTTACATCGTTTGGTTTTAGTTTAATTTAGTTTAGTGAAATGACATAGCTTTGGTTTTAAAACATGCTTATATTCCTGTAGGTAAATGTGTTTTTCTGTAGCTAGTAAACAAGTTTTGCTGCTGTGTAATTTATGCGTCAGGGATTTTCCCCATTATCTAGCTACATGTTTAATTTAAGGGATCTCTGATAGTGTGTGTGTGTTTAATCTGATGTGCTGGAACAATGGATGTACAAACGTTGTGTGAGTTGAAGGCTAAGAGAATGTGAAGAATGTTGATTGTAAATAACTGACATAACTATTAGTATGGGTATGCTACTAATTAGTATGGGTATGCAAATTGTGACTGTTGTACTTCAGCATAAATAGTGGCGTTGTTCATTAAAAGGGTCAGTTCATCTGAGTGTTTGATACATGCAGCTCCGTCTGGTGTTGTCATTTTACGTCGGCTACATATCACCACCACCCAGGAACGGGTCACTCTAACTCCGCAGCAGAACATCGATTCGCCGCGCCGTTGCGCCACCTTGAATCGGTATCTTGGGATACCGCAACCACCCCGAATCGGGACCTCGGCTGAGCGCCGTGCCTGCATCTGCAAGGAGACTCTACCGAACCGCGGTTCGCCACGCAGACCGTCTCCAGCCCTTCAATGGTCAGTAGATCCGCTGCTCGAGACGCCGAGTGCCGTGCCACTCGGTAGTCGGGCGTATTTCCGCCGTGGGTGCCCCATCTACTCTCCAGATCTCCACCGCCACGTAGTCTTCTACCCAAGCCGCTCGAGACGCCGGGTGCCGTGCCACTCGGTAGTCGGGCTTGGCAACACCAAAGAAGGGGGTCAGATAGAGCAGGACCGCAGGCGGATACTCCATTCCGTCACACTGGTGGCAAGCGGTGGGATAAGCTCTCTGCAACCCCCAAGAAGACCCTTACCATGGCCGGGTACAGCGTTTACAAGCGGGACGTCCTGCGTGGCATGTTGGAGAATCGGGGAGGAACTCCTGGCAGCAAAAACAAGAAAACCCTAGTGAAGGAGCTGACCAGGATGGACCAGCAAATGGTGAGCACCCCAACTCTGACTCAGGACCCTAATGAGCACCTTCGGCAGAGAGCTCGGTCGATGTTAATGGGATGCGGCCTCACCCCCCCGAGGACGCGGTGAGACGACTGATGATGGTCTTCCAAGCAGATGAGGAGAAGGACCGTCAGCACGAGCTGCGATGGGCAGCGCTCCGTGCAAAAAGGATTGAATACTTTACCCCTGAACCCTACCCCGTAGAACCCTGGGTCGAGGTTTACAGCTCGACTGGAGCTTCATCCCGGGAATCTACACCCCCCAGCGATACCTCTTTTGTGATTTACAGCGCGCCTGGAGTTATATTGAGGACACCGCACATCCCAGCGACCCTTGGATGGAGGCTTACAGCTCGCCTGGAGCTGCATCCGAGGACGCCACACCCCCCAGCGAGTGGCGGTGCCACTGTCTCAGTACCCTCGCAGACTCGAGGGCGGAATTTCCGAGAAGGCTGCAGGAGGGCCTGGATCGGTACCACGGGTCCACAGTGGAGCCCACTGGGTTGAGTGGCGGGACGAGATCCGTCAAGAACTTTGGTATGAGGCGCTACGCCATGAAAGGGACTGCCACGGGGTTGATGTCCCTTCGGGCGCTGTCATTTTTCAGGTGCAGTATAACGCCAGAGCAGCGTTCCTGCAAGATCGACCCCCGGAGGAGTGGAGGCGGAGCTCCAATACCTGGTGCAGCAGGAGATTGCACTGGACGCCGCGTACCGCGTCTCCGGTGGCTCACAGGCCCCCTGCTACCCCGCACCATCGACGGCGCCTCCACCGCAGGCCCCCACTACGGCGGCACAGGGCTGCTGTACGAGAGAATGGCCAGTGACCCTGGGTTCGGAGAAGAGACAGAAGAGCGATCGGAGGAGATACTGGAGCGACGGGAAGAGGAACTCCCGTACGATAGCAGGGACTCTGAGTTAGAGGAACTGGAGTTCCTGGTGGAGCGGGAATGGGAGCTCGAGAAGGCCTACAGGAGATTGTTGGACAGCGTTCCGCAGTTAGGTCTGAGTCCCATGTCCTGGGACTGTCCGGCCGAAGAAACCGACAGTCCAAGAGACCCCGAAGTATGGGAGGCCGAGCCGCTCCCATGGGTCCTCGTTGGGGCCACGGCAGAAGAAGCGATTTCCTCAAACCCGCAGGAAGACACGGTGGCCGTATCCGCTGGTCCAGCAGAAGAGCTGGCAACGGGGCAGAGCGCCGCTGGCCTCTGCCCACTTCCCACAGTCTGCCAGGAGGAGCAGACAGATGGTTCCCCCGGGCTGGGTTGCTCGCAGCCATTGATCGCCCTGGGGATGGAAGAAACCATCCTCCCGCAAGGAGACCCCCACCCAGCCGAAGAGCTGGCCACGGGGCAGAGCGCCGCTGGCCTCTGCCCACTTCCCACAGTCTGCCAGGAGGAGCAGACAGATGGTTCCCCCGGGCTGGGTTGCTCGCAGCCATTGATCGCCCTGGGGATGGAAGAAACCATCCCCCCGCAAGGAGACTTCCACCCAGCCGAAGAGCTGGCCACGGGGCAGAGCGCCGCTGACCTCTGCCCACTTCCCACAGTCTGCCAGGAGGAGGAGCAGACAGATGGTCCCCCGGCTGGGTTGCTCGCAGCCATTGATCGCCCTGGGGATGGAAGAGACCATCCTCCCGCAAGGAGACCCCCACCCAGCCGAAGAGCTGGCCACGGGGCAGAGTGCCGCTGGCCTCTGCCCACCTTTCCCAGCTGTCCCGAGGAGCAGGAGGGGATCCCCTGGGGCTGTCTCCCCCACAGCCGCTTACCTCGTCCGACCCCCTGGACGTTGTTCAGGCACCCACCTCCCAGCAGAAGAGCTGGCAACGGGGCAGAGTGCATCTGGCCTCTGTCCACCCTCCGGCGTCTGTCCCGAAGGGCAGAAGGAGGATTTCCCCGGGCTGATTGTTGTGCAGCCCTTGACCCCATCTTCCCCGCTGGATGTTGCTCCCGCACCCGCCTGCCAGCAGAAGCGCTGGCAACGGGGCAGAGTGCATCTGGCTCTGTCCACTCTCCCTTATCTGCACCGAGGAGCAGAAGGAGGATTCCCCTGAGCGGGTTGATTTGCAGCCACCAACCCCACCAGAGATGGAGGACGTCCTTCTCCTGCCGGGTGGTTCTTCTCCAGCATTCACCACCCCAGCCGACACGCTGGTGACGGAGCAGAGCCGGTTGCCAACCTGCCCCTCTTTGCAACCCTTTGGCCCGGAGGCCCCCTGCAGCCACCATTTTTATCAACGGCTGACCAAGGCACTTGGGGCGCGTGCCTTTAGCCCCCTTTTTTCCAGAGTGCCCGAGACCACTGGAGATGGCACAGGTGGTACCTCTCCTCAACCACGGGACACGTATTCCGGAGGGGGTACCCCGAAAGACTTACAACCTGCCAGGCACGGCCGCGAGCACCACTGGAGAAGCCTGGCGGCACGCCTCTTGCCCACGGACTACGGGCCGCAGAGACTGCACCGACTCCCCCTATACGACCCGTGTGGGTCCAACCGGGCTCGTCGGACTTTGGAAAGGGGGAGGAGTGTCATGGAAGAGACATAGGGGCTCGGCGCAGCGAGACCCAGGACTCAAACCCAAGACATTTTTAAAAGGACCTTGTTTTCCTTTGAACGTTTACAGTGTGCGTTTCAATGTATGAACAGTTTATTTTCCTTGCTAGATGTGGTTTTACTTGATGTGCTGTATTAAGATGTACCCTGTGTGATTTTAAATATACTTTACATCGTTTGGTTTTAGTTTAATTTAGTTTAGTGAAATGACATAGCTTTGGTTTTAAAACATCTTATATTCCTGTAGGTAAATGTGTTTTTCTGTAGCTAGTAAACAAGTTTTGCTGCTGTGTAATTTATGCGTCAGGGATTTTTCCCCATTATCTAGCTACATGTTTAATTTAAGGGATCTCTGATAGTGTGTGTTTAATCTGATGTGCTGGAACAATGGATGTACAAACGTTGTGTGAGTTGAAGGCTAAGAGAATGTGAAGAATGTTGATTGTAAATAACTGACATACTAATTAGTATGGGTATGCTACTAATTAGTATGGGTATGCTACTAATTAGTATGGGTATGCAAATTGTGACTGTTGTACTTCAGCATAAATAGTGGCGTTGTGTCAGGGCTCAGCGGGCGCCGCCGACCCGGCGTCCCGCCAGGCCGCCGACCCGGCGGTCGGCGTCCTCTTCGCATCCTGTGCGTGCGCTGTATGCGAGCGCGCCGCCGGCGGTTCCGGATTTAGCCCTCCCGGCGGCGCGACGTCACCTATCCCCATGTGACCGCGACGGACCAATCAGCAGGCAAGGCGCCAGATTTAAACCTGCTTTTCCCATTCCTCAGTGCCCTTTCGTGGTTTTGCCTGTCTGACCCTTAAGTGCTCGTTTATTTCACTCAATTTGACTTACTGTGTATGACCTGGCTATCTCTCTCGACTTGTGTACCTCTATACCCCTTGACCCGGCTTGTTACTCGACTCTGTTTTCGCCTATACCCTTTGGCTTTCTGATATACGTTCCTGGCTTACCAGCGTTTACACCAGCCACTCTAAGGACTGGTTCCTGTCCTCCTTGTGTCCCTGCCTTATAGGTTCACCTCCTGTTTGTGCGAAACCCAGCCACTATAAGGACTGGTACCGCATTGTGACTCTATCTTGCTTTACCGGCACTGCCGTTACGTACCCTTGGTTGGTGTTGGCCTGAAGACAGGGCAGCCCTCATTATTTGTGTTAACCCAGCCACTACAAGGACTGGTTTCTCTTCTTCGTACTCGAGGCTCCTGTTTTCACTTAGGGCTACCGTTCGTCCACCCTCAGGTACGTGAGCGTGCCTGACATCACGAAAGGGCCCTGGACCTTGCAGGACTGCTCAGCAATTCTCTGGTCTAGAAAGCCGTTTGGAGGAGCAAGATCACCGTCTTGATCAGTTCGCCCAGGCCCTCCAAACGCTGCTCACCCGTACCGCCCCTACCCAGGTAGAGGTTTCCCCTCCCGTGAACCCTCTCCCTTCCGAACCTTCTCTGTGTCCACCTCATACCCTAACTTGCTACCTCCAGTACGTTATGGGGGCGATCCTACCGCCTGTCGAGGTTTTCTGAACCAGATTTCCATTCATTTCGAATTAACCCCGTGGTCTTACCCTACAGATCGTGCCAAATCGCTTTTGTCATCAACCATCTTACCGACAAAGCGTTGAGTTGGGCTAACCCTCTTTGGGATACCGATAAACCGATTGTCTATAATTATCGTGACTTTATGTCGGCCTTTCGTAGGGTGTTTGACCCTCCGGGCGTAAAACCAATGCCGCAAAATCCTTGTTACGCTTGCGCCAGGGTGCGAGATCACTGGGTGAATATGCTCTGGAGTTTAGATCATTGGCTTCTGAATTGAACTGGAACAATGAGGCTTTGATAGCCGTGTTTTCTGAGGGTCTGAACGATGAGTTGCAAGATGAGATAGCGGCCAGAGATCTCCCAGGGGACCTGGAAGACTTGATTACTTACCTGTCCTTTATCGATGAACGCCTTCGCCATCGTCGACTTACTAAGGAGAGGTCTAAAAGACCACCGGTTAGGCAGCCTCCCCGGTTTTCTGTACCTTTGCTTCCCGAGTCTCATTCACACTCCCGAACCATGCAATTAGATAGCACCAAGATCCCTGATAGTGAAAAACAACGCAGACGACGTGAGGGTTTATGCCTGTACTGTGGTTTGGGGGGTCATTTCTTTAAGGGCTGTTCCAAACGCCCCCAGGGTCCAGCGGGAAACTCTCATGCCTAAGTGCCTCTAGGGGACAGCTCTTAGGCGCTTTTTTCCTTCGTCCCAACTGGAAAATAGACTCCGGGTTCCGGTTACTCTATCCTGGGAGAGTTCCCGTAACCCGGTACAACTCTATGCCTTAGTGACTCTGGTGCTGCCGATAACTTTATTGACATAAATTTTGCTCGCAAACATGCCATACCCCTGGTTGAAAAAGAAGCTCCCCTCCTCCAGCGAGCTAGTACAGATTTTCACCAAAGAAATATTCAGACTACATGGTGTTCCTAATGTTCTCGTCTCGGATCGGGGTCTCAGTTTATTTCTAAGTTCTGGAGAGGCTTCTGTCACCAGTTGGGCGTTAAACTGTCCTTTTCGTCCGCGTATCACCCGCAAACGAACGGTTTAGCCGAAAGAACCAACCAAACGCTTGAGACTTATTTAAGGTGTTTTATTTCTGACGCACAGGATGATTGGGTTACTCTGTTACCATGGGCAGAATTTGCGTATAACAACGCCACATCACAGTCGACAAAATTTTCTCCTTTCGAAATAGTCACGGGTATGCATCCCACTATTTTTCCATCCTCGTTCTCCCCCAGAACATTCCTGCCCTGGAGGAACACCTAGATAAGCTCCGGGTTATTTGGGAGAAGACCAGGTTGAATCTAGAATCCGCTTCCTTGAGCCAGAAGCGGGCGGCTGATCGGAGGCGCAGACCTCCACCAGTGTACCATGTGGGTGACAGGGTTTGGCTCAGCACACGCCACATTCGTCTGAAGGTTCCGTCTATGAAATTCGCGCCTCGTTTTATCGGTCCGTATAGAATACTCCGATGTATCAATCCCGTAGTATACGCACTGCAATTGCCCGTCTCTTTGCGTATTCCGAACTCCTTTCATGTCTCTTTATTGAAGCCGCTCTCCTGCAACCGTTTTACTCGCCCTGACTCTCCTCCTCCCCCTGTGGTGGTTGATGGGACCCCCGAGTATGAAATTGAGTCCATTTTGGATTCCCGTTATGTCCGCAATCGGTTGCAGTATTTGGTTCATTGGACTGGCTATGGCCCCGCGGATCGCACATGGGTTTCGTCACGTGACGTTCATGCTCCTCGATTGGTCTCCACCTTTCATCGTCGTTTTCCTGATCGCCCGGCTCCTAGCCGCCCGGTGGGCGTTCCTCGAGGCGGGGGTGCTGTCAGGGCTCAGCGGGCGCCGCCGACCCGGCGTCCCGCCAGCCGCCGACCCGGCGTCCTCCTTCCCGGCTCCGGGGTCGGCGTCCTCTTCGCATCCTGTGCGTGCGCTGTATGCGAGCGCGCCGCCGGTTCCGGATTTAGCCCTCCGGCGGCGCGACGTCACCTATCCCCATGTGACCGCGACGGACCAATCAGCAGGCAAGGCGCCAGATTTAAACCTGCTTTTCCCATTCCTCAGTGCCCTTTCGTGGTTTTGCCTGTCTGACCTTAAGTGCTCGTTTATTTCACTCAATTTGACTTACTGTGTATGACCTGGCTATCTCTCTCGACTTGTGTACCTCTGTACCCCTTGACCCGGCTTGTTACTCTCGACTCTGTTTTCGCCTATACCCTTTGGCTTTCTGATATACGTTCCTGGCTTACCAGCGTTTACACCAGCCACTCTAAGGACTGGTTCCTGTCCTCCTTGTGTCCCTGCCTTATAGGTTCACCTCCTGTTTGTGCGAAACCCAGCCACTATAAGGACTGGTACCGCATTGTGACTCTATCTTGCTTTACCGGCACTGCCGTTACGTACCCTTGGTTGGTGTTGGCCTGAAGACAGGGCAGCCCTCATTATTTGTGTTAACCCAGCCACTACAAGGACTGGTTTCTCTTCTTCGTACTCGAGGCTCCTGTTTTCACTTAGGGCTACCGTTCGTCCACCCTCAGGTACGTGAGCGTGCCTGACACGTTGTTCATTAAAAGGGTCAGTTCATCTGAGTGTTTGATACATGCAGCTCCGTCTGGTGTTGTCATTTCACGTCGGCTACATATCACCACCACCCAGGAACGGGTCACTCTAACTCCGCAGCAGAACATCGATTCGCCGCGCCGTTGCGCCACCTTGAATCGATATCTTGGGATACCGCAACCACCCCGAATCGGGACCTCGGCTGAGCGCCGTGCCTGCATCTGCAAGGAGACTCTACCGAACCGCGGTTCGCCACGCAGACCGTCTCCAGCCCTTCAATGGTCAGTAGATCCGCTGCTCGAGACGCCGAGTGCCGTGCCACTCGGTAGTCGGGCGGATTTCCGCCGTGGGTGCCCCATCTACTCTCCAGATCTCCACCGCCACGTAGTCTTCTACCCAAGCCGCTCGAGACGCCGGGTGCCGTGCCACTCGGTAGTCGGGCTTGGCAACACCAAAGAAGGGGGTCAGATAGAGCAGGACCGCAGGCGGATACTCCATTCCGTCACACTTCCCTTTTCCTACTGCTAATACCTCTCCCTACACGACCAAGCATTCTGCTAGCATTTCCTGCTGCTCTATTACATTGACTACTTACCCTTAGATCCTCTGAAATAATAACCCCTAAATCCCTTTCCTCAGATGTTGAGATTAGGACTGTATCAAATATTCTATATTCAGCCCTTGGGTTTTTACGTCCCAGGTGCATTATCTTGCACTTATCTACATTAAAACTCAATTGCCACAGCTCCGACCCTTTTTTTAGTTTACCTAAATCATTTGTCATTTGGCTGATCCCTCCAGGAACGTCAACCCTGTTGCAAATATTTGTGTCATCAGCAAAGAGACATACTTTTCCATTAATACCTTCTGCAATATCACTAATAAAAATATTAAAGAGAATGGGTCCAAGTACTGACCCCTGAGGTACCCCACTGGTAACAAGACCTTGCGCCGAATAAACTCCATTTACCACAACCCTCTGTTGCCTGTCACTCAGCCACTGCCTAATCCATTCAACAATATTGGAATCCAAACTCAAAGATTGCAATTTATTGATAAGCCTTCTATGCGGAACAGTATCAAATGCATTACTAAATTCTAAATAAGCAATGTCCACTGCACCACCTTTGTCTATTATTTTTGTTACCCAATCAAAAAAATCAATAAGATTAGTTTGGCATGATCTCCCTGAGGTAAACCCATGTTGTTTCTGATCTTGTAATCTATCAGGGTAATTCAAAGAGATTCGAAAAGTCACCGCACGTTCGGTGACTTTTCGTTCTCTTCAATTCAGTTCCTTTTGCCGATCCCATTTTGGTGACTCTGCGGTGTATTCAGCAAGCACCACAGGGTCCCCGAATTGCAGGGAAAGGCTGCCGCAAACCCGACGAAAACTAACCGCAAAACCCGGCGAATGCACGCCGAAAACCTGCAAAAACATCTGGATTAACAAGTCGAAGATGCTGGAAAAACTCGAGCAGGAGCCGATCACACACAGCGAAGCCGCTGGAAAAAGCCGACACCACAGACGAGTGAAGTGAATAAATTAGGAAAATAGTTTGCATGAATGATTGAAAAGTGAAACGCTGTTTGCAAAGAAACTACTGAGTGAAAATGTCTGAAATTTACATATGAGGTCCAGGGAATGATAATAAAAAGGGCTGTTACAGAAAAAATAAGTAAACTTAAAAAAACAAACAGAAAAATGCTTAAAATATCCGAAAAATCTAGAAATAAAGAGACTCTTTACTGCAAAATTTTATAATGAACGGTTTATTAGATATTGAATTAAAACGGGAATATTTTTAACATTGAAGCCTATGGGATTCTCCTGAATAAACTTGCCGAATTAAACCACTGAATGGCAGGGCATTTCGGGAACCTTTCACTGCTGGTTTGTGTTCTCTGAATAGCTGAAGCAGTGCTTTTTTATGGGGATTTCACTGCCCTCGAACAGGCACCGAACAGGCACCGTATGTGCAGGCAATTCACCAGGATTTGGAGAGTTGTCTGATCTCTGGATAGTCGAATGGCCAAGAAAGGTAACCGAACACTGATTTTCAGCGTTCAGTTACCTTTCTCCAGCCATTCAGATCTCTTTGAATAACCCTGTATGTGTTTTTAGATGTTCAACAATCCTTTCCTTTAACATGGTTTCCATTAATTTCCCCACTACTGACGTAAGACTAACTGGCCTATAGTTCCCCGATTCCTCCCTACTACCCTTTTTGTAAATGGGCACAACATTTGCTAATTTCCAGTCTTCTGGGACGACTCCCGTTAACAGATTTATTTAACCAATCCTTGTTAACGGTTTTGCTATTACACCACTGAGCTCTTTTAATAACTTAGGGTGGATCCCATCAGGCCCCATTGACTTACAGTATTTGTCTTTACTTTAGACAGCTGCTGTAGAACCTCCTCCTCTGTAAACTCATATGTAAATGTCTCTTTGGTGTTTCCTCCTAACTGAGGTCCCTTTCCTTCCTTTTCTTCTGCAAAGACTGAACGAAAATCTTCATTGAGGCAGTCAGCGAGACTTTTATCCTCTTCTACATACCTTCCTTCCTTTGTTTTTAATCTAACTAATCCTTGTTTTTCTTTTCTTTTCTCGTTTATGTATCTAAAAAATGTTTTGTCCCCCTCTTTTACTGACTGAGCTATTTTCTCTTCTGCGTGTTGTCAGACCTTTTTAGATATGAAATTTCTATAACGCAGGAATGTTTAAATTTGGGGCCAGGAATTGCGTCACGCAAACAACTTGTCTGCGTCGTTAATATATAACAAGAACAAGAGACAAGCTAAACTCGTTAGTGTTACGCATACAAGAAAGGACATTTAACATTGATCAAAGACAGTCTAATGGACTCTGTTTATTTTATTTATTTGTTACAACCAAACAGGGTTTAGATCAAATGGTTTAAAAGTAAGGGAACACAATGACAACTAAGATAGATATCTCAGTATTGTGTTTATTTCGTCAGATCGAAACTCTGAAAGCCACGTAAACATGGAACAATAGGTTGCCCAATAAAGAAAAAAAACCAAAGAAGGTTAAATGGCTTGGGTAAACCAGCTTGTAATGCGATGCTATTCGGCAATATGTACTATATGGTATGAGAATATTTATTAGTTAGAACTGATGATTTTAGCATCTTATAAAACAGAGGCCCTACCACATTTAGTTGATCATCACAAATGTCTGGTGTACTAATCCGCATGAAGCCAATTAAGTCGGGTAACGTGTGAATGTTAAAAACGATACCACGAATCAATGAATGTATCCCCTCACATACACATCCCTGTGGATATAAGTAAAGGGGGCACACACGCCGTGGCGAAGTATGCTGGCGATGCCACAATAGAAATAAATTTTAATTTGTTAATAAAATCTATGGAGTCCCGGGATATAGGAATAAAACGACCCCAAACAGTAAAAGATTGGCCAAGCCCATAAATTAATTCCTGCAGAAGGTTGATGGTTGATCTGAGAGCGCCATCTGCTGGCCAGGTAACATAACACCTGGACAGACCCCTGGAGTTGATGAATATATATCCTCCAATCAAATGAGGCCACATAGTGATGGGCTAGATCTAAAACTGGGCGGAAGACCACTATATAGAGGGGACACTCCAGCAGAGAGGAGACTGAGAAAAAGCTTGGGGAGAGACCTGAGGGACGCTTGGAGGGAAGAGAGGCAATCACCATCGGCCGCCCCTTTAAGACCGACCACACCCTAATCTTCCACCACTCTATCTTCACTAACCAGATGGTAAAGTATACCTGAATAATATGATATCTATTTTCTAATTGCATAGTCCTGATTTTAGATGTCCATCACAAACTAAAGGAATATAAATGAATTATTTTGCTGTTTGAGCCTAATAATCAGAATAGTCATTCCACCTTCCAGTCCCCTGCAGACGACTGCTAAGGGAGAAACTATTACCGGCTGCATACTTGAGCCATAATTTAGTGAAATTATTTTATATTCCAAGAATACTGTTTGTGGACATCTAAAAATATCAATTATATATCTATAGTGAGATACGCTGGGACCGTGAAATAGCTTTTATATGTCAAGTGCCGTCCGCCCCACTCATAACCTAGCATAACTCCTTCCATATCCATCTTGCAGCCCTTCCGAATGAATGCATGTACCGTAAGTCAATAAGAAGCGTTGGGTAAACGTATATCGAATGAAGTGCTGTGATTGATCTGTGGAAGAGATAGTGTCCCTACCGAGTGTGTTATGTATCTCCCTGAAGAAAGTTGCATTTAGTGAATAGGCCCCACAATAATAAATTGTGCTGCAGGTGATGCCCAGTAACTGAGTGTTTATCTTAGCCAGGTGGAGGATTGGTTTATAATGGGAAAGGTTTAAGTGAATAGAATAGAGCTTGGTGTTTAAGAATTGAGGCGTGTATATCTGTGGTGCGGTCTATAAACCTAAAATATCTGTCCATTAGATTATTGCGTGTCACAGTATCGCTACTAATCACGATCTATAATCACTTGTAAATTGTATTTTGCAAATCCGTTGATAACATACGATTGTATGAAACTTGACGTGTAAATAAATTTTGGTTTGAATTGTTTTACCGTTACGCAGTCTCATATCTTTATTGATTTTATTGTGTTTAAAAATATCTAGAGAGCATCAAAAGAACTCGGGATAACGCGCCATATATTTGTTAAGACGTATATTCATTGATTGGTTATTAATCCCTATTTTAGGGGTTAAATACCAATTTATACCACTGGTATTGGAGGCACTGTCAATAATATATATATATCTATGTATATCAACAATAAGAAAAATATGCGTCATAATTAATATATCCCTGACCTATTAAAGAAGTCGATAATCTCCAACATATTGGAGGCTGCACTGCTGAGATGCTAAATGAATTTTTCACAATAAAATCAAGTTTATCTAAGATATTTGGAGGTTGCACTGTTGTGATGCTAAAGTAATTTTTCACAATAAAATCAAGTTTATCTATCAAGTAAGAGAGCAAGTTAGTGGTTGTGAGCGCCAGATCAAGTATTTGTGAAAGTAACATAAATTGGCTGGTCGTTAAGTAGCAGATTAAGCTATTGGATTAAAACAGTGGTAATCACGTAACGTTTGTTGTTGGCTGTGGATACCTGTTTAAAGCATTGTTATCTGATTGCTGTAATAACAAAACATGTCTGATTCAGATACTGATAGCCAGGAGGAAATCTCTCAATGAGTCTTATAGAAGCAGGAAGACAGATGGCAATATTTGAAGTGGTAGAACATATCTCAGAGTCATTGCATATTGAAACCGATCTGATTGTGTTTGTTAATACTATCAAAGACCGCGCCCAAAATCTTGTACACGATATGTGGGACAAAGAAGGTGATGTGCGTACATTCTTGAATTTGTTTTAAACACAAACAACAAGCAAAGAAGGGATTGTATTATAATGGAATCATGGCCCTCCATAATGTATTTGTGTTGTGCATTTGCTAAACAAAATGCGATACAAAAGGTTGTCATGATGAAGACCATCGCTAACTTAAATGCAAAAATAGAAAATGGTAATGATTTAACAGACAAACCTGAGAATGCCAGTACAGAAATAATTACTTTTAAACGAACAGAGCCAGAAACTGCAAGAACAACTCCAAAGCTTACAAGCTGTATATAAGAGAGTTGTGTTGAATTAAACAGTTTTAAAGAGAAATGTTCTAATTTAGAGCAGAAACTGTATGGCTATAAGCAGGAAATAATGCTTTCAAGTGAGTCCGAGGTGTCAAGCAGTGATGAGAGTGTTGAAACTGACACAGATGAAATTCAATGCTCACTGAAAACCTTGAAGAAGGAGGTACTAAAAGCCCGGATAGACTCCATATCCCAGGTAAAGGGTAGACAAACAGAAACTGTTCATCTGACCATAAGCCTGATGCTGGCCCTCATTTAAAAGAGCATGCCAAAGACAGCGGGGTAGATTCTGTAAGTAGCCCCGCCGATGATGTTAAACAGGGCGAAAGGGGGATCCCTTCAAGGCCTATAAAAGTGCAGGTCCAGCCATCTAATGAGACCAGTCATGGGAGTCATAGGTCAAATAAAAGGGCCCATACCACAAGCCAAGTTGCCCCTAAGCAACATCAGGATGCCTCCCAGGTATATGTTGCCAGGAGGAAATCATACGCTGAGGTGGTAAGAGGGAATAATCCAGATAGGAACCCCAGGGTCACGCCTGCCCCGCGCCCACCAAGAAGTGGGGAGCAGAGGTCACCCAATGACTGCAGAAGGTATGAGCAATGGCCACGACCGCACAATAGTCACAGGGAATATGCCCAAGGCCTAGGCCTGCCCAAAGAAAATAGGTATCCCCAATTTAGTGATTCTCCTCAAAGTGATGATCCCCCTCAAATAGGTAGGTCACCCCTCGCGTTAAGGTCCCTGAAAATAGAAGGGGAGGTCAGACAGGAGACCCCAGGCCCAGATCACACCGTCAGAACAGAAGTAGTAATGCTGATTCTGACACATCAAATAATTCTAGGCCCGAGCGTAATAGGATCCGCAGAAATAGATACCTTAAACGAAATGATCAGAATGACCGAATAAACCAATTAGAATACCGGTTATATCAATTAGCTGAACAATTGGTGAAGATCACCGAGTATGTATGGGCACGGCGGCCTGATAACTCTTTAGGGATAAATCCAGTGGCCACCCAAGGGCCACAGGATCAATAACATCTCAGATGTTATTGAATCAGAGGAACAACTGAATGAAATAGTATAGGTGGCACAACCTGACACCATTGAATCCCCAGGTCTACATATTAATAAGGAATCTAAAAGTATGTAAAGGGGGATTTCTGCTGTTGGATGCTAACCACTCTCCTATTTTTCAGCCTACTTCTAGTCCCTCTGATATAAACAGGCCATTAACCGCAACCGACTCTCTGGAGATCGTCGTAGCCAGATGCCCCGATGGAGAGCCAGCTACCCGTTGCGCATTAGCCTACAAGAAACCTAAGGTTCTCTGTACGGTGGGTAAGGATGAGAATCTCCCTACCCCAGGTAAAGTGATTTTCAACACCAGTTCATGGAGTTGCCCTCGGAGGTTAGAAACAGGTATTAACAGGGTCTGTTATAATAAATCCCTACGATAACTGCATGATTGCAGGAGTAAACCTCGTGGGAAGGACGAATCCAATCACTGGTTTTAACCCGTTAATACGGTCAAAGAAATTAAATTTGTAGGAAATATATATATATAAATACGTATATATATATCTCTACAGGGCGATATCCTATTCAGTCCCCTATTAGGAAAGCAAGCCCACAAAAGGGGGATGATATACTTAATGGCTCGCAAGAATTGAAAGGGTTAATAATCTATGTGTCACTGTATTGATGAAATGCATTAAAATTAAAATAAATGCTGTGCTGCATCTAAGGGAAAGCATGGAATAAATCAGAAATGGGGAAGATTACCCGTTTCCATTTACCATGATCCTAAAGTCACATAGATGAAGTGTTAACCTAAATATTTACATGTTGTGTATATCAATTCTTATGAAGTTCATCTCATTTTAGAAAGATAAGATGAGTAAAGTGACAATTGGTCACTCGCATGGAGACGTGTCCTAAAGACTCAGATGTCAGGAGCAGCCATGCTGGAGGTGACAGAAAGTCATGTGAGCACCCTGTCATAAAGGATACCCAAAGAAACGGAAGGATGACGACAAGTGCATTATTGGTTATTTGAAAATCAACCTCCATAGATGAAAAGATCAACAAGCCACAAGATGTTTCGCTTGAAAGGTCTTTACCCGGGGAAAACACTGCTTGATTCAAATCCATTTTTCATCAACTGGAGTTCATTGATTCACCCTCAGATTACCCCGTTCGTAAAAGAAATGGGGGAACCACAAAAGGGGATGGTCGTGAGAACCCATCATGCATTTACCAATTTTTTCTTCTGCACCAATTATCGCATGGAGTCGATGCCTAACAACTTCTTAAAGACTAAAGCTACCATACAGATGTAAAATTTCCTATCCAATTGGTCCATGTCAATTCCTACTCATGAATCTGGATAAGTAGATATTGAAAAGGGGGATTTGTCAGACCTTTTTAGATATGAAATTTCTATAACGCAGGAATGTTTAAATTTGGGGCCAGGAATTGCGTCACGCAAACAACTTGTCTGCGTCGTTAATATAAACAAGAACAAGAGACAAGCTAAACTCGTTAGTGTTACGCATACAAGAAGGACATTTAACATTGATCAAAGACAGTCTAATGGACTCTGTTTATTTTATTTATTTGTTACAACCAAACAGGGTTTAGATCAAATGGTTTAAAAGTAAGGGAACACAATGACAACTAAGATAGATATCTCAGTATTGTGTTTATTTCGTCAGATCGAAACTCTGAAAGCCACGTAAACATGGAACAATAGGTTGCCCAATAAAGAAAAAAAAACCCAAAGAAGGTTAAATGGCTTGGTAAACCAGCTTGTAATGCGATGCTATTCGGCAATATGTACTATATGGTATGAGAATATTTATTAGTTAGAACTGATGATTTTAGCATCTTATAAAACAGAGGCCCTACCACATTTAGTTGATCATCACAAATGTCTGGTGTACTAATCCGCATGAAGCCAATTAAGATCGGTAACGTTGAGTGTGATGTTAAAAACGATACCACGAATCAATGAATGGATATCCCCTCACATACACATCCCTGTGGATATAAGTAAAGGGCACACACGCCGTGGCGAAGTATGCTGGCGATGCCACAATAGAAATAAATTTTAATTTGTTAATAAAATCTATGGAGTCCCGGGATATAGGAATAAAACGACCCCAAACCAGTAAAAGATTGGCCAAGCCCATAAATTAATTCCTGCAGAAGGTTGATGGTTGATCTGAGAGCGCCATCTGCTGGCCAGGTAACATAACACCTGGACAGACCCCTGGAGTTGATGATGATATATATCCTCCAATCAAATGAGGCCACATAGTGATGGGCTAGATCTAAAACTGGGCGGAAGACCACTATATAGAGGGGACACTCCAGAGAGAGGAGACTGAGAAAAGCTTGGGGAGAGACCTGAGGGACGCTTGGAGGAAGAAAGGCAATCACCATCGGCCGCCCCTTTAAGACCGACCACACCCTAATCTTCCACCACTCTATCTTCACTAACCAGATGGTAAAGTATACCTGAATATATGATATCTATTTTCTAATTGCATAGTCCTGATTTTAGATGTCCATCACAAACTAAAGGAATATAAATGAATTATTTTGCTGTTTGAGCCTAATAATCAGAATAGTCATTCCACCTTCCAGTCCCCTGCAGACGACTGCTAAGGGAGAAACTATTACCGGCTGCATATTTGAGCCATAATTTAGTGAAATTATTTATATTCCGAGAATACTGTTTGTGGACATCTAAAAATATCAATTATATATCTATAGTGAGATACGCTGGGACCGTGAAATAGCTTTTATATGTCAAGTGGCATCCGCCCCACTCATAACCTAGCATAACTCCTTCCATATCCATCTTGCAGCCCTTCCGAATGAATGCATGTACCGTAAGTCAATAAGAAGCGTTGGGTAAACGTATATCGAATGAAGTGCTGTGATTGATCTGTGGAAGAGATAGTGTCCCTACCGAGTGTGTTATGTGTCTCCCTGAAGAAAGTTGCATTTAGTGAATAGGCCCCCCCACAATAATAAATTGTGCTGCAGGTGATGCCCAGTAACTGAGTGTTTATCTTAGCCAGGTGGAGGATTGGTTTATAATGGGAAAGGTTTAAGTGAATAGAATAGAGCTTGGTGTTTAAGAATTGAGGCGTGTATATCTGTGGTGCGGTCTATAAACCTAAAATATCTGTCCATTAGATTATTGCGTGTCACAGTATCGCTACTAATCACGATCTATAATCACTTGTAAATTGTATTTTGCAAATCCGTTGATAACATACGATTGTATGAAACTTGACGTGTAAATAAATTTTGGTTTGAATTGTTTTACCGTTACGCAGTCTCATATCTTTATTGATTTTATTGTGTTTAAAAATATCTAGAGAGCATCAAAAGAACTCGGGATAACGCGCCATATTTGTTAAGACGTATATTCATTGATTGGTTATTAATCCCTATTTTAGGGTTAAATACCAATTTATACCACTGGTATTGGAGGCACTGTCAATAATATATATATATCTATGTATATCAACAATAAGAAAAATATGCGTCATAATTAATATATCCCTGACCTATTAAAGAAGTCGATAATCTCTAACAGTGTGCTTTGGAAGCTCTTATAAATTGCTTTGCCTCTTTCTGCCTAATCTTATAGGTTTGCCTACCTTCTTCACTCTGAGTTTTTTTATAATTATTGAATGCTCTCTTTTTGTTCTTCACTATTTTGGCCACTTCTGCAGAGTACCACAGTGGTTTCTTTCCTTTTTTGTTTTTGCTAACAAGCCGAATGCAATTGCCTGTGGCCTTCAATAATGCTTCCTTTAAATAATCCCATTTCTCCTGGACTCCCTTTAAACTCCTCCAGTCTGATAATGACTCATTCACACAAAATCTCATTTTGGAAAAATCAGTTTTTTTAAAGTCTAAAATTTTTGTTTTTGTGTGGTGCGGCTCCATCCCTGTTCTTATATTAAACCACACTGACTGGTGATCACTAGATCCCAAATTTTCACCTACAACAACGTCTGATTCCAAACCTCCATTTGTGAGTATTAAATCCAATATGGCCTCTTTACGGGTCGGCTCCTCAACCACTTGTGTTAGAGATAATCCCAGTAAGGAGTTTAGAATATTTGTACTCCTGGTGCACCCAGCTATTTTGGTTTTCCAGTTCACATCAGGAAGATTAAAGTCCCCCATGATAATAACTTCCCCCTTCATTGTCATTTTGGCTATTTCCTCAAACAGCAGATTATCTTTTTCTTTGAGAAAGTATTTTACCAGGAAGGATACATTGAGATTACTCTCGGTGAAATCTATTAGATGGAGACGGTGACATTAATTAAATGGGAAATTAATCACATGGGGAGGGGAGTGAGAATAAAGGTGGAGGGTGAAATGAATTAAATGGGGAAGGCGGTGAAATTAATTAAATGGGTTGGGTGAAATGAATTAAATGAGGAGGGGCACAAACCTGGAAAATTGCGAGTAGTAACATCATCTATATCAGCTAACATCACGCACCTCAGCAAAGAGAAGCATTCCCAGCCACCACATTTTTTTGTTGTGAAAGGATTTTACCAGGAAGGATACATTGAGATTTCTCTCGTTTTCAAGTATGACCTGGGTGGTGAGTATGTACTGTTGGGTGTCTTGCCAAGGACACCTACTGGAAAAGTTTTTGCTGGGATCGAACTCATGACTCCACAGGCTTTCTCCACGCAGAGCAGTGATGTTACCTCTACTCCACCCAGCCGGCACATTAGGAGTGGGTTAATTAAATTTCTTCTTAAATATAGCTGGTTAACTTTTAAGTTGTTAATTTTGTATGGCCCTCGAAGGATGTTATAAATCTCCAAATGGCCCTTGGCAGAAAAAAGGTTCCCCACCCCTGCACTAGAAGGAGACCCTCAATCAGGGCCGGCCCGACCATGGTGCAGGGTGGAGCAGCCGTGCCAGGCGGCAAATTTGATTGGGCGGCATATTTTATCCGCCGGTGCCGCTGCAGCACTCTTTTTTTTATTTTCGCGTTGCACAATTTTTTTTGTTATCTGCACCGGCAGCGGCGGCATCACTCGCACGCTGGCACTGAGCAGTGACCGCGCGCCGACCCGCCCACACAAGTGATGCGGCCAGCCGATCGACAAAGAGCGGGATTAAGACGCGGCTGGCACTTCCGGCTGGTGGCCATCTGAGCTGGCCGTACTTCGCATCGGCTCCGAGTGGGGCTTGAATCGGGCACGTGGGCGGACCTGAAACAACATTCCTGTGGTGACCGGCGGATTCTCCGGATTACCGAGACCACGATGAGCGCAGCAGAGCCTCGGACCATGAAAAAAAAGGGAAAAAAAACCTAAGAAAAAAAAACGCGGCTAGCACGTGGGTGGGCGTCTGGCAGCTGAGATCGCTGGAGGTCTCCTCCCGAGTCCCGCCAGCACCACCTTCATCCAGGGCCGGACAGGAGGAATCCCGGGAGGCTAGTATTTTTTTCTTTTATTGTACCTAAAGAGTTTTAAGCGTTTTGTTCGGCGGCTCATCGGCTTGCCAGTAACATAGTGCAAGGGTGGGGGGGCGCCCCCCAAGCTGAGAGGGGGGTTTGTATGGCGCCTGTCCCAGCACAGATACAAGCAACCAGGCAGCCGATGAAGCCGCCTGCTTGCACGCGGGCCGGCACGCGGCAGGCTGCCTGCAAGACATCCGTTCCAGCTGGGGATGGCCAAGGGTGCCATGTGTGTGTGTGCCCGTGTTATGTGTCCCCCCAGTGTGTGTGCCCATGTTCTGTGTCCCCCCAGTGTGTGTGCCCGTGTTATGTGTCCCCCAGTGTGTGTGCCCGTGTTATGTGTCCCCAGTGTGTGTGCCGAGTTGTGTCCCTCAGTGTGTGTGTCTGTGTTATGTGTCCCTCAGTGTGTGTGTCTGTTATGTGTCCCCCAGTGTGTGTGCCCGAGTTATGCGTCCCTCAGCGTGTGTGTCCGTGTTATGCGTCTCTCAGTGTGTGTGTCCGTGTTATGCGTCCCTCAGTGTGTGTGTCCATCCGTGTTATGCGTCCCTCAGTGTGTGTCCGTGTTATGCGTCCCTCAGTGTGTGTGTCCGTCCGTGTTATGCGTCCCTCAGTGTGTGTCCGTGTTATGCGTCCCTCAGTGTGTATGTCCGTGTTATGCGTCCCTCAGTGTGTACCCCTGATATGTCTGCCCACACCTAACACAGGCGGCATAGCACGGGCACACACACACACTGAGGGACACATAACACGCACACACACACACTGAGGGACACATAACACGGACACACACACTGAGGGACACATAACACGGACACACACGTAATAATTTACAATGCTAAAATACAGTTTTCCCGAGTCTTGTTGCTGTGGCCTCTGTGATACTCTCATACACACCGACACTGCATTTTTTTTGGGGGGGCAGCAATTCATCCTTTGCTCCAGGCAGCACAATGGCTTGGGCCGGCCCTGCCCTCAATAGTCTTTTATTGTGTACTGTCTAAAATACATCTCTGCCAGTTCCCAACCTGAAATGCATGATAAAGGGACTAATGTTCTTTCTATCTAGGTAACATTCTGTTAGGAAGGCCACTTCGTAGTTTTAAAGGTATACTCTATTGAAAAATAGAGTTACCTACTTTTGCCCGTTAAATAATTGGGCAGAGGCTGCTGACAGCCTCTGCCAAATATATATTTTTTCTTTTTGGATGATTTTACTCACTTTTTCTCCATCGCTGCATGCTGCTGCTCTTCATCTTCGGTTCAGGGACTCCCAAACACGGAAGTCCCTGAAGCTTTTCTGCGCAATTTGTGCTCTTACGCAACTTACATAGAGTGGGAACCACAAATTGCTTACCGCTATGGGACTTGCGCTCTTTACATATGCAAGTTCTGTACCGCCTGCACATAACGATAGATCGGAGCTGCACGTACACGCAGTTCCAATCTACTAGCTGCCTCTCTGAGACCGCTTGGTATCGAGATTGGTCTCTGAGAGGGTGATGTCGGCTGGGGGCACTCCTCACATCCTGACCACTTTATAACTGAAGTGGTCAGGATGAGAAGACTGTCCCTTTAAGTTCTCTGTGCTGGTTTCTGGTACCTCCAACTTGCGCTCCACGCAAGTTTATCATAACTAAATATCCCAGTGTCTTGTAGGAATAATGAAAAAACAGTCATGGCTCCCTACTAGCTTTTAAAAGGGATCTTAGAATCTTTATACAGTCTCTTGGAAATATAAACATTATGTAAAATTATTTCAGTAAAATATTCTTTGTAATTGTTTTGAAATGATGTGGCTTTTTCGGGAAGAAAATAAAATCATCCACCACCAGTGATGCATTTAAAACTACAATGTTTTAAATTTATATCCTGATTTACCCGTTTAACAAGCTTGCATAACAATTTTATCTTGCTGTGGACAAAACCTCCCTGACATGCTGGCTGGATTACCTTCATAAGGAGAATCTGTGTAACATGATTTACTAGAAGAACAACGCCTGTGTTTTCATGTGCGTCAAAATTCCAACTGAAGTGTCGCGTGTCAAAATATTACATCTAGTCATGTCGATACTAAACTTTCACACACATATTTTCTGTAAAATTACTCAAGTGCTGCTCACATCAAAAAATGGAGCAGAATTTGTTTTGCGTCAACTATTTATAAATCACCAACATATTCCACAGCACTGTAAAATGGGTAGGACAAAACAAATGTAAAATTAATAAATAAGTTTGACACACGGAGAATGACAGGAACAGTCTTCTCCAGGTTCAAAAAATAACAGCAGTGTGATACATGTACATATGATAAGTGTGCTTATAGAAGTTGGATGGCTCAACCAGTTATCCCAGTAATGTGTCTTAATGCAATAATTACAAGAGGCTTCTAACTGGTAGTGTGCACGCTAGTCGCAAACTTTACGATCATCTTGGGGCTGGGTTCTAAGCTGTCTCCTACTTTCAGTTGCCAAAAGAAGAGAAGGGACATCACAGCTAACAGGGTTATTCAGAGAGAGGTGAAAACCAGGAGAATTTATTTATTTTATTGATTTATGAAGGATTTTACCAGGAAGGATACATTGAGATTTCTCTCATTTTCAAATATGTCCTGGGTTCACTGGAGAAGTGAAAATTCTAGGTCAAAATAGCCAACTTGAAAAGTGAGATAAATGGGAGAATTTTTCTGGTTTGGCTATTTTGACCTAGAATTTTCACTTCTCCAGTCAGTCTCCTGGTTTTCACCTCACTCTGAATAACCCTGTAAGAGTAAAAAAGTTGAAGTTAAACATACTATGGAACACAAACCGGGAAGAAAGGAAAACGGTAGGGATTAGCAGAGGTTAAAAAATAAATACCTCTGGTTTCCTTTTCCCATTTTTTTCCCTAGAGAGCTTCTTATAACTTACTGGTGGCACGATCAGGGTTATTCAAAGAGAATCAAAAAGTCACCGCACGTTCGTTCTCTTCAATGTGGTGCGATTTGACAATCCCATTTCGGCAACCCTGCGGTGTATGCAACAAGCACCACAGGGCCATCGTAGTGCAGGGAAAAGCCGCTGTAAACCTGACGAACACTCACCGCAAAACCCGGCGAACACACACCGAAACACGCAAAAACATCTGGATTAACTCCGAGCACGCCAGAGAAACCCGAGCAGCCGCCGATCACAACGCAAAGCAGCCGCCGGAAAAACCTGACACGCACACGAATGGAGTTAAAAAATAAAACACAGTACGCTTAAATGTTTGAAAAAGTGAAACGCTGTTTGCAAAGAAACTACAGAACGAAAATGTCTGAAATTTACATAAGATCCAATGAATAATAAAAAGGGCTGTTACAGAAAAAGATAATTTTTTTTAAAAAAAACGGAATTTGTTTTGCAAAACAATCCTGAAAAATGCCTAAAAGATCCTAAAAAATCTATAAATAGACTTTTTACTGCATATATTTATAATGAATGGTTTATTAGATATTGAATTAAACCGGGAATATTTTTAACATTGAAGCCTATGGGATTCGCCTGAATAAACCTGACAAATGAAACCACCGAACAGCAGGGAAATTCGGCAACTTTCCACTGCTGGTTTTTGTTCTCTGAATAGACAAAGCATTGCTACTCTATGGGGATTTCACTGCCCTCGAACAGGCACCATATGTGCAGGCAATTCGCCAGGGTTTAGCGAAATGCCTGCTCTCTGGATAGCCGAATGGCCAGGAAAGGTAACGGCTACCTTTTTCGGCCACAATTCGGATCTCTTTGATTAACCGTGTATGTCTATTGTATGTCATGGATGATGTAGGTGCACATCATGAGCATACACTACAGTATTACTACCTATATATCCCTGCAACCATGTCTCATCATGTGTTTCTTTGTCTAAAAAGGTCCAATGCCTTATCTATATTGTCTGATACAGAATTTCCAACCGTGACCTTTATTCTACTATATACAGTTGTGTTCAAAATTATTCAACCCCCACTGAAATTGAGTGTTTTGGCCAGTTTGACATTGATTTTGATCATTCAGTCATCTTGCTTACAATTAAATCAAAGAGGCACGTTTGGTCAGACAAATATAACATAACATTTATAATGAAATAACCACAAATGTCTTTTCTGTGCTCACATCATTATCAGTTTTATTCAACCCCCGAGTGACATTCAATCTTAGTACTTAGTACAACATCCTTTTACAGTTATAACAGCTTTTAAACGTGAAGCATAGCTTGACACAAGTGTCTTGCAGCGATCTACGGGTATCTTCGCCCATTCGTCATGGGCAAAAGCCTCCAGTTCAGTCACATTCTTAGGCTTGCGCACTGCAACTGCTTTCTTTAAGTCCCACCAGAGGTTCTCAATCGGATTTAAGTCAGGTGACTGCGATGGCCACTCCAAAATGTTCCAGCCTTTAATCTGCAACCATGCTCTAGTGGACTTGGAGGTATGCTTGGGATCATTGTCCTGTTGAAAGGTCCAACGTCTCCCAAGCCTCAGGTTTGTGACGGACTGCATCACATTGTCATCCAATATCTCCTGGTACTGAAGAGAATTCATGGTACCTTGCACACGCTGAAGCTTCCCTGTACCTGCAGAAGCAAAACAGCCCCAAAGCATGATTGACCCCCCGCCATGCTTCACAGTAGGCAAGGTGTTCTTTTCTTCATAGGCCTTGTTCTTCCTCCTCCAAACATAGCGTTAATCCAGGGGCCCAAACAGTTCTAATTTTGTTTCATCAGTCCACAGAACACTATCCCAAAACCTCTGTGGTTTGTCCACATGACTTTTGGCATACTGCAGTCGACTCTTCTTATTCTTTGGAGACAGCAAGGGGGTGCGCCTGGGAGTTCTGGCATGGAGTCCTTCATTACGCAGTGTGCGCCGTATTGTCTGAGCTGAAACTTCAGTACCCACATCTGACAAATCTTTTCTCAGTTCATCAGCAGTCACACGGGGACTTTTCTCCACTCTACGCTTCAGGTAGCGCACAGCAGTCGAAGTCAGCATCTTCTTTCTGCCACGACCAGGTAGCGTTTCAACAGTGCCCTTTGCCTTGAATTTGCGAATGATGCTTCCTATGGTCTCTCTTGGTATGTTTAACATCTTTGCAATCTTCTTCTAGCCATTGCCCTACCTGTGAAGAGTAATCACCTCTTCTCTTGTCTTCCTGGACCATTCTCTTGACTTCACCATGTTGGAACCACACCAGTAAATGTCTAGAAGGAGCTGAGTATCACAGTCATTTTAAAGCTGCCTAATTGGTGCTTATTATGCTTTATTGCTGCTCCGTGACATCCACAGGTGTTTTCAATAGCTGATAGAAAACACTTGAATGAACCTCTGTTCTTCAGAGTGGTAGTCTTTAAGGGGTTGAATAATTGTGTCAATGAAGAATTCACAAAAGAAACATTTACTACTGTATTACAAAACCAACTGATGTCATTTTAGTTGCATATGGTTCTTTAAAAAGTCCTTGTAGGATTTCATTCTGAATACAATTACAAATGTACACTAAATTCCCTAAAACCCTTTACAGCATTGGGGGTTGAATAATTTTGAACACAACTGTAAATAGGAAAGCTATTTCCATTAGCTTTTTCTCACACCCTTTCCTACTTGACTTTCTTTTGATAAGGGTCATAATAATAATAATGATAATGGATAATGGTGTTTCCCAAACCTGTCCTCAGGACTCACTAACAGGCCAGATTTTGCAGATCACCTTGGGGAAATGCAGACTGAATCCTGCAATCACTGAGCAGCAAATCCTATCACCTGTGCTGTGCTTCAGATATCTGGCAAACCTGGCCTGTCAGCAGGTCCTGAGGACAGGTTTGGGAAACAGTGGTCTAGAGACTTATGTTAGTTCTTTTACAGGTTCTAACAGAATTTACAGGACTACCACCCCCCCCCCCCACCATCATCTGTAGCCTCCTCCTCCTAATTTACCCTGACTCTAATGTATTTCGGTAAATACATAATAAGCGGAAAAAAAAATTGTGGATCGTGGCATACATGTGCACAACTTGCCCTCTCTTCACAAGTTGCAATAAGGAAAATGTTGCTCTTCCTCTTTGTTTATTCTAACACGCTGTATGTGTTTGGTAATTTGTACAGATGCAAGACAACCATTTAAGGATTGCCAAACTGATTAAGGCTCTGCTCCAGGAAGACTGTTGCAGTTTGGGGCTGCTGATAAGGTTAAAGGGCATGACATGGTTCAATTTGCTAACCAAGGGCTGAGAATGAAGAAGTGCAACTTCCTCACCATCACATCCTGTGCAGGGGCAAAGGGCAACGACTCAAGCCTTGTGAAACCAACTGAAAATTCTTTGACATAGACTGGAAGATGGAATCATAGTTACATAGTTACATAGTTACATAGTTATATAGGCTGAAAAAAGACATGCGTCCATCGGGTTCAGCCTCTCCCACATAACCTACTGCTGTTGATCCAAAAGAAGGCAAAAAACCCAGTCTGAATGCTTTCCAATATGCAACATACTGGGAAAAGAATCCATTGACTTCTGGAATTATAGTTACTATAAGCACTCAAAACTCTCTGAACTTTGGTTTGCCTAGTTTTGTCTTCCTTTCATGGTTCCCGTTTTCCTCGTCGAGATCCTTGTCTCTGCTGTGTACCGTTCGTGAGTCCCCATCCGATCGTGCCTTGTATTGTACCTGCCTGCTATTAATCCTTTGTCCCATGATGAACCTGCCTGTAATAAACCCATCTTCAGCCATTTACTTGTCTGTCTTGTCTTTGTCCCCTGCATTATGGACTCTCCTGGTACCATGAATGTGACAGCATACTACCATGAACAAAAGCTACACATTGGATCAGTGTATTTCAAATGTTTTATCTCACAGCACACTGATAAGAAGAAAACATTTTCAAGGCTCAAAAGAAGTTTAAGAATATATCTTAACATTTGAAAAACAAGCGTTGAGATGTTAAGATCGATTCTAAAGTTACATCCAATAATACATTTCCCCCTTGTGCCATTGCTCCATTACCTCCACATTATGCCACTGTTCTATTACTCAGACACCTCATCCTCCCATTGCACAGCAAATACTTGTGTAAGGTCTGAGACGAATAACTGGCTCGCCATTGTGCTACAGCACAGGGATAGAAAGAGAATAAATAATACAAAATTAATAATGGAATAAAAATCATGAAATAACAGCAACTCTGCTTTCATCTTAAACAAGTCCAAAGATGAAAAAAAAGCAAGTGAGATTGCGGATGTGTACAAATACCACCAACATAATACAAAAATTAAACCAAACAGCCCCCCAGTGAAACCAACAACGGCACCATGTTGACACTTGATAAAAATGACGTATTAATTTGTCGCCAAATAAAAGACGATGCTTGCATCATTTCTAGAAGCATTTTTGGGTGCAATCAAAAACTTGTGGCAGTAGTCAAACTTTTTCAGAAACCTATAGTATTTCAATTTTATCATAATTGAAAAATGTTTACTTTTTAAATCTTTTGAATTCTAGGGTACTTTTCTTACCACAGTCTTGTTTAGTTTTAACTTCTATCGGCTCTGCCATATCTGAGTTGGACAGTTGCACAGTGCAACCGACGAGTCAACATGTCACATAGTTTTTAGATAAACCAGCCCTCATGTTCTCCGGTCCAAAAAGGAAAAGGACCATCCAAGCCGTTATCAGAGTCAGGTCCAAAAGCCAATCTGTCATGGTATGGGGGGGGGGAGTCAGTGCCATGGGCAGCATTAATGCAGAAAGAAATGTACACATTTTGGAGCAACATATGCTGCCATCCAGATGTCGTCTTTTCCAGGAACGTCCCTGCATCTTCCAGCAAGACAACGCCAAACCACATCCAAAACCCAGATTACAAGCGAATAGTTGTGAAAGCAGAGAGCGCGGATGCTAGCATGGCCTGCCTGCAGTTCTGACCTGTCTGCAATTAAGAATGTGTGACGCAATATGAAACGCAAAATAAAGCAATGAGTGCCCCAAATGGACAGCTGAAGACATGCATAATAGATGAATGGGGGAAAATTCTGCTTGCTAAACTTAACAAACTGTGGACCTCAGTGCCCAGACACATAACAAGTGTTATTAAAAGAAAAGGTGATGTTACACAGTGGTAAACCGTAAACGGTCCCAATGTTTGTGGAGTATGTTGTAGACATCAGATTTGAAATGATTGTATATTGTCAAAAAGACATTAAATTCAGAAAGTAAAACATCAAATATTGTGTTAATAATGTGTTTTCAATATAGAACATGGTGAATTTAATTATTCAGTATAGTTTACATTTTCGCTTGCAAACTGCTTTTATTATATATATATATACATATATATAAGATGATGTTTTAGTACATACCCACTAGGTTGCGCCCGGAACCCTTTCTTTAGCTTTATCTTATTGTATTTTTTGAGGTGTGTGGACACTTTATATTCTAGCAGCAGCACCCACCCTAATACTTTACCCTGACATACAAGATAAAACATATACATAAGCGCTGTCTCCACATTTCCATTCCCTTCACTGCAATAGTGCATGCCCTTTGGGAGTTCATTGTAAGGTGTCCCATCACCGCACTGGCCAAGAAGGTTCCTAATTAGCATCTGGTCTGGTGGAGCTATTAAAAACAGGACAGCCTGAGCATAGCAGGCACTGTCCTGGTAGCTCTTTATTCTCAACGTGAGCCAGGATTTAAGAATACTTACTGACTTGCACACCCTGGTGTTAAGTGATTTTATTTTTGCAAAATCACATTTTGAGTCATTGGTGATTTACACATTCATCTCATGCATATGAATTTACTATCATCTATCTACCTATCATCCTCGTGCTTTTGAGTACAGTATATGGTTTTATTTTGTCTTCCATATCTTTATTTTTCTCAACCGTTGGAAAACACTTGTCTTTTGCTGGCCATAAGGTTGAACTTGCTCTCCAATTGAGCTGTTCATATGAGAATAAAGGGGTTATTTAATAAGCCCTCGAATTTGGTACCAACAGTGAATTTCCCCGTAGAGTGTAATTTCGTGGTGGTTTGTGTATTCACTAAACGGTCAAATCAGCAAATACTGGCGAATTAACAGCGAAATACAGTGCAGATCACTGCAATTCAGCGACCTTCGGTGGCAGCGATATTGTCCCATAGAGAAGTAACGGTTAACCTATTCACAGAATGCCAAACTGCAACCGAACTGTCAGTGAAATTCCCTGATTTTCAGTGATTCAGTTTGGCAGATTTAAACAGGCGAATCCCATAGAATGTTAAAAAATATTATCTTTTTTTTATTCAACCGTTTATTCTTTTTCATTTTTAACAAACCGTCTTTTTATTTTCTTTGGAACATACTTTTGTATTTTTTAGGCAAAATTTTTGATTCCCAGTTTTTTTTAAAAAGCGTTTTTATTATTCTGTAATGGACGTTTTTTATTCTTTATTAAACATAGAAACATAGTGTAACGGCTCAGCTACCCTGCAGGGGTAGCTCCGTCTGCGGCGCCGAGTCTTGCTGGAGAGCTTAGCCGGGTAGCGAGCTAGCAAGGTGGGAGAGAGATTGGCAGCGGTCCCTGGATGGTCTGGAAGCGAAGGATTCAGTGATTATGCCCTCCCAAATACTCGTCGAGACGCAGTATAGGTTGTAGGTAAATCAGAGAGTATTTAGAATGGGAACAGACAGTGCTTATATACAAAATACAGCCATGCACATTCAGACTTCCCGCCCACCCCAACAGTTCTAATTGGTTGGTTCCAAGACCATTGCAGGCTTCTTTCAGGTCCTCTTCAGTCTTCACTTTGGTCCACTGGTTGTATGCAGATGAAGTCTTGACCCCACAGTGACCACATACAGTGATTTACATAACCCATTGTAAAGGGAATCAGATAGTGGGTGGCTGAGACAATGTGACTCCCAACCTTTTCAGACAGGTAAACAGATAACAGATACTCAAAGAGAAAGCACTTTTGCATAATCCACAAGATACTCAAACCTATTGTACATTCTATACAAAGGAAAGCATTTGCCACTAGCGGCAGGTAGTATCTTTAAAAAAAACACATTTAACTAAAGAAATATAAGTCTATTTAAAACTAAAAATGAACAATTGACAATACATTTAAAACCATAAAATATAACTGAGCATAAAGTATATTGGAGTTTGAAGCGTGGTGCGCTACGTCAGTGACGGATACATTGTAGCACGCATGTACTCCGTGGTTACTAGCAGGATGGTGCTGGGGAAAACATGATTAATTAGAAGACTAGCAACAGTTTTACACTAAATCTAACAAAGGAAATTAGTTCCTATAAATAAAGGGTAAACAAAATATAACAAAATAAGAATGAAATTAAACTAAATAAATCCTGTGGCGGCCGATCCGTCACACATAGAAACATAGAAAAATGTCGGCAGATAAGAACCTTTCGGCCCATCTAGTCTGCTCAATTACATGGATACTTTACCTGGATTTATCTTTTGTTTAGGATAGTCTTATGCCTATCCCATGCCTGCTTAAATTCAATTACTGTTTTGGCCTCTACCACTTCAACTGGAAGGCTGTTCCATGTATCCACCACCCGCTCAGTAAAATAATGCTTCCTGATGTTACTTTTAAACCTTTGCCCCTCTAATCTAAGACTATGTCCTCTTGTTTTGCTACTTTGTTTCCGTTTAAATATACTCCCTTCCTCTACCTTGTGGATTCCCTTTACGTATTTAAATGTTTCTATCATATCTCCTCTGTCTCGTCTTTTTTCCAAGCTGTACATGGTAAGATCATTAAGCCTTTCCTGGTAACTTTTCTCCTTCAAGCTGTACACCATTTTAGTAGCCCTTCTCTGAACTCTCTCTATGATGTCTATATCCTTCTGGAGATACGGTCTCCAGTACTGCACACAGTACTCCGAGTGAGGTCTCACCAGTGCTCTGTACAGTGGCATGAGCACTTCCCTTTTCCTACTGCTAATACCTCTCCCTACACAACCAAGCATTCTGCTAGCATTTCCTGCTGCTCTATTACATTGACTACTTACCTTTAGATCCTCTGAAATAATGACCCCTAAATCCCTTTCCTCAGATGTTGAGGTTAGGACTGTATCAAATATTCTATATTCAGCCCTTGGGTTTTTACGTCCCAGGTGCATTATCTTGCACTTATCCACATTAAAACTCAATTGCCACAGCTCCGACCATTTTTTTAGTTTACCTTAAACAACCTTTTCTATTATATAGACATATTTTAATGCATTTTTATTAGTTAAAACACCTATTAGGAGAATAGCAGAGTTTATTTTTTTTATTTTTTTTTTGCCGTTCGACGGCGTTCAGCAGTCAGTTCGGCGGTCTTAGGCTGGCGTTTGGTGGTCTGTTCAGCGATCTTTAGCGACTCCATGCTTGGCGCACTTAGGGGACCCTGCGTTGAATAGTAAATTCACCGCATGGTCAGCGAAATGGAATCACTGAAGTGCACCGAAATGTACTGCACGAAATTTCAGTGAAATTTCAATGCTTTCTGAATAACCCCCTTAAATATTAAAAGAAACAATGAATTTGAGATGAGGGTGAGGAAGTAAAAAGAAAATAAGTGGGAGAGGGCACGATTACAGAGGAATTTCAACCAATGCCTGCTGTTTACAGAGGATTCATTGTGTTCACATGGGAAAAGGGTGACATTTCTTGCTTTGGAATTTTTTTGATTGCCTAGTGCTGTGTATACTACAGTGGGTATGCTGCTTTCCGAAAATATCACTGGATTCCACTGAATTCAAAAATAGCTATCAGTAACAATATGTTTATTACTGGGTAATAATTCTTGAAAAAGCCCATTCAAATGTTTATTTAACCTGTCTTTCTGCCTTGTTAATTAAATGGAGGTCAAAGTGTTACATTCAAGAATAGCACTCTCGGTAGATTTGCAGAAACATAGTAAATATGAAGAATTAGTAGACTGTTCCTTTTTACGATTCAATGAGGTGATGCCAGCAAAGTACAAACCATATGTGACAGCTGCTTAGTATTACTCAATCCATTGTGAATAAACTCTTTTATGCCAATCATTAAAAATATGAGCAACAACAATATTTATTTAAAGACTATACACAGTTTGTCATTATAAAACAGAGACTTCTGCAATCTTATTTGGATTAACAGTGATTTGTCCAAATTTTGGGGGCGACTCTTTGGTTTGTCCGTATAGTAACGAAATTAGTCGCTACTTCTATGAAATGAACAAAAGACGAAACAAGTGAAGCGTATTCTTTTGCTAACAATTAAGGGGTTATTCGAAGAGATACAGATACAATAGATGCAGCACGACTGAGGGAATAGCTGAAGTACACGGATGTGATAATGTCTGCAACTGCTTCCATGCTGCGAACAAGTACAATGTTTTATACAATACATAAAGGGTTATTCAATAAGAGCCAAACTTGCCACTGAATTGTACCGAACGGTGAATTTCACCCTACGGTGCAATTTCGTGACAGTTTGGCTATTCAAAAAGATGGGAATTCGTCAAATATTGGCAAATTGTCAGCGAAATGAGGTGCAATTCGGCAGCAGTGAAATTACCTATAGAGAAGTAATGGTTAATTCAGGGCTCAAAATTTCTAGTCCCGAGCTACTAGCCTAGCCAGGACTTAAGAGATACTCGCCACCAGTTGCCCCTACCCCTTCCCCCTCGTAAATACACCCCCCCTGCTCACTCTTGAACACACATGCCTCTTCTGAAGAAGCCAATGTATTCTGGGGAAACATGTTAAGCTTTTTAGCCATACATGTTATCTAATGGTGAATAATTGGGGACCCTGTGCATTTTAAGGTCCTTGGGAGATTTTTGGAACACTCCATCCCCTGGAGACCTATCCTTCTACCTCCACGTATTCAGCTTGCATAGCTATTCTCTCCTCCCTCTATTTTTCCTTATTTATGTGTTGTTATTCTGCATTAGTCACTGGCAGGTTCCTTTACTGTCTCCTTTATAGCCCGGACCCATGAAGGCCGGTATTTCTTTGCGCAATAGCTAGGTTTAAATTAACATGCATGATTATAGGTCCATTAAGACTAATTTCCTAGGAGGGAACATAATATCTGAAGGATTTTTCAATGCTTTTTTTCTTCTTGCTATTTTTCTCTATTTCTGAATATTGTTTGTTTACTTTAAGAGGCAATTTTTTTATTTTATCTTTTGCATTATGCAGAGGTGCTATGGGAAGGTGACCCGTGTTATACATGAGGTCTAAACACCAAGCAATGCATGGTGATGCTGTTGTGAGCGGCAAATGGCAGTGCCGTATTTCATGCCTGAATATCTCACAGGCACTGTTTTCTGATCCCTGAGAAAACCCGCAATGCAGTCTGAGCAGCTAAAGTATAATTCACCAACCCCCGCCAAGATGAGCGAGAGACAGGTGGAAGGCAGGACCGGGTATACCTGCCACTGTCATCAAGCAGACTATCAAGCCCATCTCATGTCCATGAATCAGGAGGCGCAGACAATTGGTTATCTCGGAGCGCCAATCACTGTTTTTATTATTGAAGGGGGCAGAGATGGCGAGCTGTAGCCACGCCTACCAGCCCATTGCAGCTGTCAGACGACATCAGTGATTGCTGCACAGGTAGCGAGCTGCTGCATTGGTGCAATAAGATCTGAGGCAAACCCAAAGTGGTAAGGCAACTTAGTGGAGGAGTGTCTGCCCTGCCAGTACGCACCGGTACTGAGTACCGACACGTACAGGCAGAACACCCCCTGTTATCGGTATCAGCTACAGTATGTAGCATGCCGATATGGATAACAGGGAAAGATCTTTACTCACCCTCATTTAATTTCCACTTGCTAAATGCGAGCAGGTGAGTGGAAATTTTGACCCCTGGGTTAATCTATTCAGAGAATGCTGACTAGCCCTGAAAAGTTGGTGAAATGCCCAGATTTTTGGGACTTTCGTTCATCAGGTTTAAACAGGCGAATATCATAGGATTCACTGTATAAAAAAATTCTCCATTTTTTTAAATTTGTTATTCAACCATTTATTCTTTTCATTTGCAGAAAAAAGTTTTTTATTAATACTATTTTCTTCTTTAAATGGTGTTTTTTTTTATTCTGTAACAGACCGTTTTATTATTATTCGTAGGACATTATTTATTATTTCCATGCATTTTCATGCATTTTTTTGTTTGGTTTTAAGCGCCTTTTAAAAATTGGTCTTTTTATAACCCTGTTCAGTGGCTGATCGGCTTTTTTCGATGGCATTTGGCAGCTGGTCGGATTTTTTCGTCAGCGTTCAGCAGTCTGTTCGGCGGGTCTTCAGTTGCGTTCAGCGGTTTGCAGTTGTGTTAGGCGGTCTGTTCGGCAGGTCATCGACTGCGTTCGGCGGTTTGCGGATGCATCAGTGGTCTGTTCAACAGGTCGTTGGATCTGTTCGGCAGTTTGTGTTGATGCGGCAGATGTCTTCGGGGTCTGGTCAGCGGGTCGTCGGCTGCATTAGGCAGATCCCGTCGGCACAGTTCCGGGACCCTGGTGTGAATTCTGAATTCACCACATGGTTGGCAAATTGAACTCTCCAAAGTTCACTGAAAGAGAGAGTAACCCCTTGAGTAGCTTTTAAAAAAGTAAATGTAATTACTTAAAAATAAAAATTTTATTAAATTATATTGTAAACTAATGTAATATGTTATATATGTAGCGCTGGTTTTAAATCCCCTGCCGTGTAGTACTTATTTTTGGCCACAAGAGGGAGACAAGCGCGATGTGAGACACTGGACATTGGGACTACATTTCCCGGCATGCTTTGGGAGCGGACACAGGAAGTGGGTGGGACACAGACGCTGACATCCTGAGCCTCGTGGAGAGAGCTGGCAGAGCGCGCCAGGGAGTGAGAGGAGCAAGACACAGTGCGGCAGAGCGTGACAGTGACCAGGCCGGAGCGCAGCTGGGGCCTGACAGAGATAAAGACCGGGTTATTCAGCCTTACAAGAGGAAGACCCAGTGATTCACCAGAATACCCACGCTGATATCGAGTGAGCTGGAAGACCCTGAGTTAGGAGCACCGCAGATCGATCGGACAGGGAGTGCAGGCGGTGAGCTGGACATCTTGCGGCAGCTACAGAAAAGCAAGACAGCGGATCCGGTAACCCATAAAATCCCAGTCAAAATCGAGCGGAGAGACGTCCTGGGTCGAGCAGAGCACCAAGTATCGGGCGGATGGTGAGAGGCCTTCCAGGCCATTGTGAAAATAGAAAGCACGCTGCTGTTTGTTTCAAAACCCACAGGGCCCCAACTTGACTAGTCGAAGATACCTCATAAATAACTCACTGGCCAGTTGAATATTGTACCCGGGTAACATCACACACACACACCTACATCCTTGGGACATAACCTGTACGGGACTCACTCCCCAACCACAAAGGGGGTTACAGATATATTTTTCCTTCTTTTCCGCTGCGCGTTCCTCGAATTACGAAGCCTTGTATTTCTTTTCCGCTGCGCGTTTCTCGATTACGAAGCCTTGTATTTTCTTTTCTGCTGCGCGTTTCCCGCATTACGAAGTACTGTAAATATATCTACGTATACCGTGTTATTCATTATATGCCATTTATTCTAGTAAACTATATAATATATAAAATCCACGACGGTGCTGGAGTATATTTATTCCCTAGTGCGGGGAGACTGACCTGAGGTTCAATTTCAGCGGCTCCTCTGGGAGTGAGCGCTACATGTGGGGGCTCGTTTCCGGGATCCAGTCTCTGGAAAAACCGCATTTAAAGGGTTAAATATGGATCCAGACACTGCTGCCAAATGGTGTGAAGAGCACAGTAGTCAGATAGAATTATGTATAGTTATGAATATTCCTGCAGACACTTGGGCCAAAGATCAGATTCGCCAGGCCGTGGCCGCGCTGACACCAGATAATCGGGGGGTTAATCCTGGACATTAACCACTTCAATGCTAAGGACGCGCTCAGCGCGTCCTCAGCATTACCGCTGGTGTGCTGAGGACGCGCTGAGCGCGTCCTCAGTTTGGGGTCAGCGTTCGGCCGGGTTCCGGCCGATCGCTGGCCCCTCCGGTGCGGGCTGACATCCTGGATGTCAGCCCGGCATCCGGACCAGCAGCCGCCAACATTAGGTGTCATCGCGGGGCGCGATGACACCTAATTCAGGCGCCCCCCCCGCATGTGCGGAGGAGGCGCCTGAAAGGGAGGGGGAGGTCCTTCGGACCTCTCTCCCTCCCGATCGGTGGCACACAGGGGCTTAACCCAGGCATCATTTGGAAGGGCACAGCCTGCCCTTCCAAATGATGCCTGGCATTAACCCCTGGGGAGCTGGATCGCAAATCGGCGCTGAAAAGCGCCGATTCGCGATCCTTCCCGGGAGCTGGCCGACATCTTGGATGTCGGCCAAGCTTCCGGGAACTCCCCCAGAGGACTGGCATCATCGTGCGCAGCATGATGACGCCAGTCCTACAGTTAACCCCTAACTGCCACCAACTGTGGAGATAGGGAGTTCCAATGAACTCCCTATCTCCCGATCCGTGGCAGCTAGGGGTTAAATTTTGATATCGTTGGATCGGCCAGAGCATGGCCGTTCCAACGATACCAAACATGAAAGTTAAAAAATTTGTAAAAAAAAAAAAAAATGAAAAATAAAAATAAAAAAAAAAAAAAAAAAAAAAATAAACACTTTTTTTTTATTTTTTTGGGTTTGTTAATGCAGCAATATTGTTCCCATTTCAATTATAATGTGAACAATGATGCTGCACTAACGATTTTTGTATGCGGTGCGTTTGTTAAAAATAGTGTCATTTTCCCCAAAAAAAATGTAACGAGACCCCATCTCTAATTTTTTTAACAAGCGCACCCCATACAAAATATAACCGCAATTGCTCGCATGTTAAAATGTGGAAAAAAACACTTTACACGTTGTAAATTATTGAAAATACATATTTTATTGCATTTTTTGTTATAATATACAGACATGACATAACGTATACATATAATAATGACATATTATGAATCTACCGAGTCTGACGGAAAGAACGATATATAATATGTCGGTGTCATATACTAAAATAAGCCTTCAAAACACGTTTAAACATGATGCGCAAAACAGGTAAAAAATGACCTCAGCACAGGGGCGGGAAAAGCCTCAGCAGCGAAAGGGTTAAAGCGAACCCAGATACCCCTCACACGTATGTTCTTTTTGAGTGGAGAAAGGGTGTTCCAGTGTGTTTTCAGGGCGCGAGTGTGAAGCTGACCGACGATGTGGACGTTCGACTGGTCCAGCCAAGTACACCACGTGGTGATCACGCGAATGTTCCCGATGTTACCCCAACTACAGGGTTCCCTCCTGCTACATTTTTCACCACTATGGGGAAACTGGTAGAAACACTAGCCAAAAACTCTGCTGCGTCTCCAAATTACGGATATCGCAAGTTACGGTTTTATTCTGGTAAGGTCCCTGTGCCAACTGGAGAAGAGGACTTTGAGACTTGGATAGATCAGGCAGTGCAAGCAGTGGAAGAATGGGAAGTTGCTGACACCGTGAAGAGACAAAGGTTGATCGAGAGCCTAAGAGGTCCTGCTTCAGATGTCATTCGAAATCTAAAAAGGGACAAGCCCGGCTGCACTGCTGCGGAGTATCTAGAAGCTTTTCAGGAAAATTTCGGGGGAGTGGAGGATTGTGCCGAGCTTATCCACAAGTTCTCTCACACCTATCAAAAGGAAGGAGAAGAATTGTCCACATATGTCTGGCGGCTGGATAAAATCATCCATCAGGTCATTCTTAAAGGGGGCATGGAACCGAGTCATGCAAGCAAAGCTTTGATGGATCAAATTTTCAAAGGAGCACTCCCACTGGATCCCATAATGTTGAAATTTCAGACAAGATACCAGAGCACGAGACTGACCTATTCCAAACTGATCAAAGCTATCCGAGAAGAAGAGGCCTTGATTAAGGCTAAAAAGGTTGCAAATGCTTCGCACACAGCTTTCACCGCAGAAGTAGGAACTCTCTGTGTGGCAGACATACAGACTGAAGTGCTGGCTTTAAAAACTCAGATGTTGCAAATGATGGAGTTAATGATGTTGCTGTCGGCTAAGAACACCAGAACTGAAGGGGTTGCTGTAGCCTCGAACAGGGGGTCTCCAGGTGAACCGCAAGAAGGAAATATGCTCACACTCCCGAGAAAGAAATGTTTTGGCTGCGGGGAAATCGGCCATTTCAGGGCTCAATGCCCACAAGGGAGGGCTGAAAAGAAACCGGTCGAAGAACTCCTAAAAGCTGTGGAGAAACTGTTGTCCGCCCTGCAGGCGGAAAACTCCAGAGGGTCCTGGTAAGGGAGCAAACCAGGTGCCCGAAGGTTGAAACCCGCTCCAAAAATCAAGCCAGGACTAAGAGGGCGAGAAGGCCCAAAGTCTGGCCAACTGCCGAGCCTGCCAGGACTGAAAGAGTCACTCCCTTAGCATCCAGACCTACGTCATGGGGAAGCAATGCACACCCAAAACCTACAAGGGCCAAGAAGAAGGCCAGGGTACAACAAACTGGGTCTAAACTTCCTGTTACTACAACCAAGTTTCCTGACCAGCTGAAAGGTCCTTCCCCTATTGTGCCAATCCAAGTGGAGGGAGTCTACACTAAAGCTCTGTTGGACTCAGGGGCTCAAGTGACATTGATTTACAGAGATTTCTATGAGAAACACTTGACGCACATACCTCTACAGAAATTGAAGGATCTGGAAATCTGGGGTATCGGAACTGAGAAACTCCCCTATGACGGGTATCTACAGGTGAAGTTGGAGATCGGATCCGAAGTCATCGGACAGTCCGGAGGTTGTGATGCATTGGCCATTGTGTGTCCTCGGCCTCCAGGGGCAAACAGGAGTTCCATGATAGTGGGGACGAATACTGATTTGGTGCGACGTCTCCTGACACCTATCGTGCTGGAAGAAGGTTCTACTAAAGGAGTACACCCAATGTTACGTTCAATCTATCAGAGAATGGTCGAAGAACAGAAGGCGCCTGCTGAAGTGGGGCGCCTGTGGAGATTGGAAGGAACAGATAAGGTTCTGCAAGCAGGAGAAGTAACGAGTTTCCGGGCTTCAGTCAAGTTGAACGGATCACAACCAGGTCCCTATGTGGTACTGGAAACCGATTTTAATCACGGGAGTGAAGCCGGAGTAGAAATGATCCCTGAAATAATCTCCACTAAAGCTTTGAAAAGAACACGAGGAAGAGTCTCAGTCAGCGTGTGCAATGTGTCTGATTCTCCAGTAGTCCTTAAAGCACGAATGCCTATCGGGCAAGTAGAGTCCGCTACGCCCCTCTCTACCGATTTAGGAGGGGGAGTGGATAAAGAGATTCCAGATGAAAGATTCTACCCCAAGGACGCTCCCATTTCACCTGAATGGAAGAAACGTCTTCAGTCCCAAGTTCCAAAGTGGAGAGACTTGTTCTCGAAAGATGAGTTTGACGTGGGCCTAGCTAAAAGTACTGAGCACCGCATTCGTTTACAAGAGGACAAGCCGTTTCGTGAAAGGTCAAGATGAATTCCGCTGGGAGACTTGGATGATCTATGAGAACAGCTGAATGAACTGCAAAGAACCAAAATGATCCAAGAGTCCAGGAGTCCATATGCATCTCCAATAGTAATGGTCCGGAAGAAGAATGGTTCTGTCCGCCTATGCATAGACTATCGCACACTGAATTGGAGAACCATCCCAGATCAATATGCTACTCCTCGGATAGAAGATGCCTTACAGTGCTTGTCTGGAGCAAAGTGGTTTAGTGTACTAGACCTGCGAAGTGGGTATCACCAGATACAAATGCATCCTGAAGACAAAGAGAAGACTGCGTTCATCTGTCCATTGGGGTTCTTTGAATTCAACAGAATGCCTCAAGGCCTTACGGGGGCTCCAGCCACGTTCCAACGGTTAATGGAGAAGACAGTCGAGGACATGAATCTGATCGAAGTATTAGTGTACCTGGATGACATAATGGTGTTCGGGAAGACTCTGGAAGAACATGAGCAACGTTTGGAGAAGGTCTTGAAGAGGCTCCATGAAGAGGGATTGAAACTGTCTCTGGAGAAATGTCAATTCTGTTTACCGTCTGTTACGTATCTGGGACATGTGGTCTCAGCAGAAGGCGTTTCGACAGATCCTCGGAAGTTGGAGGCCGTAGCTTCTTGGCCTAGACCCCGCAACGTCACTGAACTTAGATCTTTCTTGGGGTTCTGTTCCTATTATCGAAGATTTGTAGGAGGATTCGCAAAAATAACTCAACCACTGAACAAGCTCCTACAGAAGGAAAGCACAGAAGAAGGCCACAAGGTCTCCGACCGAAATCCATCAGCTCCAGGGCCGAGGAAAGCTCGAGAGTCCATCCAGGGAGAGTGGACCAGTCAGTGTGAAGGTGCTTTTACGAAGCTGAAAGAGAGTTTAACTCGAGCTCCTGTCTTGGCCTATGCGGATCCTCACAAGCCGTACGAGCTACATGTGGATGCCAGCAGAGAAGGTCTAGGAGGAGTCCTATATCAAGAGTATGGTGGATTGCTGAGGCCTGTAGCGTATGTGAGCCGGAGTCTTACGCCTTCCGAAAAGAACTATCCTACCCACAAGTTGGAGTTCCTAGCCTTAAAGTGGGCAGTGGTAGACAAGCTAAAGGACTATCTGTATGGAGCCGAGTTTGTGATAAAGACGGATAACAATCCTCTTACCTACATCCTTACTACTGCGAAACTGGACGCAACGGGACATCGGTGGTTGGCCGCTCTGTCAGGGTTTCGGTTCAGACTGAAGTATCGCCCTGGGGTGCATAATCGAGATGCTGATGCTTTGTCGCGAAGACCCTACACTACAGAATGGTCTCAGTTAACTCCAGACGGGGTCCAAGCTTTGTGTCAAGGAGCAGAGCGCCGGGTCAAGGGAGGGATTGAAGCGGAGGCCATAGGAGTCATGGCTGCGGCTGTTCCAGAGTTCTACTGCAACCCTACGCAATTGAGGGATGAAAGTCTAACTACCTTCTCAAAACAGGATCTGAAAGCTGATCAGGCCAGAGACCCTTTAATTGCGTTAACCATAAAGGCCCTAACTGCGAACCAGCGGGAAATTCTGCTGACCAATTCCCCAGATGGAGCCAGATTGGTCTACAAAGAGTGGGAACGGTTGAAGATGTTGGATGGGGTGGTCTACCGAAGGGGCCCTTCAACCAATTCTGAAGAGACCCAACAGTTATTCCTTCCCACTAAACATAGGGAGAGTGTGCTGCGATCGCTACATGATGAGCATGGACATTTGGGCGCAGAAAGGACTTTTAAGCTGGTGCGAGACAGGTTCTATTGGCCTTGCATGAGAGCTGAAGTGGAAAGTTACTGCCATTCATGTCTGAGGTGTATTCAAAGGAAGACCCTACCGACCCGAACCGCTCCAATGAGCCATCTGCAAAGTCAAGGACCCATGGATTTGGTGTGCATTGAATTCCTGTGCTTAGAGACGGATGCTAGTGGGCAGGGAAATATTCTTATAGTGACTGATCACTTCACCCGTTACGCCCAAGCCTTTTCTATGAAAGACCAACGCGCTCCGACAGTGGCAAAGGTTCTGATGGAGAAGTTCTTTGTTCACTATGGCCTACCAAGGAGAATACACTCTGATCAGGGTAGAGACTTTGAAAGCTGACTTGTTGGGCAATTGCTGGAACTGTTGGGAATCCAAAAGACCCGAACTACACCATATCACCCTCAAGGTAATGCTCAGCCTGAAAGGTTCAATCGCACGCTGCTAAATATGCTGGGGACATTGTCAAACACAGAGAAGCAGAGTTGGAGTCGTCACATAGCTACTCTGGTGCATGCATATAACAGTACAGAGAGTGACGCCACTGGATACTCACCGTACCGTCTTATGTTCGGAAGAGAAGCTCGACTGCCGGTTGATTTGGCGTTTGGGTTATCTCTGGACCAGACGTCGGTAGCTTCCCATAGAAATTACGTGGATAGACTTTGAAAGAATCTGGCCTCTGCATTTGAACAGGCCCGTTTGACTTCAGGAAACAGGGAGCAAAGGAACAAAAGGAACTATGACTTGAAAGTTCGGATACAGGATCTACAACCCGGTGATAGGGTTTTGTTGCAGAACTTGGGTGCTGCTGCGAGGCACAAGTTGGCAGATAGATGGAGTTCTCAAGTTTACATTGTCTGCAAGCAACTGCCGTCTTATGCTGTCTTGATGCACCCGCACTGAAAGCGTAGTTAAGGTTGAGTGCTGCCCTTCTTGTGTATTTTGTATGTAAAGGGCTGACATCCCTTGGGCAAGCACCCCTCCCTGTCACAGGTGCTCCACCCACAGGTTCTATTTAACCTTGATCTGCAGGGAGCTTCAGAAAGGACTGGGTCCTCAATAAGTAAGTTTATCCCATAAGAGCAGTCATTAGGTTAGTATGATAGGACCTGCCAAGGGTGGAATACATTGTCGCTGTTGGCAGGCTTACGCAATTCATGGCCATCCATTGCAAACTAAACTTCCACCATTTTCAACACAGCTCAACATTAAAGGGTTAAGATCTATAGTGCATTTGAAGGGGATAAGAATTGTTTGTAGGCATTTAAAGGGTTAAACCTGGTTAAATCTCCTGTTTTTAAATAATTTCAGCTGCTGTTGTGGTTTCTTCTGTACTGTTTGAACATGTTGTTTGGTGTGCTCTCTCTCTGGTTTGTTGTATTATGCTGTCTTGATGCACCCGCACTGAAAGCGTAGTTAAGGTTGAGTGCTGCCCTTCTTGTGTATTTTGTATGTAAAGGGCTGACATCCCTTGGGCAAGCACCCCTCCCTGTCACAGGTGCTCCACCCACAGGTTCTATTTAACCTTGATCTGCAGGGAGCTTCAGAAAGGACTGGGTCCTCAATAAGTAAGTTTATCCCATAAGAGCAGTCATTAGGTTAGTATGATAGGACCTGCCAAGGGTGGAATACATTGTCGCTGTAGGCAGGCTTACGCAATTCATGGCCATCCATTGCAAACTAAACTTCCACCATTTTCAACACAGCTCAACATTAAAGGGTTAAGATCTATAGTGCATTTGAAGGGGATAAGAATTGTTTGTAGGCATTTAAAGGGTTAAACCTGGTTAAATCTCCTGTTTTTAAATAATTCAGCTGCTGTTGTGGTTTCTTCTGTACTGTTTGAACATGTTGTTTGGTGTGCTCTCTCTCTGGTTTGTTATATATAATATATATATATATATATATATATGTCAATATTTCACCACATGGAGACTTGTGATAGATATCAAAATTATAATTTAATAAGTGTCAACGTTTCAGTCCTGGCGGACTTTCCTCAAGACAAGACGTGTGGCGTAATATTGACTTCTTTATTAATGAACGTACGAAGTTCCCGCACCGGAGCCAGTTACTTGCTTACTGGGTGTGTGGGGATCGAGACGATATATATAATATATATATATATATATATATTATATATATCTCCACCAGAGAGACATCTGCTACTCCGAGAGCAAAATTTATTAACAAATTAAAAGTTAGAACAATTATAGAACAATTATTGGAGTGCAGGGCCCGTGATTAATTCTCTATATACAGTATATCTATATACAATAAATTCTATTAATATGACAGGCAAGGCAGCAGAATTAAGGGGTGCCCAACATCACCCAAAGTAAATCCATATTGATTCAGACAAATCAATTATTTTCCCCACCATACACGAATCTAATAAAACCTACGCTTGACATCTGTTTCCTGGAGGGATCAGCCAAATGACAAATGATTTAGGTAAACTAAAAAAATGGTCGGAGCTGTGGCAATTGAGTTTTAATGTGGATAGGTGCAAAATAATGCAGCTGGGACGTAAAAACTAGGCATGAGCTGTTCGGATTCGGACGGTTCGGACGGTTCGGAGTTCGACCCGAACTTTGGCAGTTCGAAAGTCCGCGAACTTCGAACTTTTTGCGTGTGTTCGGTTCGAGTTCGAAAAAAAAAGAAATTTTGAAAAAAGTATCGAAAATGCTTAAAAAAATACTAAAAAATCTAGAAGTAAAGAGACTCTTTACTGTAGAATATTATAAGCAACGGTTTATTAGATATTGAATTAAAAACTAATGTGTACGTGGAAAGATTATCAACTCTAAATGACCTCTGTTCACAAACGGGCATAACACCAGGTGTTTTAAGTCTGGTAATCAATTTGATACATTGTACACTATACTGAGGGGGTGGGGTGGTGTCTGCTTCTGATTGAGATTTGAGAATTAGTTTCCCTCCTAAAACATCCTAATATGCTGCATTTAACCCTTTCGCTGCTGAGGCTTTTCACACCTCTGTGCTGAGGTAATTTTTACTGCTTTCGCTCATCATGTTTAACCGCGTTTTATAGTCATATTTTGATATATGACCCAGACATATTATATATCGTTCTTTTCGGCAGACTTGGCAGATTCATAATATGTCATTATAATATGTATACGTTATGTCATGTCTATATATTATAACAAAAAATGCAATAAAATTTGAATTTTCAATAATTTATTATGTGTAAAGTGTTTTTTTTCCCACATTTTAACATGCGATCGTTTGTGGTTATATTTTGTATGGGGTGTGCTTGTTAAAAAAATTAGAAATGGGGTCTCGTTACATTTTTTTTGGGGGAAAATTTTCCTTTTTTTAACAAACGCACCGCATACAAAAATCGTTAGTGCAGCATTATTGTTCACATTATAATTGAAATGGGAACAATATTGCTGCATTAATAAAACAAAAACAAACAAAAAAACTTGTTTTTTTTTTTAGAATTTTTTTTTAAAATATTTTTATTTTTTAATTTTTTTTAAAAAACATTTTTCATGCTCATGTTTGGTATCCTTGGAAAGGCCATGCTCTGGCCGATCCAACGATATCAAACATTAACCCCTAGCTGCCACGGATCGGTAGATAGGGGGTTCATTGGAACCCCCTATCTCCACCATTGGTGGCAGCTAGGGGTTAACTCCAGGACTGGCGTCATCGTGCTATGCACGTTGACGCCAGTCCTCAGGGGGAGTTCCTGGAGGCTTGGCCGACATCCAAGATGTCGGCCAGCTCCAGGAGAGGATCACGATCCGGCGCTTTTCAGCGCCGATTCGTGATCCGGCTCCCCAGGGGTTAATCACAGCCACCGTTTGGAAGGGCAGGCTGTGCCCTTTCAAACGGTGCCTGGATTAACCCTCTGCTCCCCGGCGATCGGGAGGGAGAGAGGTCCAAAGGACCTCGCCCCTGCCTTTCAGGCGCTTCCTCTGCACATGCGCGGGGGCCGCCTGAATTAGATGTCATCGCGCCGCCGCGATGACATCTAATTGCTCCGCTGGGGTCCTGGAGTCCTGGGCTGACATCCAAGATGTCAGCCCACCCCGGGGGGGCGCAGCAATCCGCTGAAATCCGGCAGATTGCTGCCTCCTGTGCATGGACGCGCTCAGCGCGTCCATAGCACAGGAGAACCTCGGCTGGACGCGCTGAGCGCGTCCATAGCAGCCAAGTGGTTAACTGGTGTTTGAAAAAAAAGGCTAGGGTCAGATGAGCGCATTTTGTACGGACTGTGCGTCCGTGCAGTACGGACGTACTTACTGACTGACAACAAGGTAGTAGCCAAACAGTCCGTTTTTTTCACTGACGTATTTTTCGACTGATGTAGCAGGGAAAATAAATTAAAATGAAAAAACATTCTGTCCGTCAAAAATGCTGGACGTATAAATGCAGTCCATCTGACCTCGTTTCATCACTCACATACAAAGCTACACGGATGTTGCGGACGTGGCGCACTCCGCACGTCCGTTCTAGCAGTATTACGTTCTTGCCTAACCTGCGTCCGTTTGCTGCGTCCGCCATGCATCCGCACTTCCGTGCGGACGTACTTCGTGTGTGGGGCTCCATTGGTCAGAATACTATGCTGCCACGGAGGTACAAATGTGCGGCAACACGGACGTGATAACGGCGCTCGTCTGACCCCAGCCTTAAGCAATGTTATTTTTCACCTCGGGATTAAACATTCACAGGGTTATTCAGAGAGCGGTGGAAAGCAGGAGAATAACTGGAGAAGTGAAAATTCTAGGTCAAAATAGCCAAACCAGTTAGCCAATAGCCAAACATTCTCGAAAAAATGCGTTCATTTTCCACTTGCGTTGCACAGCCGGACTTTCGTGTGACCGTACTTCGTATATTGGCTGTCATTGCCCGTCATTTGCTGCTAGTGCGGCCGTGATTAAGTGCGCCTAAACGCAAGTTAAAAATTCGCTAGTCTGACCCTAGCCTAAATGGGAGAATTTTTCTGGTTTGGCTATTTTGACCTAGAATTTTCCATTCTCCTGCTCTTCACCGCTCTCTGAATAACCCTGACAGGGTTATTCAGAGAAAGGTGAAACTCAGGAGAATGACTGAAGAGAAAATTCTAGGTCAAAGTAGCCGAACCAGAAAAATTCTCCCATTTATCTCACTTTCCAAATCGGCTATTTGGTCTAGATTGTTCTCTTCTCCTGCCAGTTCTCCTGGCTTTCACCTCTCTCTCAGGGTTGTTCAGAGAAAGGTGAAAACCAGGAGAATGGCAGGAAAAGAGAACAATCTGGACCAAATAGCCGATTTGGAAAGTGAGATAAGGCTAGGGTCAGACTAACGCATTTTTCACAGCGACCGTCAAAAAGTGCGTCCGAACGCATTGCCTTATTTTTTCACGGAATGCACAAAAACGGTCATACGATGCGCATTTTTGTGCGTGATTTTTTACGGATCCAAACCAGGAAACTTTGGGTGTCTGGACGATATGTTGGCCGGACATGAGCAGGGTCTGACGTCTCCAAATCACGCAAACACGCCGCTAGTGGACGCAGCGCACTCTGTACGTCCGTACTAGCGGTTCTGCGTTCTCGAAAAAATGCGTTCATTTATCACTTGCGTTGCGCAGCCGGACTTTCGTGCGACCGTACTTCGTATATTGGCTGTCATTGCCCGTCATTTGCTGCTAGTGCGGCCGTGATTAAGTGCGCCTAAACGCACGTTAAAAATTCGCTAGTCTGACCCTAACCTAAATGGGAGAATTTTTCTGGTTTGGCTATTTTGACCTAAAATTTTCCATTCACCAGTCATTTTCCTGCTCTTCACCGCTCTCTGAATAACCCTGACAGGGTTATTCAGAGAAAGGTGAAACTCGGGAGAATGACTGAAGAGAAAATTCTAGGTCAAAATAGCCGAACCAGAAAAATTCTCCCATTTATCTCACTTTCCAAATCGGCTATTTGGTCTAGAATTTTCCATTCTCCAGTCATTCTCCTGCTTTTCACCACCAAAAAATCAGTAAACTTTTTCTGCGTGTCCGAAAATGTCTCCTCTTTTCATACAGACTGTCGCCCCAAGCAGTTGTTTATGGATAGATTAAAGGAAAAGCATTTACCGTTTTTTTTTACATATTTCTATACATCCTAGAAATCCGCCACTTCACGGGCAGGTTATGGGGACCTCCTAGGCACGATATTTGAAGGAATTTTTCGTTTTTATTTTTAACCCTTATTTCATGGAAAACTCACTGTCCCTTTAGAAACGTTTTTTTTTTTACTTTTTGTCCTTGTTTCCTGTCCCCCAGGGCACTACCCGGACCCCCATACACTTTTTATGGCAAATATATAGCATATATGCCCTCTTGGAGGGCGCTCTAAAAACCGAATTTTCAGCCCCATTGACTTGTATGGAGTTCGGGTTTGGATCCGAACATTTGGAAAGTTTGGGTTCGGCTTCGAACCGAACTCGGGGAGTGTTCGGCTCATCCCTAGTAAAAACCCAAGGACTGAATATAGAATATTTGATACAGTCCTAACCTCAACATCTGAGGAAAGGGGTTTAGGGGTTATTATTTCAGAGGATCTAAGGGTAAGTAGTCAATGTAATAGAGCAGCAGGAAATGCTAGCAGAATGCTTGGTTGTGTAGGGAGAGGTATTAGCAGTAGGAAAAGGGAAGTGCTCATGCCACTGTACAGAGCACTGGTGAGACCTCACTTGGAGTACTGTGTGCAGTACTGGAGACCGTATCTCCAGAAGGATATAGACCTCTTAGAGAGAGTCCAGAGAGGGCTACTAAAATGGTGTACGGCTTGAAGGAGAAAAGTTACCAGGAAAGGCTTAATGATCTTAACATGTACAGCTTGGAAAAAAGACGAGACAGAGGAGATATGATAGAAACATTTAAATACGTAAAGGGAATCCACAAGGTAGAGGAAGGGAGTATATTTAAAAGGAAACAAAGTAGTAAAACAAGAGGACATAGTCTTAGATTAGAGGGGCAAAGGTTTAAAAGTAACATCAGGAAGCATTATTTTACTGCGAGGGTGGTGGATACATGGAACAGCCTTCCAGTTGAAGTGGTAGAGGCCAAAACACCGATTGAATTTAAGCAGGCATGGGATAGGCATAAGGCTATCCTCAGGGCCGGTGCTAGACTATTTTGCAACCTAGGCAAGACCAGCTACTTACACCCCCCCAAAAAACAAGCTCACATGAGTATATTTGCCCCCCAGCTCTCACATGGTGAATATATTGCCTCCAGCTCACACATGGCATGGAGATATTGCCCCAGCTCACACATGGGTATTTGCCCCCAGGCTCACACATGGGTATTTGCCCCCAGGCTCACACATGGATATTTGCCCCCAGGCTCACACATGGGTACTTGCCCCCAGGCTCACACATGGATACTTGCCCCCAGGCTCACCCATGGGTATTTGCCCCCAGGCTCACACATGGGTAGTTGCCCCCAGGCTCAAACATGGGTATTTGCCCCCAGGCTCACACATGGGTACTTGCCCCCCAGGCTCACACATGGATACTTGCCCCCAGACTCACACATGGTATTTGCCCCCAGGCTCACACATGGATATTTGCCCCCAGGCTCACACAAGGATATTTGCCCCCAGGCTCACACAAGGATACTTACCCAGCAGCTCACACATGGATATTTTCCTCCAGCGCTGTCTTCCTTCCTTCCTGTAGCCAGTCTCTGCGTGCTGGCGTCGCCGCTGGTATCAAGGAGATGGAGGCGTGGACTTGGTCCAGGAAGCTGGAAGCACCAAGTCCACGCCTCCGTCTCCTTGACGCCGGCGGTGATGCCGGCTCGTATTGGGGCTGGCTGCAGCACGCGGCCGCCCCAGGGTGCCGCACAGGCATTTTTATTTACAATTTTTTTTTTTTTTTTTTACAATTGGTCGGGCCGGCTGCCGCTGCGCCCTAGGCGGGTGCTGCGCTCTAGGCGCCCGCCTAGTTGGCCTAGCGGCAGCGCCGGCCGTGGCTATCCTAAACAAAAGATAAATCCAGGTATAGTATCCATGTAATTGGGCAGACTAGATGGGCCGAACGGTTCTTATCTGCCGACATTTTCTATGTTTCTATGTTTCTCTCCATCTCTAAGAAAATCTCTCTGTGTGTAATTCTGAAAGTTGATCACTTTGGCCAATTTAACAAACTGCATTATGACTTGGCACTGTCTGGGCTTTCTAGATATCATATGAGATGTACCATTCACTGCCCTGTGATCACTTCCGAATTCCACAGATAAGTGTTCCTTGCACCACAAGCCACAGTCACTATTTCAGGATTAATTGGGTACTTTCTTTAACCTTTGAAGTGGCTTGTAATGATGAGTACACAAATTTTAAATTTTTTATGTAGGCAGAGTCTGACTCCATGTCTGAAATAACAATGAAGCCTTTGTTGTGATAGACCAATATATACACATAGCACGCATACCACAAGTCTTAATATCTATGTGCTAATACTGCTTCTTCATAAATTTACATGGAACTTAAACAATGTTTTATCCCCCTAACAAGTATAAACAGTAAAAATATCAATGAGAATCTAAAATCTAAAAAAAATTAAACCATTAGTGTATGTGTTACGGGTAAAGCCAGGAGTGCGGTTAATCCTAGCATTACCCAGGCTCCATTAGCAAAAGTCCGAAGTGAAATGAAATTTCGGACTTTACCCGGGTAATCTGCAAAGTATCCAGAGGCCTCTGGGTACCCTGCTTTTCTGCTGTATTTTAACTGGGTAATTCGCACATCACCCTAGTGTTGTTGGATAAAGTGTGATGCGCAACGAAACATCAGACTTTATCCAGGTAATCTGCAAAGTATCCAAACGCCTCTGGGTTCTCCGCTTTTCTTGGGTTTCCAGCAGGTTACAGTTGACTGAATTCCGAGGATTACCCGAGTAAAGCTGCAAACTGTCATCTGACCGATAACAAAATTGTGTTTTTGGTTATTTTTAATGAAATTGTAACCACGGTCACAAACCACACTAAATAACCATAAGTTTACTCTGTGCATTAATTGTCTGAAAATTCATTTATGAAGATAAAGATATTATATAAAGAGTAACCTAATGATTATTATGTTTTATAAATGATATATAAGCACATATGACACATAATAATAGTAAAATTCACTGTTACCCAAGCAGGGTTGGATGCTCTGCAGATTACCCAGGTGAAGCTGTGGATAGTCCTCAGATTACCCGGGTGAAGCTTCAGACTTGCACATTATCCGGGTAAAGTGTGCATTTTTCAGCTCTTCCAGACTGTTACACAAGGGCAGTTGGTTAGTAGACATGTGCATTCGTTTTAGTACTAAAGCGATTTAGTCCGAATTTTGGGATAATTTAGTTTTAGTATGACTCAAGAGAAACGAAACTGCTCAGTACAAAAAACGAAAGAAACTAAAATAAAAATGCACTACATTTTAGTTTCAGTCCTTTTTGTGATATTACATTGATGAGTGAAGGAGACCAGCAATGAAGATCGCAACATCCAAAGTTCTGCACACTCCACATGCCAATGCAGTAGGATGTTCTATACAGAGAGTGGCATTAATTAATGCAGGAGTATGTTCTATACATTATACAGAGAGGGGTATTAATGCAGGAGGATGTTATATACATTATACAGAGAAAGGTATAAATTGAGGAGAATGTTCTATACAGAGAGGGACATTAATGCAGGAGGATGTTATCTACCTTATACAAAGAGGGGTATTAATTAATGCAGGAGGATGTTCTAAACATTATACAGAGAGGAGCCTTTTTTTTTTTAGCCCTTTAAATCCAGTGGCTGTGAGCGCTGAGATCGGCTGCTTGTTACATTATCTCTCAGTACAATGTATCAGGCTCAGCTGTTACAGTAACTGACTGTAACAGCGCTCAGAGTTTCAGTAAAACAAGGAAATAATATTGTTCTAACCTCTTTATATAAAAATATTATTTACTAGTTTTACAAACTCTGAGCGCTGTGATGAGCAGCAGTCAGTGACTGTAACAGCTTTGCCTGACACGGGGCAGTATTACAATGTTGGTGCTAACTTAACCAGAGCTGTTGTAAACTGAAAACCTCCATAGGCTATAATGGCTCTGGGAAGGTTACAACAGCTTGGTTAAGTTAGCACCAACTATGTAACATGGCCCACATTGTGCTGAGAGTGAGAGATACTGTAACAAGCAGCGATCTCAGCCCTCTGAGGAGCCACTACAATAGTAATTGTATCCACTGGTTGGTTGGATGAACGAAATTAGTTTTCATACTAAAAACTGAAAACGAATTTCTTTAGCAACTAAATAAATTGCATTTTAGGACTAATCCATTAGTTCAAAACGAAATTTTGTGCTGTGCACATGTCTATTGGTTAGTCCTAAAATTACCTGGGTAAAGTCCGAAATTTTCATTTTTTTGCAGCTTTACCCAGCGGTTTTGGGTGATGTCAGGATTATCGGGTATCCTAGGATTAACCGCACTCCTGGTTTAACCCGTAACATATGCATAAACAAGCAGAAATAGAATAACTGAGGCTGGCTATACATTTCATTAATGCATGACATTTATAAACAACAAATTCCACGTGGCCAGCTGCAAGTGAATTAATTTGTTACCGCAACACCATAAGAAGTATATTAAATAATACAATGATACCATAAAAAAACATAAATATTGTTTACAAAATGAGCCATCAAATTTAAGGCTGAGTGATCTGCGTAAAAATGAATTATATAGAAATTCACAATAATGTTAAGTGTCACTTAATTTCTGTTAAATCAGTGAAAACTTTGAGCTGCTAAGGTTTTTGGGTTGAAGCCCTGCCGTGGTGTACAGGACCCTAGAAAATGTGAAATACGTTCTTATAATGGTGTAAAAAGCATTACTTTGAAGGCCTATCAGCTCACTCCATAATCCCCACATTATTACCCCTTTTGTGATCTATCTCCCTCACAGCCGCATGGATCCCATTACTTCTCATACTCAGCTATTCACCCTCAACTCAGTGCGTCACTCCACTCCTATTAGAGCGTAAGTTCTTGAGCAGGTTCCTCTTTTCCATTGTTCTCAGTGTGTCAAATGTGTTTGTTTATTCTAGGCTGTTTTGTTCTACCTATTGTACAACGCTGCAGAATATGTTGAAGCTTTGTAAATAACTGTAATTTAGTGAAGGTTTTGAAGGTCCATAAGGGAAATGATCTATAACTTCACAGAGTCTCAGGAAAAAAAAGAAAAAAACCTAAACAATTAGCATTGTTGTGACTGCATTGGGCCAAAGTCATGTGATGAAGGATTTATACGTTGATATTGTTACATGCCTGTTTGTCAGCACTTTGTGAAGTTCTCTTTGATATGTAAATGGTGCATCTATTTTTTCAGATTTTCCTTCCATGCTAGTGGAAAAGAAAGAAATAGAACTGAAACTGCACCTACGACTGCAACATGACATGTTTATTGAAACTCTGTCAACATAGCATATTACAATCAGTCTCTTGGAATGTTGTGACGGAGAAAGTATCTTGTTGGTTATTATTGCATCATTTCTTATGAACTGATGTGTGCCATGACTCATTGTTGATTAGCGCAGAAATGACCAAATGGAAAATAGGTTTATCGCGAGTAACTCTGTAACTGGACATACTTGAAAACGAGAAAAATCTCAATGTGTCCTTCCTGGTAAAATCCTTTATAAATAAATAAATAAACTTGCTTAGTTTCACTGGGGCAAGTTTGCTGACAATTATTACATTTTCCTAGAAAGTTAAAATTTTAATAACAAAGAGGAGGCAAGTATTTGCATTTCTTCCTTTAGTTCCCCAACAGCAGCAAAGGGAAAACATACAGGGTTATTCAGAGAAAGGTGAAACTCTGGAGAACGTTTGGAGAAGTGAAAATTCTAGGTCAAAATAGCCAAACCAGAAAAATTCTCCCATTTATCTCACTTTCCAAATCAGTTATTTTGACCTAGAATTTTCACTTCTCCAAAGGTTCTCCAGAGTTTCACCTTTCTCTGATTAACCCTGATAGAAACAAACACTGGAAAGCTAGAACGATAAACCCATCCCCAACATGGGGAGGCCCTCCCAACATCCTGGTCCCGCCCCAATCCCATCTAATATATGTCCATTCTGGGAGCTGCTCTCCTCTTTGTCCCGATTCCAGCCCTGACCCCTGTATGTGAGCTAATCCGGACTGGCTCTGAGTTCTTGCCCTGCCATTGCTGCATCCAGTCCAGGGTTTTCTTGTACCATCAGCTCTCTTCATTATCATCCTGTCATAGCACTTAACCAACTCCCTATTTAAGGGTATTTCTCCCATGGTGCTATGCTCTTTCATTTGAGTCATATGCTGTATGCTTCTCTGCTATTGTCCTTGCCTTGCCGTCTGGTTTATTATTTATTTGGTTCCCTGTTGTCCTTGCCTTTGTGTTTATTTTTGTTTATTCTGTCCCTTGCTTTAACCCTTCCTGCTCCTGTGCGGATTCAAAAAATTTGATCCAAAGCACATTAGGAGAAGCTTCACAGTACGTCTCCTGTCACTCTCTGGATTTTAGTTTTGTGAAATGCTGCGTTTGTTAGCAATATGGCAAACACAGGCTCTTTGGGAATAACTCTTCATGTATATTGTGTATGTTTGAGGGGGGCTATGTTTCACCTATTTGAAGTCTGTCTCCCCCAGTAGTACAATTAAAGAAAGGTGTGAAGACATTTTTATCGTTTTATTAAAAAAAAGCAGTACTTTCATATTTTTAATATATTGATATGGACTGAAATAAAATAAAAATATTATTTATGAGCAAACCAATAAAAACTAGTGAAAACTGTTCTTTGCATGTATCTATTTTTGCTTGTTTAGAGTGCAATGATACAGGGTTATTCAAAGAGATCCGAATGGCTGCTGAAAGGGAACCGAACGCTGAAAATCAGCGTTCGGTTACCTCTCTCGGCCATTCGGCTATCCAGAGAGCAGGCAATTCGACGAATCCTGGCGAATTGCCCGCACATGCGGTGCCTGTTCGAGGGCAGTGAAATCCCCATAAAAAAGCACTGCTTCGGCTATTCAGAGAACACAAACCAGCAGTGAAAGGTTCCCGAAATGCCCTGCCATTCGGTGGTTTCATGCCGCAGATTTATTCAGGCGAATCACATAGGCTTCAATGTTAAAAATATTCCCGTTTTAATTCAATATCTAATAAACCGTTCATTATAAAATGATGCAGTAAAGAGTCTCTTTATTTAAAGATTTTTTAGGATATTTTAAGCATTTTTTTGGATTTTTTTTCTTTTCAAAAAGTCAGATTTTTTTTGATCTTTTTTTTAAGTTTACTTATTTTTTCTGTAACAGCCCTTTTTATTATCATTCCCTGGACCTCATATGTAAATTTCAGACATTTTCGCTCTGTAGTTTCATTGCAAACAGCGTTTCACTTTTCGAACATTCAAGCAAACTGTTTTCCTAATTTATTCACTTCACTTGTCTGTGGTGTCGGCTTTTCCCGGCGGCTGCGCTGCGTGTGATCGGCTCCTGCTCGGCTTTTTACGGCGTTTTCGGGTGGGTTAATCCAGATGTTTTTGCAGGTTTTGGTGTGCATTCGCGGGTTTTTGCGGTGAGTTTTCGACAGGTTTTCGGCTGCTTTTCCCTGCACTTCGACGGCCCTGTGGTGCTTGCTGAATACACCGCAGGGTCGCCGAAATGGGTTTGGCAAAACGAACCGAATTGAAGAGAACGAAAAGTCACTGAACGTGCAGTGACTTTTCGATTCTCTTTGAATTACCCTGATAGTTTTTCAGGGCTGCAAACACATCTGTGTTAAAAACAACCTTGTTTTAGGGACGTGCGTTTCGGGTTTCGGAATTTCGGAATTTTCACGAAATTTCCCGATTCGTGTCTTCGGTTCGGCCGATTTTCCGAACCGGATCGGACCCGAAAACCGACAGATCCGAAAAGTTTTCCGAGCCGAAACGAAAAATTTTCGGAGTTTTCGAATGGACTTGAAATGTGTCAAATCGAAATTTATTTTCGCTCTATTCATGATTTCGGTTCCATTCGTAATTTCGGTTCCATTTCGGTAATTCTGGACATCGTATATTTAACTATTATCGGTTATATCGCTGATTCTGTAAATTTTGTATTTGTAAATGCGTATCACTTGTTTCTTGTTTCCAATGATCCGATAATTCTGTCGATACAATAATTCCTTCGTAATCGGGTCGGATCCGATTCGTCCGCGGGTCGCGCATGCCATGCGCGCGCGCGGATGTCGTAACTTTATTGAGACAGTTTTGACAATTTTTTTGACAGGTCAAAAAAATTGAAATTATTTATAATTTAACATGGCTGAAAGACGAGACAGAGAGTCCCATTCGGACACATCCTCGTCCTCATCTGCTTCCACCCCAGAGACACCACCCAGGAAGAAGCGGGCCAGCAACATGGCATTTGAGGAGATGTTGGAGCTGGTCCACATCTTTGACAAAAGAGATTATGAATGCCGTAAGGGCCCTTATGGCAGAAAGAATAATTTACGCAAGGACCGTATCCTTGACAAGCTCCGAACCACCATCCTGGAGTTGTTTGGGAAAGACCGGACGAAGGACCAGCTCCGAAAACGCTGGTCCGATCTGAAGGCATGCGAGCAGGAGCAGCTGAGGCACATCCGTCGCGTCATAGCCAAACGTAAGTGTCATGTTATATTGTAAAGCGCTGCGCAGACTGTTGGCGCTATATAAATCCTGCATAATAATAATAATGTGCTTGCATGTGCTAATGTGCACAGAAATACGTTGATTTATCTAGTCCTTTTTTCATGCAATGTGATTGTGTATAGCTTTGCGTTTTCACGACTCGTCATACATGCATTTTTGCCATAGCTCTTCCTTTTTGTGATTTTACGTATTCGTGAAAATTGTGACATTTGATGTATGTAGATGAAATTACAATGCTGGATTTCTTTTGGCACTGTGTACTGTAGTGTGTTGGGGGGGAGGTTGTTGTGATTGAGTGATGCATACGAGATGACCCGCAGCTTGCCCAATATTGGCTCCCACCTGCGCATCAACAAAAATCTCTGCGTCTCTGCTAAGTGGTAGGATGGGACATGTAGTTCTTCTGAAAGTGCATCCAAACAGATCAATACATCCTCAGCAGCTGCTGAATTGTTGCAGCGCAGCAATTCAGTTTGCTACAGCAGTATCATTGAACGCTTTAGATGCAAATTTCAAAACAAAATGGCCGATTTCTGTTGTTTCTGCTATATCCACAGTTTTATTCGCAGAAGCTGAAAGTGAAACTGAGGCTGAGGCCATCTATAAAATAACTAAAAGCAGTCAGCACAATGCGTTTTGTATGCACAGAACACAAATAATAGTTTTTATTGAATAAACGTAATGTTTACTTCTGAAAAAAATATATAATTGAACGGTAATATATGTCTATGTGCAGAGGAAATAAATAAATAAATATTTTGTGACTTTAGAACTATGAGATGGGAGTAGTGGAGGGTCAAGCTGGTAGTGCTAGTGGGTAGTGGAGGGGTGTCGCAATACTTTCGGCAATATATTGTATAGATATACCATTTTTTCCAGTCTGCATTATTTACGTGTTATTTTTGGGATTTGGCAGAAGACAGGAAGGCAAAGGCAGCATCTGCCCTGGCGGGCACTAGTGCCCCAGTGGAGGAGGAGGAGGAGCCACGGGCGACCGCCAGCGCTGGTATATACTGTTTTATTTTGCAACGACTTTTGGTCAAAAACAGAAACATTTTTTGTTTTTACTGTATTTTCATTTAATTTTTTTATATATAGCACAAGAGGACCAGGAGGAGGAAGAGGAGGAGCAGGAGGAGGCAAAGGAGGAGGGCCATGATGGAGAGAGGGAGCCGGAGCCGCAGCAGGAGGCCGCGAGTCCAGGTTTTTTTTTTACTGTTGTATTTTGCATCGACTTTTGTTCAAAAATAAATCAGTTTTGTTGTTTACTGTATTTTTTATTTCTTTAATTTCTTAGATATAGCACCGGAAGAGATGCTGACGGTGGTGGTGGAGGAGGAGGAGTCGGAGGAGTCAGAGCCTCAGGAGGCCGCCAGCACTGGTATATACTACTGTTATATTTTTTAAAGACTTTCAGTCAAAAATAGAAACCTGCTTTACTTACTGTATTTTCCTTCTTTCATTTATTGGATATATAGAAGGAGAAGCCAGACCGGACACTGACAGGTCCAGCGTCAGGATGGCGATCGGCGAGCTACGCCTGGCTGGCGCCAACTTCGAAGCCATCCAGGAGTTGCTGCAGGAGTTCAGGCAGCATATTAATAACGCCGTTGAAATCCTGGAGCGGCAGTAGAGACCAGCCTCCTCCTCCCCTATGAGTATGTTTGTGCCCCTGTTGGGCAGTTTGCCAATGCCATGTGGCATGTTGTAAATAAATTTTATATTTTTTCTATATTTTCCTGTTTGTGTGCGTTGCTTTTCCTTACTTAATAAGTTAATATGTATGGCTTGGTTTCCACACTGTTAAAATTATATGTACATAAATTTGACATTTCTATGGACCCTTTGTCATAAATTTGTCAACATATTTGTGGCCATGAATGTGACTGTGCACATTCTACACTGCCTCCCTGGCCAAAAAATGTCGCACACTAACACAACCTTGTTGTACTGCCTTGAGATTTGATTACCGTGGCATGGTTTTGTTAAGCTTAGGCGATGTCACAACAACACGGATTTTTGTCCACAGTCACATTCATTGTATAACCAAGAATTTATCAAAAAATATTGATGGCAGCACTGCGTGAAGTCTTCTCCGACAAAACCCAAAGATCCTCAGTGCGGCTCAGGTCTAGTTTATTTGTCCCTGTTTGCAGCTTCACGCAACACCTCCTCCCAGCTATGAGCTCTCTCTCTCCCACCGCTGCCCGCTAAGACGCTGCCCGCCAACATGGTCACGTCTTTGCAGGAAGACAACAGCGTGGGGGAACAGCAGCTGCCGACAGTCCCAAGACCTCGTCACAATGACGTCAGTTCTGGAGTTAGGGGGTTCCAATGAACCCCCTATCTCCCAATCCGCAGCAGCTATCGGTTAATGTTTGGTATTTTTGGATCGACCAGAGCATGGCCTTTCCAACAATACCAAACATGACAATGTTAAAAATTATAAAAAATTAAAATATAAAAAAATAAACAGGTTTTTTGTTTTGTTTATGCAGCAATATTGTTCCCATTTCAATTATAATGTGAACAATGATGCTGCACTAAGGATTTTTGTATGGGGTGCGTTTGTTAAAAATAGTGTAATTTTCACCCAAAAAAAATATAACAAGTCCCTATTTCAATTTTTTTTAACAAACGCAACTCATAAAATATAACCGCAAACACTCGCATGTTAAAATGTGGAAAAAACACTTTACACCTTGTAAAACAAACATTGAAAATTCTAATTTTATTGCATTTTTTGTTATAATATACAGACAGGACATGACGCATACATATGATAATGATATATTATGAATCATCTGCCGAGTCTGCCGGAAAGAACGATATATAACATGTCTGGGTCATATTATAAAATAAGGCTTCAAAACGCGTTTAAACAAGAGGAGCGAAACTGTTAAAAATTAGCTCAGCAGCAGACCGCAGTGCCGCACACAGGCGTGAAGGGAAGCTGTGAAATGCCTCAGCAGCGAAAGGGTTAATTTTTTTTTTGTCTGTTGTAAATCATTTTATTTGTTGGTTTTTTTTTCGTTTCAGATCATTTTGATCTACTATTTTTCCGTTTTAAAACCTTTTGTTCTGGTTTTTATTTTTAAAGTCAGACCATTTGGGTCAGTTTAGCGTTTTTTAAATCGTTTTGTTCATTTTTTTTGTTCCTTGGCTTTCATACCATTTTTTTAATGTGATTAAATAAAGTTGTGAAATGTATATTCATAAGAAAAAAAGGATCTTTATTTAATAAACAAAAAACACGATAGAATCGCCAGAATTATCGTATCGACAGAATGAATTATCGGATCAGAAAAACAAACCAAAAAATTTATTATAAAAAAATATATAAAGTATAAAAAAAGTAAACCATAGTAGTTTACGGCAAAACGAATAGAGTTAGACACTTTGAAACGAGGAGAACAGACGTTCCGTAAAAGACAAAAATTTCCGAAATCACGAAAAGTCAATACAAAAAACGAGCAAAGTGACCTGAAAACACGAAAAATGGTCGATATTCCGAAAAAAAAATGTACACGAAAAACGAGCCGAACCGAACCGAAACAGAAATTGGTCGAAACGAGCCGAATCGAAAATTTTAAACATCCGAACAAATCGAACCGAACCGAACCGAAAAAAAAATAAAAAAAATCGGTGCACAAGCCTACCTTGTTTACAAAGCTTTATTTAAATACCGTTTGCTGTTTTTTTTTTCGAATTGGACATTCAGTTACACTTATAGCATCATTTGTGGGTTTGGAATACAGTCAACCTGGTTCCAACAACACCACACACAGGTTTAAGGGCAGATAGTAATTTTATACTGTCTGTTTTGTTTGTTTTTTTACATGTCATCATTTCTATTCTCCTGATCATAATAAACACCCTTGTGCATAACTTTCATTATATCCTATTTGCAATGGAATTTCTCTGCTTTTGTATATATATATCGACGTTTAACATATCCGACAATCAACAATTTAACTCAACCACTCAAAGCCACATAATCCAAAAAAGAACAGACATTTCAGATATCACTTTGAAATGTCTGTTCTGTTATAGATTATGATTTTAACCCATTCACTGCTGAGCCAGTTGCTTTTGATCAATTTTTTGCGCATTACATTTAAAACATCTTTGAAGTCATGTTTTGTAGCAGAACCCACACAGATTATATATCTTTTTTAGTGGACGTAGCAAATTCAAAATATACAGTACCATTACAGTGTGTATATTTCATGTCATGCAGAAAGCTATGTAAATTTGTATTCAGATTTCAATCATTTAAAGCATTTAAATGTGTTTTTCGAATTTTCCACATTTTATCAAATGAACCTTTGTGGTTATATAGTCCTTAGAGTACCTCGATTTAATAAAATAAAAAATGTAGAACCTGTTACTGCAAATAAGCTAGTTTAACACAAAATGGAAATTACATTTTTCTCTTTTATTGTGGCAGATTGTGTTTCATGAATAAAAAGACTATAGGGGTTATTCAGAGAGCACTGAAATTCAGGTGTTCTCTCGATCAGCACTCAGTGCGCTTTGGTGATTTCAGTTTGCTGACCCTGCGGTGAATTTGGAATTTACCACAGGATCCCGAAAGTGCACCGAACGGGATCTGCCAAAGACCGGACGCCGCCGAAGACAGCCGACGAGTTGAAAAAAAGCCGATCACCCGCCAAACTGGTAAAAAAAGCAATTTTGAAATGAAAATAATGAAAAAGGTCCAATAGAAAATAAAATGGTCTGTTACAGAATAAAAACAAAACTTCAATAAAAAAATGGGAAATAGAAATTTTCACCTAAAAAATTCTAAATAAATTAATAAAAAGGCTTTTTGCTGAAACTGAAAAGAATAAACAGCTGAATAAAAATGAATGATAACGGTAATATTTTTGTACATTGAATACTATGGGATTCGCCTCTTAAAAACCTACCGAACTGAACCACCAAAAATCTGGTCATTTCGCCAACAATTCGGTGCAGTTCAGCGTTCCCCGAATAGATGAACCATTACTTATCTATGGGACAATTTCACTGCCGCCGAAGATCGCTGAATTGCAGTAGACAGTGGAGAACGGCACAGTATTTCATCAGCAATTTGCCAATTTTTGGCAAATTGACAGCTTTCTGGATAGGCGAACTGCCACGAATTTGCACCATACTGTGAAATTGACCGTTCGTTGCATTTCGGTGGCAGGTTCGACTCTTATTGAATAACCCTTTATATATTGTATAAAACATTGTACTTGTTCCTGATGTGGAAGCCATTGCAGACATCATCACATCAGTGTGCTCAATCTATAGTGGCTCTTTTTTTATATCTTCCTTAAGGGCCACTATCACCAAAAAATTAAATGTCCTTAATGCGTTATTTTATGCTGTTGATATCTTACATGTGTTTTGTTTTTCTCTTGTTTGTTTAGTTAAGAAAATATTTTACTCTATATGTGTCACTGGGTGCATTTTGTGATATTTTGTGTTGGAAACTGCCCCCCCCATATCTTTACCTCATTTGATCCTCACTTTCTGTTTTTTGGCCATAGAATGGAGTCAATGGGACAGGTAAGTGACTCATATCATTTTATTGTGTAGGATGTATTCAAATCAAAAGATATCACCAGTGGGTAGATTAGAAGTCCTGATCTTATCTGAGGTAGGATACACCACACAATACACCCCCTGCTGCCTTATCTAAGCATTCCCTCCTCCACCTCATTACCTGGTAGACATTGTAGATTAAATAAACAAGAGCCACCAAGCAAAGCTTTTGGTAAATGTTGCAAATCCAGAAACTTGAACCGGAGATAAAACACCTAACTTTATTTTTTCTTTTTACATGCAATTACTTCAGGCAAAAAAAATAAACCAGCAGCTTGTGTTTTATAATGCGGTTTTATTCGTATTGAACAATAAATATACTTACAGTTTATGGTAGTGTCCCTTTAAAGCAGGGTTTCCCAAACCTGTCCTCAGAACCCTCAACCAGGCCAGGTTTTAAGGATCACCTTGGGGAAAAGCATACTGAATCCTGCAATCACTGAGCAGCAAATCATATCACCTGTGCTGTGTTTCAGATATCTGGAAAACCTGGCGAGGCGGAGGAGCCTGAGGACAGGTTTGAGAAACACTAATTTAAAGCCTTTATGGTGCAATTATTTTGTACATGAAGACACATCCAGGACGTAACATGGACAGGCGGCTGGTGAATGGAATTAGAAAATAAATATGCCACTTTATTTATGTCCTCAATGACTGACCGCCCCACTAGGAATATATGGTGGCATGTTAAGTCCACACAGCTGTTATGAAAAATAAGAGACTCAGTTTTCCTCCCGTACAGGCTATTTTCCATCAGCAGATGCTCTTCATAAGGCTGGAAAAAGCATCCACTCAACTAATGCAAAATACGTTCAGGCTCCTCATTGTAACACATGGCAAGCCAGCACAGAACGTTACAAGTTCAGAAGGTGAAGAGGAGGGTCTGTTTGGGTGTACTGGTAACTTTTACCAGAAGTGAAAGTCTATATGCAGAAACTGGTTTTGGATAGAAAAGTGCATTCTTTTTTATGACAAAAATTACTTTTCACCTAAATTCCATTTTGTTTGACTATCGCAGAGATCAAGTGAGTTTTGTTTGCAACATCTACAGCAAGATGACATTCATGAGGGATTTGCACAAGATACAAAACAGACATTGACCATAGACCAAATAAAAAGGCAGCCTTTAGAGCAGTTCCAAACATGGATGCACATGGCATTCTTCTGCTTATCCTCTTCACTACCAAGTGATTTTCCAAAAAAAACCAGTCAGGAACCAGTCGTTTTTTGAAAAATCATTTTTAATTAATTCTACTCTTTAAAGACATTTAAAAAAGCTCCCATTGATTTTATTTACTGTACTAACATATTTGGCCAGTAGATGGTGCCATCTACTGAACCAAATTAAGTTACAGTTGCCGTTCTGTTATTTTACTGCAACACTGTATCAGCATGCTGAATGCCAGTCCGACATTCAGTTAGCTGATTTTAAACAGTTTTAGCTCTTTGGGCATTATGCCTCTATAGTTATTTGCTGAACAGGAAGCACTGGATAAGCACCTCAGAGATAACTTACATGGTTATTCAAAGAGATCCGATTGTGTACCTCATACAGTAGCCAGGGATCCAGAACCGGGAGAGTAGTCAGCCAGGCAAAAGGGTCACAACCAGGTAATCAGTATACATATAAACAGCAAACCAAATACAGCAACAGACAGAACAGAAAACTGAATAACACAGGAAAATAAATCAGGAACACGGTAACAGTGAGAACAGACAGGGAACTAAGACCAAAAATAACTTGAGGTAGAACAAAATATACAAACTATGACTGGGAATACACAGCAAGGAGCTCAGAGCACATCAGATTGGATACAGGCAAACTGATAGAACGATAGAGCGCTGGGAAAAAGGCTCAATGCTTTATATAGGGAGGGGTATCAGGACACAAGGACCAACAGGTGAGCTGAAGGCAGAGCAGCTATTAACCCCTAAGCTGCAACCCAGGACTAGCAGCATAGGGAGAGGCCTGCACATGAAAAGCATACATGTATACAAAGGGCAGGGGGACAGGGCTTGAGCAATGAAACGTGACAGTACTCTCTCCTCAATGGGTGACCACTGGGCACCCACAATGACAATAAACAATACCGGAAAACCATGACACAAGACACAAACAACCATCACCAAAAACCATTAGGATCCCACTCCTCCTCCGAGTCAGACTCTTCTTCGAAACACCTCCAGACCGTGGGATTGCTCTTGATCTTATCCAGGATGGCTTCACAAAGCAACATCCCAGAAGGTGTCCTTACATAGCCCTCGGGAACTGGACTGGATCTCGAGATTTTGGTACCAGTCAGGTTGGATGTATGGTACATATCACCATAAACTGTGGTCTCCTCAGACCCAGAGCGTGGATTGTCTCCTCCTTGAGCGAGACTTGGAGGAGCTAATTATACCACAAGACATAGTGTTGACGGAAGCAATATTGGACTCACTGTGGGACATGGGCACAGTGGTCTTGTGATTTGACACCAGGGCTACAGATGCCTCGCAGCTCGACATAGAAGGTACCTTGACAGGATCGGGCATAACTGGCCTCCTGTTACCAGAACCAGGCAACACTGGCATCTCGCCAGAAACAGACAACACTGGCATCCCGCCAGTAGAACACATGACTGGCACCCCGCCAGGTTCGGGCATCACTTGCACCACACCAGGTTCAGGCATCACTGGCACCGCACCAGTTTCAGGCATCACTGGCACTATGCAAGGTTTGGGCATCACTGGCACCGTGCCAGGTTCGGGCATCACTGGCACCACTGACACACAGCTTGACTCGGGCACTGCTGACACACAGGTTGACTTGGGCACTGCTGGCACCACGCCAGGATTGGGCATCGCTGGCACCACGTCAGGATCGGGCATGGGTAGCACACTGCCAGCATCGGGCATGGGTAGCACACTGCCAGCATCGGGCATGGGTGGCACATCGCCAACAGCAGACATGAATGGCACACAGCCAACAGCAGACGTGGTTGGCACACAGACAACAGCATATGTGGAGGCATATCGCCAGGACCAGACAGTACAGCTTCACTGTGGGACGAAGGCACAGTGGACCTATTTCTAGACATACAGATTGCGGCCTTGCCGCTGGATTCCATGATTGCGGCCTCGCCGCCAGAACCCAAGATTGTGGCCTTGCCGCCTGGCACTAGGAGTGCGGTGGGTGATACAGATACGCAAACAGCACCGCAGGTAATACAACCTGCAACTATATGACGCCCTGGACCCCACCATTAGGGTGTCTGGCTGTTTGAAGAGGCCACATCCGGGAAATCATCATGGGAGTAATCTCCATGGCTTCATCCTCCTCTGATCCTATGGCCAAGTAGGAGTCATACTCCATGTACTCCTCGGGCTCATAGACAGGAGACTCGACAGGTTCAGGAGTGTCAGTTGCCTCCTCACAGGCCTGGTTTCCCTAGAACAGGTTCTCCTAGACCCGTACGGTACAGGGGATCTGACATCGTCTGATTTGTAACGGGGCCTGGTGCCATCTTACCCAAAACGGGGCCTGGCACCATCTGACCCTTAAGCAGGAAGCTTGGCTGGGTCTGGAGTGTCAGTTGCCCCCTCCACAGGCCTGGTTTCCCTAGGTAGGGTTCTCCTAGACCTAGACAGTAAAAGGGTTCTGACAATATCTGACCCACAACCGGGTCCGGTATAATCTGACCCATAACAGGGCCTGGCAGCATCTGACCCATAACCGGGTCTGGCAGCATCTGACCCATAACCGGGTCTCGCAGCATCTGACCCATAACCGGGTCTCGCACAATCTGACCCATAACCGGGCCTGGCACATCTGACCCATAATATGGTCTGGCTTTAGTGACCTTACTGCAGGATGTAGGCACAGTGGGCACTTTGGCACTCTCGGGACGCACTGGAACTCCAGTTTTGGGGCGCACTGGCACCTTGCCAGTTTCTGGATGTGCTGGCACCTTGCCAGTCTCTGGATGCACTGGCACCTTGCCAGTCTCTGGACGCGCTGGCACCTTGCCAGTCTCTGGATGCACTGGCACCTTGCCAGTCTCAGAGCAGGCTGGTACCTTGCCAGTCTCAGAGTGCGCTGGCCTAAGAGGGCAATTAGATATGATATGGCACGAACTGGCACAATAGAAGCAGAGTTTGCCAGTTCGCCTTCTATTCATTTCATGCATAGACAGTGGACCATGAACCTTGCTCCCCAAGGAAAGATGAGTATAAACAGGAGCTGGACCTGGGATCAGTAACCCCTTCAAGTCTGCCACGAAAACACATAACATGTGCAACATGGTTTCCAGAATGGCACGTAAATCTGCAGGCTTTATATTTGGCTCTATCATTATGTAATGCTGGCGACACCAGGCTAGCAGTGTGGTCAGGCTCAGGATCAGGTAAAAGCCCCTATAAGCAGAGATACCACTCTTTGCAGCAATAACAGAAGCGAACAGCAAGGGGTTAACGAGAGACCTCTGCACACACTGGTAAAGCAGCCCTAAATCTGACATGCCGGTCTTTAGAATAGCCGGATCTATGCTAGAGGAAAGAAAGAAACTTAGAAGATGTGCAGAGTCTTGAAACATATAGATACCAGGGTACACACTAGAAACTATACAGATAGTACAGACAAGGAGCAACCAATAGAAATGTCAAGAAGTAAAGCCAAGAAATCAATAACCAGAACGTGTACCTCATACAGTAGCCAGGGATCTAGAACCGGGAGAGTAGTCAGCCAGGCAAAATGGTCACAACCAGGTAATCAGTATACATATAAACAGCAAACCAAATACAGCAACAGACAGAACAGAAAACTGAATAACACAGGAAAATAAATCAGGAACACAGTAACAGAGAGAACAGACAGACAGGGAACGAAGACCAAAAATAACTATAACAAAATATACAAACTGTGACTGGGAATACACAGCAAGGAGCTCAGAGCACAGCAGATTGGATACAGGCAAACTGAAAGAATGACAGAGCGCTGGGAAAAGGGCTCACTGCTTTATATAGGGAGGGGATCAGGACACAAGGACCAACAGGTGAGCTGAATGCAGAGCAGCCATTTAACCCTTAAGCTGCAGCCCAGGACTAGCAGCATAGGGAGAGGCTTACACATGAAAAGCATACATGTATACAGAGGGCAGGGGGACAGGGCTGGAGCGGCGAAAATTGACATTTCATTGGCGGGGACATGACGGTCGACTCGCCACCATGTTGGTGGAGACCAACCACCCACTCAGCCCCTTGTGTATGGCTGAGTGATGCCGAGGGAATGTCCCGCCAAGAGGCTCACACGAGTGCAGCACCTGGGTATTTCCAGTCTGCCATCCCTCAGCCTGCACTCACAGTCAGCTGCTCGCTGCCCTGCCTCACGATGCCCTGCCTCAGCTTCCCCTTACCTTGCATATCATTGGCCAGGGAAAAGAGGGGCCCTTTGGCTCAGAAAGAGCTGCTCACCATGGTCCTTAGCTTTCTCTCAGGTAGGGTGACTTTACATTTCCTCTATATACAGACATTATGTGGAATCCATGATACAGGGCTCTGTGAATGTCACCCGCAACATGTATTTATCATAACCAGTTTCCATGACATTATCGCATTTTAGCTACCTGACCTTATTGATTGGATTCCACCCACATCTTGTGCCCACAGGCTGGCCCGGCTCTGTGGGATACAATGTATATTGCCATGGGGCAGTAGTAAACTCCTGCGTGCCATAGGATAGTGGTCACGAGACAGTATTAACCCCTTGGGTGAAAAAAAAACAGTGCCTTCTTAATGCTTCTGCTGGGGAGGCAGGGAGCAACGGCAAGACCTCTGCTCACTACCCCTACACCAGGGGTGGGTAACGTTTGGGCCGTATAAGACCCGTGGAATCACTTGGTCCAGCCCTCAGGATGCCACAGCAGGGGGTGAATTTAAACACCACCCCCCCCCCCGCTGTGGCATCCTGAGGGATGGACCAAGTGATTCCCTGACCTCGGTGAGTAGTAAATTGAGGGGGCAGGGATTATCCCTGCTTCCCTCACTCACTGCTGTGTGCTGGATCTTCCTTAACGCGGCGCATCTTCCAGACGCAGCAGGAAGATAGATACGGCATGCTTCAGCGAGTGAGGGAACTGAGGATCCAGTATATTTGACATGCATGGCTGATCTTTATAAAAATGGTTGAATTTACACATTTCATTATTTTATTTGATTATTTCTTAAAATAATAGATACAACATTTGAAATGGTATACAAAATATACAAGTAAGCACTTGGTTTTAACTTTTAATATACAGAGAGGAAGCTGTGGAGCCTAAAGAGGAAGGTGGGTTTAAACAGGAAAAGGTGTGGCCTCGACAGGAAGGGGTGTGTCCAATTTAAATTAGGGGGTGCACGAGTTTAGGCCTAGGGCAGCACAAAACCTAAATACACCACCGGCCACCAGCGAGTGTCCTTGGTCAAGACATCTAACGATACGGTGCACCTACCTCACAAAATACTTGTACATCTCATAGATTGTAAGTTCCCTTGGGAAAAGGGTCCCCCTGAGTCAGGTCATCACCCATGTGTGGTATTCTAATGCAGGGGTAAAAATTTCCACTCGCCAGCTCGCATTTTGCGAGTGGAAATTACGTTAGGGCGAGTATAAATGCACACACAGGCAGCATGATCAATTAATTCCTGCTGCCTGTGCTGTGTAATCTGGCGGCGGCTGTTTTTTTTTTCTCTCTAGGGTTTCCAAGATGGCGGCCGGCCAGCAGCACCCTCTGCAGATGTCTGCCCAGTCCCCAGCCAGTGACCGAGAGTCTACCCTCTGGGTCAGAGAACGCAGCCGCTCCCCACGTGTCTGTCAGTGTCAGGGGGTGTGGCATGATGCTTCGCTCTCAAGAAGTGACCAGCAAGCAGGGATTCAGAAGCGTTAGAAGCTCACATGGGCTCTCAAAAGGTTCTGAGAACCCCCCCTTACCCCCCCCCCCTTTACCCTGAAGATTTGAGCCTCCGTTATATCGGACGTTTTTCTTTCCCAGCTTGTCTGGGAAGATGGAAATGATGCTTTGCACAGACGCAGCAGACGCTGCCACAGTTGAAATCTATGAAAGGGATCCCAGTTCTGGGAGTGATCCAAGCTGACCTGCAATAAACCTTACGGAAGATAAGGTGAGACATCCATCTGCCTGCAGACAGCTTCTCAAATTCACACAAGCACGGCTGGGCCCCCTCCCCCTTATTCAGAGCCAGCTCAGAAAGCTTAACTCTTTCAATACTGGACAGCCCACCTAATACTGTGAGCTCCCAGGCAGTCACCAGCTTATCTTCTGGGCAGCTGCCTTGTTAAACTCTTGGAGAGATTCACAATAATGTGCCCGGTCAGTGTGGTTATCTTGCTGGAAAAAAGAAGTGATAATAAGCCAGGCAGTGAAGAGGGAATTTCATCCCCTCCCCTTAAAATGTCCCACCTTCCACAAGCAGCCCCCAGATATTAACACAAGCTCGAACATCAAACAGAGCCTCTCAATAAGACTCTCATATCACATCTTCAGCCCCAAAGGTAACACGACTCTGTCACACACACAACCCTAGGCCCTATGTGCGCCCATACTGACATGCCTCCAGGCGTCCGTCGCAGCATTTGACGCTTTGACGGGGCCAGCCATACTCTGTAGTGCGTGCACGAACTGCACGCACTACAGCGGGCGTACTGTGGACATTTGAAAGCCTCCTCCCCATCAAAGCGCTACGACACACGTTCGTCGGGGCTGCAAAGCTCAATCCTCCATAGGTGATTGAGCCTTGCGCGCTGAGCGCACTAACTGCACTCAGAGAGGTGACCAGAGTGGAAGGAACGTCCAGTCTCACGGACGTTCCTTCTGCTCTGCAAAACACTCATCTGACACCCCCCCTGGCTTTAGTGTCCTTTATGTCAGTTGTAATGTAATTACTTTTCCTTAGTGACTGTGCTTTTTCTGGTCCAGTGTGTGTGTGTGTGTGTGTGTCTTTCAGTATCTTTATTTCCCTTGCCTTTGTCAATATCTATGTGTGTCTTTCTGAATCTGTGTTACTCTTTCATTTACCAGTGTGTCTATTTCTTAGTGTCATTCCCTCTGTGTTTCTCTAGCAGTTTTATTGCTGTGCAGCTCTGTAACAAACATACATATTGCACATTACTGTGGATTTTATTGCCGTGGAGCTCTGCGATACACAGTGCACATTACTGTGGAGCTCTGATACGCTCATACATACAGCGCATTACTGTGGAGTTCTGTGATAAGCATGGGTATGTTTTGGTGGGCAGTTTGAGAGGGCAGCAGCATTTCATCCTTGGACCCAGGCAATACAACGTCGTGGCCCAGTCCTAGTTCCATTCATTGGCAGCATGCCACGTCACCATCTTTTCATTGGCGGTTCGCTGCGTGGCACTTTATGACGCTTCCTGGTGAGTATCCCCACCTTTTTTTCGTAGAAAAAAAACACTGCATGTAAGCCCTTTTCAGAATTATCCCTTATTTTGGTCAAATGAATTCAACATTTATACTTTTTAGGTATAAATTATGATCACAATCTGGCAAAAAGGAGTGGAGATACAGTGGTCCAAAGACCCCTGAACTTCCTGCAATGAGTTGTCCCCCCAGGCTGCACAATGGCAGAGAGCAGCTGTCTTCCCGACCCAGCGTGTCTCTGTCACTGGCGCTCTGCTGACACTGGGGTCTGATGTCTGGATATTAATGTTGTGGTTATTTATTTTTGGAACTTTTATTCCGAATAAAACATTTAACAGTGTCATTTAATAAGATAACTCCGCCCCTAAACACACCCATTTAAGTTAAGGGCAGGGTAGGTGGGGCAACTGGTGGCGAGTAACTCTTAAGGCCTGGCTAGTAGCTCAGGACTTGAAATTTTGAGCCCTGTTCTAATGTATCAACTCCTTGTACACTGATCTTGTAAAGCGCTGCAGAATTTGTGGCGCAATATAAATAAACAATAATAATAATAATATTTTTTTGTTAGCTAGCATTAAGCTTTAAGTACCAATTTCTTAATGTGACAAGGATCTTTTGTCATTATTTTTCTTTTTATCTTTCTGTCTTTTAATTCTTTTGTCTACTTGTACTTTTTTGTTTATGTCTGGTGTTATGTCTGAATCTATCCTCCTTTTGATTGACTTGTATATTTGATACTTTGTTACATACACTTTTGTATATTTCTTTTTGGTGATACATGTTACTCATAAATGTGTACGATTTTTAATCGGTACAACAAAAATTACGTTTTATCTTTACTGTAACGTGCTGAAACTTCAAGCTACCAGTCTTTTTGTTTTTAATTACAGATATGTTAACTAAAAATGAATACCAGAGGTCGTTAAAAGCAGGACCTGGAATTAAATATGGATTTGTCAAGAGTTTTATTCATGGAAGGACTTATATCCAAGGTTGACTCTAGAACTAGCGAAGTCACGAGCAAGTCTAAATTATAAAAAAAAAAGGAAAAAGAGTATATGCAAAAGGGTGTATTTGCATTTCTCACCTTTAGGGGTTATTCAAAGAGCACGAAATTCCACTGAAATTTCGTGCTCTTTTGTTCCCTGCACTCAATTCAGCATTCACCACAGGGTCTCCGAAGTGCAGTGAAAATCCATCGAACGCATCTGAAAAACCAGCGCAAAACTGCCACATCGATCATAAAAACGTCACAAAAAAATTTGCCCAAAAAAAATGCAAATAAAAAGCCAAGTGCACCCTATGATCTGCCGCAAAACCGCCAAATGCATCCGAAAAAAGCCAACGATCCACTGAACAGAATGCCAGCCAGGCGCTGGAAAAAGCCGACAAGCCAATGAACGTGGTAAAAAAAAACTAAAAAAAACAGTTACAGAATATAGAAAAAATGTTATTAAAAAAAAAAACGGAAACACAAAATTTGCCAAAAAAGTCCAAAAAATGCCTAAAAAGTCCTAGAGAATAAATAAATAAATATACTTTTTCACTGCCATCGAACAGCACCATATTTTGCTGGCAATTCACCAATATTTGGTGAATTGTCAGCATTTGAATAGCCAAATGGCCCTGAAATTGCACCTTAAAGTGAAATTCCCTGTTCGGTGCAATTACGGGGCCAGTTTGGCTCTCTTTGAATAACCCTGTATGAAGGGCTGGTGCTAAAAGTAGGCAAGCTAGGGAGCAGCCTTGGGTGCACTGTCACCAAGGGGCACAGCTGGCCCCAACTTGGGTTCCATTATAATACCCCTTCCTCATTGTTTGCTTATGTAGAAGGCAGTGGCAGGTCGAAAAGTGGACCCCCCACTAACAGCGCAGAAGGTGGGCCTCTTATGGTGACACGGAGGTGCCACCAGATGGCGTGCGGGCCCACAAGAGGCAGATAAAAAAGAAAGAGGCAGAGGTAAGCAAGAAAGGCATGAAAGAGAGAAAGAAAAAAGAGGCACAGAAGAAAGAGACACAGGAGGAAAGAAAAAAAAGAGGCAGATGAAAGAAAAGCAAGAGGCAGATGAAGGAAAGAAAGAGGCAGATGAAAGAAAATACAAAAGAAAGAGGCACAGAGGGCAGAGTAAAGAAAGAGGTAGAGGAAGGAAAGAGGCAGATGAAAGAAAAGGCGAAAGAAAGAGGCACAGAAGAAATAAAGAAAAAAAGAAGCACAGAGGGCAGGGGAAAGAAATAAAGAGGCAGAGGAAAGAAAGAGGCACAGATCGACCCCGGCCCAACCAGTGGAGGGGTAAGATGGGCAATGAACGACCGTGTACGGCCCCCATGCACAGTGTGTGTCCTCCCCGCCGCAGTGTGTATACACGTGCACAGTGTGTCTTCCTCCCTGCATGTCTAGTGTTTGTGTGTGTGCCCACCCACGCGTGCACGGTGTGTGTGGCCCCCCACCGCTCACAAAAGGTTTGCGTGTTCCCCCCACATTTCAACAGTCCACAATTTTTTCTCTGCGGGGTGGGGGGGGGTTGCGCAAGCAGCTGGTCTTTCCTACAGTGCAAAATAGTCTATCACCGACCCTGGGTGTATGAGTTGTTTCAAAAGGTATTTATTTTAGGCTTGTGCACCGATTTTTTTTTCGGTTCGATTCGGTTCGATTTGTTTGGATGTTTAAAATTTTCGATTCGGCTCGTTTCGACCGATTTCTGTTTCGATTCGGTTCGGTTCGGCTCGTTTTTCGTGTACATTTTTTTTTCGGAATATCGACTATTTTTCGTATTTTCGGGTCACTTTGCTCGTTTTTTGTATCGACTTTTCGGAAATTTCGGAAATTTTCGTTTTTCGGAACTTCTGTTCTCCTCGTTTCAAAGTGTCTACGATAATTCTGGCGATTCTATCATGATTTTTTTTATTAAATAAAGATCCTTTTTTTCTTATGAATAATTGAATATACATTTCACAACTTTATTTAATCATATTAAAATGGTATGAAAGCCAAGGAACAAAAAAAATGAACAAAACGATTTAAAAAACGCTAAACTGACCCGAATGCCACAAGAAACAAGTGATACGCATTTACAAATACAAAATTTACAGAATCAGCGATATAACCGATAAGTTAAATATACGATTTCCAGAATTACCGAAATGGAACCGAAATCACGAATGGAACCGAAATCATGAATAGAGCAAAAATAAATTTCGATTTGACACATTTCAAGTCCATTCGAAAAATCCTAAAATTTTTCGTTTCGGCTCGGAAAACTTTTCGGATCTATCGGTTTTCGGGTCCGACCCGATTCGGAAATTCGGCCGAATCCGAAGACACGAATCGGGAAATTTCGGGAAAATTCCGAAACCCGAAATGCACATCCCTAATTTATTGAAGGCATTTCAGTTTTTGTATCAAAAGGGTAAACAAGAGTATGTATGGGGTAGTAATAGATAAATGGCAAACTGGCACGAAAAAACGTTTCAATAGAAAGTGGCCACGAAGAGTGTCTCTATGGGTGGTGAAAGAAAAATTAAACACAGTGAGAAGCAGCTAATGTAGTCAATATAGAGAAATTAAATGAGGAAACAAAGGTTTCTGAGAAATGAAGAATACTTTGGCAAAGAAGTGCCTCCTAATATCTGGAATATGTCAGATACTCATATAACACAACAACTATACCTAATATACACTTAATGATATACAATCAAATTCAGAGTTGCAGGATCACATGAAGATTACCTTTAGAGATAGATGTGTTTCTCCTTTCTGTTGAATTCTATGGACCTATACAGACAGAAGTGGTTCATGTGGCTTCGAGCCTATACAGGAAGTAATTTTAAAGTGATGGTGGTGGTGGTAACATTTAGCAAACAGCTAGAGCATGTATGAGCAGTAGAATTAACCCCTTCACCGCTGAGCTAATTTTGCCTACTCTTTTGCTCATCAAGTTTCAATTCTATTTGAAAGCCGTGTGTTATAGGAGAACTCACACAAATTATTTCTCATTTTTTTCAGCAGATTTAAAAGATATCATTACTTTGTGGATATGGCATGTCAGATCAGAATATTATATCTGGAAAATGTCAGAAAACAGTAAATCTTTATACGGATCCAGTAAATTACAGCATGTAAATTTATTTTTTAACATTTTAGAATCCAGACATCTGGGACTATATATTCTATGTAGGGCTTTTAAAAAAATCAGATATGTTGAACATGTTACTGCATTTTTAAGCAATTTTAACCAAAATTTAAAAAAACTGGATGCCTGAGAAAGGTAACCTGCAATCCAGAGTGAATGCTTGCATTTCCTTGGAATACTCCCTGCAAAAGTGGATGAGTATATCCTAAATTATACCCCAAATAATATGTATTTTTAAAAATATCAAACAGTTATCTTTCCAAAAGGGTGTTTTTCAAGATACTAGGAGAGGCAGTATAATGCTGTTTTGACTAAAGTAACTAAAATCCATATATCCTATCCTTGTTCTTTTCTCAAAGTAATTCATATTCAGTGTTTTAAATGTGCTTTCAGAGAAGAGAGGTTTTAATTTTATTATTTTAATTTATTGGCACATGTATATTATAGTTTATAATACCTTAACAATGCGATATAGCAGGATATATTCAGGTGCATGGGTAGATGATGTACAGTTACAAGTATTTATAAAGCGCCAACAAGTTCTGTAGTCCTGTACAATGGGTGAGGCAGATAAACAAAAACACATGCAATGTAAACAAACAGAACAATACGAGGGAGGACCATGATTGAGAGCTTACATTCTGAGAGGAGATTTGTGACCCACTAGGTAAGGGTAAATAGCTTGGCATGGGAAGTACTGGGTGCATGGGGGGGCAGTGCGGGAAGATGGGGCAAGAAATGTAAAGTGGGGGATTAAGGAGTGAGTTGATAGGCTTCTCTTAACCCCTTGAGGACGCAGGGGTGGCGCCCTTAAGGGGTTGATTTCGCCGGCGAGGCGTACAGGTACGCCTCGCCGACAGGTGCCGTCGCCCGGCACTGATTCGGAGCCCTCCCCGCAGCCTGCGCGCAGTGCGCGTCATTGGCTGCAGGGGACGGCTTGATTTCAGGCCGTCCCTGTGCAGCCAATGACTCGTGCCACTAGTCAGCGCGTGCAGGCTGCGGGGAGGGGCCGAAGCTGCCCCATTGAAGATAGCGGGGCGTACCTGTACGCCCCGCGTCTTCAAAGCACCCCCGCCGCCAGGACGTCATGGAACGTCCTGCGGCGTTAAAGGGTTAAGTAATGTGTTTTCAGAGACTTTTTGAAGGACTGGAGAGACGGGGAGAATCTTATGGTGCGGGGGAGGGAGTGCCATAAAAAAGGGTCAGTTCCGGAGAAGTCCTGAAGGTGAGAGATGGGAGTGCGGGTATGAGGAGAAGATAACATCAGATCGTTGACAGACCAAAGTGGTCAGCATGGGATATACCTGCTAATAAGGGAGGAGATGTAGGGAAGGGTGCGGTTATGGAGAGCTTTGTACATGAGGACCATTCATTTGAATTGGATTTGAAAAGAAACCGGGAGCCAGTGTAGAGATTGACAAAGAGGCGAGGTGTGAGAGGTGCGGGAAGTTAGGTGGATGAGCCTACTGGCACAGACGCTCATTAAAGACTGCAGAGGCAGTATCTAGAATCTCTTAAGGCTAGTGAGAAGAGGGTTGCAATAGTCAAGGCAGGAGATAATAAGAGCTTGGAGGAGCATTTTGACAGAGTCTTGATTAAGAAAGGGACAAGCACGTGCAATATTTTTTAGGTGGAAGAAGCAAGATTTAGTTAGTGACTTGATAAGAGGAGTGAAGGAGAGATCACTGAGGCAGCGAGACGGAGAGGTAGAAGTAATGGTGGCACCATTCACCTGAAGGGAAATGGGTGCAGGAGTGTCAGCTTTAGAGGGAGGGAAGACTAGAAGTCATCCAGTTGGAGACAGCCGATAGGCAGGCAATAACACAGTCCTACACAGGAGGTATGAGATTGGAAGAGGTAAATTTGCGTGTCATCAGCATATAGGTGATATTTGAATCCAAAGGATGAGATGAGATGGCCAAAAGAGGCAGTATATATTGAAAAGAGTAGGGGACCCAGAACAGGACCTCGAGGTACCCAAACTGAGAGAGGAACCAGGGGTGAAAAGGCACCAGAGAAAAATTCATTGAAGGAGCAAAGGGAGAGGAAGAGAACCAGGAGACAGTGGTGCTGCCAAGGTCAAGTCGACGCAGCGTGAGGAGCAGAATAGGATGGTCAACAGTGTCAAATGAAACAAAAAGATCAAGAAGAAAAAGTGACCTTTGGTGTTAGCAGCAACTAGATCATTAGTCGCCTTGGTCAGACCAGTCTCAGCTATTTACCCTCACTGGACCCAGCGGGTCAACTAGGGAGTTGAGAGTAAGAAAACCGGTGAGCTACATATACACCAGGCTTTCCAAGATTTTGGAGGTAATAGTTAGCTTCTACAGAACAGGGGTAACCAGAGCCAGTTTGAATGCTGGGGGGAAGGCTCCAGAGGAGAGGGATAGGTTGAATATTCGAGTTAAAGGAGGCTCAAAAACTGGTAGGACACAACAGAACAGGACAACAGGCAGGGCTAGAGTTAAGGGAGAAAATATACTGGCACCCAGCAGCACACTAAAGAGAACTCTAAACTAGGTTACGGTCCTTAGAACTGCCATCTGTTGTATGGGAGGGGACCCCGTTGCTGGGTGACACACAGCACCAACAGACAGGACAATAGGGACAATTCCAGAGACGTGGTGATAAACAACAGCCACAGTTAGTAACCAGAACGTGTAGTCATACAGAAGCCAGAGATCAGAAACCAGAGAGGGAAAATCAAACAAGCTAGGAGTCAGACTCGGTACACAGGAGATCAATATTGTCGGATATAATCTCTGCACGTGAATACAACACGTTATATATATTGGACTTCTCAGCTAAGCCTCCAATATGTCTATATTGGACTTACTGGACCTATCTCGGCAGTTGCCTCCAATATATCAGGGATTATTATTTCATAAGAAATCTACACGAGACACAATTATCAATCGTTTATATTTCCTAGAAATTCTCCTAAATTCTTTTAATTGTCTGTGTTTTGCTTTGAAAAATACAATAATCAATAAATAATCGGATAAAAACATATATTTATTTATTACGTATACAAAAAAGTTTCAAATCTCATATCATAAACAAAATTTTTTAAACCACAGTCCATCAGCATATAAAAACTAGCTTCACAATATATGTATCTCCGGTTAGTAACTGCATAAATGATTAATATCATTTACCTTATCAGTTAGTAACTAATACACAAATGGTTAATAAACATTTCTGCTTAATACAACATGCATTTCCCAGCAAACAATGTTTAACCAGCCAGCTCTTATAGAAATATATATTTCTCTCTATGCTACATGGATCAACAAAAGATGAGCTAATTTAATGATAAGTAATAAAAACGTATTTAGTGAATCCTCCCCTAATCTCGAGAATTCAATTTCTAATCTTTTGCTTTTTATTTTGTAGTTATATAATTCCTTGCTTATTAATTTTAATCACAGTAATTTCCAAATTCAATATATATATTGGTATCAATCTTACAACATTTCTTTTTAGGAATAAATCCTTATGTCCACTTCTTCATATTTCTATCTGCAGAATAGAAATACTTAGAATTTTTGGAGCTACCCAGAATCTGAGAAATCTCAGTCTACGTTGCAAGAATATCTACAAATATATATAATTACATTAATTCTTTAATTTCATACATTACCTCTCCAATCTGGATTTTGAGAAGTCTGCCTTGGAATTTTCTATGTAATGCTTTGTTTTGGAATATGTGAAGATTATCGATATCAGATAATCAATGCATGTGAGTTAGAGATTTGGTGAGAGTCAGAGTTTTGGTGAGAGTCTTGATTGCCTCATTTCCTGGGATCTGCTATGTGTACTGGACATCTGAATGCATTGCGGTGTGAGTCTGAATGCTGGAATCTCGGACTGATTTGCAACCAACACTGCCGCTTCAATTATAGTAAATTTGACGTCACTGGCAATATTTATGATACATAAAATCTAATATTTACTATCCTCTAGAGGGCAGTATTGCACTTCTTAATTAATTCCACCATTTCTTTTTAATATTCTTATCTCGGGTCAAAGTTCAATCTGACTTAACAAAGACTCTCTCTCAGTCACTAGACACTGTGTCTCTACCTGTCATATCTAATTTATATCCTCACTCCCTTTTGGTTACTCACTGAGTCCTATCAGCTGAATTCTTTTCTGGTTAACTCAACAGAATCTATTCTTTAGTAATTTTTATTATTTACCAATTATATACTTTCTACAATATTTATTGGAGTATACATATTTCCTACTGTAAATATAATAAAATACCTTGATTATAAACATAAATTTTGTGAATATAAATCTATATTACAGAGATATTAACTCTTATTCCTATACCCAAAAGACAAAATATCTTTTGTTTTAAAAACTTAAGACAGACCAATAAATTTAATTATGACACGTCTTAGCACTTAACTCTAGCATTATCACACAAAAACATTCTAGGTTCCTTCATATCTGGCACTTCTAAAAAAAAATATAAAAGCTTCACCCAGGAATGAACTCTGTAAAAAAGAATTTCGTTCATTTCTAAACCTAGAGAAAATTGAAAGAAAAGACTGTCTTTAAAAACAAAATGGCTACAGGCATCCATTTTAATTTTTCCTTTCTGTAATATACCCGACAATATTTAGAAAACAAGGAACAGTAACAGAAGTAAAGATACTCAGGACCAGATACGCAGGCCGCAATGTAACACATATACAGCTCATGTGCAGGCTCTGGGCAACGGGAGAGGCTGCCTTATAAAGGGAGCAGACCAGAGGAAACAGATCCTGTGATCCCAGACCAAACTGGCTACAGGGGAATCCAGGAACGGAGGGAGAGGAAGGGATAGCCCAAATATGGGTAAACGCCAGCCCAAATCACTCACATAACAGGGAGCAGGGCTGGAAACGTAACAACAGGTCGTCGGGCAGGAGGACATGAGACGTGCCGAGACTTCCTCCTCTGAGACTGGAGAAAAGGAAGACATAGTAGAAGATGGGACAGGGAGTGAAGGAGTGAGTGAATTTGAATGGGTAATGGAGAAGGACAGTGTAGAGATTTCTAGAATAAGTTTGATAATCTAATCGGTTAAGTAGTCAGCAAAGTTGACAGCAGTGAGGTCTGAGGAAGACTGAGTGAAAGAGGAGTACATTAACCCCTTGGATGCGGACGATGTGTGAGGAATGTCATGGGGTTTCAACTCTATATGTGGAAGACGTTCCCCACACGTCATCCGCTAAGAGGGGTATTCCGAGGAATATTCATCTCTCTCCGGGGTCACGGTGGTCTAAGTTCCTTGAAGTCAGACCCCAATTTTAAACCCCATCCCTGCACACTGATGTCATTGTGACATGCACAATGATGTCAGTTTTAGACGCCTCCACAGCAAAGCTGGAAGAGCGACTGAAAGGGCGACTGAAAGGAGGGAAAATCAAGCTTCAAGAGAGGCATCACTGGAAAGGACACAGTATGACCTTTCCAGCGAAGCCTCTTTTTAACCCCCTTGATGTTCTTCCAGGATCTGATGCTTACGTCTCTTGGAGGTGGCTGACATCTTGCATGTCAGGCAAACCTCCGGGGCCTCCCCCATCCACTGATTTCATCGCGCATGGGCACAATGATGTCAGTTGTGGGAATTAACCTCCAAAGGACCCCCCTATCTCCTAATCAGTGGCAGCTAGAGGGTCATGTTTAGGATCACTGGAAAGGCCAGAGCATGGTTAGGTTACGTTAACCACTTCACTACATCCTTGATGTCAGCCCAGCATCTGGGACCACCGCGGGCACCAATAGATGTCATCACGGCGGCCCCCCTGCAAGTGCGGAGGAGGTGCCTGAAAGGGAGGGGGAGGTCCTTCGGACCTTTCTCCCTCCCGATCACCGGGGGCCAGAGGTTAAAGTGAGGCCCCGTTTGGAAGGGCACAGCCTGCCCTTCCAAACCGTGCCTGGCTTTAACCCCTTGGGGCCAGATCATGATTCGGCATTGAAAAGCGCCGGATCGTGATCCTTTCCCAGAGCTAGCCGACATCCTGGATGTCGGCCAAGCTTTTGTGAACTCCCCCTGACGACTGGCGTCATCGTGCATAGCATGTTAAAATGTGAAAAAAAACACTTTACACGTTGTAAATTATTGAAAATTAAAATTTTATTGCATTTTTTGTTATAATATACAGACAGGTCATGACGTATACATAAAATAATATATTATGAATTTGCCGATTCTAACGGAAAGAACGATATATATAATATGTCTGGGTCATATAATAAAATATGGCTTCAAAACGCTTTTAAACATGTTGAGTGAGACCGGTAAAAATGAGCTCAGCACACAGGCGTGAAATGCCTCAGCAGCGAAAGGGTTAAGTAAAAAAAAAATCAATAGGTAAAAAAAAAAAAATAAGTATTTTTTTAAAATGTATTATTGCAACTCTATTGTTCACCTTTAATTATAATGTGAACAATAGTGCTGCATGAAAGAAAAATATTGTTTTTTTAGCTAAAATCATATATTTTCTCAGAAAAATGCAGGAACGAGTTCCCATTTCTAATATTTTTAACAAGCATACCTGATAGAACAGGGCTCAAAATTTCCACTCGCTATCTCGTCTAGGGAGAGTGATAAATTGAGCAATTTAAGTAAGGCTAGTGAAAATTTGGTGCTTTGCAACTGTGGGATTTGACATTAACCACTTTTGATCAGCCAGGCTAGTACCTTTGGAATTACAATGTTGAACCCGGCCATAGAATATATATAACCGTAAAGACTTGGATGATAAAACATGAAATAATTATTTTACGTGCGGTAGAGGATTTAAATTTTAATGGAAATTCAGATTTTTTTTTCATTTTTTGTTATAGCGTTCTGTCAGGACATGACATATACATATAATAATGATATATTATAAATCTGCCAAGTCTGCTGTAGCTCAACAGTGAAGGGGTTAACAGATTGAAAGTATGAAACAGATGTGCAGAATAATCAGAAAAGGTGCAGGATCACAAAAATTTAATGGCATGTTTTTCTATATGCATTTTCTTTTTTACACAATTATATGTGACTGTGAAGTGGTTCTAAGCACTGTTGCACTTTAACAAATTGTTGACACAAATATCTGTGTATACACTAATTTACTCTATTTTTGATGCGCCGTATGGTCTCTTTTCTACTATCCACAATTATATGTGAATGTGGTCCTTGTGTAAATGAATTCATGGGGTATCTAATAAATGTTCCAAAAGGAACTTCAGAGAGGGTTAAGGATATTGGAGAGGATTGATAGGTGTCAGTGGGAGATAAAACCAGAAACATTAATTAGCAATTAAGACTTATATGCGGATGGATACCAAATATTAAACTATTTACTACTGAATAGGTGTTAGAGTTTAACCGTTCTGCGCTGTATTGTCTATCTGGAAGACCCAGGTTAGACGCCTAGGAACATTTTTTTAATATTCAAATCAAGCATATGTTTTGAAAAGCAGAACAACATTAGCTGTGTTAGTACTACATAGTGAAACCCCTTCTCTTTCCTCATAATCTGGTGAAACAGAATTGTTCCATGTAGAAGAGTTGACATTATATGCCTTCTAGTTTTAACATATACATTTTATCTTCTTGAAAAGTGTCAAAGGTAGAGTACCCACTAGTGACTTCAACATAGCCGTTAGATGCAAATCAAGATGCAAAATGTGACTCATAGTCGTAAGGCAACCCTAGATAATTACTGCTGGAATCATTATTCTGCTGGTCATTACTTCATAGATAGCATTGTGATGAGGTTGTCAACTTCAGTTGACCAAATTGCCTTACTATATTATTCTCTTATGGTGGCGTGCCTATGCAAATCGATGGTTCCTTCAAGTACAAATTGTTAGTTTGCCTTTAAATGCAATACCTTAAATATATATATATTTTTTTAAAGTATTTTACCATGAAGCATACATTGAGATTTCTCTAATTTTCCGGTATCTCCTGGGTGGACGAGTAAGTACCGTTAGGTGTCTTTGCCAAGGACACTTACTGGAGAGATGCCCATGCTGAGATTCAAACCTGTGTCTACACGGACTCCACGGTTATAGAGCAGTGATGTTACCTCTATTCCACCCATATTTTGTCTGATTTAACCCCTTCACTACTATGATTGTCTATATATGATCAGCGGTAGCAGACACGGCAGCCTGAGATCATGTACACATGATCTGGGGCTATGCTGTGTTATTGCAAACGAAATTCATTTGTTGCAAAATAATTTTGTTTGCTTTTGGGCTCCAGAAGGTTTCCTCAAAGTTTTGGCCATGTGGGCATAATGCCCAAGGTGCTAAAACTGTTTGAAATTGGCTGGATAATGTCCTGACATATCAGCATTCCCCAGCCGATGCATGGAACCACTGGATGCAGTTAGTTTCAGTTCTAATTGCAGTAAATCTATTCGGCCAGTAGATGGAGACATCTGCCTGCCAAATAAATTATTACAGTAAGAAATACATTGGGAATATTACTAAATATTTCTTACTATATAATTAATTAAAAATGATTTTCCAAAAAACACTGGTTTCTGGCAGTGGATTTTTGGAAAATCACTTGATAGTGAGAGGGTTAAAGCAAAGAAGTAAACTGTGTAAAATACCTGTATGTAAAACAAAAACCTGAAAGTGGTTTAGACTACTGTTCAGAACACTTTTGTTTATGGTAAAACCACAATGTAACTTCTGGATATTCATATCCGATTTCCAAAATGCAGCCAAGTGAAAATGGCCTGGAGATTTGGCACAAGTGATATAAATGAATCATATTATAATGAGTTTCTACCTTGCCTTGTGCAGCATAGGGGAAGGAAGTGAGACAGCTATTTAATAACAGCAGTATGTCACATAAAGTGCTGTGAATCCATGCATCATTTCAACAGTTTTAAATATATCTTCCTTTCTACTGTCTCATGCTGCAATAGCAGCACATTTTAAATAATGTATTCTTGATGTGAATATTATGTCTCAACCTTAACTGATTAGCGTATCAGTTAGTTATCAGTTAGTCAAACAATCTGAAACTATTAGACCAGGGGCGGATCCAGAGCCTAGTCTCGGGAGGGGCACTGACATTGAATAGATACTTCAGGTTCTTGTATGTTCCATAACTGCAATAGATGGCAGCATCAACACAACATATGGAAAATGTTGTGTCCCTTGCCGTGTTAGCGCTAGACATATTTTTGTACCTCTGTAGAACATAATTTGCAATAGCATTCATTTTAAAAGCAACAATTAAACACATGATTAAAGGTTTCAGTTTTAATGTTTTAAGCCAGCCCAGGCCAGGACTGTCAAACCCACGACCACCTAAATCAGAGGGGTCAGCAACCTCGGCTCTCTGATGGTTTGGGAACTACATTTCCCATGTGGCTCTGTCAGCCTAATGGCTGACTGAGCCACATCATGGGAAATGTAGTTCCCAAAACATCAGGGAGCCATGGTTGCTGACCTGACCGCTGATCTATACAAATTCCTGGGTTCAGTGAGCCCCCCCCCCCATCCCTTCACCCAGGCACCACACGTGTGATGCAGGTACCTTGAGTTGGGGCTTGCCAAGTTGGGCCAGGGCCTTGGGCACGACGGATAGTTGGATGAGGTGGATCAGGCAGGCACAATTACTGACTCTGCGCGCGCGTGTGGCGTGCACACGCAGCAGCCACACACTGGCTGGTGAGGCACTCGAGTGCGACTGTGCTGCTGACGCTGTGCGAGTGGCGTGCGCACGCACTCGCAGCAGGCCAGCGGAACTTAGCCACAGCTGAGGCTGAGCATACATTGTCACTCACTGACTGACTGCTGGCAGGGCAGGCTGCTGCACACAAGCTGCTGCACTGTGTGCAGCAGAGCCAGAGACAGTGTGGGGCCTCCTGCTAGCTTTCCCGGCTTCCCGCCCATGTGACTGACACTCACCATGTGATCCTGGGTGCCCGCCCCGGATTGACACGTGAGGGCATGGCTGGCTCGCTCACTTCCTGCTCGCTGGCTGGCGCTGCTCGCTCTCATTGAGTGCGGCGGCAAGCCTGGCCCAGCGAGCGTGAGAGCGCCGGCGGCAGAGTTCATTCAGGAGAGACTGACGGAGTTAAATTTTTTTCACTGTCTTCCGACTCCGAGACACAGAGAGATGATAATGATCAGGCAGGCAGTGCGCGCCGCGGGTCGCGGCGCGCGCTGCTTCAGTTTGGCCGGCTCGGCAATGCAGTCTGCTGCTGAGCTGAAGGCAGCGCAGAGAGGTAGTAATTTTTTTCTGAATCTCGGGACGGGCAATTGCCCCGTTGCCCCCCCCCTTGAATCCGCCCCTGTAATTAGACCCCTATTCTGGCTGAGACGGTAATAGGAAGTTGTAATTGCTATTCTCAGTGAGAAAGTAATTATCTTACCGGCTCGGATCGTGATTACTCTCTGCTCAAAGTTATATCTCCCCCCATGTTGTGGCATGCTGCAGACACATGAGGGTCAGGGAAGATTTAACAGGGTATAACTACTTTCTTTAAAATATATGTTAGCAAAAAAATGCTGACTCGTATAAAGGGCCCAACTTGTTTTGAGCATGAAAACTGCACTTTTAGGCTAATGTCAGATGAACGCAGTCTGAGCACACTCTGCGTGCTTGTATAACGGACAGACATACTGACGGAAGATACTGTAGACACCACACGATCCGCTTTTTTTGACGGACGTAGAAAAAAAAGGGAACTATGGGAAATAAAATTAATATGAAAAATTATCAGGGTAATTCAAAGAGATTCGAAAAGTCACCGCACGTTCGGTGACTTTTCGTTCTCTTCAATTCGGTTCCTTTTGCCGATCCCATTTCGGTGACCCTGCGGTGTATTCAGCAAACACCACAGGGTCCCCGAATTGCAAGGAAAAGCTGCCGCAAACCTGACGAAAACGAACCGCAAAACCCGGCGCCGAAAACCCTCAAAAACATCTGGATTAACCTGCCGAAAACCACATAAAAACCCGAGCAGGAGCCGATCACACACAGCGAAGCTGCCAGAAAAAGCCGAGACTGCAGACAGAGTGAAGAGAATAAATTAGGAAAACAGTTTGCATGAATGATTGAAAAGTGAAACACTGTTTGCAAAGAAACTACTGAGTGAAAATGTCTGAAATTTGCATATGAGGTCCAGGGAATGATAATAAAAAGGGCTATTACAGAAAAAATAGGTAAACTTAAAAAAATAATTCAGAAAAATGCTGAAAATATCCTAAAAAATCTATAAATAAAGAGACTCTTTACTGCATAATTTTATAATGAATGGTTTATTAGATATTGAATTAAAACGGGAATATTTTTAACATTGAAGCCTATGGGATTCTCCTGAATAAACTTGCCGAATTAAACCACCGAATGGCAGGGCATTTCGGGAACCTTTCACTGCTGGTTTGTGTTCTCTGAATAGCCGAAGCAGTGTTTTTTCATGGGAATTCACTGCCCTCGACCAGGCACCGAACAGGCACCGTATGTTCAGGCAATTCGCCAGGATTTGGCGAATTGCCTGCTCTCTGGATAGCCGAATGGCCAGGAAAGGTAACCGAAAGCTGATTTTCAGCATTCGGTTACCTTTCTCAAGCAATTCGGATCTCTTTGAATTACCCTGTATAAAAATTTGAAAAGGATATGAAAAGCCATTGTGTGCGTCAAGGTGCTGGACGTCGCAAATGCGCTGCGTCTGACATCTCATCACTCACACGGAACGCTATGAAGACGTGGCACACTCTGCGCGTCCGTGGTAGCGTTTTTTTTTACGTTCTTGCCTAACTTGCGTCAGTTTGTCACGTGCGTTGTGCGTGCACAGTTCGGTGTGCACGTACTTCGTATGTGGGTCTCTATTGATCATGATTCTATGCTACGACGGACGTTAAACTGTGCTGCAACACGGACGTGATCACTGCATTCGTCTGACACGGGCCTTAGTCTCTGAAAAACCTTGTCAAATAATTACATTTAAGGAGTTATTCAAAGAGAGCCGCATTTGCCACCGAATTGCACCGAACAGTGAATTTCCCCGTACGGTGCAATTTCGTGGCCATTCAGCTATTCAAAAAGCTGGCAATTCGCCAAATATTGGCGTATTGCCAGCAAAATACAATGCAATTCGGCAACAGTGAAATTTCCCATAGAGAAGTAATGGTTAAGCTATTCAGAGAATGCCAAACAGCACTGAAAAGTTGGCAAATGCCCAGATTTTCAGTGGTTTCGTTTGACAGGTTTAAAACAGGCGAATCCCATAGGTTTCAAGTTTAAAAAAAATCCTCGTTTTTATAAATTTTTTATTCAACTGTTTATTCTTTTTATTTGCAGCAAAAAGTCTTTATTAATTTATTTTTTAGAATTGTTTTGGTGAAAGTTTTGATTCTGAATTTTTTATTTCTTTTATTCTGCAACCAACCTTTTTATTGTTATTCTTAGAACCATATATATTATTTCCATGCATTATTTTTTTTTAAAACGCCTTTTATAAATAGATTTATTTTTTTTACCCCTGTTCGGCAGCTGATCAGCTTTTTTCGGCAGCCTGTCCGGCGGCGTTCAGCGGATCGTCGGCTGCGTTTGGCGGTCTGTTTGGCAGATCGTCAGCTGCATTTAGCGGTTTACAGTTGCCGTTCGGCAGATCAGCAGTTGCGTATGGCAGTTTTTTGGCAGTGTTCGGTGGATCCATTCAGCGCACTTCAAGGACCATGAATAATGTGACAGCTGTGGTCCTTATTATCAAAACAAATCAAATAAAACATAACTTTTATTCTGACATAAAATACCAAAATCTTGAATAAAAAGCCACTTAGCTGGTGGAAAAATACACATTGGATTTTTGATAGAGTACTCTACTGGTTGATCAAGTATGCTTGACAGTCAAGTACGAAGCCAATTTTCCTTCCCAATTCTAATCTCTATTCAAAACAGTAGGAAACCAACCTTCTTGGGCTGGTGGGTATAGGATAGTGAGAAGGAAATGGCATAGGATTCATTTTTTTTTATAGACATGCATATCCCTTTAAGTACCAAAACATCATGTCAGTGGCGTAACTAGAAACCTGAGGGCCCCGGTGCAAGAATCCACGAAGGGCCCCCCCCAAAAAAAGCTCTATATTTTTACTTATTTTTCACTGCAAAATAAAACAAAGATAGTATTGCCCCCAAGCTCACATGGATATATATTGCCCCCAGCTCACATGGATATATATTGCCCCAGCACACATGGATATATATTGCCCCCAGCTCACATGGATATATAATGCCCCCAGCACACATGGATATATATTGCCCCCCCCAGCTCACATGGATATGTATTGCCCCCCAGCTCACATGGATATATATTACCCCCCAGCTCACATGGATATATATTGCCCCCCAGCTCACATGGATATATATTGCCCCCCCCAGCTCACATGGATATATATTGCCCCCGCTCACATGGGTGTATATATGGCCCCCAGCTCTCATGGGTATATAGGGCCCCCAGCTCTCATGGGTATATAGGGCCCCCAGCTCTCATGGGTATATAGGGCACCCAGCTCTCATGGGTATATAGGGCCCCCAGCTCTCATGGGTATATAGGTCCCCCAGCTCTCACCTCTGCTGGCCCCAGGGCAGGCTCCGCCGGCGTCCCGTTCTTCTCTGAGGCGAGCGACCGCTGGAAGCATGCGTCTTGGCCGCTCGCCGGAAACCACCTGATCAGCGCAGAGGTCTCGCGAGAGGATCTCGTGCGCTGGTCAGGTGGTTCCTATCCCACGTGAGCGGCCAAGCTGCATGTCAGCGGCCGCTCGCAGGGAGAGGGACGGCCAGCGCGCGGCTCCCAGATATCCGGCGCTGATTGCCGGAATCTGGCGGGCGGCGCTGGGCCCCCCTCCAGTGGCGGAATGCCAGGGCCCGGTCGCAACTGCGACCGCTGCGACCCTGGTACTTCCGCCACTGCATCATGTATTGCATTGTGGTTGTAGTACTTGATAGTACTATCATTTTCATTAACACCTTTGAAACATATTTCATACATTTATCAGATAAAAACTGAATACTGTTCAAAAATAAATGTATCACTCGGGTTAAAACTGTAACTTAAAAACAAAACAAAATAACCCATACAAAGGTGGGAGACTTGCCAATAAGGCATAACGACTTCACACCAAGTGGCTCACAAGAGGAAGTCCTTCGCGTTCCGGCTGGATGAGAGAGACTTGTCAAGCTGGAAAGACTGAAGAAAAAGGAAAAAATAACTCTTTCAACAAATAGTTTCCCAGTGCTTACATCATTTGAAATGCAAAGACAAAACAAGTACTTTTAACAACTAAATTAACATAGAAGGATATGACAGACTGATTTTGGAGGGCAATGTTACTGGTCTATGCTCCCATATTTTTTCTAGCGTGTATCATACTGTGAAACGAAAGCGTGGACACTAGCCAAGTTTAGTTCTTAGAGTCTAGGGACCAGCAGGGTTGAATTTATAAATAGGCAGAGTAGGCATGTGCCTACCGTCGTCTATCACACAGGGGTGCCTTGCGCTGAAAAAAAAGGAAAGAAACAAACAGGGTTATCCAAAGAGATTCGAAAAGTCACCGCACGTTCGGTGACTTTTCGTTCTCTTCAATTCGGTTCCTTTTGCCGATTGCATTTCGGTGACCCTGCGGTGTATTCAGCAAACACCACAGGGTCCCCGAATTGCAGGGAAAAGCTGCCGCAAACCTGACGAAAACTAACCGAATGCACGCTGAAAACAAGCAAAAACATCTGGATTAACCTTTGAAAAAGCCGAACAGGAGCCGAACAGGAGCCGAATCACACAGAGCCGAAGCAGCTGTGACGTAGAGGAGGCAGTGAATAAATTAGAAAAACCATTTGTATGAATCTGGGAAAATGAAACGCTGTTTGCAAAGAAACTACTGAGCGAAAATGTCTTAAATTTTCACAGGAGGTCCAGGGAATGATAATAAAGAGGGCTGTTACAAAAAAAATAAGTAAACTGAAAAAAAAAAAAAAATCGGACTTTTAATAAAAAAAAAAAAAACTGAAAAATGCTTAAAGTATCCTAAAAAATCTATAAATAAAGAGACACTTTGCTGCAGAATTTTATACTGAACGGTTTATTAGATATTGAATTAAAACGGGAATATTTTTAACATTGAAGTCTATGGGATTCTCCTGAATAAATTTGCCGAATGAAACCACCGAATGGCAGGGCATTTCGGGAACCTTTCACTGCTGGTTTGTGTTCTCTGAATAGCCGAAGCAGTGCTTCTCTATGGGGATTTCACTGCCCTCGAACAGGGACCGAACAGGCACCGTATGTGCAGGCAATTCGCCAGTATTTGGCGAATTGCCTGCTCTCTGGATAGCCGAATGGCCAGGAAAGGTAACCGAACGCTGATTTTCAGCGTTCGGTTACCTTTCTCAAGCAATTCGGATCTCTTTGGATAACCCTGAAAGCGTAAAAATTAATTACAATTTACAATAAATTAGACCCCTATATCTCTGGAGCCTCTACAGGCTAGAAAGACATATAATGTATCCTTAGAAAGATCCGATTATGATCAGATTATGACCTTTCGAATGAGACCAAAAGTTTTATATAACAGTATAATAAATAAATAAAGTAAAAACATTTTTTTCTTTTGTTTCTAACGCAGCACTATTGTTCACTTTACAATTATAAAATTAACAATCTCTGGCTTGACTTTGTGAACCAGGATTAGAAAGCGGGCTGTCCACGTTTGCTGCAAACTCGCTGGTGGTTGACTAGGCCAATGTGGGACAGGCAGATCTGGCCACAGCAGCTGCACAGGAAGGTCTGAAATTAAATTTGATGTCACGATGTCACAGGCACATAGAGATTTCTTCAGAGAGATCTTGTACCTCTTCTTTTGGTGCCTCTCTGTTGCGGTGACCGGTGGAGAGTTCGCTGTACAGCACAACTTTGGGTTAGCAAAAAAACTTCTATCCTGGAAATATGCCTTGCCCAGCGCATCTGTGTCTTCCGAAGCATTGCCTCTATGCTGGTAACCGACTCCCGTTCAAGAACTTCAATGTTGGTAACAATGTCATTCCATTGGATGTCAAGTATAGTGCAGAGGCAGCACTGGTGGAAGCGCTCAAGGAGTCTCAGGTGGTGGCAGTAGGTAACCCACGACTCAGAGCCGTAAAGGAGCATGGACAGTACAATTGCTCTGTACACACTGATCTATGTGCCTCTCTTCAGGTGCTTGTTGTTCCTGACTCTCTTGTACAATCTATCAAAGGCACTGTTTACCTTTGAAAGCCTTTTGTCTATTTCTTTGTCAACCTGTGTTAGGGTTTCTCTCCCTTTCTGGGGGTCTTCATGTGTCCCCCTATCCCGATCACAGGTCTCCAGTCAACTGTATGGTCTCCAGGCAGAGCAAGGAGTGGGCTCGGGAAATGAATGAGACGCACACAGACAAGCTACTATATGTCATCCATTCAATTCGGTTTGTATTCATGAGCAGAGAAGTATTCATATCCTTACATGCAATATGGGTGTTGCTTACAGCTTACAATAATTTGACCTACGAGTAGGGTGGCATATACAGATGGTGTAATAACAGCACTGTTCTGCCCTCACAATGTGTCTGAGGCACAAAGCTTGGCAGACAGCTAACATAATAAAAATCTGGAAGCAGGATTGAAGAAAAGTCTTTACTGAACTTTATTTGTATCTTTACTTTTCAGATCTTTAAACTTTGTAAAACTGTGGAAAATACGGAATTATGGCAATATATTAGTCTAGGAATGCAAATCTACACAAATAAGTGACAGGCATGCTACCTAGATGTAAATTACTGGCTAACAGAAGTTTAACTTAATGTGAAGACAATCAAACACTACTAAACTAATCTAACAGTGCTTTGAGTTGCTAAAAATATATACATAACTAAAAACATGAAGGTTCTACTTACAGACTTATAAGCAGAAGGCCTGTGTAACAGAACTGTGGAGCTTGCTTTCTGCTTGACTCACTGGTAGCTATGCTGGTTGAATCTGGCTCTACCAGGAAGTAACTGTACTGCATGGCATCAGTAATGGCCGCTCAATTAAAGAAACAGTACTCTAATAAACTAAATGCTTAGAAATTTGTGAGTGACAGAACACTCCCCACTTTGGATAATAACATTATGCAACTATGTATCCTTTTTGAGAAGTAAGACAACTTCAGAAACAGGCCTAAAATAAACTTTTGGAGTACCTTCCTTCATGACTTTAATTTCTACCTTTCTAACTTTGTTGTCAACACTAGGTACAACTTTGATAATAAGTCCAACAGGCCATTCATTTCTATGAACTTGAGTGTCTTTCAGTAAGACAACGTCTCCGACTTGTAAGTTAGGCTTGTCAGCTTGCCATTTCCTGCGTGGCTGGAGCGTCACTAAATATTCCTGTCTCCATCGTCTCCAGAATGTGTCTGCAAGACTCTGCACTTGCTTCCACTGCTTGGTATGAAGATCTTTGAGTTCAAAATCTCCAGGAGGTGCCGTTGTTGTTTTGACTTTCAGAGTCAGAAGCATCGCAGGTGTCAATACTTCTGGCATTTCAGGATCTGTGGATACTGGAACTAAAGGTCGAGCGTTCATGATGGCCATAGTGGATGCATCTGAGAAGGTGCATAATTCTCTTCGTTGTGTGACAGACAAAGAGACAGGAACGTAAGATCTTTGGATACTGAATTGTTCAAGATCTAGTAGTGAATCCTTCCACAGTTTCCACTGTGTTTCTTTCTCTTCAGGGGGATGAGTATCCCATTCATTTTGTTCACCTTCATTTGCGAATTCTCTCATGAGAGTTTTACCTTGCATAGTTATAGGGGCGACGAATCCCAAGGGATAGTACAAACTATTGACTGTGGACAAGACACCTCTTCTTGTAAATGTTTTTTCTTCTCTGAATACACAGAACGTGAAACTGTCTGACTTTATGTCCCAACTTAACCCTAGACTTCTCTGGAGAGGTGGTGAATCTGCTCCCAAGTCTAGGTCTTTGAGATCTTTTGCACGATCTTCCGAAGGAAATGCTTCCATAACCTTGTAGCTGTTGGAAGCTATCTTGTGTAGTTTCACGTTAGATTCAGCTAACATTTCTCTGGTTCTTTTTAAGGTGGCTATTGCTTTTTCATCACTGGGGAAGGAAGAAAGTCCATCGTCAACATAAAAATTTCTCATGACAAACTGTTTAATTTCTTTCCCATGTTCTTTTTCACCTTCCTGTGCTGCTCGTCTCAGACTGTAGATAGCCACAGCTTGAGAAGGGCTGTTCCCAAACACGTGTACCTTCATTCTGTATTCCGTGACATCTTTGTTGAAGTCATTATCTTCATACCACAAGAACCTTAGGTAATTTCTGTGATCTTCACGGACGAGGAAGCAATAAAACATTTGTTGTACATCTGCTGTTACTGCAACACGTTCTTTTCGGAATCTTATGAGTACTCCGAGGAGCGTGTTATTCAAGTCGAGCCCACTAAGGAGGACATCATTAAGGGAGACACCTTCATGCTTTGCGCTGGAGTCAAATACTACGCGTATCTGTCCCGGTTTCTGAGGATGGTACACCCCGAATATTGGTAAATACCAACATTCCTGTTTTTCTTCTAATGGTGGTGCCTTCTCCGCTTGATCGTTATCAAAGATCTTCTGCGTGAAATCATGGAAGTGTTGTTTCATCTCTGGCCTTCTGTTCAGAGTGCATTGCATGGAAAGGAGACGCTTCATTGCTTGTCTTCTGTTATTCGGGAGGTGACATCGTGGTAAACGGAAAGGTAAAGGAGCTACCCAGTTGTTTGATTCATCTATGAAGACTTCTTTGCTCATGATCTCAAGGAAGAGGTTATCTTCCACAGATAATGCTTGTTTGTCATCACTTTGTGTTCTTTCGAACACCTTGCACCCTAATCTATCTGTATCTTCTGTTGAAGCTGTAGTCGCCATGTAGACCTGATGCTTCTGGTGTTGCTTTGAGAGGACTAGTCTCTCTTTGATTTGCATGTTGTTTGTACAAGGGCTCAAACATGACGTGCGTCCATTTTGCCACAGGTTTGTTTTGTAGACATTCACTTTTGTTGGCTTGTGAACTCCGTCCAGACACACGTCACCAATGATAACCCATCCAAGGTCGAGACGTTGCGCAAATGGTGCGTTGTGTAGCCCATTGTACTGTTCCCTAACCTTGTGTACTCTCAGTATGTCTCTTCCAAGTAGGAGGAGGATTGCAGAGTCTGGGTCAAGTATTGGTATCTTTTCTGCTATTTGTCTCAGATGAGGATGTCGACGTGCAATTTCGGGCGTGGGGATCTCTGATCTATCATCTGGTATCGTATCGCATTCTATGAGAGTTGGGAGGGACAACTGTGTTTTTCCATCTATTGACTCGATGATATAGTTGGTTGCTCTTCTCCCTGATGTCTCTATAATACCTGAGCAAGTCTTCAAGGTATATGAAACCGGATTTCCACTATCGTTGAAGATGTTGAAAAACTCTGTTCTGGCCAAAGACCTGTTGCTCTGCTCATCTAATACTGCATACATTCTCACAGTTTTCTCTCTGTGACCTTCAGGATATACTTTTACTAAACATATCTTTGAGCATGATCTAGGACTAAATGTCTTTGTGCAGATCTCTGTACACGTTGACGTTATTGCTGGTGCTACGTCCTCTTTTTTCTCCCCACCATGATCTTCTTGGGTGGTTACGTTCTCCTCTGCCCATGGTGCTGGGCCTGGATGCATTGCAGAAAGATGCTTGTCACTGTGGCATTCTCTGCATTGTATTGCTGTCCTACAATCTTTTGCGAGATGTTGAGTTGAAGCACAGCATCTGAAGCAGATGTAATGGTCTTTAAGATAGGACTTACGTTCTTCGATTGTCTTGATCCTGAAACCGCGACATTTTTTCAGAGGATGAGGTTTGTTGTGTATCGGACACTGATCGTCTGGACCTTCAATTTTCTTTTCTGCGATTCTATTGTTGACGTATTCAGACTCAGGTGGTACTTCTGTCTTCCGTACAGACACCGTTGTCCTTGATTCCCTGTTCGGCTGCAGTGATTCTGTTCTGCTATAGTTTGGGTTTCCCAGGTTCAAAAAGGCAAAGCTTGGGTCATTGCGGGTTTTCGCTTGATTCGTTATGAACTTAGTGAAGAAGGAGAAAGGTGGAAATGCCACCTGATAGCATTCTTTGTATTTTGACGCTTCTGTAACCCATCTTTCTTGCAAGTTGTAAGGAAGCTTCACTATTATAGGGTTGACCCCACGTGCAGTGTCTAGATATGAGAGACCTGGTAGGTGTCCACCATTTTTTGCTGATTCCATCTCCAGGAGTATGTCTCCAAGCTCTCTTAACTTCTGATTGTCTTTGTTTGTTACTTTTGGGAAATTTTCAATTTTCTTCAGGAGTGCATCTTCAATTAGTTCTGGTGATCCATAACCTTCCTCCAATCTCTGCCACACCATAGCGAGTCCTGTTGTTGCGTTGTGAGCGTGTACGGACCTAATTCTTTTGGCTTGTTCGGAAGATTCTGGTCCGAGCCATTTAGAGAGTAGATCTAGTTTTTCTCTGTCTGTCATGTTTAAGTCTTGGGTGCTGCTAAGGAAAGATGACTTCCAGGCCCAATAATTTTCAGGACGGTCGTCAAACTTCAGGAGACCGGAACTCACCATTTCACGGCGTATCAGGTACTTCGTTACATCTGAAATTCCAGCTGCCTTAGGTGAACGTACTCTGGGAACAGACCCCGGGCTTGGCTGTGGCTGATAGGACGGTGGGGTTGTTAGGTCAGGCTTGATCTGGTTATATGGTGTGTTTTCCTCATTGTAAATAACTCTCCTATAGCCCACATTGGTGTGTGCCTGGGTAGGAATCGTGTCGTTATTGATTTGATGTCTGGAAGAGCTGGCTAACTGGTCTTTGGGTTCGTAAACATTTGGCTTGTCGTGTTGGAACTCTGTTTTGGCTTTGCAGACTTTAGGTGATTCTAGGTAGCCGTCTGCTAGAGGAGCTTTTGATAGTTTTAATGCATTGTCAGTTTGTTGATCAGTGTACACGGTTGTGTGTAACTGAACATATTCCCTGGTACGATGAATTGCACTGAGAGGTGTCACCTGTTCTTCTATGACAGGGAATGTTTCTTTATACTCTTCTTCTGCCGCATTCATGAAAACTTCAGCTTCTGCTACTGCTTTCATGAGAACTTCAGCTTCTGCTACTGCTGCTGAAGCTGCTTTCTCGTGTTGAAGAATATGTAGAGATGCTTTTACCTCTGCTTTTCTTCTAGTAGTTTCAGCTTCATTCTTATGCTGTTCTTCCTCTATGTAGCCCTGTTCTCTTATCATTTCAGATTCGCGTATTGCATAGGCAGCCATTGCACATGCTTTTTCTGCTTTTGCACGTGCCTTGATGGCAGCAGCACTCGCCGTCGACAGGTTGGAGCAGATTGAGTGTCTTGAACTAGTGTGTTTGGACCTGGCAGTTTTAGCACTAGCCGATGTCAGATCTGATTTACTAGAGACTGTGGAGCTTGTGCACCGTGACCTGGTCTTTGGTGTGCTGAGTGTGCTTTGCTCTGCATCTGAAAGCTGAGGAATGGCTGGAGTAGCATGCTGCTCTGTGTGCTGCATGGTGAGACAGATTACTACTTTGCAGGATGCTTGAGGAAGTTAGAGATAGATGTGTAGAAAGAATCCACTTTTCTTTTGATTAGGTCTGCTGTGTATAAAGTCTTTTTACTGTTCTGCCCTCACAATGTGTCTGAGGCACAAAGCTTGGCAGACAGCTAACATAATAAAAATCTGGAAGCAGGATTGAAGAAAAGTCTTTACTGAACTTTATTTGTATCTTTACTTTTCAGATCTTTAAACTTTGTAAAACTGTGGAAAATACGGAATTATGGCAATATATTAGTCTAGGAATGCAAATCTACACAAATAAGTGACAGGCATGCTACCTAGATGTAAATTACTGGCTAACAGAAGTTTAACTTAATGTGAAGACAATCAAACACTACTAAACTAATCTAACAGTGCTTTGAGTTGCTAAAAATATATACATAACTAAAAACATGAAGGTTCTACTTACAGACTTATAAGCAGAAGGCCTGTGTAACAGAACTGTGGAGCTTGCTTTCTGCTTGACTCACTGGTAGCTATGCTGGTTGAATCTGGCTCTACCAGGAAGTAACTGTACTGCATGGCATCAGTAATGGCCGCTCAATTAAAGAAACAGTACTCTAATAAACTAAATGCTTAGAAATTTGTGAGTGACAGAACAAGCACATTCTTCTATATTTAGTGATAACAACGGTTAACAATAGATGTCATTGGAATGTTATCTAGAACAGTTTGCAGAAGTCAAATAAGAATTTGAATTCAAACTGGAATTTGGCTAGAGGGATAAAAGGGTGGGGGAGTGGGGTGCGAGGAGACAGAAGTTTTAATTATTTTTATTCAGCTTAATTCAACTTAACCCTTACAAACCTGGGCATCTGAGGAGATGATGTACCCAAGGTAGATGAACTGATGGACTGTCTTTAGCACTGATTTGCCAACGGGGATACAAGGGTGATGATAATCTTCCTGAGGTGCAGGCTGATGGAGAACTTCTCTCTACTTCAGGCTGACTTCTAGTCCAAAGGGTTCAGCACCCTCTGCAAAGCAGGATGTCATTCGCTGCAGGGCTGTCACCATCTGGCAAACAAGGGCAGCTTTGTCTGCACAGAGCAAATCACGGATTAGTTGATCTGCTGTCTTGGTGTGGGCCTCTAGCCAGTGGCGTCACTAGGGTTGGTGTCACCCGGTGTGGTAATTTATGGTGTCACCCCCCCCAAGTTTTACGGATGTTTTTTTAACTACTCTTACTCATAAATCAGTACTCCCATATAACACTGAATGCTCATGCACAGCGCAAATTACTGTTAGGTTTATTGCTGTGGAGCTCTCTCATATGCTCACACACATTTTTGCCAACTGCCAGGAAGTACGGTGCCTGTTCGAAGGCAGTGAAAGTGAAAGCAGACATGGATATATATTGCCCCCAGCAGCTCTGGATATATTGCCCCCAGCAGCTCACCCATGGATATATATTGCCCCCAGCTCACATATGGATATATTGCCCCAGCTCACAATTATATATTGCCCCCAGCAGCTCACCCATGGATATATATTGCCCCAGCTCACATATGGATATATTGCACCCCAGCTCACAAATGGATATTTTGCCCCAGCTCACATATGGATATATTGCCCCAGACCAACTCAAACATGGATATATTGCACCCAGACCAGATCACACATGGATATATTTCCCCCAGACCAGCTCACACATGGATATATTGCCCCCAGACCAGCTCACACATGGATATATTGCCCTAGACCAGTTCACACATGATATATTGCCCCAGGCCAGCTCACATATGGATATATTGCCCCAGCTCTCATGGATATTGCCCCAGCTCTCATGGATATGCCACCAGCACACATGAATACTGCCCCAGCTCACATGGATATGCCCCAGCTCTCATGGATATGCCACAGCAGCTCTCATGGATATGCCCCCAGCTCACATGGATATGCCCCAGCTCACATGGATATGCCCCAGCTCTCATGGATATGCCCCAGCAGTTCTCATGGATATGCCCCAGCAGTTCTCATGGATATGCCCCAGCAGCTCTCATGGATATGCCCCAGGAGCTCTCATGGATATGCCCCAGCAGTCCTCATGGATATGCCCCAGCAGCTCTCATGGATATGCCCCCAGCTCACATGGATATGCCCCAGCTCACATGGATATGCCCCAGCTTTCATGGATATGCCCCAGGGGCTCTCATGGATATGCCCCCAGCTCACATGGATATGCCCCAGCTCACATGGATATGTCCCAGGAGCTCACATGGATACTGCCCCAGCTCTCATGGATATGCCCCAGCAGCTCTCATGGATATACCCCAGCTCTCATGGATATGCCCCCAGCACACATGGATACTGCCCCAGCTCACATGGATATGCCCCAGCTCTCATGGATATTGCCCCCAGCTCATGGATATGCCCCAGGAGCTTTCATGGATATGCCCCAGCAGCTCTCATGGATATGCCCCAGGAGCTCTCATGATATGCCCCAGCAGCTCTCATGGATATGCCCCAGCAGCTCTCATGGATATACTGCCCCCAGGCCCCAGCTCACCTCCTGCCGCCGCGTGTTCGGCTCCCTCTGAGCGTCCGGCGGCATGGAGCTTGGGCACTCACCTGGGGGGAGCCACATGACCAGCCGCGATCTTGCGAGAACTCAGTGGCCTTTTGAAGCGTCATACTGAAGAAAATTGTGAGGAGAGTTGGTGCGAGGATGCAGTCTTGTTTGACGCCATTGCCAATTGGGAAGGGGTTTGAGTGCTTCTGCGTATGGGTCAGTGAGACAGCTGGAGTCCTTGAGTCTCGACTGAAAACTCGCCTGGAATTTGGCATTCACCTTGGCTGACTGCAGATTACCAACCTGAAACCTCTTTCTTCGAGCAACTCCCCTCTTCAGTTTAGGTTTGATGTGGAGAGTGAGACCTAGCTTGCATCGCACAAGACAATGATCTGTATGACACTCTGCACTCGGCATCAGAGAGAGTAGAGTCTCAAAACCCCCAAACAAAAAAAGGGAGGTAAATCACTGCTCAGATAAGGCCAGAAAGGGGCAAGAGGAGAAAAGGGGGGGTGTTAATCTCCGCAGGGTAAAAAGTAAGGTCAAGACCACGGGGGGTTTGCCAAATCAACCAGCGAGGAACAACTGGGCGGCAGGGGTCCCCGCAGCCAGGAACCCAGGAAGCAGGGCTATCATCTCAGCCAGGATCAAAATGCGGTGCAGGGCCCAAGTCCCCTTTGAGGACACAGGGATGGAGAAGAGCCTGCCATCTAGGCAGCGTCTGAGCCGCACTGCTTGCTCCCCTCTCAGCGCCATGAACCAGATCCGGGCTCCGCAGCAGCTCAGAAGGCATCCGGGCTGAAGACAGCAGTGCACAGGGGGGAATCCGCCACTCCAGAGACCACAGGATCAGCTAGGGGCCCATGATCCATCCAGAAACCTCAGCTAGGGGCTGACAGGCAGTGGGTAAGCAGGACCTCTGGAACGCAGGGATCGCCTCCAAAAGGTTAAGAAGTCGGTCAGGGTATTCCGGTATGGATGCCACAGCCGGCCAGTAGCAGTTCACCACCAGGGACACCACCTCCGGTACTCTATCATTCCCCTCCTGGTGCGTCCGAGCAAGGAACCACACAGGCCTCATGCAGGGGGTCTGTTGCCACATCTTCTGTTGGCACACCTTCTTCCCGCAGCCAAGTCAAATATTCGTCAAGGTCCGCCATCCCGGCCCCGCAGCCCCCAGGGGGAGAGCAGGTCACCACCGCGCTGCGAAAAAGGCTCCAAAATTGGCCGCCCGGAGTAGGCCGCAAAGATAGGCGGAGTCCAGAAAGTGCCCCAAACCGAGCCAAAAGGCTGTGAAAATGACCAGGTTCAGGACAGCAGGTCACTCAATGTAGTCCCCCTGTTTGCCAGGCACTGCAGCCAACGATGGGTCGCTATAAACAGCAAGTAAAACGGCAATTCACCAGGAGCTCAGCAAAATACGACCAGCACTGTCGGCAGTCAGCTCCGCCCCCCCTTCATTAAACATTTTAATTCAGATTAGATCTTCTCAAAAGAAGTGTCAAGCTCTAGGTCAGTGATTCCCAACCCCAGTCCTCAAGTACCCCTAACAGGCCAGATTTGCCAGATATCTGAAGCACAGCACAGGTGATATAATTTGCTGCTCAGTGATTGCAGGATTTAGTCTGCTCTGCTTTTCTCCAAGGTGATCCTTAAAATCTGGCCTGTTTGGGGTACTTGAGGACCGCAGTTGGGAACCACTGCTCTAGGTCAGCCAAGGAAATGACCTCTGATCGGCCTTGCTGCACAACACTAACCATCCTAGCATGACTAGATCCCACACCACTATCTGAATGGAGTACTTTTACCACAGACTCACCTGAAGTATCCTCCGCCATTGCATTAACCTTTCCAACTCCAGGGTCAGACAAATTGTCCATCTCCATCCCTGAGTCGGTTTCAGTATCTGACCCAAAGTCCTCAGACTTCTCCATTCTTACAGCACAATGTTCAGCTTCTGTCCTCCTGCAGGGACCAGACAATTCCCTTACAGCCTCCTGTGCATGCATCAAGCTTTCAGACAAACATTCATTCTCCTTGCACAGCTCAGTATTAGACCTCACAGTACATTCATACTCTGTGCTAGTTTCAGCTGCCTGCTGGACAACAAGAGCTCTCAATTTATCAATTTCCACTTTTAAATCTTCCAGCTCTCCTTCCAAACTCAGCTTCAGCCTACAAGACTCCTGAAATTTATCAGATATCCAACCAGCAGCAAAAATCAGAGCATACTTTCCTTTCCGTTTGCGGAACTTTCCGTTACCTATCAGGTTTGCTACACAATTCTTGGCCTCCCGCCACGGGTCAATAGATCCCTGCATAGCTTGAACAATGGCCACCGTGTGTTCTACCTTAGCTACTTCCTTAAAAATGCTTTCTATTGTACAGGAATACAAACACCACAATGCTTACTACGAAAAAGACACTGCTATCAATCTCTATGAGTTGTCCCAATACTTTTGGCACAGAACTACAAAGCACCACCCTCCTACACTGTAGTACCCGTATTAACTATACCAAACAATTCTACAATTCAGTGTAACAGCCACAGATATACAAACATTAAGCAGAATCATTAACCGTCACACAATGATTCCCCTATCAGGCTGGTCACTGGGCTATAATAGCCTTCTGCTGTCTATTTCCTAGCTGTATGATGTCTCATTACAACACATGAATCACTGTCACCAAATGAAAAAAGGTCATCAGAGAAGGTTTTGTGCAGGGAGACAAGCTATTCGTTGCTTTCCATGCAGGGGATTTTCACATATTGCCAGGTACTGTGTGGTAACTAATGGCAACAGACACAGAGATTCTAAGTATCCCATAACCACACCTAGAAGTAAAGCCGTTTTATTCAGCAAGGTGGGGTAATGGTCCCAGACATGGATCTTTGCAAAGGCATAGAAGCCAGGGACAGCCAAGGTCATGGATCCAGGAAAAAGATTTAAAATCCCAATATGAACGGCTGAAATGTGAAAATGTGAAGCTTAGAGAGGAAAGAGATCGTTTCTGGGAATTCAGCAGAGTTCCTAATTTTGGGTTCCAGAGAAGGGGAAATTAAGAAATGTTATTGAGGTCTTTCTAAACTATTTTACTGTTTGTATTTTGCAGGAAAAAAAATTGAACTTTTAAACTTAATTCAAATTGACTTTTTCCTTTCGCTGGAAACCTGTTTGGGGACCTTATTGTAATGTTAAATCCTGTTTCTATGGTAATATAAAGGTGGCTGGGGACTGGACTGTTTCAGGCATTGATGTGTTAATTCAGTCCTATACAATTGTGTGTTCTAAGGGTTTCTTTGTTTTGTTTTTGGTGTTTGCATTGAGGTTTGGTTTTTAAGTTAAGTTACTTTTTACTGAATCTCAATGTATATAGCAAGACTTCCTGTAACTGAAGTTTTGGTAGAGTGTACTTCAGTTGTGTTTTTTTTCATGTTATTGTTTTGAGTTTTAGAACTTTGCTGCGTTTTGTATAGTTGTAGTAGAAAAAGAAAGGATTTGGTTTTAAAACTTTCTTTTTATATTTACTACGTCAAAGCGGATTGTGCAAGCGAGAATAACACGCTTTTATTGGTTTAGAGTTGCTTTGCGCAGCGAGAAGGTCATTTTACGTTCAGACTGTTAGTTTCTGTTTTGAGAAGTTTTTTTCATTTGGTGACAGTGATTCATGTGTTGTAATGAGACATCATACAGCTAGGAAATAGACAGCAGAAGGCTATCCCCATTTAACAAATGTATACTGAGAGAAGCCACATTGTTCTGTAGAGAAAGAGGATAGTCATGGTGCTGTGCGGTTTAGTCTGGCGACGCAGTGTACGGGTGTACAGCGTATACGCTTGTGTATGCATACACTGTGAGGGGTAGAGACATAATTCAGGGGGGGTAATCTGTGGTTGTTGACTAATCGTTTGGGGCATAGTTCTGTACCAAACCTGTTGGGACAACAAGCCACAGAGTTACACGTTGCCTCGGTTAGGGTCTCTAGTTGGGGGACTATAGTGGTTATAGTCTGACAATCCACCGTAAAAGATCGACACCGGACAGTGCTCTCCTAAATTGGTGCAAGGGTTTCCCTGGACGCAGGGGTAAGACGATAAGCCGATTCGAATCGCCATGGGCAATGTGCCGTCCATGCAAGGGAAGGAAAGCGAGGCTTCCCACAGTCAGACGGCTGCGCAGCACATGAAATCTAGTTTTGGGGCGAAGGCCATGAAACCCCTTTAAAGAATGGCATAGATGGTCCAAGGGTACCGCTTGGGGTATCCCTCTGGAGGGGACATTTGACACCTGGAGATGGGAGAAATTCATAACTGAGTTTAAACCCAGACTCTGGACGGCAAAGACCTTAGATGTAGCTCAGATGTAGCTTCAGAAGTCTTTTAAGGTAAACTGACAGGGTATACAGAAGGCGGTTTCAGTCCGGAAGAACCGTATTATGTACACCTGGCCAGAGGGGATAGCCGCGATTGGTAATCCAATGATGGAAGCGGAAGAGGCTCTTTCTGGGCTAACCCTGCTAAGGCAGGCTGGATCCACTAACACTGGATCTGTTGTAGTTTCCTCTGATGTTTCTCTTATCACCAATGTAACTAACTTTGCTCTCTCCAGTTTTTTTTGTGTTTTTACATTCTAGGGTCAACACCTAACATGGACACGTCCTCATCAGGGGTCGGTGACTAGTCCCTCGGAAGACAGTTGCAAGCTGAAGAAAGTACAGTTTTGCAAGGAAAAGGTTTTTAGGACATTGTATCTCTCAGGGTACCCGACATTAATCACCCAGAGAGTAAAGACATTAAGTGGCTCTAACACCCACTAAACTGACTCTAAGACGATGCACCATTTTTGAACACAGCGTCTCTTCTTCCTGTTATGAAGGAGGAAGAGAAGGGGGGAGATAATGGTGTGAAAAACGTAAATTTTCCAACTTTTACTAACTATTCTAACCTCTCAATCTCTAATCAATTTTTCAACCTAGTAGGGAAACACTTTGAGGACCATCATGATTGCTTTTCCTTGATGAGCTCCAAAAAAGTCCACCAGGTCCAGGAGTCTCTCCCAGACCCAAACTCAATAACCAGTGTTCATTCTAGTCAACCAGGTGATTGGATCATGCTAAAGAAACATCCGAGGACGGGACTAGAGGTATCGTGGGCCATTCCAGGTGCTGCAGATGACGCCAACCTCCCTGAAGTTCGAGGGACGAGACAACTGGATCCACGCCGGTCACTGCAAGAAGTTTCTCAACTACGTCAAAGAGTGAAGAGTATCATTTTCTTTATTTGTTTTGTTTAGGTTTTAGCGAGGGAAATGTACCTAAGACTAGCAAGGGCCACAAGGAGACATTTGTAATAGTAACTCTGGCTCCTGTCGTTTGCTTGTTTAAATTCTTGTGCGGTGTTGTAGTGAGGGAGATCACCAAGAAACAACGACAGTAGAGCGTCCAAAGGGGGGGATTTACAAGGGTCAGGTCGACACTGATGGGAGCAGGGCAGAAGCGGAACTATAGCTAGTGAGGGTTGAAATATTTTTTAAAGCTTTGGGAAGCTTCGGGGGATTTCTTGTTTTCCATTGGATCCTGGCTAAAGTTAATGAGAGTATAAATACTTATGATGTTTCTGTCTCTATTCCTTCTATATGCCGGAGTGAGATGTTCCTGATGTCTAATCGACCGAGTTACCGAAGTCCGAACAGATGAGACGCCCAGAGGACCAACCCATGGACCGGATACAGAGGATTTCAGACCGACCGAGTTACCGGAGCCTGAACAGATGAGACGCTCAGAAGATCAACCCATGGACCGGATACAGAGGATTTCAGACCGACCAACGATCGGCACAACCCACCACCTCATGTCCTCCCTCTGAGTCACCTCCCCTAAAGCAGATTCTACGTGTAAAGTTCTACGTGACAAGATTTGTTTTAAGATTTGCCAAAAAAATCGGCGTGTCAAGATTTGGTTTTAGATTTGCTTTATGATCCACGTGTCAAGATTTGTTTTAACACTTGCTTTAAGATTCGGCGTGTCAAGACGGACTGTCTGTTGTTTTCCATCATCTGTTTGGCTTTTTGCATTCAGAACTTTACAAGATGAACTGTTTCTTTTCGATGCTGCCAGCAAAAAGTCCCAAGTCAAAAAGGTTAAATATTTAACAGGGAAATCTGAAGTTCCTCTGGGAAATGGGATCAGTGTCACAAGAATATGTTTTTTTTACCTTCCTGTTTGCATCTATGCTACACTCCATTTAGAGGAAAGAAAAGGGAATGGTCTTATTGCCAACAAGTAGTCATAAAAGGTTTTTAATGTTAAAAATAGGAAATACCTATGAAGTTACAACCTTGTTTTCTGGAATGGATAATATAGATGCAGAGGAGGGAAGTCCTGAAAGTCAAAGTAAAACAAAAATAAGCAAATTTTTTTAAACTTTTGGAGTGCATGGATATCTGTTACAATGCTCTGTAATAGTTAAGGTGTTTGATATATTCCTTAAATAACGATTTACATAATGCCAACATGTTTCTTTTTTCTGTAACAGACCTTTTTATTATTATTCATAGGATCATATATGTTAATTCCAGGCAATTTCGTTCAGTAGTTTTTTTCCAAACAGCATTTCAAATTTTTAAAGTTTCAATTGTTTTATTGGGGGGGGGGGTTTACCCTGTTTGTCGGCTTGTCCGCTTTTTCCGGTGGCTGGTCGGCGTTGTGTTCAGCAGATCGTCTGTTTTTTTGGACTCGTTCGGCGGGTTTGAGGTGGATCTAAACGTATGTTCGGCAGGTTTTCTACGAAGTTTTGGATCGATCTGATGTTTCAGATCATATCGGCAGCTTATCGGCGTGGTTTTTGGCGTATTTTAGGGGAATTTTCAGATCCATACTCGCACTTCGGGACCCTGCAGTGAATGCTGAATTCACTGCAGGGTCTGGGAATTTGATGCCCTGCATGGAGAGAGCCTATGGAGACATGGGTTCAATCCTGACGAGCACCCCTCTAGTAAGTGTCCTTGGGCAAGACACCTAACGGTACATACTCGCCACCCAGGACATACTTGAAAACGAGAGATATCTCAATGTATCCTTCCTGGTAAAATCCTTTCTCAAAAAAAAATAAAGTGCGGGGAACAAGAGAGAACCAACTTGTCGGTGACATTTTGGTGCTCTCTGAATAACCCCTTTAGCATTGTTATTTGGTTATCTATGGTTAGCTCACACCCTATCAAAAATTCATTTGTGAGCGGTTTGGCTCAGGATCCCAAATAATTTTCGAAATCCATCTGCAATTGCTAAGAATTCCTTTATGCATGAAAATCCTGAATCACTTCTTATTCTCTCAGCTTTGTAGCATTATGTATTTCTATGACCCTCTAGTTTTTCTATAAGCAATCTCTTTCCTGGAAGTACTCATCACAAAGCACATTATACTATATAGTTCTCAGGAGTCCCAGCAGGAAACAACATGGATATAAGTCTTAGATAAACTTTGGAAAGCTTCAATAATAATTCTCTTCATAACCTTTTCAATAAAATACAATATTTTAAATAAACACCCTCAAGAATGGTGGCCTTTTTAGAACAGGTCTCCCATCTCTCAAGTGGCCAGGAAGGCAGCGGTTTTGCTCTTAGTTCAGAAGAGCATTGCTGTAGGTGCACTGTTTTACCATTCAATCTAAGTTATCATACTTGCAGGGACACGGTGTTGCATTTTAATTATGGCTGTTATTGACCTTTCTATTATGAGGAGCAACCCACAAAAGAGATATGGGGCTCTATTCCAACCCTGGTGTAAACTTACCTTATAGTCTATGGCAGGGGTTCCCAACCACGGTCCTCAAGTACCCCTAACAGGCCAGATTTTAAGGATTCCTTTGTGGAAAAGCAGACTGAATCCTGCAATCACTGTGCAGCAAATCATATCACCTGTGCTGTGCTTCAGATATCTGGCAAACCTGGCCTGTTAGGGGGACCTGAGGACCAGGGTTGAATGTTTACACCAGGGTTGGAATAGGGCCCCTGGTTTCAGATGTAACTGAATTCAATCCTGTATACACTGGACATATCTCACAGACATATTGGGTGTAGACAACATATTGTCACTTTATATTAGAGTGTCATACTTATTCCTTCTAGTTGTAAGAAAAATAGATGTGCACAGCAAGGATTTCCCACACCATATATGTGTAGCGCTCACTCCCGGAGGAGCCGCTGAAATTGAACCTCGGGTCAGTCTCCCCGCACTAGGGAATAAATACACTCCAGCATCGTTGTGGATTTTTATAAATTATATAGTTTACTTGAATAAATGGCATATAATGAATGACACGGTTTTCGTATATATATATCTACAGTACTTCGTAATGCGGTAAACGCGCAGCGGAAAAGAAATACGAGGTTTCATAATTCGAGAAACGCGCAGCGGAAAATAAATACGATTCTTCGTATTTCGGGGGAAACGTGCAGCGGAAAAGAATAATGAAAAACGTATCTTTAACCCCTTCTTGTGATTGGGGAGTGAGTCCTGCACAGGTTAAGTCCCGGAATGTAAGTGTGTGTGTGTGTTGCGGTACCCGGGTACTATATTCAACTGGCCAGTGAATTGCTTAAGTGATGTCTTCGACTAGTCAAGTTGGGGCCCTGTGGGTTTTGGAAACAAACAGCAGCGTGCTTTACTTGAGTTTTACAACGGCCTGGAAGGCCTCTCACCCATCCGCCAGATACTTGAGGCTCCGCTGACCCAGGACGTCTCTCCGCTCGATATTGACTGGGGTTACTTGCTTCTGGATCCGCTGTCTGGCTTTCTGCACCGGCCTCAACTTGTCCAGCTTACCGCCTGCTCTCCCGGTCCAATCGATCTGCGGTACTCCTCACTCGGGGTCCTCCGCTTCCTCTCTAGCCGCTTGGGTAATCTGGTGGATCACTGGGTCTTCTTCGGGAATAACTGATAACCCGATCTGTTCCTCTGTTAGGCCGCACTTGCGCTCCGGCCTGGTCACTGTTACTCTCTGCAGCACTGTGTCTTGTCTCTCTCACTCCCTGGCGCGCTCTGCCAGCTCTCTCCACGAGGCTCAGGATGTAACTCTCTCTGCTCCACCCACTTCCTATGTCCGTTCCCAAAGCATGCCGGGAAATGTAGTCCCAATGTAATATTCAGTGTCTCACATTTCGCTTGTCTCCCTCCGGTGGCCAAAAATATTTACTGCCACAACAAGGATTTAAACACAGCGCTACATATGTATAACGTATTGTGTTTAGTTGTCCACATATGAGGAAGATTGATCAGTCTGTTCTGATCTAGCCACTGGACACACGTAGTAGTGCTTCAGGCTTTTCTTTATTGGGCAGTCACAGTACAGGCAGAGTATCCATTAAACAAGAAAATAAAACAAATATAAATCTAAAGCCTACTCCTCATTTGGAGTCTAGCTAAACATTATTTTCCCCTCACTATAACATTAGCCACCTAAGCCGCATACCAATAAAGCAAAACAAAATAAAGTGTAGTTCTTTTAGTAACTCTTGTCTCCTCTATGCACCCAGCACATAGACTGCTTTCTCAGAGGGAACCACTGTAGCAGTGGCGTAGCGTGGGTTGTCAGCGCCCGGGGCAAGGCAAGAATTGTGCGTCCCCCCCCCAACCTGTGGACCTATTACCACAAATTTTCTGCTAGATATGGAGGAGCCGAGGAGCTGCCTGGGAATGTGGGGTCATGTGTGTATTATTATTTTGTTTATTGTGGTGTGCCGTGTAATCACTGATCACCTTATACAACTGGTTTCTCTGAGCATGGCTGTGCGTTTTCCGCCCACTGTAGCTTGACCAGACAGCGCAAAAGCCTAAATTCAGCTGTCGTGTATAGGCAGATGTGAGAGAGGAAAACGCTCAGTGCTCCGCACTGCGCTGCTGCCAGTGTGGAGACACTAACCCATCTATATATGCCAAGACGCGCTCACTCACAGCAGGTACTCTGGGCCAGTGCAAGGTTACACTCCACACTTCAATCCTACCCAGAACTGGATTAAGGCATCATGGGGCCTTAAGAAGGAAACCAGGTTGGGGCCCTCATTACACTTTGCCCTATGCATGTTTTATAGAGAGCCACTGCAGTAACACTCAGTAATGTGCAGAGTGTCTGGGCGTATTATAGAGCTCCACAGCAATAAAAAACTCAGTAATGTGCGGTGTGTGTATAAGCGTATCAGAGCGCCGCAGCAGTAAGAGTGTATTACAGAGCTCCACAGCAATAAAACAGTAATGTGTGCTGTGGAATTTAGCACACACACATAAATTAGTGTCATGTTACAGACTAGATTTTATCATTTAAATTAACCGAGTAGCAGGTGTATATTTATGTTTCACACACAGGTGAAGATATCTTGGAGGTCAGACACCCAAGTGTTAACTACCTAGTGGCTCAGCTTTTGCTGTCCCCCCTCTCCCTCCTCACACTTCACAGCACAGTGACCTGCCCTCTAGGTCTCCAGACATAGAGCAGGAGAGGGCAGAGGATGTTAAACATCATGTAGAGGAGACCATAGGGAAATGCAAGCACCGTTTAGTGTGCTGATCTGCCAGGACACTTTGACCAATGGCAGCAATGATCACTTTAAAAAAATAAACAGGCAGCAGTGCACCTACAGTACCATGCAGCTGCACCCTGCTTTACCTGAGACCCCTTTGAGCCTGGGTCAGACATAACCTGTTCTCTTCTCCCTCTGACACATAGAGGGTTAAAGAAAGGGCTTCCCTGCTCTTATCTCACATCTCTGGCTGCCTCCGAGGATGGGGGGGGGGGTCAGCGTTTGAGAAGCAGCCACAGCTTGACAACTGCTCCTCAAAGACCACAGGCAGAGGAAGTCATCAGGCAGGGAGGTGATTTGGAATAGGTTTTCTGTCCTCCTGGTGCCCCCTCTCAGCTATTACTCTCCTCCAGAATGCACAGAGCTAGAAGGGGAACTGAGACCTGTATCCTCAGCCAATGAGATGGGACTCTGATTGTCTCGCCCCCTCCCCCCTTCGGCAGCCGCCTGTCCCTGTCCTGCCTGATAGCAAGCACCCACGGCTCTCCAAGTACCTTTAAACAGACGGCATGGGCGGCAGATCGGATGGAAAGTGGACCTCTTCTGTAATTACTTTGTAGCTCTGCACACGCACTGGTCTGGCTGCTCTGCCACTGTGTGGAGCCTCCTGCTCTCTCGCCCCATGTGATGCAAAGTGTGGCGCCGGCGCACTGTGTCACCGGTATCACGTGACCAACCCCTTCTGGACCCGGCTGACCACTCACAGACCTCATCTTGCTGAGCCGATCGGCGGCTGGAAACAATTAGGGGCCCACAATTTCTAGATGAATCAGCGCCCCTAATAAAATTGCGCCCGGGGCCACCGCCCCGTTGGCCCCCCCCCACGCTACGCCACTGCACTGTAGCTATAAAGGCGGGGCAGCTGATAATTAACCCTATAGGGCAGTGATTTCCAAACCTGTCCTCGGGATTCTCAACCAGGCCAGATTTTGCAGATCACCTTGGGGAAATGCAGACTGAATCCTGAAATCACTGAGCAGCAAATCATGTCACCTGTGCTGTGCTTCAGATATCCTGCAAACCTGGCCTGTCAGCGGGTCCTGAGGACAGGTTTGGGAACCACTGCTATGGGGGTAAATGGCTTTCTCCATCTGCCTGCTGATAAAACCGTGGTCTATCACCCTGCCCCGTCTAATCACCTTGTCACACTGTCTATCCGTTCCTGTAACAACACACATATAGAAGTATTCATACATATAGATTTAAATTGTAATCATCTTTTTATAAGATAATTTTATATAATGTAGGGTTTCCTTCCCATTTTTAAATCGAATTTCTTTTTTTTTTATATTTGAGGCTTGTCATGAGACTTAGAAACTAGGATCAACAGATAGCCTGCTCAATCACATGAGAGGGAAAAGAGACTAAAATAAGTCTATTGTTATCTTGGATCATGGCTGGGAACCAATATGAATCCAACATTTTCAGTTCTATTTAGGCTGGGGTCAGACCAGCGCACTTTTAACGTGCGTTCTAGCGCACTTAATTACAGCCGCACTAGCAGCAAATGACGGGCAATGACAGCCAATATACGAAGTACGGTCGCACGAAAGTCCGGAAGCGCAACGCAAGTGGAAAATGAATGCATTTTTTCGAGAACGCAGAACCTCTAGTACGGACGTACAGAGTGCGCTGCGCCCGCTAGCGGTGTGTGTGTGTGATTTGGAGACGTCAGACCCTGCTCGTGTCCGGCCAACATAACGTCCAGACGCAAAAAGTTTCCTGGTTTGGATTCGTAAAACATCAAGCACGAAAATGCGCATCGTATGACCGTTTTCGCATAGTCCGTGAAAAAATACATCAATGCGTTCGGACGCACTTTTTTACGTTCGCGTGTAAAAATGCTTTCGTTTGACCCTAGCCTAAAGGTCAGCCATGTAAATAATAGGGAAGAACCCTTTGCTTCAATTCCAGGAAAGCCAGTAAAAGCTGCTCCAAATGGCAGAAGCTGGTGGTCACCATTATCCATTAGTGACTCCTTCTTTGCAGCTCCATGACTAGCAAACCACTATATTAGTGGCTCAATTCCTAATATTAGGGAGCCGCTAATAGATCCCTTGTCTCTATGGAGATAGGATGAGCACTGGATCACATAAATTGAATCTCGCAGGAGTATGCAAGGCTGGCAGAAGGAAACTGGGAAATATTTGTTCTCAATGTCCTTCTGCTTGCAATAAGAGACTTTGGATCATGCTGTTCTCTTCATCACAAGATCAGGGGCAAGTATTGGATTTTTGGGATGTTTATTTTTTTTCTAAAGCATAACCAGTAAACACTATGGGCCATATCACATAGTTGGTGCTAACTTAACCAGAGCCATTATAGTCTATGGAGTTGTCAAGTTTACAACAGCTCTGGTTACGTTAGCACCAATATTGAAATATTGCCCTAGGTTTTGGCAGCTGCTAAAATTTTGTCATTGCCAGTTGCAAGCAAGAATAACAACCAACTTTAGAATCACTCATTATTCTCCAGCTGTCTTAATATTGGCATTTCCTATAAAAAAATATAGGAAGAGTTAAGGTACAGTAGGCAGCTGCAGGAGCCAAACCATACAAGATGTTTGCGACTCAACTGGAATAAATTGGAGCCACTGATATTAGCGAATCTGGCCATTATATACAATGGCTCACCTGTTAATGCTAATGGTTTGAGTGAATTGTGCCTTCATTTAGAAATAAATGAATAAAAATGCGCAATGTTTGTGTCTTTTTTTTCTCCAATAAATCTCTGACAGTGGGAATCAGTTAATGGTTTTAATCAGAGCTCTTTCACTAGTTATCAGAAATCAACATGCTGTCTACTGCTGGTTTTCTCACACTGTAATGGAAAAGTACACAGACACCCTGAGTATATTTATCTCTTATACTCTGGAAACCAAAACATTGGAAAGAATTTGGGTGTGCTCAATGCCAGATATCTGTGTAAATAGACAGTCTGAAAAATAGAGGACTCGCTGGTGCACTGTATTTAGGCAGCTCCTACCATACAAAGCAATTCATTCTTCAAACATTGATTATATTCCTTTTATGAGTTCTTTTGAAAACCAGACATAATAATAAAGATGACCTAGTTTTACATGGTTAGCTCTGCAAAATTACATCCATTTCCCCCACATCAGTCCACCCTCAGGAATCAGCTTTGCAGACAAGCTCAACTTTGGAGACAAAACTGTTTTGACGTGTATCGCTGACATATTTAGGTATTGCGGTGTAAAACTACAGGGCAGATCGAACAGTGATGATGGGACTGACATAGGCAGTAGGCACTGAGGAAATTGATACATTTGTATCAATGAAAAAAAACCAATCATGTAATTTATCATCATTAAAAAAGACATGAGCTTGATCTGAATGGGAATTTTACTTTTTTTTTAAATTCTTTGAGGATTTCTTCTTTTTACAGGAAAGAAGCCGAGAATTAGATTTTTCATTTTAAAAATTGTAAATTGTGTGGAAAATATGCTGAGTGACTTTTCAGGCAATTTATTTTAGCACTCCCCTGCTTGTTGGAGATTCCATGATTCACTATAATAATTAGCTTTTTTTGTAGATGACTTTATTAAACAGCAATTAAAATAAAGTCATCAGATTATAAAAATAAGCAGTTGAATATTTGACATGGAATGCTTAAAGTAGACAATAAAGCTAGTGTCTGACCAGCGTTTTTCAGAGCGGAAGGAACGTCCATGAGAGTGGATGTTCCTTCCACTCTGACGCCCACCTCCTATGGAGGATCTCGCTTTGCTGCACCGTCAAACGCGCGTCGTAATGCTTCGACAGGGAGGCTTTCAGCACATCTTTGTAGCGCGTGCAATTCATGCGCACGCTACAGTTTGTGGCCGGCCCTGTCGAAACATCACACCGCTGCGACGGGCGTTGGAAGGCACTTCAGTATGGGCGCATGTAGTGCGCTCATCTCACACTGGCTCTAATAACTTTAAAATCGTTGGTTGATTGAAAATTCTGCAGAGCTAAGGCTTGTGTCAGACGAGCGCACTGATCACGTCCGTGTTGCCGTACACTTGTATGTCCGTTATAGCATATAATTATGAGCAATGGAGACTCACACACGAAGTACGTCTGCACCGAACTGCAGACGCACAACGGACGCGGCAAACGGACGCAGGTTAGGCAAGAACGTAAATCCGCTAGCACGGACGCACAAAGTGCGCTGCGTCCGCAACGTCCGTATAGCTTTGTGTGTGAGTGATGGCATGTAGTCAGACAGACTGCATTTTTGACGTCCAGCATTTTGACGGACAAAATGTTTTTCATATTAATTTATTGTCCCTTCTACATCAGTCAAAAAAAACGTCAGTCACAAAAACGGACTGTGTAGCCACTACCTTGTCGTCAGTCAGAAAGTACGTCCATTGTGCACGGACGCACAGTCCGCACAGAATGCGTTCATCTGACCCTAGCCTCAATGGCTAGCTGTTGTAGTGAAAAATGGCATAATGCACATTAACTTATGTATAGAAACTCGTAAATCAGGTTATGTGGACCCTTCTATACGGCACACAGTCTAGCACGTTCACACCTTATGCTTGCCAGAAAAGAATGTTTGTAATATCCAGTATCAAAAATGCTGTACTTGGCATCCAGCAGTCAGGTTTATTCTGGCACATTTTTCTGTCACATGTTCTGAGGATGTGCTGGGAGTGTATCTCTTACTTTGCTTTCATGTCAGCCCTGTTTGCTCACTACATGAACACAGTCTAGACATCAATGCTTATTCAGGGCTTGAGGCACACATGAAATCAATGTTGGAGTCCAACAGGGTTATTCAAAGACAATCGAAAAGTCACCGCACGTTCAGTGACTTTTCGTTCTCTTCAATTCGGTGCGATTTGCCAATCCCATTTCGGCGACCCTGCGGTGTATTCAGCAAGCACCACAGGACCGTCATAGTGCAGGGAAAAGCCACCGCAAACCCGATGAAAACTCACCGCAAAACCTGGCGAACGCACACCGGAACCCGCAAACAAAAACATCTGCATTAACCCTGCCGAACACGCCGGAGAAAGCCGAGCAGCCGCCGATCACAGCGCTGAGCAGCCGCCGGAAAAACCCGACACCGCAGATGAATGAAGTGAAAAAAAATTAAAAACAGTACGCTTGAATGTTTGAAAAGTGAAACGCTGTTTGCAAAGAAACTACAGAACGAAAATGTCTGAAATTTACATATAAGATCCAATGAATGATAAAAAAAGGTCTGTTACAGAAAACAGAAAAACGATAAAAAAAACAAACAGCATAAAAAATTTCGCAAAAAAATCCCGAAAAATGCCTAAAAGATCCTAAACAATCTATAAATAAAGAGACTTTACACTGCAGAATATTATAATCAACGGTTTATTAGATGTTGGATTGAAACGGGAATATTTTCAACATTAAAGCCTAAGGGATTCACCTGAATAAATCTGCGGCATGAAACCACCGAACAGCACGGCAATTCGGCAACTTTTCACTGTTGGTTTTTGTTCTATGAATGGATGAAGCATTGCTTCACTATGGGGGTTTCACTGTCCTCGAACAGGCAACGAACAGGCGCCGTATCTGCAGGCAATTCACCAGGATTTGGCTAACTGCCTGCTCTCTGAATAGCCGAATGGCCAGGAAAGGAAAACGTACGCTGAATTTCACTGTTCGGTTACCTTTCGGCCACAATTCGGATTTCTTTGAATAACCCTGCAAGTCTTCACCATATCATGATGCCAAACCTTCAGGTAACATGGGAATCACCAAGACAGTGTCCAGTCTAAACAAACAATTCTGGTGACCTGACATGCGTGAGGTATGCACCAGAAACAAAAATCCAAAGATTATGCCGGTTGGGCTGCTGCAACCTCTGCCAATCCCTGATTAACCATGGTCTCACCTATACATGGATTTTATAGTTGAGTTGCCTAGATCTCAAGGAAACACGGTTATACTCACCATAGTAGACCGCTTCTCGAAAATGGGTCACTATATTCCTCTCCCCAAGCTACTTTCCGCTGCAGAATTGGTACCCATCTTTGTGTAGAATGTAGTCAGGCTTCATGGTATTCCTCTAGGTATTGTGTCTGACAGGGGTACACAGTTTGTGTCTAGGTTCTGGAGAGGCTTTTGTGATAATACGGGGATTCAACTGGCCTTTTTCCATAGCTTACGATCCTGAAACTAATGGGGCATGGAGAGGGCCAACCAGAACTTCGAGCAATACCAGAGGTGTTTTGTATCTGAAAAGCAAAATGACTGGTATGAGCTCCTACTATGGCCAGAATATGCTTTTAATAACTCGGTTAGTGAATCCACCGGTCATTCTCTATTTTACACAGTGTATGGCTTTGATCCTCCTGTACTCCCCTCTCATTTCAATACCACTGCTCTGCCTGCTCTGGACGAGCATCTGGTCCCACTGAGGGAGACATGGAGAAAAGTCAAAGAGGCAATGCAGAAAAGTGTTACGATTCAGAAGGCCCCAGGAGGTTGAGAAAGGATTCGGTGCTGTCATAGCTGTAGTCTTCCTCCTGGAGGCTCACAGGTGTGACAGGGCGTGGTGGTGGTGGTGGTGTTCCTGTGAAAAGAGAGCAGGATATATTGACCACAATACTCCAATTGCCAAAAAGGGATTAAAAATGAACAAAGAACTATTTGAAAAAGTTATACTTAAAATGAAGAAAAACCCATCAATAAAAACCCAACTTAAAACAACACAGCAGAAAAAAACCCAGTATAAAATAGCACAATGTCTGGGTTGGAATCAGGGGTCCTAGTTTTTATTTAAACATTTGCAAATACGTGCAATCCTTTTCTCAAAAAAAAAAAAATACGTGCAATTTTACAACATAAGATTCAATGTTTTAGTACTGGGAAACAGGGAAACTGATGAAAAGTCCATAGTTGGGACCGAAACACTTACAGTATGTAGCTAAACACAGTGATCTATGTAGATGAAATAAGTACTTCGTATTGTAAGCAGTCCTCTGAGTGCAGTGCACCCTCTCTCGCTGGATCTATAAATAAATATATTTAGTTAGATATAAATAGGGCCCTATTACATTCTTCACGCAAAAACGCATGCACAACGTGTGAATTTTTGTGCCCAGCATTAAACGTTAACGCGCGTAAATCAACGTTGGAATTACAATCCTCGCACATTTTTTCATCCATCGAGCAATAACGCGCGTAAAACGGACGCACAAAAACGCGCACGCAGCAACGCTACGTGCAGAAATCAGTGTGCGGACTGTTTTTTTCACGCGATTCAGCCAATCAGAATTAAGAACCACAGTTGTCTCACGTTAAGTTTTTGCGCATGTCAAAGTCAATCTGCGCATACATGCTGCATCAATAAAAAAACACACACAACTTCTCCATTTTATTGGTTTGGTATGTGTAGAATGTGTAACTATACTTTGCTGCATATTTTTTTTGGGCTGGCGTATTTGGATTCGGCGAGGTTGATAGAATTTGCCATTAACACCAGCTTTTAGGAGTTGCTAAAATTATGCGCGCAAAGGCTGTGCGTTACAAACTGCGCATAGATTGTAATACCATCCGCGAACCAGCGCACAAACGCATTTGCGCTCACAATATTAAGTATAGGACGTGCAAAGTACAGTAAGTTCGCGCAGGTTCACCCGCAGTAGACGTATATGCGCCTTTATTGCGCTGACATTGTAATACGACGTTCAGCGCAAAGGGTTTTGCCCCTCGCGTTAATGCATATTTGCGCCGGCGCAAACGTATGCGCGAAGATTTTAATAGGGCCCATTGTGTCCCTAGTGTACAATGCAAAGACTAGTATAGTCAAATAAAGGAATATTCAAGAAACAAGTAGTGCAAAATGAGGAATTGTATGTAATAAGCTAAAGCTTATGCTGCCCTCTGCAGTCAGATAGTACTGGTGGTTCATACATTGGTAGGAGACACCACACATTGTTATTGGTCCTCAATAAAGCATTATATCATAAGTAACATGCAGGAAATGAGTCACTGGTGCTGCAAAGCTTTGCTCTGTGCTGGTATGTGTTTTCTGCCAACGGAACCCTTAACAAAGGCAGGAAATGAAATACTGAATCCTAGAGGAAAATCTAGCAAATCTATTTAGCATGACTAGTTTCTGAAAGTTTTCATTTTTCAAAATATAATGTGTGCAGTTTTTCAAAATTATTAGCTTCTGTAAAACTGCAGTTCCCAGTTTCCCCTCCCATTTGACATACGGTTTAGAGAGGGCCAGCCTTGACTTCGCTAGTGATAATTTGAATTTCAACCACAGAGATGGTCTGCTGTCCTGCCTGTCACTGCAGCTTTCCTACAACTATACTAGTTATTTTTTTAGCAATATATTAGACATTTTCACACATTAAGAATATCTGAATGCATTATTCTATCATACTAGGGCAGCCTTGAAAGAAAAAAAAGAATGTATGCAAAATAAGATTATTTTTCCTTGTAGGCACAGGTTATTTTCTGGTCAGAATGTGATGGTGGTAAATCAACCAATCAGTCTTTAAAGAAATACTGATACTGAATATACAGACTCATTTCACACTTTTGTCTAGTAAAAACTTGCATTGTTGCAAAGAGTTACACTGTTCAAAAAATGGAGAAAATAAATATATCTGCCTCTATTAATCATGTAAACCTTTGGTGAATTATCTCCACACTGTGTCGATAGCAGTAGGGATACACGATACCATTTTTTTAAGATAGTACATATCGATACTTTTATTTAAAGTCGTGTGACCGCTTTCCAATAAATAATTTAGGATTTTACTGAAAGTCTGTCCAATTTATGCAAATATTGAAATGAATGGCCAGACACCTCATTTTACTACTGCCCGCACACACCGTGACCGCACACACACAGACATCACACCTCATCTCAGGTAATCATTATTGTCATCATTTATATAGCGCCAACAGTTTCTGCAGCGCTTTACAATAACCAAAGGGAACAAAATACATATAAACGGACATAGGATGGAAACAAGAGGTGTAGAGGGCCCTGCTCATAGGAGCTTACAGTCTAGAGGGATTGGAGTTGAGGAAGACAAGAAGAATTGCACTAGATAGCAGGATCATTAGTGCCCGTGGTTTGGGAATGGTGGGGCCATACAAGCGACTTCAATCAAGTGTGAGTAGGTGAGCAGAGGGATGAGTTGCATCAGTGATGCGGTACGCTAATCTGAAGAGATGGGTTTTGAGGGATTTCTTGAAGGTCAGGGGAGAGTTTGAAAGGGCCAGGCAAGTCATTCCACAAGGCTGGTGCTGCCCTTGAGAAGTCTTGGAGGCAAGAGTTGGACGTGCGTGTGTAGACCGAAAGACAGGTGGAGATCACCTGCTGATCGGAGTTGTCTAGATGGGACGTGCTTGCGGAGTACCGAAGACATGTAGGGAGGGGTTGAGTTATTGAGTGATTTCAAAGTGACCATCAGTATTTTAAACTGTATCCTGAAACGTACAGGAAGCCAATGGAGGGACCGGCAGAGGGGGGAAGTATGCGAGGTGTGTCTGGTGAGAAAAATAAGCCTGGCCCCTGCATTCATTACAGATTGCAAAGGGGCTATACAGGAGTTGGGGAGGCCAATAAGGAGTGAGTTGCAGTAGTCAAGTCGTGAAATGACAAGAGCATGAGCCAGCACTTTTGTGGTATCTTGTGTCAGAAAGGGGTGGACACGGGCAATGTTATTGAGTTGAAAATAACAAGATTTGGTCACTGTCTGGATGTGGGAAGAGAATGTTAGGTCAGAGTCAAAAGTGACACCAAGGCAACGAGCTTGGGGTGTTGGGCTAATGGGTGTTCCATTTACTTGTAGAGAGATAGGTGGTATTGGGTTCTTCTTGGAGGGAGGAATGACGAGAATTTCAGTTTTGGCAAGATTGAGTTTAAGGAAGCGGGAAGCCATCCAATTTGAGACAGCGGAGAGACAGTCAGTGACTCGATCCAGGAGACCTGGAGAGAGATTAGGGGAGGAGAGGTAGATTTGAGTGTCATCAGCGTATAGGTGGTACTGGAATCCAAAGGAGCTGATCAGTTTTCCTAGAGAGGCAGTGTAGACTGAAAAAAGTAGAGGGCCCAGTACTGAACCTTGGGGCACCTCAACAGAGACAAACTGCTGTGAGGAGGTACTTCCAGCAAAGACACTAAACGATCGTTGGGACAGGTAGGAAGCGAACCATGAAAGAACAGAACCTTGAAGGCCTATATCATTAAGAGTTTGAAGGAGGATTGAGTGGTCAACTGTATCAAAGGCAGCAGACAGGTCAAGAAGAATCAGCAGTGAGTAGCACCCATTGGATTTAGCGGTTGCAAGGTCATTGGTCAGTTTCACAAGAGCTGTTTCTGTTGAGTGCAGTGAGCGAAAGCCAGATTGCAGAGGGTCAAGGAGAGAGTGGGTGTTAAGGTAGTCAATCAGACGGGCATACACAAGTTTTTCAAGGAGTTTGGAGGCAAAAGGGAGCAGGGAAAAGGGGCGGTAGTTGGAGGGAGCAGTCGGATCCAGAGATGTTTTTTTTAGGAATGGGACTACTGTGGCATGTTTGAGAGGAGCAGGAAAGACCCCAGAGGTTAAAGACAGATTAAAGGTATGGGTCAAGGATGGTACAAGAGAAACAGAAAGTGTTTTGGCAAGATGTGAGGGAACGGGATCGAGGGGGCAGGTAGTGGAATGAGAGGATCGTAGTAGTTTAAGGACCTCTTGTTCAGTAGCTGAAGGGAACAAGTTAAACATGTTAGGATAGACATGGTTAGCATCTTCCTGCATGGGTGAAGATGGCATTGTGGAGATTTCAGTTCTTATCTGTTCAATTTTTGCTGTGAAAAAGCATGCTAGGTCTTTGGCTTTGAGGTCAGTGTGAGGAACAGCCACCACAGGACAGAGAAGAGAGTTGAAGGTGGTGAACAGGCGTTTTGGGTTCTGGGAGTGGGTGTGTATGGGGGCTGTAAAATATGCTTGGCTAGGAAAAGTGCAGAGCTGTAGGACTGGAGCATACATTTATAGTGAAGAAAGTCGGAGTGGGAGCGGGTTTTTCTCCAGTAATGTTCAGCAGTTCTAGAACATCTTTGGAGATGCCGGGTCAATTTGTTGTGCCAGGGTTGCAAGTTTTGTCGCCTCATTGACCAGGGTTTTGACGGCGCCAACTTATCAAGGGTGGAGGAAAGAGTAGAGCTGTCTTCGTTAGGACAGGAGAGAGATAGGACGGATGAGGGCAGTATGGATATGTTGGCAGAGAATTGCTGTGGATTCAGAGAGTGGAGATTTCTGCGGGTCCGATAAAGTTTGGGTTCAGAAGGAAGAATGAGGGGAGAGCTGAGTCTATGTATACCCACTCAGACCTCATATATGTTTACCCACTCAGACTATATATATATATATATATATCCACTCAGATCTCATATATGAATCCCAACTCAGACTTCATATGTATACCCACTCAGACCTCATATATGTATATCCACTCAGACAGCTGTATACTCACAGACCTCAGACAGATAGACCCACAGACCACAGGCAGACACCGGAGCAGCTGTCCGATTGAATTAAAAGCATTCGGCCAGTGTTCCCCTTCGGCCGGTCGTTGGGCTGTGTCGCACTCTCGTGAGATCTTGTGACTCCGGCAAGATCACAGCTGGAGGCTGCGTCACAGCCCGGCGGCTGCTCGGTAACGCAGCCAGCTAGAAGGGAATGCTAGAAAGGAAATTGGGAGACCTCAGCGTCTGGAATGGATCTCCGTAGGTCTATTCAACAAATCACGGATACTGGAAACGGCAAAACGCCAAAATTTTCGCACAGAGATGGGTATAGGATAAAAACTTTTTATTTCAAATAAAAATAAAGTTTACATATACAAGGCACAACGCGTTTCATCTATGAAAATAGACTTTCTCAAGGGCAATTGTCAGGCGGACACACGTACCCGTAGTGTCACGGACCGCGTTGGTATCGCGGGCCGCGCTGGATCTAGGGGGCGCCTGGCAGCGACTTCCTCGCTGCTCGCTGGCCAGGCGCCGAGTGATAACGCAGCCGGCTGCGCTCACGTGGGGCGCCAGGGGCGGGGACTGGCGTGATGACGCGGACCCGCCGAGTTTAAAACCCAGTTTCACTATTCACCGGTGCCCTGACGTGGTAGTTACTTCCCGCAGAGCTCTTGTATATTTTGCAATTACTACTATTCTGTGTATGACCCTTGGCATTGGCAAACGAACCACTCTGTGTATGACCCTTGGCATTGGCAAACGAACCACTCTGTGTATGACCCTTGGCATTGGCAAACGAACCACTCTGTGTATGACCCTTGCATTGGCAAACGAACCACTCTGTGTATGACCCTTGGCATTGGCAAACGAACCACTCTGTGTATGACCCTTGGCATTGGCAAACGAACCACTCTGTGTATGACCCTTGGCATTGGCAAACGAACCATTCTGTGTTGACCCCTGGCATTGGCGAACGAACCACTCTGTGTATGACCCTGGCATTGGCATTAACTCTTCTAATTCTGGTATTGAGGTCAGTCTGTGTGCACCCTAAGCACACATCAGACTACCTCTTGTCTGGTTAGGATCTTGGAAGAGCTAATTATTCTAAGGTCTTGTGTATCGTTCTAGTGTCATTCTTTGTGGTTACACTATCCTGTCGTATTCTGTGTCTGTCTAGTCGTGCCGACCAACCTAAGGATCGGAAGGGTAGAGAGTGTCCTGCGTATAGGGACACTTAGTCGAAGTCAGAGGGACACACGTACCTGTAGGTAGCTACGGTCAGCCCTAAGGCGAAACAGGAGGTAGGAACCCTAAATGCGATACCAGTCCTTATAGTCGGCTGGGTTACGCAGTAGCTAGAAGTGAACCTATAAGGCAGGGACGTAAGCCAGGAGGATAGAAACCAGTCCTTAGGGTGGCTGGTATAGAAACAGGACAGTAAGCAGTACCAGAGAGTGTACGTCAAGCTTGTACACGTAAGTCAAATAATAAGCAAGGTAGATACACAGGTAACCAGGAAAACCCCGAACACTAATCACAATACCAGTCCTTAAAGTGGCTGGGTTAAGTGATAGTGGGTAGTAAACCAGATCAGTACACAGGGAAAAACCAAATGCAGCGTCAAATACAATAGCCGGGTCAGAGGGATACGGAGATACTCAGAGTCGGTCGCCAAAAGCCAGGTCATGCACAGAAAGTCAAATAGGAATCACAGAAAATAGCACCAAACGGTATAGCAAGCTAAAACCACGAAAGGGCACTGAGAAATGGGGAAAGCAGGTTTAAATCTAGCGCCCTGCTTGCTGATTGGTCCATGGAGGTCACATGGGGAGCTGTGACGTCGCGCCGCCGGGAGAGGTAACTAAGGAACGACGGCGGCGCGCGCATACAGCGCAGAGACGGAGGTGAAGGAGACGCCGACCCTGGAGCCGCAAGGGGGAGCGCCTGGCCGGCAAGCGGCGGTGAGGCATGACAGCACCCCCACCGTGAGGGACGCCCACCGGGCAGCCAGGAGCCGGTCGATCGGGGAACTGACGATGAAAGGCGGCGACCAATCGGGGAGCATGAACGTCACGTGAAGCAACCCACGTGCGAACCGCGGGGCCATAACCAGACCAATGAACCAGGTACTGTAATTGCCGACGAAGACGACGGGAATCCAGGATGGATTCGATCTCATACTCGGGAGTTCCGTCCACCACCACGGGAGGAGGAGGAGAGTCGGGGCGAGTAAAACGGTTGCACGAGAGTGGTTTCAACAAAGAAACATGAAAGGAGTTGGGAATACGCAAGGAGACGGGCAACCGCAGTGCGTAAGACACCGGATTGATACGTCGAAATATCGTATAAGGACCAATAAATCGAGGTGCGAATTTCATGGACGGAACCTTTAATCGGATGTGGCGTGTGCTGAGCCAGACCCTGTCACCTACATGGTAAACCGGCGAGGGTCTGCGCTTGCGATCAGCCGACCGTTTCTGAATCAAAGAAGCGGACTCAAGATTCGCCTTAGTTTTCTCCCATATAACACGGAGATTGGCTAAATGTTCCTCCAGGGCAGGAATGTTCTGGGGCGAGAACGAGGATGGAAAAATGGTGGGATGCATGCCAGTAACTATTTCAAAGGGAGAATACTTGGTAGATTGTGATGTAGCATTGTTATACGCAAACTCCGCCCATGGTAATAAAGTAACCCAATCGTCCTGTGTGTCTGCAATAAAGCATCTTAAATAAGTCTCAAGTGTTTGATTGGTTCTTTCGGCCAGTCCGTTCGTCTGTGGGTGGTACGCGGAGGAAAAGGACAGTTTCACACCCAACTGGTGACAGAACCCTCTCCAAAACTTGGAGATAAACTGAGAGCCGCGGTCTGAAACAAGGACTTTCGGAATACCATGCAGTCTAAATATTTCTTTAGTGAAGATTAGTGCCAGTTCACTTGAGGAGGGGAGTTTCTTTAAGGGAATAAAGTGTGCCATTTTAGAGAAGCGATCCACAACCACAAAAATCACCGTATGGCCAACTCTACCAGGAAATCCATAGCAACATGGGACCACGGACACTCAGGAACAGGTAGAGGCTGGAGAAGGCCAGTGGGGCTAAGACGAGAGGATTTACAACGGGTACAAACCAAACAGGTGGTCACATAATCCTTTACATCCTTAGGAAGGGTAGGCCACCAAAGGTCTCTTTTAATCAAGTCTAGGGTCTTTTTGACTCCGAAATGCCCCGCGAATTTAGACTCATGAAAGAAACGTAATACTGTAGGTACCTCAGCGGGGGGAACAAATAGTCTGTTAGGAGGTGTGGATGGAGGTGCTAGAGACTGCTTGGACAATAAGAGATTCCAAAATGGAGATTCGATTTGTGTGCTCAAGGAGGCTAGGATTTTCTTTTCGGGAATTATGGGAACGGGTGCTGATGTTTGATAGGATAAGGGTTTGTGTTGTCTAGAGAGTGCATCAGCCTTAATATTTTTAGACCCGGGTCTGTAAGAAATGATGAAATCAAACCGGGTAAGGAAAAGAGCCCATCAGGCTTGTCTAGGATTCAACCGTTTGGCTTCGGACAGGTATATCAGATTCTTATGGTCCGTAATAATAGAAAACGGACAGGTAGATCCCTCCAAGAGGTGGCGCCATTCTTTTAAGGCCAATATAATAGCTAACAGTTCTCTGTCCCCAATGTCGTAACGGGCCTCTGTGGAGGACAGTTTTCTAGAGAAAAACCCACATGGTTGCATAGGCTTATCGTCAGCTGGACGTTGGGACAATACAGCTCCAACCCCAGTTTCTGAGGCGTCAACCTCCAATACGAAGGGTCTATTAGGATCAGGGTGGTGGAGTATAGGAGCAGTGGAAAAAGCCGTTTTCAACCTTTCGAAAGCCTCCAGGGCAATGGGGGGGCAATTGTGAGTATCGCTTCCCTTTCTAGTTAATGCTGTAATGGGTGCTAAAATGGAGGAGAAACCCTTAATGAATCTTCTATAATAATTAGCGAAGCCGATAAATCTTTGAATGGCCTTGAGTCCCTTGGGAAGAGGCCAATGAACAATGGCTTCCAGTTTTTTGGGGTCCATCATGAAACCAGAGGAAGAAATTACATAACCCAAAAACTGTACCTGTTGGACATCAAATAAGCACTTTTCTAGCTTACAGTAAAGACCGTTGGCCAAAAGTTTGGATAAGACGAGTCGTACATGTACGTGGTGGGTTTTCAAATCAGGGGAATGTATTAATACATCATCAAGGTAAACCACGACAAAACAGGGAGTATATTCTCGTAATACATCATTAATGAACGCCTGGAACACTGCTGGAGCGTTGCATAAACCGAAGGGCATGACCAGATATTCGTAATGCCCTAACCTGGTGTTGAAGGCGGTTTTCCACTCATCCCCGTGTTTGATTCTAATCAAGTTGTACGCTCCTCTGAGATCCAATTTAGAAAAGATCTTGGAGTGTTTCAGACGGTCAAAGAGCTCGGGGATGAGTGGAATGGGGTAGGCGTTTTTAACGGTGATCTTGTTCAACCCTCGATAGTCAATGCAGGGCCTAAGATCACCCTCCTTTTTCTGAACAAAGAAAAATCCTGCCCCAGCGGGAGAGGAGGAAGGACGAATAAACCCTTTGTTCAAAGAATCAGTGATGTATTCCTCCAAAACCTTATGCTCTTTAACAGATAAAGGGTAGACAACCCCTTTAGGAGGCGTAGTACCAGGAAGAAGGTCGATGGCGCAATCGTAAGAACGATGTGGGGGTAGCCTATCGGCCTCTCTTTTGTCGAATACAGGTGCCAAGTCAGAGTATGGGGTAGGAATGGTAGTGGTCAGAGGAGGAGCTGTAGGTATATTCAAGACATTGACGGATAGGGGAATCTCAATGCAGGAAGTCATACAATCCTTGCCCCACCTCGCTATCTGACGGGCCCGCCGATCAATGACAGGATTATGACGGGTTAACCAGGGGTAACCAAGTACGATAGGATAGGAAGGGGAAGTAATAGCATGGAAGAACATGTTCTCTTTATGACACAATCCTATCCCAACAGAAATGTTCTGAGTTTCAAACAAAACAAAAGGGGTTTCGAGGGGTCTGCCATCAATGGCTTGTACGAGTAGCGGTGTCTTCTTTTCAACAAGGGGTATAGCATGTTTACGAGCGAAGCCTAAGTCGATAAAGTTATCGGCAGCACCAGAGTCGACTAAGGCATAGAGCTGTACCAGGTTACGGGAACTCTCCCAGGATAGAGTAACCGGAACCCAGAGTCTATTTTCTAGTTTGGGGGACGAAGGAAAAGTGCCCAAGAGCTGTCCCCTAAAGGCACTTAGGCACGAGAGTTTCCCGGCGGGCCCAGGGGGCGTTTGGGACAGCCCTTAAGTAAGTGACCCCCTAATCCGCAGTACAAACATAAACCCTCACGTCGTCGGCGTTGTTTTTCACTGTCGGGGAGCTTGGTACTGTCCAATTGCATGGGTTCGGGGGAGGATGAGACTCGGGGAGCAAAGGTACAGAAAACCGGGGAAGTTGCCTAACCAGTGGTTTTTTAGCCCTCTCTTTAGTGTTTCTACGATAGCGAAGGCGTTCATCGATAAAAGACAAGTAGGTTATTAAATCCTCTAGCTCCTCTGGAAGATCTCTTGCCGCTATTTCATCCTGCAACTCATCGTTTAAACCCTCAGAAAACACGGCTACCAAAGCCTCATTATTCCAATTTAACTCAGAAGCCAAGGATCTGAACTCCAGAGCATAGTCACCCAGAGATTTCGTACCCTGGCGCAAGCGTAGCAACGATTTGGCAGCATTGGTTTTACGCCCCGGGGGATCAAACACTCTACGAAAGGCAGACATAAATTCACGGTAATTATAGACAATAGGTTTATCGGTATCCCAAAGAGGGTTAGCCCAACATAACGCTTTGTCGGTAAGATGGTTGATGACAAAGGCGATTTTGGCACGATCTGTAGGGTAAGACCACGGGGTTAATTCAAAGTGGATGGAAATCTGATTCAAAAAACCTCTACAGGCGGTAGGATCGCCTCCGTAATGTACCGGAGGTAGTAAGTTAGGATAAGAGGTCGGCACAGAGACTGGCTCAAAAGGGGAAGGATTCACTGGAGGGGAAACCTCTACCTGGGTAGGGGCAGTACGGTTGAGTAGGGTTTGGAGGGATTGGGCGAACTGATCAAGGCGGTGATCTTGGTCCTCCAAACGACTTTCAAGACCAGATAATTGCTGAGTGGTCCCTGCAAGGTCCATGGCCCTTTCGTGATGTCAGGCGGACACACGTACCTGTAGGTAGCTACGGTCAGCCCTAAGGCGAAACAGGAGGTAGGAACCCTAAATGCGATACCAGTCCTTATAGTCGGCTGGGTTACGCAGTAGCTAGAAGTGAACCTATAAGGCAGGGACGTAAGCCAGGAGGATAGAAACCAGTCCTTAGGGTGGCTGGTATAGAAACAGGACAGTAAGCAGTACCAGAGAGTGTACGTCAAGCTTGTACACGTAAGTCAAATAATAAGCAAGGTAGATACACAGGTAACCAGGAAAACCCCGAACACTAATCACAATACCAGTCCTTAAAGTGGCTGGGTTAAGTGATAGCAGGTGGTAAACCAGATCAGTACACAGGGAAAAACCAAATGCAGCGTCAAACACAATAGCCGGGTCAGAGGGATACGGAGATACTCAGAGTCGGTCGCCAAAAGCCAGGTCATGCACAGAAAGTCAAATAGGAATCACAGAAAATAGCACCAAACGGTATAGCAAGCTAAAACCACGAAAGGGCACTGAGAAATGGGGAAAGCAGGTTTAAATCTAGCGCCCTGCTTGCTGATTGGTCCATGGAGGTCACATGGGGAGCTGTGACGTCGCGCCGCCGGGAGAGGTAACTAGGGAACGCCGGCGGCGCGCGCAAACAGCGCAGAGACGGAGGTGAAGGAGACGCCGACCCCGGAGCCGCAAGGGGGAGCGCCGGGCCGGCAAGCGGCGGTGAGGCATGACAGCAATAAGGATACATGATATTATAAAACAAAATAATATTATTTTGTTTTATAATTTCATGTATCCTTATTGCCCTTGAGAAAGTCTATTTTCATAGACGAAACGCGTTGTGCCTTGTATATGTAAACTTTATTTTTATTTGAAATAAAAAGTTTTTATCCTATACCCATCTCTGTGCGAAAATTTTGGCGTTTTGGCGTTTCCAGTATTATTATTATTATTATTCTTTATTTATAAAGCGCCAGCATATTCCGCAGCGCTGTACAATAAACACAGTATAGACAGGGTTACAATACATTGAACAACATTTGACAAACAGTACAGGAGGAGATTAGGGCCCTATTCCCGTAGGAACTCACAATCTGGGAGGGTTGGGGTTGGAAACAGGAGGAGAGGACTGTAAGGTGAGAGTGATTGATGGTTGCGTCAGTGAGTTGGGTGGTAGGCTTTCCTAAATAGGAACGTTTTAAGGGAGCGTTTGAAGGAAGAAAAGTTAGGGGAAAGTCTGACAGTACGAGGGAGAGCGTTCCAGAGAGTGGGGGCTGCGCGTGAGAAATCCTGCAGTCTATCATGGGAAGAGGTGATGCGGGGAGAAGCTAGGCGCAGGTCACTGTTTGACCTTAGGGAGCGGGCTGGGGTGTATTTGGTGATTAGTGAGGACAGGTAGTGGCGAGCTGAGTTAGTGAGGGTTTTGTAGGTAAGGATAAGGATTCCCAGTATCCGTGGTTTGTTGAATAGACCTACGGAGATCCATTCCAGACGCTGAGGTCTCCCAATTTCCTTTCCTATCTTTGTGTGGAGTATTGGACCATCTCCAGGGAACGTCCTCAGCATTTCATTTTGAAAGATAAGTAACAATTTTCTCCATATCACCAGCTGCTTGTTGTCATTAGAAGGGAATGCTGTCTGAATGCTTTCCATGCATTCGGACAGCTGGCCCTTGTAATGTTTGGTATTTGTGCTGCTGTCAGGACTCACCTCTCCTGCCAGCCGCTTTGAAGCCTCACCAGCGGGTGGCATCACCTCCTGGCGTGTTAACCCAGTGGCGGTCCCGGAAGTCAGCAGGTGGGGATGACATCAGCCAAGGCATCCCCACGCTCGGCTTTCGGCAGGATCATGTCCGGCATCGGCTCCACCTCCGGTGGCTAAGGCGTCCCGTGGCTGTCTCCCCAGACCAGGCTCACCTGGAGAGAGGTGGCATTAACCGGGAATCACAGCCCCAGCTTCAGTAAGAGGAAGTGGGCCCAGCATGGTTCCTCTGATGCAGCAACCTGTTTGGAGAGTTCCCCCACAGGGATTGGACAGGGAAATGGTGACCGCGGCTGGGGAGCTGGGCCAAGGGACCATGACCTCTGAATGATTGACTGGTGTTCTCTGACTCCTGAGTTGCGCCCCTCCTCCGGGGGTGGAGCAAGGAATGGACTGAACTACTCTATAAAAGACTGGATCACCTCTGCCTCCTTGCACAGTTGTTGTCTGACCTTTCTTGAGACACTACCAAGCAGTATTATCTGCTACCCTGGTTTTGACATTCCTTCCTGTCTATCGTACTGATCCTTTGCCGCCTGCACCGACCCTTGACCTGTATATACCGACGTTGAGACTGCCTGCTGATATACCTGTACCACGCCTGATTACGTCCTGCATATTGGGATCCGACCTTGGAAACAAGTCGACAGCTGCTGAGGCATTTGTGCAAATGACTCTCGGATGCAGAATTAAGGATAAACATGTTGCTGGTTTTATTATAATATAGCAAGCTGCTGAATGACCATTGCTCACAGAGAGACCAACTGCCAACTGACTCAGACAGTGCAGCGGTCACCAGACAATTTGAACACTGGCATATGATTGGTTATGATATACATATGCAAATATTACAACCCGGCCCCTTGGATACCGGAAAGCCACTACAGCGCTGGCTTCTGGATATCGGGGGCGGTATCTGGGAATTTGCGCAAGTACAAAGTACTTGTGTCTATGGCAGTATCGGCACTGAACTCTAAAACATCTCTAATTAGCAATATTGAATGTTGAGGAGTTGTGTTATTGGGTATATTTTGAGAATCGTTTCCTCTGGAAGGTTTTTGAAAAAGTCTTTAAATGAATTTATTAGGGATTAGCCTAGAATGTGTCCATTGAAGAGACAATATAATTTATAACCAAATATAACTGCCAAATTTATAAATAGATAGATACAGACTAAGACAAAATGATATCACACTCGGCTTATTGGATATAAGAGGTTGTAGCTTCTTCTTTAGAGACAACACTTGTGCATTACATATAAAATTACATTATAAAACACATGCTGCTGTTTTTTGTTTGTTTGAAGTAATTGTATGTAATAGACAAAAATAAAGTAAGGTTTTGATCTCGTTTCCTTTTTTGTATTTTTTCCATGATGCAACATTTGCCAAACATAGAAAATGTCGGCAGATAAGAACCTTTCGGCCCATCTAGTCTGCCCAATTACATGGATACTTTACCTGGATTTATCTTTTGTTTAGGATAGCCTTATGCCTATCCCATGCTTGCTTAAATTCAATTACTGTTTTGGCCTCAACCACTTCTACTGGAAGACTGTTCCATGTATCCACCACCCTCTCAGTAAAATAATGCTTCCTGATGTTACTTTTAAACCTTTGCCCCTCTAATCTAAGGCTATGTCCTCTTGTTTTGCTACTTTGTCTCCTTTTAAATATACTCCCTTCCTCTACCTTGTGGATTCCCTTTACGTATTTAAATGTTTCTATCATATCACCTCTGTCTTGTCTTTTTTCCAAGCTGTACATGTTAAGATCATTAAGCCTTTCCTGGTAACTTTTCTCCTTCAAGCCGTACACCATTTTAGTAGCCCTTCTCTGAACTCTCTCTAAGGTGTCTATATCCTTCTGGAGATACGGTCTCCAGTACTGCACACAGTACTCCAAGTGAGGTCTCACCAGTGCTCTGTACAGTGGCATGAGCACTTCCCTTTTCCTACTGCTAATACCTCTCCCTACACAACCAAGCATTCTGCTAGCATTTCCTTTGGGCAGTATTACATACTGCCCGCTAAAACGGTGACGCTAAGGATGAAATCCTGCACCCGCAGGTTTCTCCTTAGTGTCCCCATTTTAGCTCCATATTAAGGGGCAGGGGGTAAATCAGCAGCCTGCCCCATAATGCAGCGCTAAGCCTCAGGATATTTGAAGCAGCGCTAATGCGCCACCATGAGCATCCCTTCCATGGAGTCCATAGGACTCCATTGAGGCTTTGACTGCCGATCATATGACCTGCAGGAACTCGCCCCTTGATTTTAAAAAAATAATGGAAAAAAATAATTCGCACAAAAATCCCGAAAAATGCCTAAAATATCCTACAAAATCTATAATGCCTAAAAGATACAAAAAAATCTATAAATAATGAGACTTTTTACTGCAGAATACTATAATCAACAGTTTATTAGATATTGAATTAAAACGGGAATATCTTTAACATTGAAGCCTATGGGATTCGCCTGAAGCAATGCTTCGTCTATTCAGAGAACAAAAACCAGCAGTGAAAAGTTGCCAAATTGCCCTGCTTTTTGGTGGTTTCATTCAACAGGTTTATTCAGGAGAATCCCATAGGCTTCAATGTTAAAAATATTCCCGTTTTAATTCAATATCTAATAAACTGTTGATTATAATATTCTGCACTAAAAAGTCTCTTAATGTATAGATTTTTTATGATCTTTTAGGCATATTTTGGGGTTTTTTTGTGAAAATAATTTTTTCTTTTTTTAAATCATTTTTTCTTTTTTCTGTAACAGCCCTTTTATTATCATTCAATGGATCTTATATGTAAATTTCAGACATTTTCGTTCTGTAGTTTCTTTGCAAACAGCGTTTCACTTTTCAAACATTCAAGCGTACTGTTTTTTTTTCCACTCCATTCGTCTGCGGTGTCGGCTTTTTCCGTCGGCTGCTCTGCGCTGTGATCGGTGGCTTCTCGGGTTTCTCCGGTGTGTTCGGCAGGGATAATCCAGATGTTTTTGCGGGTTTCGGTGAGCGTTCGCCAGGTTTTGCAGTGAGTGTTCGTGGAGTTTGCGGCGGCTTTTCCCTGCACTATGACAGCCCTGTGGTGCTTGCTGAATACACCTCAGGGTCGCCGAAATGGGATTGCCAAATCGCACTGATTTGAAGAGAACGAAAAGTCACCAAACGTGCGGTGACTTTTCAATTATCTTTGAATAACCCTGTAAGCTTCTGAGGCAGGGACTTTGGTGCTAGTTCCAGATGCAATCCTGGCAATAGTGAATTCAAGGTTTAGGGTAGTTGCACCTTAATTTCCCCCCATTATTTCTGCCAAAGTTGTTCAGCATACTTTCAACTTTCCACTGTAGTTCCTGTTGCTCAGTAGTTTCAGACAACATTGTCTATCAGAGTTTAGTAAAGATCACCTCTTTAAATTCTCCAAAGTATGTTCATCAATGTTGCAAACAACTGTAAATGGAAAGTATAGCTTTTAGCTTACATTGATACTGTTGAACGCAGTTGTTTCATACAGAGGCATAATATGGATAAAAAGTGGAAACCAGTGCTTTCTTTGTGTGAATATGATAGCTGACAAGATATGAATTGCAGTAGTGTCCCGTTACACAGTATGATGCCAATAATCCATAGCTGGCAGGAGAAGTAGAAAGCAGATGGAAATAAATTGCACTTCCAGTATGAATCAATGCCAAATTAATAGCATAGCCAGAGAGTTAGTTTCTGACCCAAACATGCCTGAGAAAGAATGAGACCATTATTTAAGTAAAATGAGGCACAAATCATGGTCCGTTGTGAAATGCTGTGTTCTGCTCACAGTAACCGGTTAACCCAACATAGGGCACTATTCCCTACTGAGCACTAAATGTAGTGTTCGAATGAATAAGCGTTAATGCCAGTCTAAGTGATTTTAACGCATGCCTCTCATATTACCTTCCTAATGCTAAACCCCTGAAAAATCAGTTTACACTTACACGAGCTTACCGTACTTTTCGCATCCTATACTTAACATTGGGGAGTACAATCAGGGCTCGAGTCCTGCGGCAATGTGCGGGAACGTCGTTACCGCACTTCTCCCACAGTTGTAACGTAGCGGGAACGCACGTTCCTGCAATGGGCCAACAGAGTTTATCGTTGGGGCTGCTTGCGGAATGCATTAACAGAATTCCACTAGCAGCCCCCTCGACTGGCCGCGCCGTGTTCCTCCGAGCGCCAGCATGCTCCCTCGCGAGGCCGCCGTCCTCAGCCCTGTGAGTGTGAAGGCTGTGGGACCAGGTGGACATCCATGGGATTCAAGTAGGCGGGGAACAATACAAACTCAGTCTCTTCGTGGACTATATACTTCTGACCCTTAGCTCCACCTGCATGTCACTCCCATGTCTCCACTCGATCCTGCTTGAGTTTGGGTTCATTTCAGGGTATAAGATTAACTCAGGAAAGAGCGAGGCCTTGAACATCTCGTTACGGGAGACGGAATTGGCTTTCTTGCAGTCTGAGTTCCCATACAAGATTGATCTTTGCGCTATTCGAGTGTTGGTCTTACAGGGTAATGGACCCACCTCTATAGGGCATATTCTGGTCAATTGCTCCCTAGCTTACACTTTTTATTGGACACGTGGTCGACTCGTAAGCTTTCTCTCTTTGGTAACATTTGCTCGGCTAAAATTACTTGCCGTGTACCCACAGTGTTCCGCTCTCCAGTCTCAAGTGCCATGCACCTCTAGTCTCCTGTCTCCAGTGCCCTGCAACTCCGGTCTCATGTCTCCAGTGCCCTGAAACTCCGGCCTCATGTCTCCAGTACCCTGAACCTCCGGTTCTCAGCCCTGTTGTGTACCTCCAATTCTGCAGCCAGCCTTTATCCTGTCCCATCTGTCTTGTGTCTCCTGTGAGTCTCCTGCCGTGTTGTCCACAGTGTCTCTGTGTCTTGTTCCCCGCTTCCTTTGTTAGTCCTCCCTGCCTCTTCCGTCTGATCAGTCCCATTCCTGCCCTGCCCTGCCCCTATCACATACTCTGGGCTTACAGTTATACCATCCTGTTTCCGTGATTGGAATTGCTCCAATACACTCCGGTCTAAAACTCCATCCACGTCTCTTGTTTGTCACTGCACTCTTTGGCTCATACCATCGCCCTCCTAGACCATGACACATGTGGACCTTTATCAGGATGAGACCGAAACGTTGATCCTAAATTTAACATTAATAAAAATTATGAGATTATGAGTGTTGGGGCATGGTCTATGGACCGACCAAGATGGTGGCGTAACATCGGAGCTCCGATGTCTGTCCCTGCCACATTAGTGCTGGCCTAGTAGCACCATGGGTAGTCCAGAAGGGTTTCCTCCACCTCAGGCCACATGAAGATGGACAAGCCCTAGCAGCCCGGCTATATTCGGCAGTACCTGGCAATGTCCCAGGAGGCCACAGCCAAGTAAATTTTACACTATATTGTATAATTGCATTTTTTTCTGCATACCTCTGTACTTACGCACTTCTTGTTGATGATGTGTCAGGATGTATTCTATTGTCTTGTATTTTAAAATACCTTAATAAAACTTGTTACAAATAAAAATAAATGTTATAATTTAGGTTTTGAAATTCCAGTAATGCAACTACTCTACATTACATATATTTATTATACAGTAACGGTTACAAGTAATTATAAAGCGCTAAGAAGTTCCATAGCACTGTAATTTGAAACAGAATAACAAATATACATACAAATTAAACGCACAGAACAGTAGGAGAGAGGATCCTGCTCAAGAGCTTAGAATCTAAGAGGAGAGGGATGACATCTTTCTGTATAAAATCCCTATAAAGTAGCGGTAATGAATTAGCATAACTTTGAGCTTAGTATTCATTATCCTTTGTTTCTGTTCATCTTAACTTGTTGCAGTCCGTTTGTTTATTTTGTTTAATACAGGGCAGTGGAGCGATGAATATATTCCTCGCTAGTATCTCACAGGAAGCAGACTTTTTGTAAATGTTCATTTTAACACCAGGGGGCGATATGGGCTATAACATTCTACTTTAAAAGCCTTACAGTGAAGTTTAATTAGGTTAGATTTTAACTTTTGTTCTGTATTTTAAAAAATTACTTTGTATATGACCAGAACCAGCAGGTGTTGTCAGAACCATAGTGAATGCTAACTGTAGCGTTTGGGTGAGTAAGTGTTACCGCCAGGATAAGTGACTTTAACGCAAGCCCCATATTATATCCCCAACGCTAAACCCCTGAAAAACCAATTAGTAAATCAGTGATTGCTCTAGGTTCCACGAGCTTACTGTACTTAGATCATCCTATCCTTAACATGAGGAGCGCAATCAGTAATTAGTGTGGGTTATAGTTCCTCAGTAATAAAACTCACAGAAATGTGCTGGATGAGCTTGTCACCAGTGGCGTCACAAGGGGGGGCAGGGGTGCAGCCCGCATCGGGTGACACCACCCCCTAGGGTGACACCCTAAAAAAAAAAAAAAAATTCTACACAAAAATATTTTACCAGGAAGGATACATTGAGATTTCTCTCGTTTTCAAGTATGTCCTGGGTAGGCAAGGCCTAAGTTGGCAATTTCCAGGGGGCGGCAAAAAAAACACCACTAAAGGGGATATTCACAGAGCACCAAAATGACGCAGACATTTCAGTGTTCTGATGTTCCCCGCACTTTGGGGAATCAAATTTCCACGGTGAATTCACTGCAGGGTCCCTGAAGTGCAGAGAATCAGCCACCGAATGCCGCCACCAGCTGTTTTAAAAAAAAATACTGAATGAAAATGTCTGGAATTTACATATAAGTAGTTAAAAAAAATACGTAAAACTCGAGAGGGGGTGACACCATAAGTTGCCGCACCGGGTGGCACCAACCCTAGTGACGCCACTGCTTGTCACAAATCACCACAGCCATGAGACGTACAGTAATGTGCTGTGTAATTGTGAATATGAATATCACCAAGCAATATCAAAGCAATATCGCCGCAATAAAAATCAGTCATTTGTGGTGTGTGAATGTACCACTGAGCTCCGCAGCAATAAAGCTTATTGTAATTTATGGTAATGTGCTGTGTGTATGATTACCATAGAGTTCCAGACCAATAAAACTCACAGTTATATACAACGTAATTAATGCATCACAGAGCTTTACAGCCATAAAACTCACTCATACATACTACAAATAAATGTGAATTTTACTGTGGTGGGGCTCTGGGATACATTCATGTGCATTGTGCATGAGCATATCACAGAGTCCCAGAACAATAAAACTCATAGGGCCCTATTCCCTAGATCGTGCTAAACAGCGAGCTCAAAGTCCATAAGTAAGCATGGGCACCAGTGATATATCTTGGCCTAGGCCGACAAGGCCTAGGCCGGCATTTTACAGGAGGCAGCAAAAAATGCCACCATCCCCCTCTAGGCTAAAAAAGCCGCCCCGCTGCTTACTGGGACTGGCGGCCGCCGGTTTCTAGATCCAAGGCCTCAGCTCCAGACTAGGGATGAGCTGTACACCCCCGAGTTCGGTTCGCATTCGAACTCGAACTTTTCAAAAGTTCGAATTCGAACTCGAACTCAATGCAAGTCAATGGGACTCAAAATTCGATTTTTAGAGTGCCCTCCAAGAGGGCATATATGCTAGATATTTGCCATAAAAGGGTATGGGGGTCCGGGTAGTGCCCTGGGGGACAGGAAACAAGGACAAAAAGTAAAAAAAAAACATTTTTAAAGGGACAGTGAGTTTTCCGTGAAATAAGGGTTAAAAATAAAAACAAAAAATTCCTTCAAATATCGTGCCTAGGAGGTCCCCATAACCTGCCCGTGAAGTGGCGGATTTCTAGGATGTATAGAAACATTTAAAAACAATGTCCGGGTCCGGGTAGTGCCCTGGGGGACAGGAAACAAGGACAAAAAGTTTAAAAAAAGACGTTTTTAACCCCTTCACTGCTGACGACGTGTGGGACACGTCCTCAGTTACTCCTGCTGTATGTTGAGGAGGACGTGTCCCACACGTCATCAGCTTTGCGGGACCCCCGGCGGACATACTCACCTCTCTGTCCGGGTCCCGCGGAGTTCTGACTTCGGTGTCCTCAGACGCCGTGAGATGTCGTGTATAGAGATGCTGATGGGGTTGTGTATAGAGATGCTGTTTGTGTATAGAGATGCTGATGGGGTTATGTATAGAGATGCTGTGAGGCTGTGTATAGAGATGCTGTGTGGCTGTGTTTAGAGATGCTGATGGGGTTGTTTATAGAGATGATGTTTGTATATAGAGATGCTGATGGAGTTGTGTATAGAGATGCTGTGAGGCTGTGTATAGAGATGCTGTGAGGTTGTGTATAGAGATACTCATGGGGTTGTGTATAGAGATACTGATGGGGTTGTGTATAGAGGTGCTGTTTGTGTATAGAAATGCTGATGGGGTTGTGTATAGAGATGCTGTTTGTATATAGAGATGCTGATGGGGTTGTGTATAGAGATGCTGTGAGGTTGTGTATAGAGATGCTGATGGGGTTGTGTATAGAGATGCTGTTTGTATATAGAGATGCTGATGGGGTTGTGTATAGAGATGCTTTTTGTGTATAGAGATGCTGATGGGTTGTGTATAGAGATGCTGATGGGGTTGTGTATAGAGATGCTGTGAGGTTGTGTATAGAGATGCCGTGTATAGAGATGCTGATGGGGTTGTGTATAGAGATGCTGTTTGTGTATAGAGATGCTGATGCGGTTGTGTATAGAGATGCTGTGAGGCTGTGTATAGAGATGCTGTGTGGCTGTGTATAGAGATGCTGTTTGTGTATAGAGATGCTGATGGGGCTGTGTATAGAGATGCCTTGCGGCGCCGAAGTGCGGCCTAGCTCCGGTGAGGGCCGCCATCTTGGATGGCGGCTCCACCCCTGGGTCCCCCCCTCACTGCCTGATGTCCTCACGCATAGCGTGAGGACGTCAGATAGCCGGGAACCCCTAGCTGCCCGGAATCCCCTGGTGGAGATAGGGGGTTCATTTGAACCCTGATATCTCCAGAACCGTGGCAGCTAGGGGGTCATGGAGGGTGTCAATCGAAAGGCCTGAACATGAAAGTCTGCAATGATATCCAGGCTGGGATGGAACAAGGAAACCTAACTGGAGCCATCTTCCTTGATTTTGCCAAGGCCTTTGACACAGTAGACCATGGCATCTTGTTAGAAAAACTTAAAAACTCTGGCATTGGTGATCGCACGCTAACCTGGTTTCAATCATATGTATCCGACCGATCACAATATGTGTCAATTTCTGGCAGCTCCTCCCTCCCACTCCCAGTCACTTGCGGTGTACCCCAAGGCTCAATACTAGGCCCCCTGCTATTCACAATATTCATAAATGATCTGCCAACGTCTGCAAAGCCTCAACTGTACATATGTACGCAGACGACACTGTGATCTATACCAGCAAACCAAATCTCCCGCAGCTGGAGGCCGTGCTGCAAGAACAATTCACAGAGGTAGAAAAGTGGATCAAAAACAACAAACTTTTTTTAAATACTGACAAAACTGTAACGATGCTCTTTGGAACAGCACCTAAACTACACAAATTGCAAAATCCCCATCTATGTGTTGGGACAAAATCAAATGGCACGCAGACCACAGTCACATCTCTCAAATATCTAGGTATGTGGTTGGACCCTAATCTATCCTTTGGCTCCCACATCGAAAAACTCTCAACTAAACTTTACCCCAAACTAGGTGCCCTGTACAGAAACAAATCCTGCCTGAGTCCCGCGGTAAGAAAGCAGATTGTACAGCAAATGCTTATGCCGGCTATTGATTACGGAGATGTAGTGTATGCAGCCGCCCCGCAAACACACCTTCATAAACTTACTACATTGTATAACTCATTCTGCCGCTTTGCGCTACAATGTAACTACATGACCCACCATTGTGACATGTTAAAAGAGCTAAACTGGCCGTCGCTGGAATCCAGACGCACCCTTCACCTTTCCAGCCTGGTGTTTAAGAGCATCTCTGGAAAGCTGCCACCCTACCTGAATAGACTGCTTCCCCCAGCAGCTCCCTCATCCTATAACCTCCGATCCAGGACCAGCACCTTACTTGCTATACCACAATACAAAAAGACAGTGGCTCGGTCCTCATTTTCCTACAGAGCACCACAATTATGGAATAACCTCCCAGACATCATCAAATCTTCCCCCAGTCTTAAGTCACTCAAAAGCTCCTTACTAACATACCTCAATACAGAATGCACCTGTAAACATGTAACCTAGTGACTATATTTCCTACATATTTTTTCTGTTAATCTGTATATTTGTGTTGTTTTTTTTTTTTTTTTTTTTAATATCTTGCATTGTATTACTTTGTATTTCTGTAACTGTAACACTTCAATGTTCTTGAACCCAGGACATGCTTGAAAACGAGAGAAATCTCAATGTATCCTTCCTGGTAAAATCCTTTATATAAATAAATATAAAATAAATAAATGGCCAGGTATAAGGTAAAAAAAAAAAAAAAAACATGTTTTTTTTGTGTGTTATTTTTATTAATGCAGCAATATTGTTCACATTTCAATTATAATGTGAACAATGATGCTGCACTAATGATTTTTTTCTATGGGGTGCGTTTGCTATAAATCACGTAATTCCCCCCACAAAATGTAACAAGTCCCCATTTCTAATTTTTGTACAAGCGCACCCCATAGAAAACATAACCGCAAACGCTCATGTGCTAAAATGTGAAAAAAACCCACTTTACACACTGCAGATGATTAAAAATTCAATTTGTATTGCATTTTTTGTCATAATATACAGGCAGGACATGACGTATACATATAAAAATGATATATTATGAATCTGCGGAGTCTGACGGAAAGAACGATATCTAATATGTCTGGGTCACGGGTGTCAAAGACAAGGCCCGCCAGCCCGGGGGTTGAGGGGACCCAGATGCCGGGCAGGCGGGAGTGCCTGCCCGGTGACCTGAACAGTCCGTCCTGTTAAAGGGGATGCGGCTGTGTGCAGGCGCAGCCGGTCACATGGTCCGGCTAATCAGGTGGTACTGAGTCTCTGTACCACCTGACTGGCCGGACCGCGTGACCTGCGCACGCGCGTAGCCGCCTCCACTTCAACAGGACGGACTGTTCAGGTCACCGGGCAGGCACTCCCGCCTGCCCGGCATCTGGGTCCCTCAACCCCTGCCGGAGCTGGGGCAAGTATCCAGGTGAGAGCTGGGGCAAATCCATGTGTAAGCTGGGGCAAATCCATGTGTGAGCTGGGGCATGTCCATGTGTAAGCTGGGGCAAATCCATGTGTGAGCTGGGGCAAATCCATGAGCTGGGGCAAATCCATGAGCTGGGGCAAATCCATGTGTGAGCTGGGGCAAATCCATGTGAGAGCTGGTGCAAATCCATGAGCTGGGGCAAATCCATGTGAGAGCTGGGGCAAATCCATGTGAGAGCTGGGGCAAATCCATGTGAGAGCTGGGGCAAATCCATGAGGTGGGGCAAATCCATGTGTGAGCTGGGGCAAATCCATGTGTGAGCTGGGGCAAAGCCATGTGTGAGCTGGGGCAAAGCCATGTGTGAGCTGGGGGCAAATCCATGAGCTGGGGCAAATCCATGAGGTGGGGCAAATACATGTGTGAGCTGGGGCAAATCCATGAGGTGGAGCAAATCCATGTGTGAGCTGGGGCAAATCCATGTGTGAGCTGGGGCAAATTCATGAGCTGGGGCAAATCCATGAGGTGGGGCAAATCCATGAGGTGGGGCAAATCCATGTGTGAGCTGGGGCAAATCCATGTGTGAACAAAAAACAGTAATAATTGAATGCAGTGACAATAATTTATGATAATAAAGAGTGGACACCTAGTCCTACAGATACAACTGGCCCTTTGCGGGTGACCAAACTGCTGATGCGGCCCTGATGACATTTGAGTTTGACACCCCTGGTCTGGGTCATTTAATAAAATGTGGCTTCAAATCGCTTTTAAACATGATGATCGAAAGCGGTAAAAATGAGTTAAGGGGTTAAACAGCATATCAGAGGAAGATTTAGTAGAGAAATGAACACTTCTCAGAAGCACAGGTGTTGTTTGATACATGTTCAGATCAGGAGACACCACACCCGCAGTCTCTAACAATGTATCAAATTCATCAGACCAGACTAATTAAAAGCACAACACTAATTAACACCTGTTGTTTACGCCGTTTGAGAACACAGGTCATTTAGAGGTGAGAATCTTTGCACCTAGACACTAGTTTTTAATTCAATATCTAATAATCCGTTGCTTATAATATTCTGCAGTAAAGAGTCTCTTTATTTCTAGATTTTTTAGTATTTTTAAAGCATTTTTTATACTTTTTTCAAAAATTATTTTTTTTAGAACTCGAACCGAACACTCCAAAAAGTTCAAAGTTCGCAAACTTGCGAACGGCCAAAGTTCGAATCGAACTCCGAACTGATCGAACCGAACAGCTCATCCCTACTCCAGACCACAAAGCTTTCTCCCTCCAGCGCGTGCAGCTTCCGGTAAGTGGAGCTGATGGAGGGAAGCGCTGGGTTTCCATAGTGACGAGTCTGCACTGGTGGGCGGAGCCTCGCTCGTCCTGGCAACACACAACGAGCGGCTGCAGGGGCTCTGGTAGGGGCCACAGACCATGGGGAGACACATATGGAGTGACTGGGGGCTGTATTGGGGGACTCGATGGGGCGCAGAGTCAGACCCTGCTTCCTCCTGAGTCGGCAGCCACGTGTACTTTGCAGTGCTGGAAGGAAGCGATCATATGACGTCACTTCCTCCGAGCGCTGCCTCCAGCATGATGAATGTGCAGCTGCATGATCTCCTCAGAGCGGTTGCGCCCAGGACCCATCCCCAGGTTCAAAGGTGAATTGATCATGTGGGGGGTATGAAATGAGTGGGGGGTATGAAGTGAGTGTGGGGGTATGAAATGAAATGAGTGGGGGGTATGATGTGAGTGTGGGGGGTATGAAATGAGTGTAGGGGTATGAGGTGAGTGGGGGTATGAAATGAGTGGGGGGTATGAAGTGAGTGTGGAGGGTATGATTTGAGTGTGGGGGTATGAAATGAGTGTGGGGGTGTGAAATGAAATGAGTGAGGGGTATTAAATGAGTGTGGGTGGTATGAATTGAGTGTGGGGTATGAAATGAGTGTGGGGTATGAAATAAAATGAGTAGGGGGTATGAAGTGAGTGTGGGGGACTATGAAATTAAATGAGTGAAGTAAGTGTGGGGGTATGAAATTAAATGAGTGGGGGTATGGAATGACTGTGGGGGGTATGAAATTAAATAAGTACGGGGTATGAAGTGAGTGGGGGTATGAAATGAATGTGGGGGGTATGAAGTGAGTGTTGGGGTATGAATTGAGTGTGGGGGGTATGAAATTAGTGTGGGGGTATGAAATTAAATGAGTGGGGGGTATAAAGTGAGTGAGGGTGGTATGAAATGAGTGGGGGTATGAAATGAGTGTGGGGGTATGAAATGAGTAGGGGAATGAAATAAAATGAGTGGGGGTATGAAGTGAGTGTGGAGGGGTATTAAATGAGTGGGGGGTATGAAGTGAGTGTGGAGGGGTATGATATGAGTGGGGTATGAATGAGTGTGGAGGGGTATGAAATGAGTGTGGGGGAATGAAATGAGTGTGGGTGTATGAAATGAGTGGAGGGGGTATGAACTAAAATGGGTGTGGGGGGTATGAAATTAAATGAGTGTGGGAGTATGAAATGAGTGGGCGGGTATGAAGTGAGTGTGTTGGGGTATGAAATGAGTGGTGAATGGGGGGTATGAAATAAAATGAGTGGTGAGAGGGGGGTAAAAAATATGACACATTAATGTGGGTTTTATTGCCGTGGTGCTCTGTGATGTTCTCAAACTCACAACACAATACTGTGGGTTTTATTGCTGTGGGACTCTGTGATACGCTCATACACACTTCATATTTCTGTGTGTTTCAATGCTGTGCGGCTCTGTGATATGCTCATACACACAGCACATTTCTGTGGGTTTAATTGCTGTGCAGCTCTGTGATATGCTCATACCAAATTTGGTAAATGGCTATACACCTTCAATATACTGTATGGGTCATTTGATAGATATTGCATACTTCGTCCCCTTACCCCTGTGCATTTTCAACTATTATTGTCTGTCACTGTGTGTAATGGAGGGTGTTGGGAGAGATGGAGGGAGGAGAAAGAGTGTTGGTGGCGAGGAGGAAGTGAGGAGAGGTAGAGAGATGTCTAGGCAAAGGGGTGAGGGGAAGAGGAGGAGTGGGGACAGGAGATGTAGGGGTGAGGAGTGGGGAGAGGAGACAAAGGGGTGAGGTGGAGAGGAGCAGTGGGGGAGAGGAGATGTGCTGAGGGGGAGAGGAGTGTTGACAGGAGTCCCCAGGGGAGTCCGGGGGAGGACAGTAGTGGAGACAGGGAGAGGAAGAGTGAGGGGGAGAGGAACGGTGCCAGACCAGGCCCATCCAGTCAAGGGTCAGCTTCTGGGTGATGGTCACAGCAGGGAGTCAGTGCATCACCACAATCTGGGACATAGTCCCAGGGCACCTCAAGAGGACAGACCCAGGAAGAAAGGTACAACCTGGAGAAGAAAGAGACACTGAGGCATTTATGCAGAGGGAACTCCGGCTGAACAAATTGTCTTTGTCTGGGCACCAGTAACTCCGGTTATGGAGTTAGATCCAATAAGCGGACTGTGCATTGGGGAGGAACCAGTGCATCCAGTTCATCAAGCATAGATACCAGGAGTGCAATCAGGAACTTAAAGCCAGGATGGCATTGGAGCAGTGGGAGTCCAGGATGATTGGAGCTGGCCCACCAAGGCGCTATGTGAACACTCGGTTGGAAGAAATGCTGAAGGGCCGAATATCCAAGGTCTGCGTACGAGGACTTGATGGAGCAGTAGAGACCAGACCCAGGCTAGCAACCCCCGGGTGTGAGTAATGCTGTTAGAGATTGTTAAGTTTATTTCTTTTTTTTTAAAACTCCTTGCTCATGTTTTGTGCAACCTTGCGTATCCATATGTTTTGGACTACATCTCGTATAATGCTCAGTTACTCATTTGTTCCATAGTGCATTGTGGGACATGTAGTCCAAAAACATTTGCATGTGCCAGCTTGCACTGAAATATTCTAGATATGATGTAAAATAGGACTTTGATGCTTTGGTTTGTAGTTATTTCCTTCTTTGCCTTGATGCTTTTTAATTGTCGTTTAACAATTAATACTTTATAATTGATAGATTTTTAACCACTGATTTACAATTTCAGGCCTTTTAATATGGTATTCATTCTTAAGCTTTTTTTTTTTCTTAAATTGGTGTTTTATTCTACTTATGCTGGGGGGTTATTCTCATTATGCTGGGAGTTTATTATGCTGTGTACCTACATTTCACATATTGCTGGTGTTAACCTGCTAGTATTTTCAGCACAGCACGTTAATTATCTATTTAGAAGATTCTCTATTTTATTTTTTATGACCCCCATGGTGGCACATGTGTGTGTGACCATTTATCGGTTGACCCCCCAAATCCAGAAGGAATTCAAGTGTGTATTGAGCATTGTAGTTAATATATCCTCTCCTCTCTTCCAAAGTACACCGCCACCACCGCTTCTTGTGACACCTCCATGCCATGTGACACCAGTGCGCCCCATGAGGTGGAACAGGGCTATGATCCTGCCGGTCCTTCCTCATCCTCCTGGTAGATGAAGAGTATCTCCCATTCCTTGAGAAGGTGCCCCAAATGTCAATGGGTCACTCATCCAAGAGCTACCTCTCCCCGGATGCCACAAGCAACTTGCTGCTAGACACACCTGCTGCCACTACCGCCGCTCCTTCACCACGTGAGTCTGCTCCACCTGTCCAACAGCTCCCCCCTTGTATTGCCTAATCAATCAGCAAATTAATTTATTATTTAATCAACAGGACGCGAGACTGGTGAAAGTAAAAGAAAACGTTAATAAACAGTTAGTGAAAACAATATATATTTATATATTGTGAGCTGGGGCCCAATCAACACACGGTCTTCTCTTTAAAAAAAATGCAGTCTTTTTATTTTTAGGGTCTGGCACAAACAAACAAAAAAGAAACGCAAACAAAAGGACCTAGCTCCCTTGAGCTCTAACTGAACATAAGTTACTCTCTAACACGGTTGCTTACTTGCAAACCTCTAATAAACAAAAATGCACAGATTTCTTTCAGTTCGCTGGTCAGAACACCAAAGTTTTTCTTTTTTCTCAAATATGCAGAGAGAGACCTTGCAGCCTCCCTCCTTGCTCAGGGACACACTCTCCCAATCAATTCCCCACCGCAAAATTCTCTTATGCAGTAGGTGGGGGAACTCCTTGGGCAATCCAGAAATCCAGGACTGGCTTCCCCCCTCACCTGCATGTAATGTAAGGTGTGGAGCACTGGCCCACCCTGGGATTATCAGTACAAAGCCCACATTGCAACACTGTTGAGGGAACATATATACCCCCCAGGACCATGCCCTGTTTTCTGTCACAATATACATATATACACACACAAATCGATATTAGGCAAATACATCAAAACCTCAAGGACATTCTTGAAACCAGTTTACACACGTGTAAATCTAAAACAATGCATCAGTTAATCAATGCAAATGTCTTAGTTAATCAATTAACTAATCAACCTGAAACATCACGGTATTCAAACGGTATCACTTATCAAAGCACTGCAGGAAGATAACATGTGACAATCAGGAACATTACACATATTAAGGAACATCACTGTAGTTCATTAATTAAGATTAATTAATCCATTAAATTTCAAATGCAAATGCTGAGTCTGGCTGAGAGTAATGAGACACATATGGGTGACATTAAAGCATTGGCTAAAAATAACCTTGGTACAAATAGTTCATTAATTTTGATAGTCAATTAATGTGAGCTGCAAATGCTGCCTCTGACTGAGAGTAATGAGACACACAGATGTCATTAAACAATGGCAAATGACAACATAAGAACCCTGCTACAAATTTGTTAATAGAAAAACACAAGACACTGAAATTATTAGAATAAATGACTGAGCAATATACACTTGTAACTGTGACTGTAACTGATAGCAATTAGTATATTAATTATTAGTACAGAATAATATAACAAAAAATGAATAGTTAGAGGTTAATGTAACACTAATACAAAAGCTAAATAGTCAATTAATAAATTACCAAGAAAAGCTTCATCATTCTGGATATAAGGCTGATTTGGGGTCTCATTTGCAAGAGAGACCTGAGACGAGCTCTGAGGCTTCCTTCTCTCCCCTTTTCTGCTTCTGACCATTAAAAAGATCCTTTAACCTTTATATCATTCCAAACACATAAGAGACACTCATCGTCACAGCATGAGAGAACACTGGCCAGACATTCCCAGGGTGTGACAATAAGAATTCTCCTGAGTGTTTTTATTTTTTTATCAAATTCGGCTGTCTTTAGATATATTACCAATTATTGCAAGTAGGGAAAGTATAAATTGTCTTGCAATCAGATAACAGTTACAACCATCTGGTTTCCTCTTGCATCGTATCCCCCTATTGTTAATTGTTAGTATATAAATATCGCTATGGCATCCTGATTTCTCACAGACACTTGACTGAACCAAAATTACACGTAGACCATGAGAATCAAACAGTCAGTAATATCTGATCAATTATTTCTACATATTGGGCTTATAGATTGTATTTTAACACACCCCTACACCTGCACTACCTTTGCAACTTTATCACCAGCCAGCCGTCACTCCAGCTCCACAACCAGTTTAACAATCAGCTCCACCACCAGCACCACAGCCTGCCCCCCAGTAAGATAGGACAGCGTGAAAGAGCTATGCAAGCAAATTAGAAATCTATCTCGGGTTTCCATCAGGATTTTAAAATGCTCTTCCTAGGTATTGCAGGGTGGTGTCCCGCAGCGTGTTTGGATGGGGAATCTATCTGACTAGCATCTCATCTCCTGAGAGACCACCAGAGAAACAGGTTGAATAAGGGACCAGTACGAGTAATGCTCTTTTTGTTTCATGCAGTCCTATCTTACTGTGAACACAAGAAGGCTAACTTTCCTATCTGCTTCCATACTCTCTGCTAACTCACCGCTAGATGCCTTGAACAAGGGGGCATTATCTCCCCTTTCCTGCTACTTTGGCTTGCTTTTTACTTTTCTACCCAACAACAGGGATTCCCCTGGCACCCAGCCAAGAAACTTAGGTAACCACATTGGGTTATTGAAGTGCACATGTACTTAGGCTAATAGGGTTGCCAGCACCCCCATACCTAGGATGGGAAGTTTTGTATGTCTTTTTAAATCTGCGCCATTTTTTCCACCTTATTGTTTTTTCATTATCTATTTTCTCCCAATAGGTGGGGCTGCGATACCTTTCTGTCAATTATGTCCATATTTGATTATAGAGACAATTGGCACCAGAATGTTAATCAATTATTCGATGTTATTCTAAATGATGATATGATTACTGACTCAGTTTTGGTCAGTGACAATTTGGATATTATATGTAACAATTTGGAAAAACTGTTGATTAAGGAACTCCGTTTAAAATGGGACGTTTTTACTCTAGAAAAATATATTGAAAAAAAGATTTCACCTAGAGGTTTAAGATTTACGAAATGGCCCACGTTTGATAGAGAGAAAGAACTGTTTTTGACAATCTGGAACAATGCACTAGATTCTTTTTCTGTGGAAATGATGCATATTGTCATTAAGCAGAGGATAGACACTCTGTCTGATTTGGATAAATCTATTTCCATTATTCGCGACAAACTTGAACCCTTTATAAAATCTGAAGACTTCCTAACTCTCTCCAAGAAAATTAAAGAAAGATTGATTAAGGTTGAATTTAACATCGCTAAAAAGAAAAAAACTAACAGGGTTATCCAAAGAGATCCGAATTGCTTGGGAAAGGTAACCGAACGCTGAAAATCAGCGTTCGGTTACCTTTCCTGGCCATTCGGCTATCCAGAGAGCAGGCAATACGTCAAATCCTGGCGAATTGCCTGAACATACGGTGCCTGTTCGGTGCCTGTTCGAGGGCAGTGAAATCCCCATAGAGAAGCAATGCTTCGGCTATTCAGAGAACACAAACCAGCAGTGAAAGGTTCCCCTAATGCCCTGCCATTCGGTGGTTTAATTCGGCAAATTTATTCAGGAGAATCCCATAGGCTTCAATGTTAAAAATATTCCCGTTTTAATTCAATATCTAATAAACCGTTCATTATAAAATTCTGCAGCAAAGAGTCTCTTTATTTATAGATTTTTTTGGATACTTTAAGCATTTTTCAGATTTTTTTTTTTTTTTTTTAAAAGTCCGATTTTTTTTTTTTTTTTCAGTTTGCTTATTTTTTTTGTAACAGCCCTCTTTATTATCATTCCCTGGACCTCCTGTGAAAATTTCAGACATTTTCGCTCAGTAGTTTCTTTGCAAACAGCGTTTCTTTTTCCCAGATTCATACAAATGGTTTTTCTAATTTATTCACTGCCTCCTCTACGTCACAGCTGCTTCGGCTCTGTGTGATTCGGCTCATGTTCGGCTCCTGTTCGGCTTCTTCATAGGTTAATCCAGATGTTTTTGCTTGTTTTCAGCGTGCATTCGGTTAGTTTTCGTCAGGTTTGCGGCAGCTTTTCCCTGCAATTCGGGGACCCTGTGCTCTTTGCTGAATACACCGCAGGGTCACCGAAATGGGATCGGCAAAAGGAACCGAATTGAAGAGAACGAAAAGTCACCGAACGTGCGGTGACTTTTCGAATCTCTTTGGATAACCCTGTAAATTTTTACGAGATATTCAGGATTTCGCAACTGGGAATGTAAGAAAAAAACAAGAGTTAAATGTCCATAAAGGACTGGTAAACACACCCAAGAGATCGAATAATCGTACACAGAATTCTTATAAAAGTTTTAATAAAAATCGACCATTTAAAACACCACAGCTGAATAAATTCAATCAGCAGGTTAGTGTTAGACGTGATTCTTTTCACAACAACACTAACCAACATACACCTCAACAAAATTTAAGAAATAACCAACATGATGGATGGACTCAACATCAAAACCCATATGTTTGGCAGAGGGTGAATTATAAAAATAAAAATAAAAACGGGAATGGGAATAGAAATTATTCCAATAACCACAAGCAATATAACTATAGGACTCATGACCAGATTCCTAGGTCAAACAGATATGAGGCATTAGAGCCACAAGAGCAGTTAGAGTCTCCTTTCTCTAGGGTGAGTTTTTTAGACCGGCAACCGCTTCAAAATCACAAAAGAAAAAATACAGCTACAGTCCTAAAAAGAACAAGGGAAGATGTGGACGAGGAGTCAGAGGAGGACAGACCAGAACCAAAAGACAGAATGGAGAAGAGAGAAAAGAGATAACAATCTTTAATCTCTCAAAAAAACCACTGACCCTGACCCAAGAAAATGTCCTTAGGAAGGGACTCAAATTCGTACCAAGTGTGGGTTTGAATAAATTTGAATCTTATCTCGACATCAATAGATATATCAGGAAACTTTGCCTGAAAAAATATTTTTTGGATAAAGAGAATATAAATATTCAAAATAAGGAATCAGAATTTGTACACACTTCCTTAAAGAAAAAATCGAGTTTTTACCCCTTCTTTTTGAAGAGTGATAGCATGAAAACCTTTGAGAAGGCATGTGTAGAGGATATTAGAAAGATTAAACCTTTGAATAAATATCAACACAATCTTACCCATACTGAAATGCTGGCATTAAACCATCTTATAAAAGATAATGAAGTGGTTATAAAACCTGCCGATAAAGGTGGTGGAGTGGTGATCCTTGATAGACAGCAATATCTAAGTGAGATTCAGAGACAATTGCAAGATGTGGATACATATGAGAACTTACCTTCAGATCCTTCCCTTATAATAGCGAATAAATATAGAAGTCATCTGACCAAGGGAGTAGATTTGGGTATTTTAACCCCTTAGTGACCGGGCGGTTTTACACAAATCCGTCCTTTAGTGACCGCTGCTGTTTTTACGTTTCTGCGCTGCTCGTGTTTAGATCAAATTTTCCTCTTACTCGTTTATTCAACCCACACATATTATACACCCTTTTTCCCGCCATTAAATGGACTTTCTAGAAATACCATTATTTCCATCATATCCAATAATTTAATATAAAAAAAATATGAAATATGATGAAAAAAATGGTAAAAACACACTTTTTCGTAATTTAATCCCCTAAAGCTATAACCACCAATAAAGACCCCGGCTAAATAGTTTCCAAATTTTATCCCGAGAATAGAAATACCCAATTTTTACATGTTTTTACCTTTTAACCCTTTCACTGCTGAGCCAGTTCACCTATGTGCGCTGCGCTCATTCTGACCATTTTGTGCTAATTATTTTTAGATGACAGCCTAGGTCCTATTTAATTAAACTCCCCCCAGACAAAAAAACTTTAAAAAAAAAACATTTTTTTATTTTATTTAATTTTTTTTTTATTTAATTTTTTTTTTACATTTTTTTTAAAAACCAAACCTGGTCATGTTTGGTATCATTTGAAAGGCCATAATCAGGCCTTTCAAATGATGGCAAATATGACCATCTAGCTGCCATGGATCGGGAGATAAAGGGATCCTTAGGATCCCCTTATCTCTACATGGCAGCTAGAGGGTTAACTGGCCCACTGACATCCTCACACATATGGTGAGGTTGTCAGTGGGTGGGGGGGGGACCTGGAGGCTTGGCTGACATCCAAGATGTCAGCCCCCTCCAGGTTTGAATCGCGTTTTGGCGCCAATTGGCGCCGCAACGTGATCCAGCTGCGAAATGGTTAATGCCATACACCGCTGGAAAGGGGAGGCTCTCCCCTCTCCAGCGGTGCAAACGGCATCTCCCTAGCTTCAATGGTTGGGGAGATAGAGGGCTCCGAATGAGCCCACCCCTCCCCTCCATTGAAACACATGGGGGCACCTTCTGATGACGTCACCACGCAGCGTGGCGACGTCATCAGCATCGCCTGCCCATGTAAATCACATGGGCAGGCTTCCTCCCTGTCAGATCGGCGTGGGATCCGACGAGGGAGGTGAGTATCAGGCGGGAGGGGGATTTGGCGCCGCTGACGTACCCTGTACGTCATCGGGTCTAAGGGAGACCCGAACACAGGACGTACAGGGTACGTCAGCGGTCGGGAAGGGGTCAAATAACCATGAGTACGATTTCCTTCTCCCTAAATGTCCTATCATTCCAGTTATCTATGTGCTGCCTAAATTGCACAAAGATCCCATCTGCCCACCAGGCAGACCAATAGTTTCGGGAATAGGATCTATCCTATCCCCCCTTTCAGAGCATATAGACCACATTTTACAGCCAATAGTGGTCACACAACCAGCTTATTTGAAGGATTCAATTAGTTTACTCCAAATTCTGGATGGTATGATTTGGATGGAGGGATCATATATGGTTACTTGCGATGTTGGTAGTTTATATACCATCATTGAGCATCCGAAAGGATGTGAGGCTGTTCGCTACTACATGGAGTTAACCAAGCTTTTCCCACTGACACAGATTGACTATGTGATAGATGGAATCAATTTAATTTTGAACAACAATTTTTTCTGGTTTGAGGGTGACTTCTACCTACAACGTAGAGGTATGGCGATGGGGACCAGGTTCGCCCCCAGTTATGCTAATTTATTTATGTCCTGCTGGGAAAACCAGTTTGTCTATTCTGGACATGACTGGGGTTCGAGCCTGGTCCTCTATCGCCGTTACATAGATGATATCTTTTTCATTTGGAGGGGGATCTTATATCTCTGAATGCTTTTTTGAATCATCTAAACTCCAATACATGGGGAATATCACTTACCACTGATATTAGTGATGCTAAGGTTCACTTTTTGGACTTAGAAATTTTAAGGGAAGGCAATACTCTTATTACCAAAACCTATTTTAAACAGGTTGATATTAATAGTTTCATTCATATAGAAAGCTGCCATCATGCCCCATGGCTGACTAATATCCCGAAAGGCCAAATTTTGAGAATTAGGCGTAATTGTTCTAAATTGAGTGATTTTGAGGAACAGGCGGAACTTCTGAAAAAACAGTTTGTACAAAAAGGTTACGATGAAACTGCGATAAATAAAGATCATGAGAAAGTGAGAAAGATGGATAGGTCCCAATTACTTAGCTACAAAAAGAGAAATAACGATGGGGATAAACTCGATCCACAGGTGCCTTTTATCACGAATTACTCCACAAACCATAACAGCATATTAAAAATTCTTAAGAAAAATTGGGGTTTGTTACACCAGAATAAAGACATTTTTATACATAAAAAGTACTTAGTACATAGGTGATAAACCTAAAGTTATCTACAGAGGGACTAAAAACCTAAAGATGTTGTTGACCAAAAGTGTTTTGGATAAAGAAAAAGCCCCAGGAACCTTCCTTTCTAAGTTTAAAAAGATAGGTTTTCATAAATGTGGACTATGCATCTGCTGTAGGACCGCAATAAATAGCACTAGATGTTTAATGGATTTTAAATCACATTCCAATAACCAGGTGTTCTCTATTCAAACATTTTTGACCTGTAATTTTACTAATATGATTTATCTATTGTGGTGTCCGTGCGGGCTACAATATATTGGACGAACTACTAGGATGCTGAAAACTAGAGTAGCTGAACATATATATAACATCAAAAGGAAGTATGATAAACATAGTGTATCAGCCCATTTTTCTAAACATCATAATGGTAACCCTAAACTTCTTGGCTTCGCTGGTATTCAACATGTTAAAAAACATTGGAGAGGGGGTGATATTGAAAAGAATTTAAACCGTTTAGCAGCCAAATGGATATTTGATATAGGATGTCTAACACCTGAGGGCTTGAATATAGATATGGAAATTAATGCTCTATTATAATTCAATTACCATTATGCTTTTTATATGACTCACATTTTATATTTCATATTTTATTATCCACTCTACATGACACTACTATATGTTATGTGGAATAATATATGCACTATTCCCCAACTCGATCAGTGACTTGACATATATATGCTATATGCTTATTGCACGCTATATGTTGATCGACTGGCGAATCGTGACATTGTGGAATATATGCTGTAATTTTGTGGGGTTTTTTTATTTTATTTTTTAATTTTTTTATATTTTTTTTATATATATATATATATTTTTTTAATATGTTTTTCTTTTTCCTTCTTTTTTGATATATCGCCCGGAAGAGTGAAGTTCATGTGGGAGCATGCGTGTCGATATGGTCCCCGTGCGTCTGTCGGACGGTAGGGACCTGCTGACTTGGCACTCAAAACGGCCGCAAGCAAGATTGCTAAACGTCCGTCGAAATTAATAAGCTGCGATATTGTGAGGGTAGGATGTACTTTCAACAACACTTTCCCTCTTCAAAAATGGCGCTCGACGGTTCAGACTGGTGGAAGTTGGAACATGGTGATGTAATCACCATGCGCCTGTCTACATGCCAGATGTCTGCCGCTGCTATGCCCACGAACACCTGGGAAAGATATCACCTCATGGACGTGGGAGCCCGCTGGTTCGGGACCCAAAAAAGTCCGGAAATAAGCTTGTTTTAAATGCCCATCAATGTTGCGAGGGCAAGCTATATTGTGGACACCATTTTCCCTCTTCCAAAATGGCGATCGATGGCTCAGAGGGGCGGGGTCGAGGTAGATGGACGTAATCATTATGCGCCCGTTTGTATATTGAATGTTTGCTGGTGCTGCGCCTCTAAATGATTGGAAGTAGGGTGTGTTAGTACCAATTAAGTTAATGAGGTTGTGGCTTGACACCGCCTATTTCCCTTATCTTTTTTGTATAAATGAACGTTGTACACTGCATTGTATTATGTATATTTTTCTGCACTTTGATAACGACCAATTAGGTCGAAACGCGTTAGTGCTGCAATAAATTTTACTTTATTTTATCCTGTCGACTTTTCGTCTGTGACATATCCCGGGGATCCAATATTTCATCTATGGACCAGGTTATCACCACGGATGGTTGCTGGTAGGACGGGCTGGTGAGATCATATCCACAGATATATGCCTATATAGTCCAGAGCCGACTTTATGGGGCTCAGAAAAACGTGAGTTGAATACTTTCTCTCTGGAAACCAGGTGTCATAAGGATGTACTGCGCAATGTATGTCTCCTATTATGTTTTCTAGATTATCTTGAAGTATTACTCACTGGACACTTGGCGTAAGCGCGAGGACTCTACCCATTATTTTATCCATTGACTATTCGCACTTGGGAGTGTGCGTTTGTGCCCTTGCTGCTACCCAAGACCGACCATCTACACATTATCTGCGCCATTTTTTCCACCTTATTGTTTTTTCATTATCTTTTTAAACCATACTGTGTTAGATCAAATAGAGTCCGTTGTCATGTTATGTTTTATATTTTGTGGATTTGATTACAGGCCCCTCAATGCACTGGGCTGCAATCTAGCTCCACTGTTTTTACACGATCTAGTAAAAGCTAAGTTTTATTTACACCTTGTATCCTCCAACACAGATCTCATCTCCTATTATATTTCTGTCATTTATTGCTCAACAATTGCTATGTGTGGTCATCCCCATTATGAAATATTTTACTTTCCTATGTTAGCGCCATTATCCATCCCTGTGGATTCCAGGTTGATGAACACAAAGCAGTATGATAATTATTTCCCTGCAACTAAGAGGCACATCATCCCTGCCATCGAAGTCTATTGTTCCCACTCAATATTTCCTAATACTGAAATATCATGTCTCCACACTTATGGAAATGCATATATTTAAGTCCCACTGTATTGCGGCAATTACGAACATGGGTGTTTGTTGTTTCAAAATAATTTATTTTCCTTAAAGGAAAGTTTTTTCATAACTGTCATGTTATTTTTCACATTAACGCGTAAAATGTAATGTAAAGTTGTTTCAATGGTCCTTGAAGTGACGATTCAATCATCTTGTGATGATGGGTCCCCAGCTGCAAAATAAAAGTGTGTACAGTAAGATGAATGAAATGGCTAGAATAAATAATACTGTGAAAAGTGTCATGGCTGACAATTCCCTGCTTCTGTACTAATGCTGCCTATTGCCAGTTTTTGTTGTTATTCTATTTATATGTCACATTGACCTGTGTAACATAATCCTTTTTCTACCTGCAACGTATATTTAGTCCAGTAGCAGAGTCCAGAAGCAAGCACTGTGGCAGAGGGAGATGTGATCTGAGCTGAGCTTTTGGCAGGGCTGTGTGAATAAAGAGGTTGCAGAGTTACAGAGTGTGGGCTGTATATGCCAGGTATTTTTACGACAAGGTGAGGGGGTGGTGAGGCCATATGAGAGCATGGGTTTAACAAAGCAGAGCATACATTTATCAAGAAAAAAACAAACAGACAAGATATTAATAGATAGATGCAAGCATAAATTATGAACAGTAGGATTAAAGTCAAGATTGTGGAGTAGAATTGCAGAAGACATGTTGATTGCCGATACCTTAGGTTCAGAGTTCAGAAGCAAGCGTTGTGGCAGAGGAAGATGTGATCTGAGCTGAGTTTGTGGCAGGGCTGTGTGAATAAAGAGGTTGCAGAGTTAAAGAGTGTGGGTTGACATCCTTGATGCAATTAACGATTGATCTCTTTAATATTATTGGGTTTTATGAAGAACATATAATTTGTCCCTGACACATCATAGGAACAACATCAAAAGGCCAGCCTTTTTTTTTTTTTTATTCAAAGCAAAAGGGCATACATAGAAGTTGAACAGTATAGTTATAAAGTCAACACTGACTCAGCATACATAGATAGCAGTTTCCATCATGAAATAATTATCAACATTGAATGTGTTGGTACAATTCTGCCTAACAAGGGCAGCGAAAATACATGAATACAACAGTAAGAACAGTCATCACTGAGCATCGTGGCAAGTCACTAGGGCTCTCGGAAGGTAGCAAGGTGCGGAGGGGCTCAGGTTCGTTATCGTCCACGTAGCGAACCGTCTCATGCTGTGTTCAGAATCCCAAAAAAGGGGGGGAATCCTTCGGACGGGGATGTCTAGGGAGGGGGAGACTACTAGGAGAGGTCAAGGGGGTAGGGAGAGAACTGCGGAGAAGCTATAAGAGGAAGGAGTAACAGAGTCCCAGGGGAGGGGGGGAGAGCAGGGAGGTAAGTCTGGGGGGGGACAGAGGGGGGTAAGGAGGGAGAGAGGGCGGAGAGAAGGGAAGAAAGAAGAGAAAGAGAGGATGAGGAGAAAAGAAAAAAGAAGAAAGAGAGAGAAAAAAAAAAAGGGGGGAAGAGTGTGTGTCGTGTCGGTGTGGGGGTAGTGCGGATGGTCCCAGAGTCCCGGTTAGGTGTTTTAATAGGAAGGTAAAAGGCGAACACGGCGGCCGGGCACGCGGCGCCGACGGCCCCACGGGGCAAAGGTACACGTCGTGGGCCACAGTCCAGTGGAGGAGTGATGGGGAGTGGGGGAGCGGTCTCGTGTCAGGGTCTGGTTCGGGCGCGGCAGGAGATCGAGGGCAGGTAAGCACCCCAGTGAAACCACTTCTGCAAGTGAGCCTCCAGGGTATCCTCCAGCCTTGCAACTAGATCTTCTTGGGTTCGCACCTCCTCCATCCTAGTCAGCCAGCTAAGGTATGTGGGTGGGAGCGCCGATCTCCACGCCCGGGCGACAAGGAGACGCGCCGTCATGAGCATGGGCATCGCCACCGATTTCTTAACAGTGCATACCGAGTAGGGGGTATGTGTGAGAAGCATCGTCTCGGGCGTAAACGGTAGGTCAAGGTCTGTGACCTCTGCAATGGTGTCTCGCACCAATCTCCAGAAGGGGGCGATGAGGGTACAGTCCCACCAGACGTGCAGGTAAGATCCAAATGAGATGTCGCATCTCCAGCAGTTCGGTGTGAGACGTAGACCGATGCGGAACATAAGCGAGGGGGTGCTGTACCAATGTGTGAGTATCTTGTACGAGGTAGACTGTAGACGTGCTTGGGGTGAGCCATGGTGTGTGAGTTCATAGGTGGCGTGCCATTGCTCTTCCGAGATCTCAGCATCGAGCATTCGCTCCCAGGTGTGTTCGAAAGACGGGGGATCTGGGGCTAACGATGACTGTAACATACTATAGATAACTGAGATGCCGTGTTTTAACGGGCGTCTCGCAAGGCAGAGTGTTTCAAATGGTGTAGTGGAGCGAGTTAAACGATGACGTGCAGGGAGGGAGAGCAGGTAATGAGAGCTCTGGGCGAAGTTAAACCTCTCCAGGGGCATAGGATTAGGAGTCTGACCGGGTCGGTCCCATGGGGGGAGCAGGTCCGGTCCCGAAAGGAATTGAGCGGCTCTGGGGGTAGACTCAGGGGCCAGTCTTCCACGGAGATGCGGGTGTAAGCCCCCCGGAAAATCTGGGTTGTCCGAAAGTGGAAGCATCGGGGATGGGTAGGAGGAAAAAGAGCAGCGGCGGAGGACTGAATGCCAGACTCTGAGGGTGGAGCCCACAAATGGGTGGCGGGACAAGAAGGGGGAGCGATGGCGCGGGGCAATCCAAGGTAACACTGCAGAGGGGTGTGGAGTAGCCCTCCATTCCAGATCCTGCCACAATGCGTGTCTCCCTCCCGTCGTCCACTCCACCACCCTAACCAAGTGTGATGCCTGGTAGTAGAGGGCGAAGTTTGGCAGGGCCAGTCTGCCAGATTGTTTAGAGCGGGACAGCGTAGCAAAACCTACTCTTGCTTTGGTCGAATTCCATACAAATCGAGAGCAGTATGACCGGATCCTGGCAAAAAAAGAGGCAGGTATATGTACGGGTAAGGTCTGGAAGAGGTATAGGAGGCGTGGTAAGATGTTCATCTTAAGGATGCTAATTTTTCCCAGCCAAGACACCCTCAACGGTTTCCATCGTACCATGTCGTGGCAGAGAGCCTCCCACAGTGGCAAAAAGTTTGCTTTGAAGAGATCTTGTGTGGTTCTCGTAAGCCAGAGTCCTAGGTATCTCATTCGGGTGGTGCACCACACAAAGGGGAGCGTACGGCGGAGCCTGCGTTCCATCGCCTCCGGGGTAGTCAAGTTCAGAATTTCGGATTTGTCCATATTTAGTTTGAAGTTAGCTAATCGACCGTAAGTATGGAACTCATCAACTATAGCAGGTAGGGCCGTTAACGGATCGGTAACATAGAAAAGAAGGTCATCAGCATAAGCTGACACCTTATGCGTGTGCTTCCTGCCTCTCAAACCCGGTATAGAAGCGTTCATTCGGATAGACTCTAGGAAGGGTTCTAGGGTCAGCGCGAAAAGGAGAGGTGACAGAGGGCAACCCTGCCTAGTCCCGTTTCGGATCTGAAAAGGTTCAGAGGAGACCCCATTAACCTTGACCTTGGCGTTCGGGTCACTGTAAAGGGCAGCCGTCCACTGGACAAACTCCACCGGAAAGTTCATGGCTCTCATCGTGGAGAACATGAAGGGCCATGAGACTCTGTCGAACGCCTTTTCGGCGTCTGTAGATAGTAGCAGCATGGGGGTTTTGGAGCTGCGCGCTTCGTGTATCACGTTCAGGGTCCGAATCGTGCCGTCTCTAGCTTTTCGCGCCGGTATGAACCCCACTTGGTGCCTCTTCACAAGGGAGGGTAGGACCTGTCGAAGCCGGTGGGCCAGGATCGCAGCAAATATTTTGAGGTCGTTATTGAGAAGCGATATGGGTCGAAAACTGGAGCATAATTGGTGGTCTTTACCGTCTTTGGGAATCACTACTATCGTGGCGGAAAGGGTGTGGGGGTGGAAGGGCTTATCAGTGAGTAAGGCATTAAAGGTACCCGCCATGTGGGGGGTCAATATCTGCCCGAATTTTTTATAGTAGAGGGCAGGGAATCCATCTGGGCCAGGTGTCTTGCCATTTTTCTGTTGTTTAATGGCTTGGGAGATCTCCTCCGAGGAGATAGGGAGACTAAGCGGCAAGCGTTGCTCCACCGTGAGTCTGTGGGGGATCCGCGATGTCAGGTAGTTGTCGATCAGGTGCGGAGGAAGCGGTCCAGCCGCCTCAACTGAATGATAGAGGGAGGAGTAGTAGTCCCCGAAAGCTCGGGCGATATGGGTCGGGTCTAGTAACGGTATGCCCGAGGCGGGTCGGATCGACGGCACGTAGACTCGGCGTCGCTTTTGCTTCAATAAACGGGATAAGAGACGGCCCGGCTTATCTTCGTGAAGCGCGAAGAAACACTTTGTTTGGAGCATTGCCCGTTGCACTTGGGGGTTTAAAGCATTAGCTAGTTGTGTGCGAGTTTGGAGGAGGCGGGCAAGTGTGTAAACCTCACCAGTCGTCTGGTGTTCTAGTTCGAGGTTCCGGATGGTAGTGTGCAGCTCGTCAATCTCTTTACGGTATTCTTTCTTCTTCCCCGATGCTAGTGAGATGAGACGGCCGCGGAGCACCGCCTTGTGTGCTTCCCAAATAGTAGGGAGTGGGACGTCCGATCCACCTTGGTCATCAAAGAAGGACTGCATAGTACTCTCCATCTTGGTCACTATCATCGCGTCTGATAAGAGTGAGGTGTTCAATTGCCAGTGGCCTTCTCGTGGGCGAGATAGGGGGGACGCGATGGTGAGCACTACTGGTGCATGATCCGACCACGTAGTGGCTTGTATATCGGAAGTTCTGACCAAGGGCAGGTCATATTGCGGGACAAAAAAATAGTCCAGTCTAGAGTACATTTGGTGGACCGAGGAGTAGTAGGTGTAATCTTTGACCTTCGGGTGTCGCGCCCTCCAGACATCCACAAGTCGAAGCGAATGCAGGGAGAGGTGTATACGGCGCAAGACCCTTTTGGGGATTCGATGGAGCGCGGAGGAAGAGTCCTCCGCGGGGACCAAAGGGACGTTAAAATCCCCACCAAGAATCAGTGCGCCCTCTGTAAAAGATTCCAGGGCACGAAGTGCCTTAGCTAAATATAGGTGTTGGTTGGTGTTAGGGAGGTAGAGGTTTGCGAAGGTGTAAGTAGATCCGGCTATAGCACCCTTAACAAACACACACCTACCATCTCCCGCTAGGTATGTGTCTCGGGGTTCAAATGGTATTGAGTTAGCGAATAATATCGCCGTCCCCCGTGACCTAGTATCAGGATTATGGTCAAAAAACCCCATCGGGAACCGTCGATCCCGGAGGGATGGCGGGGATGTGGAGCAGAAGTGGGTCTCCTGTATGAAGGCCACCGAAGCACGGAGCCCGGCCAGGTCGCGCAGAAGTCGTCTCCTTTTCTCAGGTTTGTTCAGGCCGCGTACATTGTAGCTTACGACTCGGATATCCATCAGGGCCACGGCTGCCGCCCGCCTGGCCGCAGCGGGGCCAGGTATCATTGGGGATGAGGGCGAGGGAAGATCAGAAGTGTTAAAAAAGAAAGAGAGATAAAAAAAAAAAAAAAAGGGGAAAGGGGGGCAAAGGGGAGAGAGATTAGAGGAGGCAGATGGGGGGGCGGGGGATGGAGACGTAGGGAGGAGGGGAGAAGAGGGGGTGTGTGGGGGAGGGCAGAAGAGAGGAGATGTAGGTAAGGTAGGGGATGAGATGGTAGGGAAGTGTTTTCTCTCAGGGGTGTAGGAGAGATGAGCAAGACCCGTCTGGAGGGTCAATTAGGGGGGTTATAGGCACAGGTCAGGAGAGGGTCAAGCCCTACCTCTGCAAAGCAGAAGCAGGACAAGGAAGCACTCCCTGACTGGTCAGAGGTGCCCAACCCGTGGGAGCGTGTGAGGCCCCCGCGGACTACACCAAGATGCTACAGTGAACAAACAGGTTTATTAACAAGTTAAGAACAACAAAAATATGGAACTAGTGAGAGTCGCATGCCCCTCGACAGAATACAGTATTATGGAAGCCCATTTAAGTGTGTTCGGGAACCCCATATTAACGTCACGTATGTCGCCGTAAGCCGGTCTCCCCTCCCCTCTATCAGGTATGTGGGTGACTAAGTCGGGAGCAAAGGACATGGGCCAATGCCATCCCCAGTCATCTAGAGTGGTCCCCACCCCGGTCAGCCCCAGCAGATGGCAGGCAGCCTTTAGCACTCACCTCGAAAGGGGGGCAGGAGCCCAAGAGGGGAAACCAAAGGGGGGGTGGCAAGTCACGTCCCCCCACCACCAACCGCCTGCACAGGGGGACAGGGGATAACAATGCTATATATGCAGCACCCCGAAGTCAACGAGGCGACTCTCGTCAGGCCCCGTTGGCGCGGCAAGGGTAAATACGTAGCAGGTATTTTAACTAAGCAGGGGATGGTGACATCTCCCGCGCCGGGGACGACACCGGGTGTGCGGTCGTGTCACAGGCATATCGTCAAGTAGGACGAGGCGCAACAATCATGTCACCCCCGAGGTGCAGGGGAGTCCATCAACATCACTGAAACAGAGTCACTCGGAGCAGGTAACAATGGCGCGTCGTCCTCGCTCCAGTATCGAGCGATGGGCGACCAGTTAGGTCAAAGAGCTGGTAGGTCCCGGTAACGGTGCTCACTACAGTGTGCGAGGGTGAGCAATAGCAGGACTGCTCGAATGATGTGTCTCGGGCAGTGGCAGGGTCCAGTGCAGGGCAAAGTCCACCTTCCCCGAAGGCGCAGGTCGTGGGGCGTCTCAGGGGGCTCCTTGAGTAGGGCAGGGAGTCGTAATCCAGCCCGCCGGACCATGGCGGTTTCGACAAGGTGCGGTGACCAGTTCGTCTCGAGACAGGCGGGCACACTGGGGTAGATCGTCACATGGGGCACTCCAGACTCGGACCTCAGGGGTGTCGTAGCCTGGAGGAGCGGCACCGGCATAGGTTCCGGCTCACGGACGGGCCATGGGGCCATCACCAGGTTCCGCGTGAGGTCGGCGGCGCTGTGGGGGGCGCTGAGGGCGTAGCCCAGCACCCCCCGCCAAGGCCCATCTCTCTCCCAGTCCGGGATCTCCAGCAGGGGTAGGTTGAGCGCCTCCAGGAAGGGGGGTACATCCCTTGGGCAGTGAATGGCATGGAAGGCGTTGTCATGGCGGACCGTGAGGGCAAAGGGGAAACCCCACCTGTAGGCAATGTTCCGTTGTCGCAAGGCTTGGGTGACAGGGCGGAGAAGGCGGCGTGCCGCGAGCGTATACGGCGTCAGGTCGTGAAAAATCTCAAGGGTTTGATTTTCGAAGTCATATGTCCGCGAGTTGCGAGTGCGTAGCATAATCTTTTCCTTCAGCCTGTAGTTAGAGAAGCAACAGACAACGTCACGTGGGGGCTCTCCCTCTTGGGGCCTAGGTCTCAGTGCTCTATGCGCTCGTGTGAGATCTCGTGTAGGGCGCACCTCACTTCGCAGTATCCCAGTAAACAGGCGGCCCAGCGTTTCATCCAAACTCTCCGGTGGGTCAGTCTCTCGCAGGCCGCGGACGCGGATATTGCATCTGCGACCTCTGTTATCGAGGTCGTCGACCAAGCGTCTGAGTCCCGAGTACTCCCCTGCTGAGGCGGACGCTGCTGGGGCCTGGTCTTGCGCCGACCGTTCAAGGTGCGCGACCCTCGTCGATAGGGCCGACACCTCCTCTCTCACCTCCTCCACGTCGCGGTGGAAAGTGCTGCGCAGGTCAGTCAGCATCTCTGCGAGGTCCGTTTTAGTAGGCATCCCGGCCAGTAGAGACTCCAGTCTCAGTTCTAGTCGAGTGATGGCCGCTGTTGGGTCGGAAGCAGGCACATGGGCCGCGGCATCCGCCATCTTAGGAGACGTCGGTGTCAGTAGGGGCCGAGGTGCGGGGAGCAGGTAGCCGTCCAAGGGGCGTTTTGCGGCGTCGGAAGTCTTAGCAGGGGTCTGCAGGCTATTTGTAGACCTTTTAGTGCGGACCATAGTAGGGCAGGAGCGGAGTTAGAAGGCAGAATGTCGAAGGGACGAGCAGGGAACTCTCAATGTGCGTCCATCTTGCTCCGTGGTCCGGACACGCCCCGCCAGACTTTTGATGGTCAACATTTTGCTAGCATTGCGCAAGTGTACTCAAAGGGTTAATAGCGAGATGGATCTCAAAGAAAGAGTTCAGCAGGTCATTGTCCATCAGGATCTACAGGGTTAAATACACATTAGTTACACATCCATGACTGCACATTCAAATAAATCACAATATTGACCTGCTTGTATTCGAGGCAATTATGGGAGAAGCTATGTGGGTGTGTATGGCTAAATAGTCCATTGCACTTGTCTCATAATTGAATATCCTGATGAGGGTGTCTAATGGCATTGTCACGGCTGCGCCTTAAATTGTAAGAACCGCTATGCAGAGAGAGACCTATATGAAGCTGCTACTCAACCGGAGTAGCTGCTGCAGAATCAGTTATCACCAGCTGTAAAATCCCCCAAGAATCAGATACTCACCTCTCATTCCGTAACGAGAATGGTGGCCCAAACCACCTCCTATGGCCACTGGGAGCAGAGTGAGACTAGGGAAAAATGTCCCCAGTCTCCCTGCAAGATCACTCCACTGACCTCCAGGATCTCGCAAGAGGCGAGATCTGACAGGTCATGTAACCCAGCAGTCAGACTCTCAATGGAGTCCTATGGACTCCATGGAGGGGATGATCGGGGCGGTGCCTTATAGGGACGAGCTGTTCGGTTCCATCTGTTCAGAGTTCGCATCGAACATCGGCCGTTCGGCTGTTCGCAAACTCCGAACATTACCGCGTGTTTGCCGCATGTTCGCCCACAATGCACCACAATGGACCACAATGCACTTTTCCACTGGTCTGAAGCTTGTAATGGCTACAGTCTTGCATCTGACCACAGGTCAGGTGCAAGACAGGTGCAAGACTATGTGGAGAATGCTATTTATTGCTGCTACCTAACACTGCTGATATAACTAATTTTACAGGGATTATTTATGACATTTGTTGTTTTACAATTGTTATATATTGCACTTTATGCAACTTTGTTTGCTGCTTGATACTACTGTGGTTTATCACTGGTGCCAGCAATAGCATTTCCTCTCTCATAAAGAGCCACCAGGTGGTGCCATAAGTACAGACTTTCCCTTTCTTTACTAGGTGCAAGACTATGCCAATCACGGCTCAGAGTCCTGATTGGGCAAAATTTTGCCCAATCATGGGCTCACAGAGCTAAGTCCCGCAGCACACTATATAAGGCTTCACACAGCCCCCAGCACGTGTTTTTTGAGAGGAGATTGTTCTGTTAATGTGTTCTCACTGCCATCAGCTATTGTGGGGGTCTCCCTTCTACAAGATATCTGGGAATTGTTGTAATCTGTGTGTTTTCACTGCCAGCAGCTATTGTGGGGGTCTCATTTCTACAAAATATCTGGGAATTGTTGTAATCTTTGTGTTCTCACTGCCAACAGCTATTGTGGGGGTCTCACTTCTACAAGATATCTGGGAATTGTTGTAATCTGTGTGTTCTCACTGCCAGCAGCTATTGTGGGGGTCTCACTTCTACAAAATATCTGGGAATTGTTGTAATCTGTGTTTTCTCACTGCCAGCAGCTATTGTGGGGGTCTCACTTCCACAAGATATCTGGGAATTGTTGTAATCTGTGTGTTCTCACTGCCAGCAGCTATTGTGGGGGTCTCACTTCTACTAGATATCTGGGAATTGTTGTAATCTGTGTGTTCTCACTGCCAGCAGCTATTGTGGTGGTCTCACTTCTACAAGATATCTGGGAATTGTTGTAATCTGTGTGTTCTCACTGCCAGCAGCAATTGGGGGTCTCACTTCAAGCAGATATCTGGGAATTGTAATCTGTGTCTTTTCACTGCCACCCATCAGGGGGTCTCACTGATTTATAGGAGGTTCCTGGGAATTGTAATCTGTGTCTTGTCACTGCCACCCATCAGGGGGTCTCACTGATTTATAGGAGGTTCATGGGAATTGTAATTTGTGTCTTGTCACTGCCACCCATCGGGGGTCTCACTGATTTATAGGAGGTTTCTGGGAATTGTAATCTGTGTCTTGTCACTGCCACCCATCAGGGGGTTTTACCGATTTATAGGAGGTTTCTGAGGATTGTAATCTGTGTCTTCTCACTGCCAGCTATCAGGGGGTCCAACATACAGTGGCAAGAAAAAGTATGTGAACCCTTTGGGATTACGTGGAGTTTTGCATGAATTGGTCATAAAATGTGCTCTGATCTTCATCGAAGTCACAACAATTTGAAAAACACAGTCTGCTTAAAATAATACAACACAAACATTATATGTTTTCATGTTTTTATTGAACAGAACATGTAAACATTCACAGTGCAGGGTGGAAAAAGTATGTGAACCTTTGGACTTAAGAACTGGTTGACCCTCCTTTGGCAGCAATAACCTCAACCAAACGTTTCCTGTAGTTGCAGATCAGACCTGCACAACGATCTGGAGTAATTTTGGACCACTCCTCTTCACAAAACTGTTTCAGTGTAGCAATATTCTTGGGATGTCTGTTGTGAATCGCTCTCTTAAGGTCATGCCACAGCATTTTAATTGGGTTGAGGTCAGGACTCTGACTGGGCCAACTCCAGAAGGCGTATTTTGTTTTGTTGAAGCCATTCTTTTGTTGAATTACTTGTATGCTTTGGGTCATTGTCCTGTTGCATCACACATCCTCTGCGGAGCTTCAGTTGGCGGACAGATGGTCTTACGTTTTCCTGCAAAATGTCTTGATAAACTCTGGAATTCATTTTTCCATCAATGACAACAATCCCTCCAGGCCCTGAGGCAGCAAAGCAGCCCCAAACCATGATGCTCCCTCCGCCATGTTTTACAGTGGGGATGAGGTTTTGATGTTGGTGTGCTGTGCCTTTTTTTTCCACACATAGTGTTGTGTGTTTTTTCCAAACAACTCAATTTTGGTTTCATCTGTCCACAGAATATTTTGCCAGTAGTGCTGCGCAACATCCAGGTGCTCTTTTGCAAACTTCAAACGTGCTGCAATATTCTTTTTGGACAGCAATGGCTTCCTCCGTGGTGTCCTCCCATGTACTCCATTCTTGTTTAATGTTTTCCTTATTGTAGATGTGTCAACAAAAACGTTGGCATGTGCCAGAGATTTCTGTAAGTCTTTAGCTGACACTCTATGATTCTTCTTTACCTCATTAAGCATTCTGCGCTGTGCTCTTGCAGTCATCTTTACAGGACGACTACACCTAGGGAGAGTAGCAACCGTGCTGAACTTTGTCCATTTGTAGACAGTCTGTCTTACCGTGCACACATGAACATCAAGGCTTTTGGAGATACTTTTGTAACCCTTTCCAGCTTCATGCAAGTCAACAATTATTGATCGTAGGTCTTCTGAGAGCTCTTTTCTGCGAGACATGGTTCACATCAGGCAATGCTTCTTGAAACCAGTAAACCCAAAACTGGTGTGTGTTTTTAAAGGGCAGGACAGCTTTCAGCAACACATCCAATAATATCACACTGATTGGACTCAAGGTTGGCTCACTCCTGGCTCCAATTAGCTCTTGGAGAAGTCATTAGGCTAGGGGTTCACATACTTTTTCCACCCTGCACTGTGAATGTTTACATGTTATGTTCAATAAACACATGAAAACATATAATGTTTGTGTTGTATTATTTTAAGCAGACTGTGTTTTTCAAATTATTGTGACTTAGATGAAGATCAGAGCACATTTTGTGACCAATTCATGCAAAACTCCACGTAATCCCAAAGGGTTCACATACTTTTTCTTGCCACTGTACTTCTAGCAGATTTCTGCGAATTTTAATCTGTGTCTTGTCACTGCCACCAAACAGGAGGTCTCACTGATTTATAGGAGGTTCCTGGGAATTGTAATCTGTGTCTTGTCACTGCCACCCATCAGGGGGTCTCACAGACTTGTATCAGATATCTGGGAATTGTAATCTGTGTCTTGTCACTGTTGCCAGCTATCAGGGGGTCCTATGAGGGGGTCTCACTGATTTATAGGTGGTTTCTGGGAATTGTAATCTGTGTCTTGTCACTGCCACCCATCAGGGGGTCTCACAGACTTGTATCAGATATCTGAGAATTATAACCTGTGTCTTGTCACTGCCACCCATCAGGGGGTCTCACTGATTTATAGGTGGTTTCTGGGAAATTTAATCTGTGTCTTGTCACTGGCTGCCAGCTATCAGGGTGTTTCACTGAGTTATACCAGAGTTCTGTAAATCTTTAAATCTAGATAACACAGTTGAATCAGAGTTCTGCATATCTCCAATTTTTTTCTAACAGAGTTGAATCAGAGTTCTGTATATCTTTAATCTATATATCACTCACCAAGTCAGAAAGACCAAAAAGGACAGGCAGACGCTCCCAGACACAGATAAGAGGGTAAGCAGCCTCTGTGTCGGGAGGCTGTGCCTCTGGTCATCATGGACGTGGTGCATCCTCTGCAGGGGCACGCTTGTCCTTTCTAACTGGTGCTGGCCGTCTTAAGCAGCAGCAACATACCGAGGATTTGCAGGATTGGCTAACCAGGCCATCCTCATCCTTCCAGTCCTCTGCCAGCCAGGCTTGTAGTGGTTTACAGTCCACCTCAGCTCCCAAAACATCGAATTCAGCCTCCATGTCCACAGCTACTCCTGCCATAGCCTCCCTATCACACACGGAGGAGTCAGCTGAATTGTTTGACTACAATGACAGTGACATGCTGCTTGAGGATGCGCAGCAACTACAGTGCTCTGATTCAAACTCTGAGGTTGAGGAAGGGAGTATAATCAACCTAGAGGAAGGGGGTGCCAGTGACACACAAATAACTGGCACTCATGTTGCCCCAGCAGCTGCAGCATACAGCCAAGTTGGCTCCAGTGACGAGGAGATAGGGGGTGATGACGATGATGAGGTCACTGACTCCACCTGGGTGCCTGATCGAACAGAGGAGTCAAGTGAGGAGGAGGCACAACAAACACGAGGCACAACGTCCTCTATGACCAACCGTAGCCAGTTCAAGGCATCAGATGTCAGAGCTGCCTCAGGTGCAGAGCGCTGTTGTCTCGCAGCACACGTCCAGGATCTCTGCTGTCTGGGAGTTCTTTAAGAAATGTGCAGCAGACCGCACCATTGCTCTTTGTAATCTATGTGAGATGAGGATCGAGCGTGGGAAAGACATCCTACGCTTGGGTACCACGTGCTTGAGGTGACATATGACAACCTGCCACGCATCCCGTTGGCACAACACTTTGCATAGGTCCTCCTCCTCCGTCTCTACCCCCACTATATGTCCTGCCATGTCATTGCCTGCTACAACCTCCACTGACAGGGATGATGCTACAGTAATGGATGTACCAGGTCCTTCCTCACAATGTGACAGCATCCCATCAGCTGAAGATTTACGCAGTCAGATTACGTTGCCCCAGCTGCTGCAACGTAAGAGAAAATATAGTCCCAACCATCCCCAAGCACAGCGTCTAAATGCCAGCTTAGCAAAATTACTCGCATTACAGCTGCTGCCTTTCTAGCTGGTGGACTCTGCTTCCTTCCGTGAATTTGCTGAATGTGCTGTACCACAGTGGCGGGTTCCAAAACGCCATTTCTTTTCATAGAAGGCCATTCCAGCACTATACCAGCACGTGGAACACAATGTTATGGAGTCATTGGGAAAGACAGTCAGCAGCAAGGTGCACATGACTTTAGACACATGGTCTAGCAAGCATGGACAGGGCCGTTACATTTCTTTCACGGCACACTGGGTAACTCTGATTCAGTTGGGAGGGATCCAAGACGGGGCTCTGTGCTGGAGCTTGTTCATCCACCACGCCGCCAGAAAGCTGCTTGTATGAGGCCTGTCTGCTCCTACACCTCTTCCTCCTCCTCCTTCTCTGTATCTGGCAAAGTGGCAGTTAAACTGACGCGTGGCAGGGGCTACGCAATGGCTCAAGCAAAAAGATGCCATACTGTGCTTGAGCTGGTTTGTTTAGGGGACAGGAGCCACACCGGGCCAGAAATTCTGTCAGCTCTGCAGGGACAGGTGCAGAGATGGTTAACACCACACCAGCTTCAGCTGGGAATGGTCTTCTGTGATAATGGCAGCAACCTTCTCTCCACCCTAAGCCAGGGTAAATTGACACATGTACCATGCTTAGCACACCTAAATCTGGTGGTACAGCATTTCTTGACCAGGTACCCAGGGCTGGCAGAGCTTCTCAACCAGGCCAGAAAAGTCTGCAGCCACTTCAGACGGTCATTCCCAGCAAGTGTTCGTCTGGCAGAAATTCAAAGAGAATTCCACCTTCCCACAAACCGTCTGATCTGTGACATGCCCACCAGGTGGAACTCGACATTAGCAATGCTGCAGCGTCTGCACAAGCAGCAGAGGGCCATCAATGAATACCTGTGTGAGTATGGCACAAGGACAGGTTCAGGTCAACTTGTTTCCCCCCCCCACAGTGGCTGATGATCAAGGATGCATGCACTGTACTGTCACCATTTGAGGAGGCAACGAGGATGGTGAGCAGGGACAGTGCATGCATCAATGACACAATTCCTTTAGTGTTCCTGCTGGAGCACACTCTGTTGGGAATAATAGATGTGGCACTAGAGGCAGAGCAGCAGGAGGAAGAGGAGGCCTTCCCTAGCTCTCAAGGCCCCAGTTTTTACGCAGGCAGCATTCCAGCGGGTCCTCCTCAGATCAGACAGGAGGAGGATGAGGAGGATGAGGAGGAGGAAGAATGTTTAAGTAGTGGGGGAGTGGGGGCATTGAAGGTGGGGATTCCTCAAGGGAGGGTTTTGTGTGCCCAGAAACCCAAGGACTAGTACGTGGCTGGGAGGAGGAAGTGCACTATGGGGTCATCCTCATTGACCAAGAAGACTCGGAAGCTAATGCCACCTCCAACCTATGCTGCATGGGCTCCCTTACCCTGCAAAACCTGCTAAAGGACCCCAGGATTCGTGCTATCAAGGAGAGGGATCATTACTGGTTGGCTAGCCTTCTTGATCCACGATACAAGGGTAAAGTTGCAGAGCTCATCCTGCCCGCCCAGAGGGAGCACAGGATGAAACAACTTGAGGATGCTCTAAAACTACACTTGTGTAACACCTTTCCAGGCATTGGTAGGTTACCTAGTGATGACACAGTTGCTTCTGAGGCTGCGGATGTTCAGAGGAAGAGCGGTGAAGGCCGGGGCCACTTGACTGATGCCTTTTTAAATTTTTTTAGTCCACGACGCCCAGGGATGTCAAATGTAGGCACCCATTGCCAGTGTCTTCACCATATGGTGCAGGACTACCTAGGGGCAAGGGCAGACCTGGATTCCTTTCCAGCAGATGATCCACTAGCTTACTGGGTGTTGAGATTGGATCACTGGCCAGAACTTAGCCAATATGCTATGCAGCTACTAGGTTGCCCTTCATCCAGCGTGCTTTCTGAAAGGACGTTCAGTGCCGCTGGAGGTTTTGTCACAGACAAAAGAGTGCGTCTGTCCACCGACTCTGTAGACCGGCTGACATTTATAAAAATGAATCAGTCCTGGATCAGCAGCTATCAATCCCCTGATGCTGACGTAACTGAATAGATCGGGGATCTCTTCTGCATTCCCAAAAGCTCCACCACTGCACTCTTCCACAATACCACAGAGGGGTTACTTACGGTGTGAAGGCACTTGTTGCCACCAAAGGCACAATATTTGGGCGCACTGATGCCTGTACCAGATTCATATAATTTTAATATTTGACCACAGGGTCCAACCCTGCACTCTTCCACAATACCACAGAGGGGTTACTTGCGGTGTGAAGGCACTTGCTGCCACCAAAGGCACAATATCGGGGTGCACTGACGCCTGTACCAGATTTATATCATTTTAATATTGGACCGCAGGGTCCAACCCTGCACTCTTCCACAATACCACAAAGGGGTTACGGTGTGAAGGCACTTGCTGCCACCAAAGGCACAATATTTGGGTGCACTGCCACTGATGCCTATATTACCAGATTCATATAATTTTAATATTGGACCGCAGGGTCCAACCCTGCACTCTTCCACAATACCACAGAGGGGTTACGGTGTGAAGGCCCTTGCTGCCACCAAAGGCAAAATATTTGGGTGAACTGACGCCTGTACCAGATTCATATAATTTTAATATTTGACCACAGGGTCCAACCCTGCACTCTTCCACAATACCACAGAGGGGTTACTTACGGTGTGAAGGCACTGCTGCCACCAAAGGCACAATATTTGGGTGCACTGCCACTGACGCCTATACCAGATTCATATCATTTTAATTTTGGACCGCAGGGTCCACCACTGCACTCTTCCACAATACCACAGAGGGCTTACGGTGTGAAGGCACTTGCTGCCACCAAAGGCAAAATATTTGGGTGCACTGACGCCTGTACCAGATTCATATCATTTTAATATTTGACCGCAGGGTCCAACCCTCCACACTTCCACAATACCACAGAGGGGTTACGGTGTGACGGCACTGTTGCCGACATTAAAGGCCCAATTTTAAAGCACCTATTGTTACTTTCATGCAAAGCCTGCATAAGTTTCACCATCATTTTTTTTTTTGTGAAAGGATTTTACCAGGAAGGATACATTGAGATTTCTCTCGTTTTCAAGTATGTCCTGGGTGGCGAGTATGTACCGTTAGGTGTCTTGCCCAAGGACACTTACTGGAGAGGTTGCTCGCTGGGATCGAAGCCATGACTCCACAGGCTCTCTCCATGCAGAGCGGTGACATTACCTCTACTCCATCCAGCCGGTAATTTAGCCAAAAAAATCACTAAACTTGTTCTGCGTGTCCTAAAACGTCTCCTCTTTTCATACAGGCTGCCGCCCCAAGCAGTTGTTTATGAATAGATTAAAGGAAAACCATTTACCGTCATTTGAAATGTCATTATTTTTTTTTAAATGTTTCTATACATCCTACAAATCCCCTACTTCACGGGCAGGTTATGGGGACCTCCTAGGCACGATATTTGAAGGAATTTTTCATTTTTATTCTTAACCTTTATTTCATGGAAAACTCACTGTTCCTTTAAAAACGTTTTTAAAAAACTTTTTGTCCTTGTTTCCTGTCCCCCAGGGCACTACCTGGACCCCCATACACCTTTTATGGCAAATATCTAGCATATATGCCCTCTTGGAGGGCACTCTAAAAATCGAACGTTCGGGTCCTATTGACTTACATTGAGTTTGGTTCGCGTTCGAGCTCGAACTTTTGAAATTGTTCGAGTTCGAAGTCGAACCAACATGGGGGCATTCGGCTCATCCCTATTTAGAACCCTGCATCTCTGATTTTTTGATTTTTACACCACTCATGGTCAAGTGAGTGAGGAGTCATTGGAAAGCTAAGAGTCCTGCCCTTCCAACGATACTGAATATGACCATGTAATTTTTAAAAATAATTTTTTTTTAAAAATAAATGGAAATTATTTTTTTTCCTCTGTGCTAAGGAAAAGGCAACTTGCATTAGCTCAACTACGGCAGCAGATTCTGCCGTTGCTTTTTATTTGAACATTTTTTTTGAGTTTGCCAATACAAAAATGTAACAAAGTCATTTTGGCACTTTGGGGGGGGGGGTGCTCCATATTTCTGTACCTACAGCTACAGGCTCCTAAAATGTAAATCCAGCCCTGAGCCTTGACGAATTCCACCAAACTGCAGAAAAAAAAAGTGGGAAGTCTCTTATTCTCCCAATATATGTTTAGACCAATTAAAAATGCATTAAAATGTTTGTAAATAATAAAGTTCCTTTAAAAATAATAAAAAGGTCTGTATCAGAATTAAAAAAATGCCTTTTAAAACAATTGGGGAAAAAAGTTTTGTCTAAAAAATACAAAAGAAGCAAAAAGGTGTTCAAAATTTTTTTTATAAATGAAAAGGCTTTTTGCTGAAAATGCAAAGAAATTAAAATGTGTCTAAATAATAAAAAAGGCCTTTTAAAAAATAATAAAAAGGTCTGTTACAAAATTAAAAAAAAGCCTTTTAAAAAAACGGGAAGCACAAATTGTCAAAAAAAATACAAAAAGGTGTTAAAAAATAAGACTTTTGCTGAAAATGTAAAGAATGTTTTTTAAACATAAAAATTATATTTTTTTTTTATATTGCAACCTATGAGATTCACCTGTTTAAACCTGTCAAATTGAAGCAGTAAAAATCAGGGCATGTCACAGACATTTCGGTCCAGTTCGGCGTTCTGTGAATAGATTAACCATTACTTTTCCATGGAACAATTTTGCTGCTGCTGAAGAGGGGCCAACTGTGGAAAACTGCACAGTATTTCGCCGTCAGTTTGCCAGTATTTGGTGAATTGACAGTTTAGTGAAAAGACAAACTGCCACAAAATTGCACCGCATTGTGAAATTCACCACTTGGTGCAATTCAGAGGCAAGTTCGAGGCTTAGTGAAGGATCACTTGAAAGAACACCATCACTAATCTGAGCCTGTTTAAACCTGTCAAACGGAAAGACCGAAAATCAGGGCATTTCGCTGACACTTCGATGCAGTTCGGTCTTCTGTCAACAAAAGAACCATTACTTCTCTACGGGACAATTTCTCTTCTGCCGAAAATTGAACAGCAAACTGCACTGTATTTCGCCATCAATTTGCCAGTATTGGCAAATTGACAGCTTAGTGAGTAGACCAACTGCAACGAAAATGCACCATATGTTGAAACTCACTGTTAGGTGCAATTTGGTGTCAAGTTCTGGGCTTAGTGAATAACCCCTTTCATATCAGGGGAGAGCGAGGGGGAAAGAAAGAAAGAAAGAAAGAAAGAAAGAAAGAAAGAAAGAAAGAAAGAAAGAAAGAAAGAAAGAAAGAAATCATGTCAATTCGGTGATCAATTCAGAAGTGAGTGAATAACCCCTTTAGCAGGTAACTGCTCTTTCAGTCAAACAATAAATATGCTGTTCCTACTCTCCAATCTGATGTCCAAGGCCCACGCCTGTTTAGCTTATGCAAAAATATAACCCTGATTCTACAACAATAAAACTCAGAGGTATGTGAGGAGATGTAGAACCTCAATGTATTTTATTTTAATTTCAGCCCAATATTTCCATTTTGTCTTCTAAATATGTGGCACGTCTGTTTTCTCTCAACGATGCCCTCTTCTCCCATGTCTAGTTAGTCCGCTCACGCTTATATTTCTGTGTTTTAACTCATTCAATAAACATTTAACGTAATACAGATTATATAAATGAGATTCATTCTAATTTGTATTAACATATTTCTGTGGAAGTTTCCAGAGCAATTTTCCATGAAAATATTCTGCCTATATACATGACAGACAATTCATGAATGTATTAAGATCAGAATGTAATTAGCTATGTAGAAAAACAGGATTTTCATAATGTTTGAGTCACATACTACATAATTATGCTTAAATTAGTTTTGTCCCTACCATTACTAGTGTAGCGCTGCTTTAAAATCACTGTATTCTGGTGCACTGTACTATTGCTGCCACCAGAGGGAGACAGAGACATTGTTAGACTATGCTGGACAAAACTGAACTACATCTACCATCATCCTTTGCGTGAGGACAGGAAGGGGGTGGTACAGGAAAAGAAGAGAGATCAACAGCCTCATGCAAGGGAGAAGCAGTGTGAGGCTAGGGTCAGAGTGGGGCAGTCGGAACGCGCGTGCAGGCGCACTAAATCACGGCGGCAGTAGCAGCACATAACGGCCAATGACGGCCAATATACGCAGTACGTGCGTACAAAAGTGCGCCGACACCACGCAACCGGCAAATGAACGCATTTTTCTCAGAACGTGAAACCGCTGCTACAGACGTACAGAGTGCGCTGCGGCCGCATAGCAGCGTGTGTGCGTGATTAGGAGACGTCAGACGCTGCTAGTGTGCGGCCTACATAACGTTCAAACAGCCGGATTTCCCTAGAATTGCGTTGGTGAGTACCTGCGACTGTGCGACTGTGGTCGTCTGACCACTTAAGCGTATTCCGTGAAAAAATGCGTGCGCACGCATCGACGTACATTTTGACGGTGGCCGCAGAAAATGCGCTCATCTGTTCCTAGCCTGAGCAGAGCAACGAGAGACGTAGGATGCACACTGGGGCTGTTAGGGTTTGAAACCAGGCCGGAGTGTGGAAGTTATTACAGTCCTGTTAACCCTTTCACTGCTGAGGCGTTTCACACCTCTGTGCTGATCTCATTTTTACCGGTTTTGCTCATCATGTTTAAACGTGTTTTGAAGGCTTATTTTAGTATATGACCCAGACATATTATATATCGTTCTTTCCGTCAGAGTCGGCAGATTCAGAATATGTCATTATTATATGTATATGTCATGTCCTGTCTGTATATTATAACAAAAAATGCAATAAAATATGAATTTTCAATAATTTACAATGTGTAAAGTGTTTTTTTTCACATTTTAACATGCGAACAATTGCGGTTATATTTTGTATGGGGTGCGCTTGTTCAAAAAATTAGAAATGGGGTCTCGCTACATTTTTTTTTGGGGAAAATTACGCGATTTTTAACAAGCGCACCGCATACAAAAATCGTTAGTGCAGCATCATTGTTCACATTATAATTGAAATGGGAACAATATTGCTGCATTAACAAACCAAAAAAAAAAACTTGTTTATTTATTTTTTTTGATAATTTTTTTTAAAATATTTTTTTATTTTTATTTTTAATTTTTATTTTTTTTAAAAAACTTTTTTCACAGTCGTGTTTGGTATCGTTGGAACGGACATGCTCTGGCCGATCCAACAGTACCAAACCTTAACCCCTAGCTGCCACGGATCGGGAGATAGCGGGTTCATTGGAACCCCCTATCTCCACCATTGGTGGCAGCTAGGGGTTAACTCCAGGACTGGCGTCATTGTGCTATGCACGATGACGCCAGTCCTCAGGGGGAGTTCCCGGAGGCTTGGCTGTCATCCAAGATGTCGGCCAGCTCCGGGGAAAGGATCACGAACCGGCGCTTTTCAGCACCGATTCGTGATCCAGCTCCCCAGGGGTTAATGACAGCCACCGTTTGGAAGGGCAGGCTGTGCCCTTCCAAGCAGTGCCTGTATTAACTCCCTGCTCCCCGGCGATCGGGAGGGAGAGAGGTCCGAAGGACCTCCCCCCCCCTCCCTTTCAGGCGCCTCCTCCGCACATGCGGGGGGGGCGCCTGAATTAGATGTCATTGCGCCGCCGCGATGACATCTAATGTCCCCGCCGGGGTCCCGAGTGCTGGGCTGACATCCAAGATGCCAGCCCGCACCGGGGGGCGCAGCAATCCGGCAGAATCCGGCAGATTGCTGCCTCCTGTGCATGGACGCGCTCAGCGCGTCCATAGCACAGGAGAACCATTTGGCTGGACGCGCTGAGCGCGTCCATAGCAGCCAAGTGGTTAAAGATCGTGCTGTTCCCTGAGCGTCGAGTGTACAGAGTGTGCTCCGCTGAACTGAAAAGTGCGGTTTTGGGAGAAGAGGGACATCGTGTGGGGAGAGGCTGCAAACTGGAGAGGAGTGCTGGCAGCCTATGTGTTCGTGTCCTGGCAGAGGAGAACCCGATCAGGAGTGCAGGCGTTAACAGCATCGAGTTCCAAGTGGCATCGAGGACAGATCCTCTCTCGAGAGATCCCTTTCTTCAGCGTTCATCAGTCCAGGACAAGCGGTTACACCGGATGGGTGAGAAGGCTTCGGCCTGGTGAAAACGCAGAACATTGCGCACTTGTTTATCTGTTCCTTTAAGGGCCCCAACGGTGACTAGTCAAAGATTGTTTTGTTTCATTCACTGGCCAGTTGAATACAGTACCCGGGTACCCTAGACAACACACATTTATATTTTTGAGCTATTATTCACGGGACTTACACTCCAGAACTGAGGGGGTTAACCGTTTCTTTTACCGCCGCATGTTTTTCCCGCGTTACGAATTCTTGTTACTCAAATACCGTTTATGCGTAATATATGCTGTTTTATTGGGATCAGTAAAGAATATAATATATAAAAATCCACAACAGTGCTGGTGTATAGTTATTTCCTAGTGCGGTGAGACTAACCCGAGGTTTATTCAGCGGCTCCTCCGGGAGTGAGCGCTACACTAGAATTAAAAAAAAAATAATTGTTTGGGTTTCCTGGAAGCTTTTTAAATATGTACATTATACATTGTGACAGTGTATGAATCTGATGGCGTATATTCATCTGTGTTTTTGTTTTAAGGTGAAGGCATTAACCCCCAGGAGGGAATGTTTTTGTTTGGTTCTTGCTACACGTGTCTCCCAACAAGCAATCAAGGGGATAAATAGCTCCTGCTTGAGGGGGGGGGAATAAATTGAGAGACTGAAAGGTGCAGCCCCTGAGGCCGGGAGAGGCACATATGTCAGAGAAGGAAAAACCAAAGGTTGATTGGTTTAAATTTTGTGTGTTGTCCCTGCTAGATAGAGAGGGATGTCAAGTGAGTTAGTGCTCAGGTGAGCAAGGATTTTGTTTTGTATTCTGTTTTCTTTGCTGCTGTTTAAATAAAACCTGGAAGCTTCCACTTCGCCTAAATTGCTTGCGTTGCCATCTGCGTGGTGCATGCGCACTTCGGTGCGCACATACTTCGTATGTGGGTCTCTATTGATCATTATATTATGCTACGACGGACGTTAAACTGTGCGGGGACACGGACGTGATAACTGCGTTCATCTGACGCGGGCCTTAGAAAGCACCAAAAATTCAGTGCTCTGCACTACAGTGATTCCATTTCGCCAAAACTGTCGCGAATTCACTATTCACCATAGTGCACTGAAGATGTAGTCGCCGAAGCCCCACGAAAAAGTTATGTCGCCAAAGAGCAGCTTGCTGGCCTTGGCGAAATCCACCAAACTGGATAAAAAAAAGAAAGAAAGGGAACTCTTCTATTCTCCTAATAGGTGTTTAAACCAGTAAAAAATTATAAAAATGTGTCTAAATAATAAAAAAGGCCTTTTAAAAAATAATAAAATGGTGTGTTACAAAATTTAAAAAAAGCCTTTTAAAAAAAATGGGAAGCACAAATTGTCAAAAAAATTACAAAAAGGTGTTAAAAAAGAAGACTTTTTGCTGTAAATGAAAAGATTTTTTTAAACATAAAAATTATATATTTTTTTTATATTGAAGCCTATGAGATTCACCTGTTTAAACCTGTCAAATTGAAGTACCAAAAATCAGGCCATTTCGCTGACACTTTGGTGTAGTTCGGCGTTCTGTGAATAGATTAATCATTACTTTTCGATGGTACAATTTTGCTGCCACCGAAGATCGGCGAACTGCAGCAAACTGCACTGTATAGTTTAGTGAATAGATGAACTGTCACAAAATTGCATCATACGATGCAGTTCACCGTTTGGTGCAATTCGGTGGCAAGTTCGGCTTAATGAAGGATTACTCTGAAGAACACCACCATTACCTTGAGTCATTCAGAATCCTGTAACCAACATTACTCTAGGCCCATTATTTTCAACTTTTTTCAACTCATGCCACATTGGTAGGTACCAAAACATTGTCAAGGCACAACAGCAATTTGTTCTCTTAAGGACATTACCATGGCATCAGATTCCTTATTTGTTTCCCCCCCTATACTTTTACTTAAGAATGGATTAGTCCACTCTCCCTGTCTAACTCTCATAGTTAGTTTGGCCCAGCCCCATTTCCTGTGCAGCAAAGCTTCATTTCCTTCATTCTATCCAGCATGGAGGCGTGTGAATAGCATCCTGTTTATACTGGGCAGATGCATTCTGTTTTACCTTGCTCCTACTAGAAAGCATACCAGAGGAGCTCTCTCTACCCACCTTTCTCCTATACCAAAGCATAATACAGACTACAGAGAAGCTCTCTCTACCCACCTTCCTTCCATAACAAAGCATACATCAGAGAAGCTGTATCTACCAACAAGACACCTTTTATTTGCTTTTACTTTCTCAATAAAGTAAAGATAAAGTAAATAAAAGTAAAAATATAAAGGACTTTGTGTGCTTTCAAAAGAGGATGAGTTAAGCTTTCTGACTTCAACCATATCCTGCATGTGACATTCATTTCTTGCATATGACCCTAGAGTTTCTGAAAAGACAGTTTATGATTTAAAAAAGGAGTAATAAAATTTCCAACCCTTGGATGTGCCCGACGGGAGGGCAATTAATGCCAGTGGTGCATACTAATATGCCACACTCGATTGCAGCGATAGGCTTCTCTGGCCTGTCTACGCAGCTGATGTGCGGTGCGCGTCATTGGTTGCAGGGGACCGCCTGATTTCTGGTAGTGGCAGTAAAGATGTGCAGCATGCAAAAACTGGTGGGCGTGCCAGACATGGCCCATAGACACCAGCGGGGCGTGCAATGCAGCACTGCGTCAATGAGGCATAGAGCGCCCAGCGTCATAAAAGGGTTAAGCTTCATTTTAAAGTTATATTCTGAAATGCATCCCCATTTTTGCTATTGCTCCATTGCACCCACATTTTGTCCTTGCCCTTTTACTCACACACCTCATTCTGCTTTTGCACAGCAAATGGCCTTGGCAAACCTGAGCACCATTCTATGCACGCTAGACTGCCACAATAATTGAAAGTCACTGCTTTAAGCTGGTCGTCCACTGGGTCCGTAGTCGTAGAATCGACATGGTCGTCAGACTACGGACGATCTAGGTCATTCTACTACAAACAATTAGGGTTGTCCACTGCAAGCTACTACGGACAACCCAGGTCAGACATTTTTGGTCATTACATTAGCATTTGTGGGAAAAATTTAGTACCACATAGAACATAGAGTAGCGCCCGAACCTCTTCCACAACGCAACCCTAGACCGGGAAGACCGCGAAGGGCTTCGTTCCGTTCGCCAAACTTTACTTCCTCCGGCTCTCAAGATGGCTGACTTCAGAGGCCACGGGCGCCTCACCCTAGAGCCGCTCTCTCTTTCTCTTTTGTCCACCGCACATGGAGGTAGCGGAAACCTTGATTTGACACTCCCTTTTGTCTCCTAGCTTTGAAGTTAGTGAGACGCTCATTCCACGCACCCCACCGAGCTGCAACCCACCCCGGTGTTGGTGGTACGTGTGGTCTCTCCCGACACCTCGTTAGGTGCCACGGGTTTGTATACCACACAAGTTGCATCAGCTCTTTTGACTTTTTTCTGATTGTTCTACGTATTATCGCTTTTGGTTTTACCGGCTGGTTTACTTTCTTACGCATTCATAGTTAACTCTAACTTTAGCAGATGGCGTTCACCCCGGACACCCTTAAGGTGCTGACTTTAAATGCAGGTGGCTTGAACATACCCACGAAACGACACATAGCCCTCCGGGAATTTTTTAAATTACGTGTCTCAGTGGCCCTGATCCAGGAGACGCACTTTGCATCTGACAAGGCACCGAGCTTTCGTAATCAACACTTCCCTACGGGCTATTTCGGGAATTGTAAGGAGGGCAAAGTCCGTGGTACTGCTATCCTGTTTTCCAGACATGTCCCCTTTACGCTCCTGGAAGCCAAATATGACGAAGGAGGTAGATATACCCTGGTTAAAGGTACCATAGGCACTCAAACATATACCTTCGCGTCTGTCTACTTACCAAACAAGGGTCAACATCATGCACTTCGGGACATACTCCGCATAGTCATGTCATTTACAGAGGGGATACAGTTCTAATGGGAGGCAACCTGAACCTGGCACTCGACCCCCGAGTAGATACCTCCCGAGGCACATCTAGTGTGGCACCCTCAGTACACCGACAGGCCCGACTTCACCTACACGACAACAGACTGATCGACTGCTGGCGGGCTTTGCACCCAACAGTTAAGGACTACACGTACTACAGCCACATACACGACCGATATTCCCGAATCGACTATCTATTTCTGCCATCCAACTTTGCGCACCTCATGCAGTCGATTACCATAGGTGCCACGGCCTGGACGGACCACTGTCCGGTCCTCATGACCTTAGCAACCTCACTTTACCGCCCTAAATCTGCGCATTGGCGATTAAACGAAACACTCCTGAACGACCCTGACATACTAGAGGGACTACGCGACACGCTCAGACATTACTTCATAGAGAACACCACCCCTGACTCCTCGCACCCAATAATCTGGGAAGCACATAAGACGGTTGCAAGGGGTTACCTGATCTCACAAGGCGCGCGCCTTAAGCGGGAACGGACCCAACGCGAAACTGAATTAAACACCCTCATCCGTGACCTTGAATTGACGCACAAGACTACACTCTCTGATCAGACTTATGCGGAACTTACGAGACACAAGGCTGAACTACATTCCCTACTTAATATCAGTGCTTTAAGCACCATGAAACGCACCAAACAACTTTTTTGTGACCAAGGGAACAAATGCGGTAGGCTCCTGGCCCATGCCCTGCGCAAACGCAATCGTGCCATGTACATCCCCAAGCTGCGCACGCCAACAAACGCGGTACTTACACACCCGCGGGACCTGATGGACCTTTTACTCACTCACTTCACAGACGCATACAATATCCCGCCCCCCCTGCCCCTCAGATACAACCCGCTATTGACACTTACTTACGGACCCACCTTGACAAATCCCTCCCTCTTGAGACTAGAAGACTGTTGGAGCAGCCGATTACGGACTCAGAGCTATCTGATGCCATTAAACAGACGCCGGCAGGAAAGGCTCCCGGACCTGACGGATTACCCCTCCTGTATTATAAAACTCTTCGGGAAATACTCAGCCCGCAATGGCTTGTAACCTTTAACTCCCTATCAGAAGGGGTCCCACTGACCGCCCAAACACTGATGGCAACAGTAAAAGGACACGGAGCTCTGTGGCAACTATAGGCCAATATCCCTGCTAAACCAAGATGTGAAATTATTTGCTAAAATACTTGCTACTCGCCTCAACCCATACATACCGCAGCTTATCCACAATGATCAGTCAGGCTTTATCCCGGGGAGGGAGGGCAGGGCAAATACTGTGCGGGCAATTGACCTGATTCACTTAGCATCCAAGACTAAAAATGAACCCACGCTGCTCTTATCCACTGACGCGGAGAAGGCCTTTGATCGCGTTAGTTGGCGTTTCCTCTTCAGCACACTGGACCACATAGGTCTGGGCCGTAACATGTTGACGTGGATAGGAGCATTGTACACCAACCCCTCTGCCAGACTTAATGTGAACGGGGCCCTCTCACCCCCCTTCCGCATCAACAACGGCACGAGACAGGGCTGCCCCCTTTCCCCGCTACTGTTTGCCCTCACCCTTGAGCCCTTCCTGCAGGCGATACGCTCGCACCCACAACTGCACGGAATGACGGCGGCGGGAGTGGAGCACCGTGTGGCGGCATATGCCGACGACATGTTGTTCTTCGTCCGTAAACCGGCGGAGTCACTGCAGCACTTAATAAAACTTTTCCAAGACTATGGCTCCATTAGCAACCTCCGTATTAATATGGAAAAATCGGAAATCCTACCCATATATATCCCAGATGACCAACAGGTAACCCTTAAGCGCTTGTTCCCTTTCAGATGGTGCACCACTGGCCTCAAATACCTGGGGATCACCCTCACAGCAGCCTGTAGGGACTTATACAAGGCAAACTATAGACCTCTGCTGGCCGCACTACTGGTAGATCTGCAAAACTGGTCCTTCCCACATATCTCATGGTTCGGCCGTGTCAACGTAGTCAAGATGAACATTTTGCCCCGAGTCCTTTATCTCTTTCAGACACTTCCTATCTACTTACCGACCGCCTTCTTTGCGCAGCTCCGCACAATGATCTCCACTTATGTATGGAATTCTAAGAAACCGCGCATCAGCTTGACCTTGCTGATGGCCCCGAAACAGCTGGGGGGCGTTGCGCTCCCGCACTTCAGGCACTACTATGTGGCCTCACATTTACAACGCATAGTGGAATGGTCCACCAGCTCGCTAACTAGGGCCTGGGTCACAATAGAACAGGAAGCGGCGCGGTGTCCCCTGCCCTGCCTCCCCTGGTTGCCAATTTCCACACAAAAGACCATGGTGGAACCACATCCCCTAATACACGCCACCCTGAAAGCCTGGCGCTCCTTGCAGCGCACTGCCGGCATTGCTCCCTTTCCTTCGCCTCTCCTGCTCCTTCAGTGGTTGCCGGCTTTCTCAAGGTCCCTATCCCCAATGACCACGGACGGCCAACCGACCCCTCCACGACCTAACCATTTCCTGAACGAGTCAGGCCCAATCCCTTATGATCAATTGCCCATACCGAATGCAGACTCTTTCCTAACACGGTTCCATCACCACCGACTCATTCAATCACTGCGATCCATTGCCCCACTTCCAGACTACAACAGACCGTTAACACAATATGAGATGCTGATAGAAAGGGGCAGATACCCATCGCACTGCCTCTCTTTAATGTATGATATGCTCCAGGCCACATCTTCTCAGAACAGTCCCGCCCGCGCTAGCTGGGAACGTGAATTAAATATTGTTTTTGAAGACCATCAATGGCGCGCAATATGTCAACTAACACATTCCAGCTCCACAGTAGTCAGGGCCGGCCCAAGCCACTGTGCTGCCTGGAGCGATGGATGAAATGCTGCCCCCCCCAAATAAAAACATGAAATGCATGAGCGTGTCGCAGAGCTCCACAGAAATAAAACTCACATTAATGTGCAGTGTGTATGAGCGTATCACAGAGCTATAAAAGAAACTAGTATATTCTTTAGTGGACACACTGGACCACATTCCAAATTCTGAGCACTGCATTCTAATATAGTTTTAAAGATTCTTAAAATGTCTGTTTTGCTGCGTCTTTGTGTGAATTAATTTAAAGTGGGGGGAATCAATTTTGGAATAAGACTGCAACATGAAGAAAAAAAAGTGAAGGGGTCTGAATACGTTTTTGAGTGCATTAGATTTAAGTAATTTTTACCAAGCCTAACAAACGGCACCTCAAGCTCAGTAACTTGATGCAGACATATTGGGGAGGGGATTGTGTATGTAACCAGGACAGGACAATATTCTGTGTAGCACTGACCCACAGACCCATTTGCTCCCCAAATGCTACTCAGAGCTCACATAACAAGGTACCAGCAGTGTCCAAATTAGCACTGATAATCAGGGATGATTCCTTTATTATCCTGCTAAGTGGAAAGCAGGCAGCCCCCCCCCCTCTACTCCTTCTCCCGCACACACACTCCCCACGCCAGCCCTCCCGTTTACTTACCCTGGCTCCCATTTCTGACAGCCAGGGTCACCTCACCGCGTTATCTTGCTGTAAATCAGGACCTCATGGCAGGCTGTGATCTCCAGGATCCGATACTAAGGTCATCTCTTGCCTTGGCATGAGATTTAACCCTGTGAGATTTATCCTATATGATGTGTAATCTCACAGGGTTAAATCTCATGCCGAGGCAAGACATGGCCTTTGTATCGGATCCTGGAGATCACAGCCTGCCATGAGGTCCTGATTTAGAGCAAGTTAACCCGGTGAGGTGACCCTGGCTGTCAGAAACGGGAGCTGGGTAAGTAAACACGGGAGGGCTGGCATGGGGAGTGTGTGTGCGGGAGAAGGAGCAGAGGGGGGGGCTGCCTGCTTTCCACTTAGATAATAAAAAAACAGCTGGTCTCTTACCACAGATCCCGGGGAGAGGAAACCTAGCTGCCTCAGTCTGTGGAGGATTCGTCCACTGCTGTAATCCCGCGCTTCCATACTAGGCACCGCCCACACACATGCGGCCAGGAATGGAAGCGCAGGATTACTGCGTGTGTGGGCGGATCCTCAGGCTCCTGGACAATTTTCACTTCCCGGCGGCGGCGCCGCAAATGTAGATGCCGCGGCTGATTAAAAAATAAGTGCAGCGATACCGGTGGCTAAAATTTGCCGCCCCTGGAATTCCGCCGCCTGGCGCTGGTGCTCCACTCTGCACCATGGTCGGGCCGGCCCTGACAGTAGTGAGAGTTCAGGAAGCCAACTATAAAGTGCTCATGCGATGGCACAGGACTCCCCAAGTTCTGGGCCATTACACTGATGGGGAGGCTAGCAAATGCTGGAGGTGTGACACACCTTATGCATCAACACTCCATATATGGTGGGACTGCCCGGCTCTTACTGAGTTTTGGCGCTCCGTCCATAACTGTCTCTGCGACGTCACGGAATCACCGCCCCCATTTACCCCAGAATACTGCCTACTTAACCACACTGAAGCCCCACCCGAGGTATTTCGGAAATCGATCACATCAGACTTTTACACGCCGCGTGCCTGGTTATACCTATGTTCTGGCGTAAACCCACTGCCCCACCCCTCTCTGCATGGCTACACGAAGTAGAGAGTATTCGATCAGCGGAGGAAAGGGTCGCCCTGTCCCTGGGTAAGGCCCCTGAGCATTATCGCTCCTGGTACTACTGGCTGCACACATGCCTGCCCCGTATAGGCAGGTCCACTGCCTGACCCTGTTAGGTCTTCCCCACATGGGAAGTACTCCCCGCGTGGTCTCCGCCCCCCGTCGGGACCCCATTCGGTTCATGCCACCCACACACAGACGCTTACCTGCCACTCACGCCCCGGGTACTGTATTGTATTGTATTTACTGCAATAGTCGTATTCTATGATATGTTTTCTGCTTTCTGCCTTCTTTATTGATATATTATGTTCTGATGATATTGCTTCTGTATAACTTTTTCAATTTACCAATAAAGCACAATATGTAAAAAAAAAAAGAACATAGAGTAGAATCATAGAATATATGAGAGTGCCCAATAGAATATATCAAAATAGAAGTTTGAATGTTAACATGTTCCTAAATATACACTTGGCACATAAGGGGTTATGGCACAACTGCAAAAGGGCCAGGAGTATGTTAATTTAATTTTTGAGTAGGGTTACAAACAGGGCTAGCCCCATCTGTCTCCCTTAAACAATAAAATATCTTTTTATCACCCCACCTTATCAGCTTCTCAGCATCCATTTTCTGAGGTATGTTGTACCAGCTTGCCCGACTTCATACGATAAATCCCATTCGAATGGCAGAGGTCGCTAGTCTGATGTAGTCATTCAAAGTCATCCAATGGAAGTCGGAGGCAATGGATGAGGGTTGAATCTCTTCTGTTTTGTGGGCTTAGTCGTACAACTATGGACAACTTCGGACCCAGTGGACGACCAGCCTTTGGCTAAGAGCATTCTGCTAGCATTGACAACAAATTCCCCAATAATCCCATGAGGTTATGTATGCCTCATACAGTATTCTTTACTGGCGGGGTTTACATTTAAATAACAAAACAAGTTTTACTGCAAGACAGTAATTTAAAACAGAATCTAGAGCATAAATGAAACAAGAACTATAAAAAGGTTAAAAAAAGAAGCTAACTGGAGATTTGGTCACACCCTATGGCCATACTTGAGTCACAGCACAACAACATCAAAAGTGCATTACTGTCAATGTGGTAGATCTGCTTGCATTAAGGTGCCACTTGCATCACTGATAAAAGAGGTGCTATTGTTTAAATCAGGGAATTCAAACACTTCACACATTGAACTCAAAGAATTCTGGAATTTGTAGGCAATATAAATCTGGGGGGCCAGAGTTTGTGATCCCTGATTTAAAGGATATCACCTGTTTTATCAGTGATACACCTTAATGGAAGCTGATCTACCACGTTGACAGTAATGTATTTGTGATGTACTTATACTTGTAATGTACAATTAGAGTTCCATATACTTAGGCAACGGAGCCTAGGTCACGAAAAATCTTTGCATTATGATGTCTTGATAGAACACTGCAAGAATTCATTTTTTCTTTCCTAGCACAATTCTAATGATCTATACATAACACGACTGCATGAAAGAACTACTGTGCCATTTTAAAGTATAAACAGTTAAAACTGCATGATCCAATAAAAAAGAGGGGAGTTGAAACTGTAAAGTGTTGAATAGACATGATTCATCTTAAAAATATGTAATAAAGTTGGGTAAAATGTAAGAATGTATTTATTCACCCTGGACATGCTAGCTGTGCTGTCACTGAAATTGGCAACCCATCCAGATTAATACTGTAATCCTGAAACGATAAATAACTTATTATTTGCATGAAATTTTTTAAGTTTCCAGGCACAGTAGTTCATAGTTGTTGATTACACTTTTACTGATAGAACAAGTTTCACTTTCCACCTCTAACATTTTGTTCATTGGAGTTATAATTGAAAATTTTTAAATTTACAGAAATAGGACAATGTGAATGTATATAATTTGCAAATATGTTTTTTTTTTTAAAAAAAGCACTTAACCACTCCAGCCATTGAATAACCTTATTACTTACCAGAATCTACTAACCATTTCAACACAAAAACATGTATACATGTTTTCTGCATTGAAAAATAATGAGAAACAAAATTGAGAACATAAAACCATATTTGGAATGCAGGACAGCACTCTCCCTATGAGTGATAAACAGCGATGGTAATAGCAATATGCAAATTAACTTACAGAGGCTAGAGATTCCCTTCTCTGTAGTGGAACTTAAGTGCAGTAAAGATCTCAAAAGAGAAAACAAAAGCACAATATCATAGAACAATACTGTATATTTGTGTGCAGGGGCCAAGTCCTAGGAAAAAAAGTGAGGGAACTCAGTCTCACCCAAGAATTCCACAACCCTCATTACCTGAAGAGAAAAAAAGTATGTGTATACCGTATGTGTAACCGTATGTATATACCGTATATTATATATATATATACATATTGAGAATCATGTATAACCAGGCACAGACCCCCAGAATTGAATATAGGCAGACACAGACCCCCCAGAATTGAATATAGGCAGACACAGACCCCCAGAATTAAATATAGCCAGACACAGACCCCCAGAATTAACTATAGCCAGTCACATGCCCCCAGAATTAATTATAGCGAGTCACATGCCCCCAGAATTAATTATACCCAGACACAGGCCCCCAGAATTAATTATAGCCAGGCACATGCCCCCCAGTATTATACTTACCCAGCCTGCAGACCTCAGGACCATGTGTTCTTCCGAGCTCAGGCATCACTCCCGTTTTCACACTCTCTTTCTCTCCCTCTGTCTTTTCACTCTCTCTCACTCCTCTGTCTTTTCACTCTCTCTCACTCCTCTGTCTTTTCACTCTCTGTCACTCCTGTTTTCACACTCTTTCTCTCCCTCTGTCTTTTCACTCTCTGTCACTCCTCTGTTTTCACACTTACTTTTCTCTCCCTCTGTCTTTTCACTCTGTCACTCCTGTCTTTCCACACTCTTTCTCTCCCTCTGTCTTTTCACTCTCTGTCAATCCTGTCTTTTCACACTCTCTTTCTCTCCCTCTGTCTTTTCACTCTCTGTCACTGTCTTTTCACTCTCTCTTTCTCTCCCTCTGTCACTCCTGTCTTTTCACTGTCACTCCTCTGTTTTCACACTCTCTTTCTCACCGTCTTTTCACTCTCTGTCACTCTTGACTTTTCACTCTCTCTTTCTCTCCCTCTGTCTTTTCAGTCTTTGTCACTCCTGTCTTTTCACTCTGTCACTCCTGTTTTCACACTCTCTTTCTCTCCCTCTGTCTTTTCACTCTCTGTCACTCCTCTGTCTTTTCACTCTGTCACTCCTCTATTTTCACACTTTCTTTCTCTCCCTCTGTCTTTTCACTCTCTGTCACTCCTGTTTTCACACTCTCTTTCTCTCCCTCTGCCTTTTCACTCTCTGTCACTCCTGTCTTTTCACTCGCTCTTTCTCTCCCTCTGTATTTTCACTCTCTGTCACTCCTGTCTATTCACTCTCTTTCACTCCTCTGTTTTCACACTCTCTTTCTCTCCCTCTGTCTTTTCGCTCTCACTCCCTGTGTTCTCAGTCTCTCACTCCCTCTGTCTTTTCACTCTCTCTCTTCCTCTGTATTTTCACTCTGTCACACCTCTGTAGTTTCACCTCCTCTGTAGTCTCACTCTCACCCCCTCTGTAGTTTCACTCTCTCACCCCCTCTGTAGTTTCACTCTCACTCCCTCTGTAGTTTCACTCTCACTCCCTCTGTAGTTTCACTCTCTCACCCTCTGTAGTTTCACTCTCTCACCCCCTCTGTAGTTTCACTCTGTCAGTCCCCTTGTCTTCTCACTCGGTGTCCTCCTGGCCCAGGTTGCTCTGTGTGTGCTGCGCGCACGTGTCACATGGCTGCTGCTGGCAGCCGGGCATGTGACTGGACCTCTGGCCTACCCAGCCAATCACACGCAGAGGCATAGAAGCGTGTGTATCGGCCGGGAGCAGCTGCGATCACGTGGCACTGCTGAACCTTGGACACAATCATGCTCCTCCAGCTTAATTGCTGACAAGGTGCATTCCTGCAGCGTCTCCACAGCGGGAGAAGTGCGGGCCCGCCATTCCTCTGCGTTCCCGCAGGACTCGAGCCCTGTTTGTGTGCATATAAAGCACTAGCTGGATAACCGTGCTTCGCGCCGAAACGTCGGACTATGCAGGAGTTATTAGGTTCAAAATCCGACATAGGACCCTATTACATTCTCCGTGCAAATTCATACACGCAGCGCATTATTTTTGCGCACAGCGTTCAGCGTTATCGCGCGAAAATTAACGGTGGTATTACAATCCTCGCGCATTTTTTCATCCGTCAAAAAAGAACGTTCGTAAAACCAACGCACAAAAATGCGCGCAAAGTACGTTGCGCGCAGAAATCCATGTGCAGACTGTTTTTTTCACAGGATTCAGCCAATCACAATTAAGAACCACCATTTTCTAACGTTAGGTTGTTGCGCCTGTAAAAGTCAATCTGCGTATATATGCTGCAGCTATAAAAAAAAAACTCCTCCATTTTCTTGTTTGGGTATGCGTAGTATGTGTAACTGTACTGTGCTGCGTACATTTTCTGGGCTGGTGTATTTGGTTTCGTCTATTGCGCTCACAATATTAAGTATAGGACACACACAGTTCATCACACTCACACAGGTCCATCCACGTTAAACGTTAACGCACATTTTTTGCGCGAACGTTGTAGTTAGGGATGAGCTGTTCGGTTCGATCTGTTCGGAGTTCGCATCGAACATCGGCTGTTCGGCTGTTTGCCGAACTCCGAACATTTCCGTGTGTTCGGTTCGAGTTCGCCCACAATGGACCACAATGCACTTTTCCACTGGCCTGAAGCTTGTAATTGGCTACAGCCTAGCACCTGACCACAGGTCAGGTGCAAGACAGGTGCAAGACTATGCCAATCACGGCTCAGAGTCCTGACTGGGCAAATTTTGCCCAATCATGGGCTCACAGAGCTAAGTCCCGCAGCACACTATATAAGGCATCCCTCGCAGCCCCAGCACGTGTTTTTTGAGAGGAGATTGCTCTGTTAGTGTGTCTTCTCACTGCCAGCAGCTATTGGGGGGTCTCACTTCTACAAGATATCTGGGAATTGTTGTAATCTGTGTGTTCTCACTGCCAGCAGCTATTGTGGGGGTTTCACTTCCACAAGATATCTGGGAATTGTTGTAATCTGTGTGTTCTCACTGCCAGCAGTTATTGGGGGGGGGGTTCTCACTTCTGCAAGATATCTGGGAATTGTTGTAATCTGTGTGTTCTCACTGCAAGCAGCTATTGGGGGTCTCACTTCTATCAGATATCTGGGAATTGTAATCTGTGTCTTGTCACTGCCACCCATCAGGAGGTCTCACTGATTTATAGGAGGTTCCTGGGAATTGTATTCTGTGTCTTGTCACTGCCACCCATCAGGGGGTCTCACTGATTTATAGGAGGTTCCTGGGAATTGTAATCTGTGTCTTGTCACTGCCACCCATCAGGGGGTCTCACTGATTTATAGGAGTTTCCTGGGAATTGTAATCTGTGTCTTGTCACTGCCACCCATCAGGGGGTCTCACTGAATTATAGGAGTTTCCTGGGAATTGTAATCTGTGTCTTGTCACTGGCTGCCAGCTATCAGGGTGTCTCACTGAGTTATACCAGAGTTCTGGAAATCTTTATTCTAGATAACACAGAGTTCTACATATCTCCAATCTTTATACCAGAGTTGAATCAGAGTTCTGTATATCTTTAATCTATATATCCCTCACCATGTCAGAAAGACCAAAAAGGACAGGCAGACGCTCCCAGAAACAGATAAGAGGGCAAGCAGCTTCTGTGTTGGAAGGCTGTGCCCCTGGTCGCTGTGGACGTGGTGCATCCTCTGCAGGGGCACGCTTGTCCTTGTTTCTAACTGGTGCTGGCCATCTTAAGCAGCAGCAACATACAGAGGATTTGTAGGATTGGCTAACCAAGCCATCCTCATCCTCCGAGTCCTCTACCAGCAAGCCTTGTAGTGGTTTACAGTCCACCTCAGCTGCCAAAACATCTAATTCAGCCTCCATGTCCACAGCTACTCCTGCCGTAGCCTCACTATCACACACGGAGGAGTCAGCTGAATTGTTTGACTACAGCGACAGTGACATGGTGCTTGAGAATGCGCAGCAACTCCAGTGCTCTGATTCAAACTCTGAGGTTGAGGAAGGGAGTAAAATCAGCCTAGAGGGAGGGGGTGCCGGTGTCACACAAAGAACTGGCACTCCTGTTCCCCCAGCAGCAGCAGCATATTGCGAGGTTGGCTTCAGTGACGAGGAGATAGGGGTGATAATGATGATGAGGTCACTGGCTCCACCTGGGTGCCTGATCGAACAGAGGAGTCGAAGGAGGAGGCACAACAAAAACAAGGCAGAAAGTCCTCTATGACCAACCGTAGCCAGTCCAAGGCATCAGAAGTCATAGCTGCTCAGTGTGACGTTCTGGGTCTCTGGCGCCCCCTCTGGCAGTAATGGACATTGCTGCTTTTGGATTATTTTTATTTCGTTCATTTCTTGGATTCCAGGCCTAATCAGTTCCTGGACTCCATTGGTTCACCCTGGACCATTTTGTATAAATGGAGACCACTCCCTTAGTAGGGTGCGGTCTCATTCATCCTGGATCAGTCATTCAGCTCATGTCTGGTTTGCCTTGCTCTAGATTTATCCTGCTCAGGTTTGTCTGTCTGTCTGTCAAACTGCTCAGTCTGTCTGTTTAGTTCTGCTTCCCATGTTTAGTTGCCTATTTGTTTATATCTGGTTTTCTTTATATTTCTTGCCTTGAGGGTATAGGTTCTGTTTATTGTATTGTGTTCTGGATCCCTGTTTTGAGTTTGTTTATCCTTGTTCTTTTATGGTCCATACAATAAATATATGTTTTCTAGTCCTGGATGTCTGCCTAATTTTCACTGCTCATTAGGCTCACACCCTCTGTCAGGTCAGGTCCCCGACCCCCACCGTGACATAATGAGACCGCCAGTAACAAGTGAGCTAGCAGTGATTCATGGTCTGTTGGAGAACCTGCAAAAGGTTAATAAAGTTGCAGAACAGCACCTGGAGAGGCTGAGTGCTATACTGCGGAAAACTCCCAGGGACGTCTTCCCAAAGGAACCTGTTCCAGTGAAAGATTTCAGAGGACCCCTGACCCTGGAGGAAAGGGTATGGAGGAAAACCCATGGCTTATGTTTCTACTGTGGTTCCTGCCTGCACAGAGTGGCAACCTGCCAGGTGCGCCCACAGAAGGCCCTCACGGTCCAGCCTTACCAGACCTCCTTGACCAAGCCATGCCAGGCCGCAGTATCCATATCCACTGCCCAACAGGGAGAGACCAGGCGTAATGCCCAGCACTGGGAAGTCAAGAGTGCTGCCCTGCAGCATGAACAATCCAAGGTGGCTGCTCAGCAGCACAAAGAATCTGCGTCTGCTGTTTGTCAGCTTCAAGTCCTGTCCTTGTCTACTGTGCCTAAGCCAGCAGTTCCAGTCAAGAGTGCTGCCCTGCAGCACAAACATGCCGGGGTCGCCGCTCCACAGTGCCAAGCCGGGGTCGCCGCTCCACAGTGCCAAGCCAAGGTGGTTGCAAAGCACTGTGAGATCAAGGTAGCTGCCAAGCCATGCTCACCCGAGCCGGTAGCTGCCAAGCCACGCTCACCCGAGCCGGTAGCTGCAAAGCCACGCTCACCCGAGCCGGTAGCTGCCAAGCCACGCTCATCCGAGCCGGTAGCTGCCAAGCCACGCTCATCCGAGCCGGTAGCTGCCAAGCCACGCTCACCCGAGCCGGTAGCTGCCGAGCCACGCTCACCCGAGCCGGTAGTTTCCGAGCCACGCTCACCCGAGCTGGTAGTTTCCGAGCCACGCTCACCCGAGCCGGTAGTTTCCGAGCCACGTTCACCCGAGCCGGTAGTTTCCGAGCCACGCTCACCCGAGCTGGTAGTTTCCGAGCCACGCTCACCCGAGCTGGTAGCTTCCGAGCCACGCTCACCCGAGCTGGTAGTTTCCGAGCCACGCTCACCCGAGCTGGTAGTTTCTGAGCCACGCTCACCCGAGCTGGTAGTTTCCGAGCCACGCTCACCCGAGCTGGTAGTTTCCGAGCCACGCTCACCCGAGCTGGTAGTTTCCGAGCCACGCTCACCCGAGCTGGTAGTTTCCGAGCCACGCTCACCCGAGCCGGTAATGTCCGAGTCGCCGCAGAGCCGTGCTGAGGTCGCTGACCCACAGATCCGTGCTGCTGCCGCCATGTCCGAGTCGCCGCAGAGCCGTGCTGAGGTCGCTGACCCACAGAGCCGTGCTGCTGCTGCCATGACCGAGTCGCCGCAGAGCCGTGCTGCTGTCGCCATGACCGAGTCGCCGCAGAGCCGTGCTGCTGTCGCCATGACCGAGTCGCCGCAGAGCCGTGCTGCTGTCGCCATGACCGAGTCGCCGCAGAGCCGTGCTGCTGTCGCCATGTCCGAGTCGCCGCAGAGCCGTGCTGCTGTCGCCATGTCCGAGTCGCCGCAGAGCCGTGCTGCTGTCGCCATGTCCGAGTCGCCGCAGAGCCGTGCTGCTGTCGCCATGACCGAGTCGCCGCAGAGCCGTGCTGCTGTCACCATGTCCGAGTCACCGCAGAGCCGTGCTGAGGTCGCTGACCACAGAGCGTGCTGCTGTCGCCATGACCGAGTCGCCGCAGAGCCGTGCTGCTGTCGCCATGACCGAGTCGCCGCAGAGCCGTGCTGCTGTCGCCATGACCGAGTCGCCGCAGAGCCGTGCTGCTGTCGCCATGACCGAGTCGCCGCAGAGCCGTGCTGCTGTCGCCATGACCGAGTCGCCGCAGAGCCGTGCTGCTGTCGCCATGACCGAGTCGCCGCAGAGCCGTGCTGCTGTCGCCATGTCCGAGTCGCCGCAGAGCCGTGCTGCTGTCGCCATGACCGAGTCGCCGCAGAGCCGTGCTGAGGTCACCATGTCCGAGTCACCGCAGAGCCATGCTGAGGTCGCTGACCCACAGAGCCGTGCTGCTGTCGCCATGACCGAGTCGCCGCAGAGCCGTGCTGCTGTCGCCATGACCGAGACGCCGCAGAGCCGTGCTGCTGTCGCCATGTCCGAGTCGCCGCAGAGCCGTGCTGCTGTCGCCATGTCCAAGTCACCACAGAGTCGTGCTAAAGGCGCTGCCCCTCCTGTCCTTGCCAAGGGTGCTACCCAACCGGTCCACACCAAGGGCGCTGCCCCACCGAGCCCAGCTGTCCCGGCGTCTTCGAGCCCAGCTGTCCCAGTGTCTTCGAGCTCGGTGTCTTCTAGCCAGCAGTTCCGGTCCAGTCGCCGCAGAGCCGTGCCAAGGTCACCAACCTACGGAGCCGTGCTGCTGCTGCCCCGGTCACATTGCCACAGAACCGGATCGCCACTGGTGCCATCATGTTGCCGCAGAGCCGGAGGACACTGTTGCTGTCCATTCCACGTCCCGTACCAGGGGGAGGAGACACAAAAGGACTGGTGCCTTCAAACCTGGACCCAGTTTTGGCTCCCAAGGGGTCTATACCTCAGGTCCTCCAGCCCGTGAATCGAGTCCTGTCCCTGCTGGATGTTTCCGAGCTTCTAACGGTGCTATAATATGCCTTGAGGACCGAGAGGTGTACGAGCGCGCTCTACGTGCCTACAGGACCCATTGACTTTTTACTTTAATTTTTCTTGTCTTCTTTTGCGCATCCGGCGTCTGCTCATGGAGGGGGGGATATGTGACGTTCTGGGTCTCTGGCGCCCCCTCTGGCAGTAATGGACATTGCTGCTTTTGGATTATTTTTATTTCGTTAATTTCTTGGATTCCAGGCCTAATCAGTTCCTGGACTCCATTGGTTCACCCTGGACCATTTTGTATAAATGGAGACCACTCCCTTAGTAGGGTGCGGTCTCATTCATCCTGGATCAGTCATTCAGCTCATGTCTGGTTTGCCTTGCTCTAGATTTATCCTGCTCAGGTTTGTCTGTCTGTCTGTCAAACTGCTCAGTCTGTCTGTTTAGTTCTGCTTCCCATGTTTAGTTGCCTATTTGTTTATATCTGGTTTTCTTTATATTTCTTGCCTTGAGGGTATAGGTTCTGTTTATTGTATTGTGTTCTGGATCCCTGTTTTGAGTTTGTTTATCCTTGTTCTTTTATGGTCCATACAATAAATATATGTTTTCTAGTCCTGGATGTCTGCCTAATTTTCACTGCTCATTAGGCTCACACCCCTCTGTCAGGTCAGGTCCCCGACCCCCACCGTGACACTCAGGTGCAGAGCGCTGTTGTCTCAAAGCACATGTACAGGAAGTCTGCTGTCTGGGAGCTCTTTAAGAAATGTGCAGCAGACCGCACCGTTGCTATTTGTAATCTATGTCAGATGAGGATCAAGCGTAGGAAAGACATCCCACCCTTGGGTACCACGTGCTTGAGGCGACATATGACCACCTGCCACGCATCCCGTTGGCACAACACTTTGCATAGGTCCTCCTCATCTGTCTCTACCCCCACTATATGTCCTGCATGTCATTGCCTACAACCTCCACTGACAGGGATGATGCTACAGTAATGGGTGTCACGACCACTACGCACACTGCTGCGCAAAGACGCCGGGTTAAGCCGCTCACTATCTATCTATCCTAGACCCAGATAATTACGCGCGCTTATTTACCCGTCCCGGCCACACTTTCTCTCACAACAGGCACGTAGAGCGCAATATACTGATCCCAGGATTGCAACGCAGTACAAGTCTTCTCCTGAAGCGCGTACTAACTACATCTCTCACAATCCCTGCAGTCTCTTTTTCCTATTCTATTAGTAACGCTGCCACCAGTCCTCATGGACCCCACGCGCGTCGCGACTGGAGACGCAGGGCTTAAACAACCGCACTGTCTCCTGACGACCGCAACTCGCAATTTCTTATATATAACCGAGCTTAAAGCAAATAGCAATACTCCCAATCTCTTAGTTAGCGTGGATTTCATCAGCCAGAGTCAAAACTTAAATACTTTTTTGTTTATTTATGATAGAAAAATCACAGTGCTTTGTTACATAAAAAATTATAACTAGAATAAATCAATTAATTACACACTACACAGCAACTAAAAGAAAAAGGGTTAACCATAGAGCATTACTTACGAAGAGCTATTCCTTAAACTAGTGTAGCGCTCACTCCCGGAGGAGCCGCTGAAATTGAACCACGGGTCAGTCTCCCCGCACTAGGGAATAAATATACTCCGGCACCGTTGTGGATTTTATAAATTATATAGTTTACTAGAATGAATGGCATATAATAGATAACACAGTGTTCGTAGATATATTTGCAGTATTTCGTATTTCGGGAAACGCGCAGCGGAAAAGAAATACGAGGCTTCGTATTTTGGGAAAACGCGCATCGGAACAGAAAATATAATGCTTCGAAATTCGAGAGACGCGCAGCGGAAACAGAAAAATACAATGCTTCGTAATTCGAGAAACGTGTATCGGAAAAAGAAAAATAAGAAACTAATTTTTAATCCCTTTCGGAGATTAGGAAATGAGTCCCGCACAGGTTAAGTCCCGGAATGTAAATGTGTGTGTGTATTGTGGTACCCGGGTACTATTCAACTGGCCAGTGAATTGCTTAAAAGGTGTCTTCGACTAGTCAAGTTGGGGCCCTGTGGGTTTTAGAAACAACAGCAGCGTGCTTTCGTTAATCACAAACGGCCTTGGAGGCCTCTCACCCATCCGCCAGATTCTTAAGGCTCCGCTGACCCAGGACGTCTCTCCGCTCGATTTTGACTGGGGTGCCGGCTACTGGATCCGTTGTCTGGCTCTCTCTGCTCCGGCCGTGACTTGTCCAGTTTACCGCCTGCTCTCCCAATCCGATCGACCTGCGGTACGCCTAACGCGGGGTCCTCCGGCTTCCTCAATAGCAGCTTGGGTAAGATGATGGATCGCTGGGTCTCCCTCTTGTAAGGCTGAACAACCCGATCTGGGACTCTGATAGGCCGCACCTGCGCTCCGGCCTAGTCACTCTTGCGTTCTCCAGCACTGCGTCTTGTCTCACTCACTCCCTGGCGCGCTCTGCCAGCTATCTCCACGAGGCTCAGGATGTAACGCTGTCTGTCCCACCCCCTTCCTGTGTCCGCCCGCAAAGCATGCCGGGAAATGTAGTCTCAATGCAAAGTTCAGTGTCTCTCATCACGCTTGTCTCCCTCCGGTGGCCAAAAATAGGTACTGCCATGACAAGGATTTAAACACAGCTCTACACTCTCCCCCTCCTAGAACTCTTGGGTCTCTCCAAGGAGGTACAACAGTTGCATTACATTTCAACACAGTTTAGATAACATATACAGGTTCAGCAGCAAACATACAGTGGGTTAGATACACTTCTTCAAGTTGACTCATGCTTTGGGCTACCTCAGCTAACATAGTAGACACTTCGGGCAACCTTCGTACTGTGGTGATGGCCTCTTCAGTGTTATGTCCTGGTGAGTCGTAGGTGAGTCGCTGGGGCGGTCGAACAGAGCGTTTTGGTTCTGGATCAATCAGTTCCTCTTCAGGTGGAAGTACTATAGGTGCTGGCTCAGTCCTTCTTTCTGCCACTGGAGCAGACATCTCTTCGGAGTATGATCCTCCAGTGAAGGCATAGAACTGTAGTCATAAGATTCGGCTTCAGGAGCTATAGGGATTCCAACAGTCTCAGGAACTTCTAGCTGAAATTCAAGAGCTTCAGGGATTTCTAACTGAAATTCAGGGGCTTCAGGCCTCAAATTACTTTCCCACCGTTCAGGAACTGAGACAACCTCTTCAGGCTCCGGTGAACGCATCCAGTCCAGACAAAAACTCTCTTCCTCACTGTCCCTTTCGCTCTCTTCGACAACCCGGGTCTGCTGAGACCGAGTAACAGAAGGCAAACGTGGAGCAGGCGGATTTGGCAGAGAAAGTTCGTCCCCAACTGGTATCCTCACAGCCTCTCTCAAAGGTAACAAATGATTCCGGTGCCAGTTCTTAAGAGGCCCAGCCTTCCCATCCGGCCGGATTTGATACACCGGCAGACCCGGCAGTTGCTTGCAGACAATGTATACTTGAGAACTCCATCTATCCACCAACTTTTGCCTCGCAGCAGCACCCAAGTTCTTCAACAAAACCCTATCACCGGGTTGCAGATCTTGTATCCGAACTTTTAAGTCAAGTTCCTTTTGTTCCTCTGCTCCCTGTTTCCTGAGGTCAAACGGGCCTGTTCAAACGCAGAGGCCAGGTTCTTTCGAAGTCGATCCACGTAATTTCTATGGGAAGCTACCGACGTCTGGTCTAAAGATAACCCAAACGCCAAATCAACTGGCAGTCGAGCTTCTCTTCCGAACATAAGACGGTACAGTGAGTATCCAGTGGCATCACTCTCCGTACTGTTATATGCATGCACCAGAGTAGCTATATGGCGACTCCAACTCTGCTTCTCTATGTTTGACAATGTCCCCAGCATATTTAGCAGCGTGCGATTAAACCTTTCAGGCTGAGCATCACCTTGAGGGTGATATGGTGTAGTTCGGGTCTTTTGGATTCCTAATAGCTCCAACAATTGTCCAACAAGTCGGCTTTCAAAGTCTCTACCCTGATCAGAGTGTATTCTCCTTGGTAGGCCGTAGTGAACAAAGAACTTCTCCATCAGAACCTTGGCCACTGTCGGAGCGCGTTGGTCTCTTGTGGAAAAAGCTTGGGCGTAACGTGTGAAGTGATCAATCACTTTTAGAATATTCCCTTGCCCACTAGCATCCGGCTCTAAGCACAGGAAGTCAATGCACACCAAATCCATGGGTCCCTGACTCTGCAGATGGCTCATTGGAGCGGTTCGGGTCGGTAGGGTCTTCCTCTGAATACACCTCAGACATGAATGACAATAACTTTCCACTTCAGCTCTCATGCAAGGCCAATAGAACCTGTCTCGCACCAGCTTAAAAGTTCTTTCAGCACCCAAATGTCCATGCTCATCGTGTAGTGATCGCAGCACACTCTCTCTATGCTTAGTGGGAAGGAACAACTGTTGGGTCTCTTCAGCGTTAGTTGAGGGGCCCCTTCGGTAGACCACCCCATCCAACATCTTCAACCGTTCCCACTCTTTGTAGACCAATCTGGCTCCATCTGGGAAATTTGTCAGCAGAATTTCCCGCTGGTTCGCAGTTAGGGCCTTTATGGTCAATGCAATTAAAGGGTCTCTGGCCTGATCCGCTTTCAGGTCCTGTTTGGAAAAGGTAGGTAGACTTTCATCCCTCAATTGCGTAGGATTGCAGTAGAACTCAGGAACAGCCGCAGCCATGACTCCTATGGCCTCTGCCTCAATCCCTCCCTTGACCCGGCGCTCTGCTCCTTGACACAAAGCTTGTACCCCTTCTGGAGTTAACTGAGTCCATTCTGTAGTGTAGGGTCTTCTCGATAAAGCATCAGCATCTCGATTATTCACCCTAGGGCGATACTTCAGGCTGAACCGAAACCCTGACAGAGCGGCCAACCACCGGTGTCCCGCTGCGTCCAGTTTCGCAGTAGTGAGGATGTAGGTAAGAGGATTGTTATCCGTCTTTATCACAAACTCGGCTCCATACAGATAGTCCTTTAACTTGTCTACCACTGCCCACTTTAAGGCTAGGAACTCCAACTTGTGGGTAGGATAGTTCTTCTCTGAAGGCGTAAGGCTCCGGCTCACGTACGCTACAGGCCTCAGTAGCCCACCATACTCCTGATACAGGACTCCTCCTAAACCTTCTCTGCTGGCATCCACATGTAACTTGTCGGGTATATTACACAGAAAAGGCGAATTTAAAATGGATGCCTGTAGCCATTTTGTTTTAAAGACAGTTTTTCTTTCAAAATATTCTCTAGGTTTAGAAATGAACGGAGTTTTTTTTTTGTTCTCAAACAAAGTTCATTCCTGGGTGAAATCCCAGACATGAAGGAACCTAGAATGAATGTGAGATAATGCTAAGACATGTCATAAGTAAATTTATTGGTCTGTTTTAAATTTTAAAACAAAAGAGATTTTGTCTTTTGAGTATAGGAATAAGAGAAAATGTTTTGTAATATAAAATTATATTCACAAAAATATATGTTTATAATCAAGGTATATTTTATTATAATTACAATAGTGAAATATATACTCCAATAAATATTGTAGAAAGTATAATTGATAAATAAAAGAAATCACTGAAGAATATTCTGTAACCAGAAAAGAATTTAGCTGATAAGGCTCTTAGCAACCAAAAGGGAGGAGAGCTATAAATCTCAAGAGACAGTCTAGAGTCTAGAGTCTAGTTAGAAGACAAGGTTCTTTGTTAAGTTAGTCTGACCTTTGACCCTAAGATAAGAATTAATGGAATTAATGGAATTAATATAAGAAGTGCAATACTGCCCTCTACAGGATAGTAAAAATAATGATTTATATTATCATTAATATTAACTGTGTGGCTATAATAAGCGGAAAAAGTTTTTGGTAAGTCAGTCAGAGATTCCAGGGAGAGAGTCACATCACCATGCGCTCAGACATTCATTATACATGACACTCTGAGAAGTCGGAGATCAGACGGAGACTCACATCAGACTCACACCACGATGCACTCAGATCCCAAGACATGAGGCAATTAATATTCTCACCAAATCTCTAACTCACATGCATTGATTATCTAATATCGATAATTTCACATATTCCAAAACAAAGCATCACATAGAAAATTCCAAGGCAGACTCATCAACATCCAAATTGGACAGGTAATGTATGAAATAAGGAATTAATGTAAAGAATATATTTGTAGAGATTTTTGCAACGTAGACTGAGACTTCTCGGATAAGGTTAAAATCCAAATTCTAAGTATTCTTCTTGCAGCATAGAAATATGAAGAAGTGGATATAAGGATTTATTCCTAAAGACATGTGCAAGATTGATACCAATATATATATTGAATTTGGAAATTACTGTGATTAGAATTTAATGAGCAAGGAATTATATAACTACAAAATAAAAAGCAAAAGATTAGAAGTTTAATTCTCGAGATTAGGGGAGGATTCACTAAATAAGTTTTTATTACTTATCATCAAATTAGCTCATCTTTTGTTGATCCATGTAGCATAGAGATATATATATATCTATAAGAGCTGGCTGGTTAAACATTGTTTGCTGGGAATTGCATGTTGTATTAAGCAGAAATGTTTATTAACCATTTGTGTATTAGTTACTAACTGAGAAAATAAATGATATTAATCATATATGCAGTTACTAACCGGAGATACATATATTGTGAAGCTAGTTTTTATATGCTGATGGAGTGTGGTTTATAAATTGTTGTTCATGATATGAGATTTGAAAATCTTTTGTATACGTAATAAATATATATATATTTTATCCGATTATTGATTATTGTATTTTTTAAAAAAAAAACAGACAATTAAAAGAATTCAGGATAATTTCTAAGAGATATAGACGATTGATATTTGTGTCTCGTATAAGTTTCTTATGAAATAATAATCCCTGATATATTGGAGGCGACTGCCGAGGTAGGTCCAGTAAGTCCAATATAGACATATTGGAGGCTTGGCTGATAAATCCAATATATACAAACGTGTTGTATTCACGTGCAGAGATTATATCCGACAAATTGGAGGCAACTGTTGAGATTGTAGTATTTGTTTGGAATATAATTGTCAGTAATTGTCTGATTAGACAGAGATAAAATATATATATATATTTTGATTCCTTGTTGTATTTTGACTTGTGGTTTTACGGTTATCTACTAAACAGTGTAAAAATGTCAGAGTCAGAATCTGAGACTCAGGAACATGTAGAGATACATACTAATCAAATAATATTGATAGATGTTATGTCTTATCTAAAGGACAAGTTACACGTCACAGACGATTTATTTGAATGGATAAAAGAGTTGCAATCAAATATATCGAATTATATTGATTCAATCTGGTCAGATCAATCAAATTTTCTTGAGTGTTTGCGAAAGATAAGTGCAGCCACAAATAAAAAGGACAAAGAAATGTTTGCTTTAAAAATTGTGCCTGAATGCATATACTTGATCGCAGAAATGAACAAGAGATTGAATGATGACAAAGAAACCAGAGACAGATTAGAAAATAAAATTGTGACTTGCATGAAACCGTAAATAAATTAAAAGATGAGTCAGAACGAATGATAATGGAATTGAAGGTGTGTGCAAAAGAAAAAGATCAAATGCAAGATGAGATTGCTCAATTATCCAAATTAAATAAGGAGCTAAACAAACAATTGGCGAGAATGAAACGCGAACATGAGAAATTCGCTGATGAGTTACGTCAGGTTGAAACTGATGTTCGAAGGGTTAAAGATTCTTCGTTAGAGAAGTTCCCTTTGAAAGCTTTAAGCTATACATCACTGATAAGACCTGATGACGGCTCTGTTATCTGAAAAGCCAGAATGAGCAGAGCGAATGTGAAAGTGAAACTAAATCTCATGATGAAAAAAGAGTAAAACCTCTTACAAAGGAGTATTTTAAATCACATCACTCTAGCCAGCCACAGCATTAAGAAATATCATAAAGTGAATGATTTAACGAAAATTATTAATTTCCTCAAAACCTCAGTAGGTATTTTTGATGTTAAGGCATCATCAAGAATAATAAATCATTTATCGATGTTTGAAGAAGCTGTGGAAATAATGGGAATAGATTCAGATGCTCAGAAAATTGAGTTGATCCCATGGGTCTTTGAAAGTAAACATAGGTATTTTTTCCAGTCTTTAAAAGAATCTGGTATAAGGAAATGGAGTAAAGTAGTTTCTGAGGTCAAATCCGAATTTGGGCCTCACCGTACCAGTCTAGCTGCGAAAAGAGCAATTTTAACTCTAAAATGCAGACCGAATCAAAGCCCCCGTGAATTTCTTTCAGTCCTTAAAAATGCGTACAGCTTGGCTGAAAGAAACCAGATTTTGAAAACCCTGAATTTATCCAATTATTTTATGACGCATTGCCAAATAAAATAAAGGTCATTTTGGCAAGAGATTATGACCCGAGAAATGGTTTGGATTGGGTACTAAAAGAAAGTATGACCCTATTTACTGTATTTGAATATAGTGAAGAAACTCAGGGGAAAAGAGTGAAAAACTCACCTGAGGAAATAGCGGAAATTCACGCTAAAAAGGGAGATATTAAATTTGAGTCCCACAAAAGAGTTATGCGGAAATATTGCGTGACTCCATACCCCAAAGGGAAAAATCCAAGCCAGATCAGGAAAAGGGTTTGCCAGAGAAAATTCAGGAAGTAAATTTCAATCTAGGAAGCAATGGGTACCTAGAAGTCAGTGGGTTAAATCAAGGGAAAATGTACCTAGACAGGAAGCAACCAGAGGTAAGACTGAATCTGATGCGTCTGATAATGCGCAAGCTTCGTCCCCAAGGACGAATAGAAAGCGGAGATATAATGTACGCCAGCGTATGGGTCAAATGCAGGAAGATTTCCGTGTGCTGACAGAAAAACTGGATCAGATCACTCAGTTAATGACTGGAAATAACACTGGTCAGGTTGTAAGAGATGCAATACCTGCAGCCCCACCTAACCAGTGACTAGATGATGTTTCTGATGAAGTAACCAGCATCCATGACAATTTACCAGAAAGTGATGATGAAATGATTAATACAAATGTTTGTATGGTTGATGATTTAAACCCTTCCCTGCAAAGAGAAGGAAAATGTATTTTATCTCCCCAGACTAAGTGCGAGCAAGCTGAGAAGACTGGATCCGAAATGGACAGCACAGCTGCCAAAAGCACGTTTGAGAGAGCAAAATCAGTTGGTAAAATCTATCCAAAACCTAATTTCATATCTCACTCTAAATTTCTCTGTAAATTGCATAGTATTGAAGACCGATATTATGTGAATGTAGAATTACAAGATAATTTACCACATATTCCGTCCTTGCTAGACACTGGAAGCCAGGTTACGTTAATATCAGCACATTATTTTGAACAGGTCCAAGAACTGTCCTCCAGGAAGCCTAGATTAGATAAATCTAATGCTAATCTAGTGAGTGTGAGTGGCACATCTCTGAAAGTTCTGGGCACGGCTAAATTGGATTTTAAATTGGGAATAAAGTAATTCGGCATCCAACACTTGTTGTGGATCTGCCCCAAAATCGCCTAATTATTGGAATGGACCTTCTCAAAAGGTTAAATCCAATCATTGATTTTATCAATGAGGTTATTTGGTCCCAAGTAAATGTTCCAATCAGCTATGATAGATCCAATCCCATCACACTCAGCGTAACTGCCACGTGATTGAGGAAAGGCCGGATTCTATTGAAGTCCACTTCAGAAATAGCCAGACACCTGATATCTCTTTCTTAAGGCCAAAGCCCCTGACTACAGGAGAACAGGAGGATAACACCATATGTGTTCCCCCCGAGAGAATTCGAGATATATGTCTGGAAGATGACGTGCTAATTATTCACCTCCACAAGAGGGAGACAGAACAGATGGACATAGTGACCCTGAAGTGATCAGATACCCAGATCCACAAGATGAGTGGGTAACAGATCTAGATAATGATGGAGACAGTCATAATGTTATTGGAAAAAGTTATGTTATATATTTCTAGGAGAAATAAAACTGTCAAGCTCAATTGCATGATTGTCATTCTAGATTATCTCAGGATATGTGAAGATGGAACAACAGAAGACACTTAACTGAAATTGAGATAAATGGTTAATCCGAACTGCGACGCTTAATCCGCAAAGATGAATCGGACCATCAAAGATTGCGACTATCTGGAAATTCTACGGTTTTCCGCAAAATTCCAAGGAGAATGCTAAAGTCCCATGGGCATCAAGCTCATGCAAGCCTGAAAGACATGCGGGATACAGCCAGGATACCGTTGATTGCTATGTACAAGAACCACCGAAAGAAAAATATTTGCTGCATATTTTATTGCAACCGCTGTTCGATACAGAGAAAGCAAATGTTTCCCGGAAGAATCTGGTACAAAACAAGAGAGTGTTCATACCCACACCGGTGATTCTCGTGAAAGTTTCTAAAGAATCAAGAGTTGTTATCAAGAAGTTATTTTTTTTTTAAATGAAGTCTGGTATGACGAGAACAAATCGTTGTCGTATTCCAAGGGCAAGAGATACCCATGAATCCAGATTTGAAATCTTGCTAAAGAACTAGCATGACCATACTATTGAACTTCTAATAAATAAAAAAATTAATCTAACAATTTATGCTCCAATGTATTCAGATTGATCATCAATTGCTATCTGCTTATAACGGGCCGAAGATTACAGAGATTGTGATTTGTATAGTAATTATGTTTCTAACTGTCTGGATGATTGTACTAACAAAGAAAGTACGTACATTGAAGTTTAAAAACACTGCATCTTCAATTATTAAATGGATGAAAGAAGAAAAACGTGTCGCGAAAGGCGGAGACCTAGCCTAATTGGTAAAGGGGGGAGATAATGTATGTTTTCCTGAAATTTATTAATTGGTCAATAAATAAATATCCAAGAAACCAAAGGGGGGTTATGTCGGGTATATTACACAGAAAAGGCGAATTTAAAATGGATGCCTGTAGCCATTTTGTTTTAAAGACAGTTTTTCTTTCAAAATATTCTCTAGGTTTAGAAATGAACGGAGTTTTTTTTTTGTTCTCAAACAAAGTTCATTCCTGGGTGAAATCCCAGACATGAAGGAACCTAGAATGAATGTGAGATAATGCTAAGACATGTCATAAGTAAATTTATTGGTCTGTTTTAAATTTTAAAACAAAAGAGATTTTGTCTTTTGAGTATAGGAATAAGAGAAAATGTTTTGTAATATAAAATTATATTCACAAAATATATGTTTATAATCAAGGTATATTTTATTATAATTACAATAGTGAAATATATACTCCAATAAATATTGTAGAAAGTATAATTGATAAATAAAAGAAATCACTGAAGAATATTCTGTAACCAGAAAAGAATTTAGCTGATAAGGCTCTTAGCAACCAAAAGGGAGGAGAGCTATAAATCTCAAGAGACAGTCTAGAGTCTAGAGTCTAGTTAGAAGACAAGGTTCTTTTATTATTATTATTATTATTATTCTTTATTTATAAAGCGCCAGCATATTCCGCAGCGCTGTACAATAAGCACAGTATAGGCAGGGTTACAATATATTGAACAACATTTGACAAACAGTACAGGAGGAGATGAGGGCCCTATTCCCGTAGGAACTCACAATCTGGGAGGGTTGGGGTTGGAAACAGGAGGAGAGGACTGTAAGGTGAGAGTGATTGATGGTTGCGTCAGTGAGTTGGGTGGTAGGCTTCCCTAAATAGGAATGTTTTCAGGGAGCGTTTGAAGGAAGAGAAGTTAGGGGAAAGTCTGACAGTACGAGGGAGCGTTCCAGAGAGTGGGGGCTGCGCGTGAGAAATCCTGCAGTCTATCATGGGAAGAGGTGATGCGGGGAGAAGCTAGGCGCAGGTCACTGTTTGACCTTAGGGAGCGGGCTGGGGTGTATTTGGTGATTAGTGAGGACAGGTAGTGGGGAGCTGAGTTAGTGAGGGTTTTGTAGGTAAGGATAAGGATTTTGAACTTAATTCTGCAGTGGATGGGGAGCCAGTGAAGGGACTCGCAGAGGGGAGCGGCAGAGACAGAGCGGCGGGTGAGGTGAATTAGCCTGGCGGAGGCGTTCAGGATGGATTGTAGGGGGGAGAGGTGGGACAGAGGGAGGCCAGATAAGAGATTATTGCAATAGTCGAGTCGGGAGATTACCAGGGCGTGTATGAGTTGTTTTGTGGCGACAGCGGTAAGAAATGGCCGAATTCTGTAAATATTACGCAGTTGATATCGGCAGGAGGAGGAAAGAGACTTGATGTGGGGGATGAAGGAAAGAGCAGAGTCAAGTGTAACTCCAAGACAGCGAACTTGGTTTGATGGGGAGATGGTGATACCCTCCACCGTGATCGAGAAGTCAGGAGGTGGGGCGGCATTAGAGGGAGGAATAAGTAGGTGCTCAGTCTTTGACATGTTGATCTTTAGGTGGTGGGAGGCCATCCAGGAGGAGATGCCAGATAAACAGTCACTGACTTTGGAAAGGACAGGGGGAGAGAGATCAGGGGTAGAGAGGTAGATCTGAGTGTCATCAGCGTAGAGGTGGTAATTAAAGCCAAAGCTGTTGATGATTTTGCCCAGGGAGGAGGTGTAGATGGAAAAGAGCAGAGGACCAAGGACAGAGCCTTGAGGTACACCAACAGATAGAGGCAATGAGGAGGAGGAGTTACCAGCAAAGGACACACAGAAGGACCTGTTGGATAAATAGGAGTCAATCCAAGCAAGTGCAGTGTCACCGAGACCCAGAGAGTTGAGGGTCTGTAGAAGGAGGGGGTGGTCAACAGTGTCAAAAGCAGCCGAGAGGTCAAGCAGGATGAGAATAGAATAGTGGCCGTGTTTTTTAGCAGTTAGGAGGTCGTTGGTGACTTTGGTGAGGGCAGTTTCAGTTGAGTGTAGGGGACGGAAGCCAGATTGCAGGGGGTCAAGTAGGGAATTGGAGGACAGGAAGAGGGAGAGGCGGTTGAAGACTAGTTTTTCTAAGAGCTTAGAGGTAAAGGGAAGCAGGGATACAGGACGGTAGTTGGATGGAGAGTTGGGATCTAGGGATGGTTTCTTTAGTAAAGGGGTAACTAGCGCGTGTTTGAAGGCGGATGGAAAGGAGCCAGTGGAGAGAGATAGGTTGAAGATGTGTGTGAGAGCAGGGGTGAGGGAGGAGGAGAGGGGAGGAATTAGATGTGAGGGAATGGGGTCGAGCGGGCACGTGGTGAGATGTGAGGAGGACAATAAGGAATTGACTTCCTCCTCAGTGGTTGGGAGGAAGCGGCAGAGGGTGGCAGATGGGACCTGTGGGAGTGGAGGTGGCAGATAACTATCTTGTGTTGGGATGTTGCTTCTGATAGTTAAAGTTTTACTGAGGAAGTAGTCTGCCAGCTCTTGAGCGCTGAAGGCAGCTGAGGGGGGAGGTGCAGGTGGGTAGAGGAGGGTGTTGAAGGTGGACCAGAGCCGTTTAGGGTTGGAGGACAGCGTAGATATAAGAGATGAGAAGAAGGATTGTTTGGCCAAGTGGAGGGCAGAGGTGTATGACCGGAGAATAAACTTGAAGTGAACAAAATCAGCTTCAGAGCGGGATTTCCTCCAGGCACGCTCTGCGGTGCGGGAGCATCTTTGCAGGTAGCGAGTCTGGAGGGTGTGCCAGGGCTGAAGCTGGCGGCGTGGGGCCTTACAGAGTCGAAGAGGAGCAAGAGTGTCTAGAGCAGAGATAAGCGTAGTGTTGTAGTGATTAGTGGCAGCATCAGGGCAGGTAAAGGATGAGGTATGTTAAGTTAGTCTGACCTTTTGACCCTAAGATAAGAATTAATGGAATTAATGGAATTAATATAAGAAGTGCAATACTGCCCTCTACAGGATAGTAAAAATAATGATTTATATTATCATTAATATTAACTGTGTGGCTATAATAAGCGGGAAAAAGTTTTTGGTAAGTCAGTCAGAGATTCCAGGGGAGAGAGTCACATCATCCATGCGCTCAGACATTCATTATACATGACACTCTGAGAAGTCGGAGATCAGACGGAGACTCACATCAGACTCACACCACGATGCACTCAGATCCCAAGACATGAGGCAATTAATATTCTCACCAAATCTCTAACTCACATGCATTGATTATCTAATATCGATAATTTTCACATATTCCAAAACAAAGCATCACATAGAAAATTCCAAGGCAGACTCATCAACATCCAAATTGGACAGGTAATGTATGAAATAAGGAATTAATGTAAAGATATATTTGTAGAGATTTTTGCAACGTAGACTGAGACTTCTCGGATAAGGTTAAAATCCAAATTCTAAGTATTTTCTATTCTGCAGATAGAAATATGAAGAAGTGGATATAAGGATTTATTCCTAAAGACATGTTGCAAGATTGATACCAATATATATTGAATTTGGAAATTACTGTGATTAGAATTAATGAGCAAGGAATTATATAACTACAAAATAAAAAGCAAAAGATTAGAAGTTTAATTCTCGAGATTAGGGGAGGATTCACTAAATTAAGTTTTATTACTTATCATCAAATTAGCTCATCTTTTGTTGATCCATGTAGCATAGAGATTATATATATATCTATAAGAGCTGGCTGGTTAAACATTGTTTGCTGGGAATTGCATGTTGTATTAAGCAGAAATGTTTATTAACCATTTGTGTATTAGTTACTAACTGAGAAAATAAATGATATTAATCATATATGCAGTTACTAACCGGAGATACATATATTGTGAAGCTAGTTTTTATATGCTGATGGAGTGTGGTTTATAAATTGTTGTTCATGATATGAGATTTGAAATTCTTTTGTATACGTAATAAATAATATATTTTTATCCGATTATTGATTATTGTATTTTTTAAAACAAAACACAGACAATTAAAAGAATTCAGGATAATTTCTAAGAGATATAGACGATTGATATTTGTGTCTCGTATAAGTTTCTTATGAAATAATAATCCCTGATATATTGGAGGCGACTGCCGAGGTAGGTCCAGTAAGTCCAATCTAGACATATTGGAGGCTTGGCTGATAAATCCAATATATACAAACGTGTTGTATTCACGTGCAGAGATTATATCCGACAAACTCATATGGCTTGTGAGGGTCCGCGTAGGCCAAGACAGGAGCTTGAGTTAGACTCTCTTTCAGCTTCAAGAAAGCACCTTCACATTGACTAGTCCATTCGCCCTGTATGGACTCTCGAGCTTTCCTTGGTCCTGGAGCGGACGGGTTTCGGTCAGAGGCCTTGCAGCCTTCTTCGGTACTTTCCTTCTGTAGGAGTTTGTTCAGTGGTTGAGCTATTTTCGCGAATCCTCCTACAAATCTTCGATAATATGAACAGAACCCCAAGAAAGATCTAAGTTCAGTGACGTTTCGAGGTCTAGGCCAGGAAGCTACGGCCTCCAACTTCCGAGGATCTGTCGAAACACCTTCTGCTGAGACCACATGTCCCAGATATGTAGCGGACGGCAGACAGAATTGGCATTTCTCCAGAGACAGTTTCAATCCCTCTTCATGGAGCCTCTTCAAAACCTTCTCCAAACGTTGCTCGTGTTCTTCCAGAGTCTTCCCGAACACTATTATGTCATCCAGGTACACTAACACTTCGATCAGATTCATGTCCCCGACTGTCTTCTCCATTAACCGTTGGAACGTGGCTGGAGCCCCCGTAAGGCCTTGAGGCATTCGGTTGAATTCAAAGAACCCCAGTGGACAGATGAACGCAGTTTTCTCTTTGTCTTCGGGATGCATTGGTATCTGGTGATACCCGCTTCGCAGGTCTAGTACACTAAACCATTTTGCTCCAGACAAACACTGTAAGGCATCTTCTATCCGAGGAGTAGCATATTGGTCTGGGATGGTTCTCCGATTCAGCGTGCGATAGTCAATGCATAGGCGGACAGAACCATTCTTCTTCCGGACCATCACTATTGGAGATGCGTATGGGCTCCTGGACTCTTGAATCACCTTGGTTCTTTGCAATTCATTCAGCTGTTCTCGCAGATCATCCAAGTCTCCCAGCGGAACTCGCCTTGACCTTTCACGAAACGGCTTGTCTTCTTGTAATCGAATGCGGTGCTCAGTACTTTTAGCTAGGCCTACGTCGAACTCATCTTTCGAGAACAATTCTCTCCACTTTAGAACTTGAGACTGAAGACGTTTCTTCCACTCGGATGAAATGGGAGCGTCCTTGGGGTAGAATCTTTCATCTGGAATCTCTTTATCCACTCCCCCTCCTAAATCGGTAGGAGAGAGGGGCGTAGCGGACGCTACTTGCCCGATAGGCATTCGTGCTTTAAGGACTACTGGAGAATCAGACACATTGCACACGCTGACTGAGACTCTTCCTCGTGTTCTTTTCAGAGCTTTAGTGGAGATTATTTCAGGGATTACTTCGACTCCGGTTTCACTCCCATGATTAAAATCGGTTTCCAGCACCACATAGGGGCCTGGTTGCGATCCGTTCAACTTGACTGAAGCCCGGAAGCTCGCCACTTCTCCAGCTTGTAGAACCTTCTCTGTTCCTTCTAATCTCCATAGGCGCCCCACTTCGGCAGGTGCCTTCTGTTCTTCGACCATCCTCTGATAGACTGGACGTAACATTGGGTGTACTCCTTGGGTAGAACCTTCTTCCAATACGATAGGTGTCAGGAGACGCCTCACCAAATCAGTGTTCGTCCCCACTATCATGGAACTTCTGTTGGCACCTGAGGGTCGAGGACACACAATGGCCAATGCATCACAGCCTCCGGACTGTCCGATGACTTCGGATCCGATCTCCAACTTCACCTGTAGATACCCGTCATAAGGGAGTTTCTCAGTTCCGATACCCCAGATTTCCAGATCCTTCAATTTCTGTAGAGGAATGTGCTTCAAGTGTTTCTCGTAGAAGTCTCGGTAGATCAATGTCACCTGAGCCCCTGAATCCAACAGGGCTTTAGTGTAGACTCCCTCCACTTGGATTGGCACAATAGGAGAAGGACCTATCAGTTGGTCAGGAAACTTGGTGGCGGTATCCGGACACTTAGACCCAGTTTGCTGTACCCTGGCCTTTTTCTTGGCCCGTGTAGGCTTTGGGTGTGCATTGCTTCCCCATGACGTAGGTCCGGATGCTAAGGGAGTGACTCTTTCAGTCCTGGCAGGTTCAGCAGTTGGCCCGACTTTGGGCCCTCTCAGTCCTGGCTTGATTTTTGGAGCGGGTTTCAACCTTCGGGCACCTAGGTTGCTCCTTCACTTGTGCCCTCTGGCGTTTCCCGCCGGTGAGGTAGATAACAGTCCTTCTAAGGCTTTTAACAGCTCCTCAACTCTATTCCCTTCAGGCTTTCGGCCTTTGCATTGTGCGCGGAAGTGGCCCATTTCTCCACAACCGAAACATCTCTTCTTAGAAAGTGGAGACGCAGTCGCCTGCTGTGATTCGGTTAAAGGACCTTGGCTAGACGCCACAGCAACTCCGGTTGTCTGCATGCCTGTTAGGAACTTCTGCATCTCTGCCTGCATCTCTGTTACCTTCATCAATACTCGGCACAGTTCCGCGTGCGCCTGTTGCAATTCAGCTTGAGCTTCTTGTACTTTCTTAACAGTTTTGTGCAACTCACCACGTTCAGAGAGGTTTAGTTCTTTGGCAGCCCTCTCTGTGGATTTAAAAGTAATCAGAGGCTCTTGCTCGTCCCCGTCGGATCCGTAAGTATCCAGCGAGTCGCTTTCAGGCTGCAAACCGTCGTTATGTCTCACAGGTTGTGCGTAAGCTCTTTCCCCTCGCCTGAAGGATTTTTCTTCCAGCAAAGCCTCCTCCTCTCTGACAGCTCGGATCAGTTCCAGGTACTTCAGTTCTTGATTACCTGCTCTGCTTCTCAGCTGCAGCATCACTGGATCTAGAGGTTGAGAGCCCCTCAGGATCTCTTTTATTCGAATCTTATCCACTTCGGCCGGTTCGGCCCCTTTCTTGAGGAGTATCTGGTGCAGAATCTTATCTAGGCGCCTCATGTATTCGGTCATCTCTCACCTCTCCGCTGGTAGGTGTGTTCATACTGATATACAAGCTCTGCAGCCTTTTCGTTCGCCCAAAAACTTCCTCCAGAACGTTTAAATAATCTAAAGCAGTACAGTCTTTCCTACTCAGTTTTAGGTTTCTCACCGCTTCTGACGCAGGTCCCTTTAAACTCTCGGTGATCCTTTGCTTTTTCTGGGCTTCAGGGACGTCCCACTCATCCAGAGCCTGCATCGCCTGTTCCACCCATTCTTCAAAGGTATCTTCTCCCGCCGGAGTTGGTACGTTTCCTGTAAAATTTCTCAACCATCGATAACCGAAGTTAGTGTGCGGAGGGCTTGTTCTCTGACACTTAGCCAGCAAATCTCCAATAGCCACTATGAATTCAGGCCCGATCATGGCCAACGGACTGGGCGCAGAAACACTTGCGGATTCGCCACGTGGCGCACTTGGCTGAATCAGTTGGACTTCCACGTCATCGGTCAGCTGCACGCTCGCGCCCTGAAAACACACTGGAACACCCTTTCTCCATTCAAAAAGAACATACGTGTGAGAGGTATCTGTGTTCTTTTTAATGTCCAGGATTAACCCCCGATGATCTGGTGTCAGCGCGGCCATGGCCTGGCGAATCTGATCTTCGGCCCAAGTGTCTGCGGGAATATCCATGACTATACAACATTCTAACTGACTACTGTGCTCCTCACACCATTCGGCAACAGTGTCTGGATCCATATTTAACCCTTTAGATGCGGTTTTTCCAGAGACTGGATCCCGGAAACGAGCCCCCACGTGTAGCGCTCACTCCCGGAGGAGCCGCTGAAATTGAACCACGGGTCAGTCTCCCCGCACTAGGGAATAAATATACTCCGGCACCGTTGTGGATTTTATAAATTATATAGTTTACTAGAATGAATGGCATATAATAGATAACACGGTGTTCGTAGATATATTTACAGTATTTCGTATTTCGGGAAACGCGCAGCGGAAAAGAAATACGAGGCTTCGTATTTCGGGAAAACGCGCATCGGAACAGAAAATATAATGCTTCGAAATTCGAGAGACGCGCAGCGGAAACAGAAAAATACAATGCTTCGTAATTCGAGAAACGCGTATCGGAAAAAGAAAAATAAGAAACTAATCTTTAATCCCTTTCGGAGATTAGGAAATGAGTCCCGCACAGGTTAAGTCCCGGAATGTAAATGTGTGTGTGTATTGTGGTACCCGGGTACTATTCAACTGGCCAGTGAATTGCTTAAAAGGTGTCTTCGACTAGTCAAGTTGGGGCCCTGTGGGTTTTAGAAACAACAGCAGCGTGCTTTCGTTAATCACAAACGGCCTTGGAGGCCTCTCACCCATCCGCCAGATTCTTAAGGCTCCGCTGACCCAGGACGTCTCTCCGCTCGATTTTGACTGGGGTGCCGGCTACTGGATCCGTTGTCTGGCTCTCTCTGCTCCTGCCGTGACTTGTCCAGCTTACCGCCTGCTCTCCCAATCCGATCGACCTGTGGTATGCCTAATGCGGGGTCCTCCGGCTTCCTCAATAGCAGCTTGGGTAAGATGATGGATCGCTGGGTCTTCCTCTTGTAAGGCTGAACAACCCGATCTGGGACTCTGATAGGCCGCACCTGCGCTCCGGCCTAGTCACTCTTGCGTTCTCCAGCACTGCGTCTTGTCTCACTCACTCCCTGGCGAGCTCTGCCAGCTATCTCCACGAGGCTCAGGATGTAACGCTGTCTGTCCCACCCCCTTCCTGTGTCCGCCCGCAAAGCATGCCGGGAAATGTAGTCTCAATGCAAAGTTCAGTGTCTCTCATCACGCTTGTCTCCCTCCGGTGGCCAAAAATAGCTACTGCCACGACAAGGATTTAAACACAGCGCTACACTAGCATCAATGGTCTCCTGGAGCCTGGAGATATAGTATGGACAGATCAGTCCTCTTTCGAAGGTACCCCAAGTGATCAGCCAAAGCACATGGCCTGTTTTCAGAATTTATACATTTCCTGATCCTTCCAGCCCACCCCCAAATGGCCCAGTGTCCTGGACTACATTTCCCAGAGTCCCCTTTGCTACAGCGCATGTCAATTAATCTTTAATTGCCCAAAGGCGTCCCTCTTCCCTCCAAACCCCCCTTAGAGATCAAGGATGTGCTTCCTGTCTTTGAAGATTGTGTCCAAATCTCGGTGCCGGGCTGGCTGCCAAGGTGTGATTTACTATGTCAGTGTACAAAAGAAATTCCCTTTTTACAGCTACGTGTTATATCCTCCCCCCAGGGGAGAAAGCTAACCATTTTAACAGGTCTTCCTTAACAGCTGAAATGTAATCAAAATGGTCAGACACAAATATGAATATAACTCTATATGGAGGAGATATGTATAAACAGGCAGATAGACACATATATACAGGCAGACCCTTAGAAATACAGATCTAGTCTGCCACAATGGGTGTACCAGGTCCTTCCTCAGAATGTGACAGCATCCCATCAGCTGAAGATTTGCGCAGTCAGATTACGTTGCCCCAGCTGCTCCAGCGTAAGAAAAAATATAGTCCCAACCATCCCCAAGCACAGCGTCTAAATGCCAGCTTAGCAAAATTACTTGTAATACAGCTGCTGCCTTTCCAGCTGGTGGACTCTGCTTCCTTCCGTGAATTTTCTGAATGTGCTGTACCACAGTGGCAGGTTCCAAAACACCATTTCTTTTCACGGAAGGCCATTCCAGCACTATACCAGCACGTGGAAGACAATATTATGGAGTCATTGGGAAAGGCAGTCAGCAGCAAGGTGCACATGACTTTAGACATGTGGTCCAGCAAGCATGGACAGGGCCGTTACATTTCCTTCACGGCACACTGGATAACTCTGATTGCAGCTGGGAGGGATCCAGAACGGGGCTCTGTGCTGAGCTTGTTCATCCACCACGCCTCCAGAAAGCTGCTTGTATGAGGTCTGTCTGCTCCACCACTTCTTCCTCCTCTTCCTTCTGTGTCTCTGGTGAAGTGGCAGTTAAACCAACGCATGACAGGGGCTACGCAATGGCTCAAGCAAAAAGATGCCATACTGTGCTTGAGCTGGTTTGTTTAGGGGACAGGAGCCACACCGAGCCATAAATTCTGTCAGCTCTGCAGGGGCAGGTGCAGAGATGGTTAACACCACGCCAGCTTAAGCTGGGAATGGTCGTCTGTGATAATGGCAGCAACCTTCTCTCCGCCCTACGCCAGGGTAAGTTGACGCATGTACCATGCCTAGCACACGTCCTAAATCTGGTGGTACAGCGTTTCGTAACCAGGTACCCAGGGCTGGCAGAGCTTCTCAGCCAGGCCAGAAAAGTCTGCAGCCACTTCAGACGGTCATTCCCAGCAACTGTTCGCCTGGCAGAAATTCAAACAGGGTTATTCAAAGAGAATCGAAAAGTCACTGCACGTTCGGTGACTTTTCGTTCTCTTCAATTCGGTGCAAATCGGCTTTCCCATTTCGGCCACCCTGCGGTGTATTCAGCAAGCACCACAGGGCTGTCGAAGTGCAGGGAAAAGCTGCCGAAAACCCGGCGAATGCACGCCGAAAACCCGTAAAAACATCTGGATTAACCTGTCGAAGATGCCGGAAAAACCCGAGCAGGAGCCGATCACACGCAGCGAAGCCTCCGGAAAAAGCCGACACTGCAGAAGAAGGCAGCGAATAAATTCGGAAAACAATTTGCATGAATGATTGAAAAGTGAAATGCTGTTTGCAAAGAAACTACTGAGCGAAAATGTCTGAAATTTACATATGAGGCCCAGGGAATGATAATAAAAAGGGCTGTTACATAAAAAATAAGTAAAGTTAAAAAAAAAAAAAATCCGTGGCATGATATTTGAAGGAATTTTTCGTTTTTATTTTTAACCCTTATTTCATGGAAAACTCACTGTCCCTTTAAAAACTTTTTTTTTTTTACTTTTTGTCCTTGTTTCCTGTCCCCCAGGGCACTACCCGGACCCCCATACACCTTTTATGGCAAATGTACAGCATATATGCCCTCTTGGAGGGCACTTTAAAAATCGAACTTTGAGTCCCATTGCCTTGTATTGAGTTCGTGTTCGAGATCGAATTCAAACTTTTGAAAAGTTCGAGTTCGAATGCGAACCGAACTCGTGGGTGTTCGGCTCATCCCTAACAACGACCCCGCTCCACTCCTCTCACTCTTTGGCAGCACTTCACACCACCCTGCTCCTCACTGGCTGCACCACCACACACAGTGGATCCAAAGGTTAGGGAAGTCAGGCAGCTGCGTGAGATGCTCCCCCCGGCCTCCATTTCTGCAGCTGTGACAGGCAGCTCAGCCTCTGACATGCTCGGCAGGTAGGAGGAGGGGGAGGATGGTCAAAGAGGAGACCTGCAGGAAAGAGCCATGCTCCCTGGTTGTGCTTGTAAAATGTTTGTGGAGAGACAGGCACTTAAGCCAGACCTCCTGCCTGTGCCTGTCCATGCAGAATGATTTATGCCTCTGATACTTTCTGTGCCCAATTTGTAATCTGGCAGCACATAGAGGTCTGCCTGGCATCATGTATGTTCTGTGATCTGCTTAATACACCCAGGGATTAGTTTACAGCCCTGCTGTGTGTGATATACTTTTCTCAGTGCATATAATTAGGATTTATTTTATATGCCTGTGTGCACACAATAACAGTGTATAAGTGTGCAGTGTGAATGACTATTAATATGAATTGGGGCGATAATGGGGGCTTTTAATAAGGAATTCGGGTGATAGAGGTGGCTGATAATATGAATTGGGGTAATAGAGGGGGCTATAAGAATTGGGGAGATATTGGGGCTATTAATAAGAGTGGGAGGCACGAGAGGGCTATTAATATGAATTGGGGCAAACTTTTTCAGTGACTCCATTTTTGGCAAAACACGATGAATTTTCACTAAATAATGAATTCAATGCATTTTTGGCAAAATAGAATCATCCGAAAAGTGCCGAAATCGCACACAATATAAAATAATAAAAAGAAAATATTTTCATTAGATGCCAAAGAATCCAAACAAAATCTTTTGCTCTGGCCCATAGAGATCTTAATGCGTTCCTGCGTGTTTGCAAAATTGGAGTGGGCCACTCTGGTGGATGAAGTCCAGGGTAGGGATGAGCCGAACACCCCCGTGTTCGGTTCGCATTCGAACTCGAACAATTTCAAAAGTTTGAGTTCGTACTCGAACAGGAACCGAACTCAATGCAAGTCAATGGGACTCAAAAGTTCGGTTTTTAGAGTGACCTGCAAGAGGGCATATATGCAAGTTATTTGCCATTAAAGGTGTATGGGGGTCCGGGTAGTGCCCTGGGGGACAGGAAACAAGGACAAACAGTTTTTTAAAAAAAACGTTTTTAAAGGAACAGTGAGTTTTCCATGAAATAACGGTTAAAAATAAAAACGAAAAATTCCTTCAAATATTGTGCCTAGGAGGTCCCCATAACCTGCCCATGAAGTGGCGGATTTGTAGGATGTATAGAAACATTTAAAAACAAAAAATGACGTTTCAAATGACGGTAAACGGTTTTCCTTTAATCTATTTATAAACAACTGCTTGGGGTGGCAGTTTGTATTAAAAGAGGAGACCTTTTAGGACATGCAGAACAAGTTTAGTGATTTTTTGGCTAAATTATGGTGAAACTTATGCAGGCTTTGGATGAAAGTAACAATAGGTGCTTTAAAATTGGACCTTTAGTGTCGGCAACAGTGCCGTCACACCGTAACCCCTCTGTGATATTGTGGAAGAGTGCAGGGTTGGACCCTGCGCTCCAAAAAATTAAAATTATATAAATCTGGTACAGGCGTCAGTGCACCCAAATATTGTGCCTTTCATGGCAGCAAGTGCCTTCACACCGTAACCCTTTTGTGGTATTGTGGAAGAGTGCAGGGTTGGACCCTGCGGTCCAAAAAATTTAAATTATATAAATCTGGTACAGGCATCAGTGTACCCAAATATTGTGCCTTTGGTGGCAGGCCAGCAAGTGCCATCATACCCTCTGTGGTATTGTGGAAGAGTGCAGGGGTGGACCATGCGGTCCTATATTAAAAAGATATGAATCTGGTAAAGGCGTCAGTGCACCCAAATATTGTGCCTTTGGTGCCGGGCCAGTGTCAGGGTTTCCTACCGCGACCCCTGGATGGTGCTCCGGTCCCGGGCGTTGGCGGGCATTACGGCGCTCGTGGCGTCCATCGTTCCTCCTCCCTCGTGGCCAGGATGCGGAGTGGCCCGCGCATGCGCGCGCCTTTCCGGGCTAACAGTGAACGCCAGACGCCGGAACGCTTAGAACAGCTGACGGCGGCGCACACGTCATCAGAGACTGCCCCGGAGGTTCCCCATAAAGAGTCGCTTGTCCAAGAGTTCGGTACTAGTTTATTCTAGTCTGTTGCGAGAGAATCTTTGTTTACTATTGACCGTGATCCTGACTTTTGCCTGTAATACGACTACGCTGCCTGCTTTACTCCTTCGACCTCTGCCTGGAATACCGATTACGCTGCCTGCTTTAATCCTTCGACCTCTGCCTGGAATAACGTTTACGCTGCCTGCTTTAATCCTTCGACCTCTGCCCGGAATAACGATTACGCTGCCTGCTTTAATCCTCTGACCTCTGCCTGGAATAACGACTACGCTGCCTGCGGTGCACCTGCAATTCCTGTCTGGCAGATATCGCTCAGCTCTCCTGCCGCTTCATGACAAGGTACGTCTTGCATATTGGTTCCAACACTACCTTCGTTACGTGCAACCCTGACATAATAAACTAGTCGATCATGGAACCAGCAAGTGTACCAGAGACTTTAGCCGCCATCGCTCAACAGCTCCATATACTGACTCAATCCGTACAGGCCTTGGAAGCTAATCAAACAGCGATGCAGGTACATCAAGAGCGTCTGGAACAAGGACTGACAAGCAGCGGTACCTCACGGTCTATGGTCGAGCCTCCAACACCCCCGTTGGATAACGCTGCTACAGGTCCAGAACCCTACGTATCACCACCCGAGAAATTCGACGGTGATAGAAAACAATTCCGTTGCTTTATAACGTCTTGTCAGATAATGTTCTCCCTCCAAAGACGGACCTATAATACTGACTTCGCACGAGTCAGATCCGTGATATCGTTACTGACCGGTCGGCCTCAACGATGGGCTCATCATCTGTTACGAACCCACAATCCCGTGTTAAACAGTTGGAGCACTTTCTATGAAGCCATGGAGGAAATGTATGACGACCCTCACCGGACAACAAACGCGGCTCAGGCTCTTGACAACCTGAAACAAGGGAGAAATGATGTGGAAGAATACATCACTGATTTCAAACACTTGGCTCTTGAGTCAGAATGGAATGAACCGGCTCTCATAGCTCAATTCAGGAAAGGACTGTCCGAAGCACTAAAAGACGAGCTCGCGAGAACCGGGCTCCCTTCATCATTGGACAAAACTATGTCCTTATGCATTGATATAGACCGAAGAATAAGAGAAAGGCGCGCTGAACGCGCTAGCACCCATCCAGCCACACCTACAAGAAAACCGACCATTCCACCTCCTTACATGTCGTCACAGCCAACCGATAGTGGTGACGAACCCATGCAAGTCGGAGCAGCTAGAGGGCCTTTGACGGAAGCAGAGAGATCAAGAAGGCGCTCTTTGGGCCTCTGTATGTATTGTGGCCGTGCAGGGCATCAAGTACGGGAATGCCGCGAAAAACCCAACGCCCAAATCGGTAAGCCTCTAGCCCTTCCTGCTTTTGCATCCATCAAAGGCATCTGTACTCCCATGTCCACCCACCTCATAGTACCCTTGTCATTGCAGTGGGACGACCATACAACCACGATCAACGCCATGATTGATTCCGGGGCCAGCAGCTGTTTCCTGGATACTGAGGTAATACAGACCCTTGGAATCCCTACTTCTCCGAAAAAACAGCCTTATCCCATCCAGTTGTTGGACGGGAGCACTCCCCAATCCGGTCCCGTGACCAAGAGACTATACCTCTACTAGTCACCATCGGAGAGCAATTTCAAGACACACTCCTCTTCGATATCGTGCCCTCCCCAGTGTTTCCAGCCGTCCTTGGTCTTAATTGGCTGAGAAGACACAATCCTACTATTGATTGGACTAGGAGCACCGTTACCTTCAATCAGACGGATTGCTCTACAACCTCCGAAGGCCTTCAACTACAGACACATACCGCAGCCATGTGTGCAGACATACCTAAAGCTTATCAGGACTTACATAGTGTGTTCGAAAAGAAAGGAGCAGACGACCTACCACCTTCTAGAGCTTATGATTGTCCGATAGATCTTCTACCCGGTGCTCCCATTCCTCACGGAAGAATATACCCATTGTCCGAACCAGAATTAGAGACCCTCAAAGAATATATTTCGGAAAACTTAAAGAAAGGTTTTATACGTCCCTCAACGTCTCCAGCAGGAGCTCCCATATTCTTCGTAGGAAAGAAAGACGGAGGGCTCCGCCCTTGTGTGGACTATCGTGCCTTAAATAATATCACGATCAAAAACAAATATCCTTTGCCTTTAATATCAGAACTCATGGACGATTAAGAACCTCATCTATATTTACGAAACTTGATTTACGTGGTGCGTACAATTGATTGAGAATACGAGACGGAGACGAGTGGAAGACAGCCTTCAGGTCCAGGTACGGACACTTCGAGTATCTAGTAATGCCATATGGTCTCTGCAATGCTCCTGCCACGTTTCAGAGATTTCTTAACAATATCTTCCAGGACATACTGGATTGTTATGTAATAATATACTTAGACGATATATTGATTTATTCTGATACCGCCGAAATACATAAGACACATGTGAGAACGGTACTGTTACGTCTATTGAAACACAAACTGTATGTCAAGTTAGAAAAATGTTTATTTGATACGCAACGTATTGATTTTCTTGGATTCATTATCACCCCCGGGCATATACAGATGGATCCCGCCAAGATAGAGGCAGTTACCGATTGGCCAGCTCCTGCTAACAGAAAAGGGGTCCAGTGTTTTTTGGGTTTTTGCAATTTTTATAGGAAATTCGTAAAAAACTTCTCCAAGATAGTTAAACCCTTGACTGACCTAACTCGTATCCATACTCGTTTTTCTTGGTCTACAGCGGCTCAAGATGCTTTCAATTTGTTAAAAAGAACTATCACTTCAGCACCTATCCTCTCGATTCCAGATCCCTCTCAACCATATACTCTAGAGGTAGATGCCTCGGCCTTCGCTGTTGGAGCAGTGTTATCGCAAAGACAGAAAGAAACAGAAATAATGCATCCCGTATCTTTTTTTTCTAAAACCCTTTCCGCAGCAGAACAGAATTATGACGTTGGAGAGAAAGAATTGCTGGCAATCAAACTGTCTCTGGAAGAATGGCGTCATCTACTTGAAGGCGCTCGCCATCCCGTATCCATCCTCACCAATCATAGGAATTTGGAGTACCTACAGCAAGCACGCAGATTAAAACCAAGGCAGGCAAGATGGGCTCTTTTTTTCAGCAGGTTCGACATCCACATCACCTACCGACCTGGTAACAAAAACGGGAAGGCCGATGCCTTATCAAGAGCTAATGATAGCATACAAGTAATCAATAACGACTTCATACTACCCAGAACCTGTTTCGCCACGATCAAGCTAACGCTCTGGGATGTCATAAAGAAAGACTCGCCTCCCCTCGACCAAATGGTTCCTTCAATGGCACTGACCGCACAGGACGGTTTCTTGTTTCATCACCAGAAAGTATTCGTACCGTCCACCGCAGTGCTCTCTGTCCTGCAATATTGTCATGACTCCCCCCTAGGAGGTCACGGGGGCAAACACAAGACACTGGATTTGATACATCGTTTTTTCTGGTGGCCCAGTCTGCGGAAGGATACCATATCATATGTAACGAATTGCCCAGTATGCATCAGAGCCAAAGTCTCTCATCAACGTCCACAAGATTTGCTCCAACCATTGCCTGTTCCTCATATTCCATGGGAGGATATATCTATGGACTTCATAGTTGAGTTACCCCTCTCCGCCGGGTATAACACTGTAATGGTAGTGATTGACAGATTTTCCAAGATGGCTCATTTTTTACCCCATATGGGGATACCTACAGCAGCACAAACCGCGACTTTATTTATAAAAGAAATATTCCGTTTACATGGTTTGCCCTCTACCATTATATCCGATAGAGGGTCTCAATTTACTTCCCTTTTTTGGAAGTCTTTTTGTAAAACACTCCATATGCAGCAGAGTCTATCAACGGCCTATCATCCTCAGACCAACGGTCAGACTGAACGAACCAATGGTACCCTGGAACAGTATCTACGCTGTTTCACCTCTCATCTCCAGGACGACTGGGCGGATCTCTTACCCATTGCTGAATTCGCATACAACAATCAGATCCATCGTTCTATCAAATGTTCTCCGTTCTTCGCCAACTACGGTCAGCATCCGGTAATGTTTCCTGGTTCGCCTTTAGTTAGCCAAATTCCTTCCTTGGATCAACGTATGGCTTATATACACGACGGCTTCAAACAAGTGAGAGCTGCTCTTCTGTCCGCTCAACGTTCATACAAACGTTATGCGGATCGCCGCCGGGTCCCTGCTCCCCTATACAAAATAGGCGATTTGGTATGGCTGTCCTCCAAGCATGTGACGCTAAATTGTCCTTCACGAAAATTGGGGCCTCGCTTTTTGGGTCCCTTTCCGATTGACAGAGTTGTGTCATCTTCGGCAGTAAGACTACGTCTGCCCGTTGAGTACAAAGTCCACCCGGTGTTCCATGTATCTCTCCTTCATCCGTCGAATCCGGATCCGTTCCCTGGTCGCACCCCTTCTCGTCCAGGTCCTGTGGTGGCTGTGTCCGAGGATGAGTATGAAGTACAAGAGATATTGGATTCTCGTTTTCGACGTCGTCGCCTGGAATATCTAGTTCACTGGACTGGCTATGGTCCTGAGGAGGACTCCTGGGTTTCTGCCGCTGACGTCCACGCTCCTGATCTTGTTGAAGCTTTTCACGTGGCTCATCCGACGCGCCCCCGGAGGGGTCGCCTTGTTGGGGGGCTCTGTCAGGGTTTCCTACCGCGACCCCTGGATGGTGCTCCGGTCCCGGGCGTTGGCGGGCATTACGGCGCTCGTGGCGTCCATCGTTCCTCCTCCCTCGTGGCCAGGATGCGGAGTGGCCCGCGCATGCGCGCGCCTTTCCGGGCTAACAGTGAACGCCAGACGCCGGAACGCTTAGAACAGCTGACGGCGGCGCACACGTCATCAGAGACTGCCCCGGAGGTTCCCCATAAAGAGTCGCTTGTCCAAGAGTTCGGTACTAGTTTATTCTAGTCTGTTGCGAGAGAATCTTTGTTTACTATTGACCGTGATCCTGACTTTTGCCTGTAATACGACTACGCTGCCTGCTTTACTCCTTCGACCTCTGCCTGGAATACCGATTACGCTGCCTGCTTTAATCCTTCGACCTCTGCCTGGAATAACGTTTACGCTGCCTGCTTTAATCCTTCGACCTCTGCCCGGAATAACGATTACGCTGCCTGCTTTAATCCTCTGACCTCTGCCTGGAATAACGACTACGCTGCCTGCGGTGCACCTGCAATTCCTGTCTGGCAGATATCGCTCAGCTCTCCTGCCGCTTCATGACAAGGTACGTCTTGCATATTGGTTCCAACACTACCTTCGTTACGTGCAACCCTGACAGCCAGCAAGTGCCATCATACAGTAACCCCTCTGTAGAATTGTGGAAGAGTTCACTGGTGGAGGTTTTGTGAATGCAGAAGACATTCCCGATCTATTCCGTTACGTCAGCATCAGGGGATTGATAGCTGCTGATCCAGGACTGATTCATTTTTATAAATGTCAGACGGTCTACAGAGTCGGTGGACAGACGCACTCTTTTGTCTGTGACAAAACCTCCAGCGGCACTGAACGTCCTTTCAGAAAGCACGCTGGATGAAGGGCAACCTAGTAGCTGCATAGCATATTGCTAAATTCTGGCCAGTGATCCAATCTCAACACCCAGTAAGCCAGTGGATCATCTGCTGGAAAGGTATCCAGGTCTGCCCTTGCCCCTAGGTAGTCCTGCACCATACGGTGAAGACGCTGGCAATGGGTGCCTACATTTGACGTCCCTGGGCATCGTGGACTAAAATTTTTTAAAAAGGAATCAGTCAAGCGGCCCTGGCCTTCACCACTATTCCTCTGATCATCTGCAGCCTCAGAAGCACCTGTGTCATCACTTGGTAACCTACCAGTGCCTGGAAAGGTGTTACACAAGTGTCGCTTTTAGAGCGTCCTCAAGTTTTTTCATCCTGTGCTCCCTCTTTGCGGGCAGGATGAGCTCTGCAACTTTACCCTTGTATCGTGGATCAAGAAGGCTTGCCAACCAGTAATGATCCCTCTCCTTGATAGCACGAATCCTGGGGTCCTTTACCAGGCTTTTCAGGATAAGGGAGCCCATGCAGCGTAGGTTGGAGGTGGCATTAGCTTCCGAGTCTTCCTGGTCAATGAGGAGGATGACCCCATCGTGCACTTCCTCCTCCCAGCCACGTACTCGTCCTTGTGTTTCTGGGCACACAAAACCCTCCCTTGAGGAATCCCCACCTTCAATGCCCCACTACTTAAATATTCCTCCTCCTCCTCATCCTCCTCCTGTCTGATCTGAGGAGGACCCGCTGGAATGCTGTCTGCGGAAAGACTAGGGCCTTGAGAGCTAGGGAAGGCCTCCTCTTCCTCCCGCTGCTCTGCCTCTAGAGCCACATCTATAATTCCCCGAAGAGTGCGCTCCAGCAGGAACTCTAAAGGAATTGTGTCACTGAGGCATGCACTGTCCCTGCTCACCATCCTCGTTGCCTCCTCAAATGGTGACAGTACAGTGCATGCATCCTTGATCATCAGCCACTGCAGGGGGGAACCAAGTTGACCTGAACCTGTCCTTGTGCCATACTCACACAGGTACTCATTGATGGCCCTCTGCTGCTTGTGCAGATGCTGCACCTGGTGGGCATGTTACAGATCAGACGGTTTGTGGGAAGGTGGAATTCTCTTTGATTTTCTGCCATGCGAACACTTGCTGGGAATAACCGTCTGAAGTGGCTGCAGACTTTTCTGGCCTGGCTGAGAAGCTCTGCCAGCCCTGGGTACCTGGTTACGAAACGCTGTACCACCAGATTTAGGACGTGTGCTAGGCATGGTACATGCGTCAACTAACCCAGGCGTAGGGCGGAGAGAAGGTTGCTGCCATTATCACAGATGACCATTCCCAGCTGAAGCTGGTGTAGTGTTAACCATCTCTGCACCTGCCCCTGCAGAGCTGACAGAATTTCTGGCTCGGTGTGGCTCCTGTCCCCTAAACAAACCAGCTCAAGCACAGTATGGCATCTTTTTGCTTGAGCCATTGAGTAGCCCCTGTCACGCGTTGGTTTAACTGCCACTTCACCAGAGACACAGAAGGAGGAGGAGGAGGAAGAGGGAGAGGTGGTGGTGGAGCAGACAGACCTCATACAAGCAGCTTTCTGGATGCGTGGTGGATGAACATGGTCCATCACAGAGCCCCGTCTTGGATCCCTCCCAGCTGCAATCAGAGTTACCCAGTGTGCCGTGAAGGAAATGTAATGGCCCTGTCCATGCTTGCTGGACCACGTGTCTAAAGTCACATGCACCTTGCTGCGGACTGCCTTTCCCAATGACGCCATAACATTGTCTTCCACGTGCTGGTATAGTGCTGGAATGGCTTTCCGTGAAAAGTAATAACGTTTTGGAACCTGCCACTGTGGTACAGCACATTCAGCAAATTCACGGAAGGAAGCAGAGTCCATCAGCTGGAAAGGTAGCAGCTGTATTGCGAGTAATTTTGCTAAGCTTGCATTTAGACGCTGTGCTTGGGGATGGTTGGGACTACATTTTTTCTTACGCTGCAGCAGGTGAGGCAACGTAATCTGACTGCGTAAATCTTCAGCTGATGGGATGCTGTCACATTGTGAGGAAGGACCTGGTACATTCATTACTGTAGCATCATCCCTGTCAGTGGAGGTTGTAGCAGGCAATGACATGGCAGGACATATAGTGGGGGTAAAGATGGAAGAGGAGGACCTATGCAAAGTGTTGTGCTAACGGGATGCGTGGCAGGTGGTCCTATGTCGCCTCAAGCACGTCGTACCCAAGCGTCCGGTGTCTTTCCCACGCTTGAACCTCATCTGACATAGATTACAAATAGCAATGGTGCGGTCTGCTGCACATTTCTTAAAAAACTCCCAGACAGCAGAGTTCCGCGCTCTGCACCTGAGCAGCTCTGACATCTGATGCCTTGGACTGGCTAGTGCTACGGTTGGTCATAGAGGATGTTGTGCCACGTGTTTGTTGTGCCTCCTCCTCCTCACTTGACTCCTCTGTTCGATCAGGCACCCAGGTGGAGTCAGTGACCTCATCATCGTCATCACCCCCTATCTCCTCGTCACTGGAGCCAACTTGGCAGTATGCTGCAGCTGCTGGGGCAACATGAGTGCCAGTTATTTGTGTGTCACTGGCACCCCCTTCCTCTAGGTTCATTATACTCCCTTCCTCAACCTCAGAGATTGAATCAGAGCACTGTAGCTGCTGCGCATCCTCAAGCAGCATGTCACTGTCATTATTAGTCAAACAATTCAGCTGACTCCTCCGTGTGTGATAGTGAAGCTACGGCAGGAGTAGCTGTGGACATGGAGGCTGCATTAGATGCTTTGGCAGCTGAGGTGGACTGTAAACTGCTACTAGTCTGGCTGGCAGAGGACTCGGAGGATGAGGATGGCCTGGTTAGCCAATCCACCAAATCCTCTGTATGTTGCTGCTGCTGCTGCTGCTTAAGACGGACAGCACTAGTTAGAAAGGACAAGCGTGCCCCTGCAGAGGATGCACCACGTCCACAACGACCAGAGGCACAGCCTCCCGACACAGAGGCTGCTTGCCCTCTTATCTGTGCCTGGGAGCGTCTGCCTATCCTTTTTGGTCTTTCTGACATGGTGAGTGATATATAGATTTAAGATATACAGAACTCTGATTTAATTCTGTTATAAAAATTGGAGATATGCTGCAGAACTCTGATTCAACTCTGGTATAAAGATTAAAGATTTCCAGAACTCTGGTATAACTCAGTGAGACATCCTGATAGCTGGCAGCCAGTGACAAGACACAGATTACAATTCCCAGAAACCTCCTATAAATCAGTGAGACCCCCTGATGGGTGGCAGTGACAAGACACAAATTACAATTCCCAGAAACCACCTACAAGTCAGTGAGACCCCCTGATATGACCCCCTGATAGCTGGCAACAGTGACAAGACACAGATTACAATTCGTAGAAATCTGCTAGAAGTATGTGGGACCCCCTGATAGCTGGCAGTGAGAAGACACACAGGGTTATTCAAAGAGATTCGAAAAGTCACCGCACGTTCGGTGACTCTTGGTTCTCTTCAACTCGGTTCCTTTTGCCGATCCCATTTCGGTGACCCTGCGGTGTATTCAGCAAGCACCACAGGGTCCCCGAATTGCAGGGAAAAGCTGCCGCAAACCCGACGAAAACGAACCACAAAACCCAGCGAATGCACGCCAAAAAGCCACAAAAACATCTGGATTAACCTGCCGAAAACCACGGAAAAAGCCCGAGCAGGAGCCGATCACACACAGCCGAAGCAGCCGAGACCACAGACGAGGCAGTGAATAAATTAGCAAAATAGTTTGTGTGAATGTGTGAAAATGAAACGCTGTTTGCAAAGAAACTACTGAGCGAAAATGTCTGAAATTTACACAGGAGATTTAGGCAATGATAATAAAGAGGGCTGTTACAGGAAAAAGAGGAAAACTTGAAAAAAAAATCGGACTTTAAAAAAAAAAAAAATCTGAAAAATGCTTAAAATATCCTAAGAATTTTATAATGAACGGTTTATTAGATATTGAATTAAAACCAGAATATTTTTAACATTGAAGTCTATAGGATTCTCCTGAATAAACTTGCCGAATGAAACCACCGAATGGCAGGGCATTTCGGGAACCTTTCACTGCTGGTTTGTGTTCTCTGAATAGCCGAAAAGGTTCTTTTTTATGGGGATTTCACTGCCCTCGAACAAACACCGAACAGGCACCGTATGTTCAGGCAATTCGCCAGGATTTGGCAAATTGCCTGCTCTCTGGATAGCCGAATGGCCAGGAAAGGTAACCAAACGCTGATTTTCAGCGTTCGGTTACCTTTCTCAAGCAATTCGGAGCTCTTTGAATAACCCTGACAGATTACAATTCCCAGAAACCTCCTATAAATCAGTGAGACCCTCTGATGGGTGGCAGTGCGAACACAAAGATTAGAACAATTCCCAGATATTTTGTATAAATGACTGACCCCCAAAACTGCTGGTGGCAGTGATAACACAAAGATTAGAACAATTCCCAGATATTTTGTATAAATGACTGACCCCCAAAATAGTTGGTGGCAGTGAAAACACACAGATTAGAACAATTCCCAGATATCTAGTAGAAATGACGAGACCCCCAAAATAGTTGCTGGGAGTGAGAGCACACAGATTACCACAATTCCCAGATATTTTGTAGAAATTACTGACCCCCAAAATACTTGGTGGCAGTGAGAACACACAGATTACCACAATTCCCAGATATTTTGTAGAAATTACTGACCCCCAAAATACTTGGTGGCAGTGAGAACACACAGATTACCACAATTCCCAGATATTTTGTAGAAATTACTGACCCCCAAAATAGTTGCTGGGAGTGAGAACACACAGATTAGAACAATTCCCAGATATTTTGTAGAAATTACTGACCCCCAAAATAGTTGGTGGCAGTGAGAACACAAAGATTAGAACAATTCAAAGATATTTTGTAGAAATGAGACCCCCCAGTAGCTGGTGGCAGACTGGCAGTGAGAACACACACTAACACAACAACAATCTCCTCTCAAACATGTGCTGAAGTGCTGTGTGAAGCCTTATATAGTGTGCTGCGGGATTTAGCTCTGTGAGCCCGTGATTGGGCAAAATTTGCCCAATCAGGACTCTCAGCCGTGATTGGCATAGTCTTGAACCTGTCTTGCACCTGACCTGTGGTCAGGTGCAAGGCTGTAGCCAATTACAAGCTTCAGGCCAGTGGAAAAGTGCATTGTGGTCCATTGTGGTGCATTGTGGGCGAACATGCGGCGAACACGCGGAAATGTTCGTAGTTCGCGAACAGGCGATGTTCGAATCGAACTCCGAACCGATCGAACTGAACAGCTCATCCCTAGTCCAAGGCCAATTTTTTTGTCCCAGTCCAGCCCTGGTGAGAAGGCTTTGTAAAGGTTCAGGGTATTGTTGAAGTGGAGGGAGCTGGACTTTTCCGCCACTGCAGCACATCCCGGGACTCTCGTCCTGCCACTTCAGAGCACGGCACCAGGCACAAGGTAACCGAGGTCTGAGATCAACAACCTTTTCCCTGGAGAAATAATCTGAGGTTCATATTTAAAACCAGACAAATACTTCTCATTTGCGGCTCATTAACGTAGAGTTTATTCGATGCATACTTTATTACAGCCTCTCTACTGACTTAGGGATGAGTTTGACAATACTTTTTTCCAACTTCCCTTACTTGTGTTTTCCAAATCACATCTGTAAATGTTTTTCTGCGTTTTTTTCCCCTCTTTTCCCTTTAGCTGTTGTTACAGTAGAGTGGACAGAGCCATCTGAACTGATGAGATCAGTGTAAGATGTGATTTGGGGCTGGGACACGATGAAGGAAAAATTTGATTCACGATCCGTTGGTTCAGTGCTGGTGGGTGATTGAAACTCATAAGGGAATATATTCCCCCCCCCCACACCTTGATTTCAGAAGCAGTTCCATAGGTGGAAATTGTGGACATTTTGGAGAGGTTGCAACGTTTAGTGCTGTAAGGATCCCCAGACGCTCTTGAGTGAAAGAGTGCAACGTCTGCCAGTATGAACGGAGACAACGGCATGTGAGGCAAGTGGCAGTTGGAACAGATTCATTTTCAGGGGGGATGGGGGAGTATAACTCTTTAGCATCAGAGCGTGTTAATAACTAAGAATATGATGGTCATTTTCGAAAATTCCTATCTTAGTGAGCACCGAGAAGAACATACGTGCCGAATTTCAAATTGTAGGCTTTACGGTTCTGGAGATATTGTGATGTTGCGTGAGTGGCATTTCGCGTTTATATATATAGACTAGCTGAATACCCGTGTTTCGCGACGAAATGTCGGGCTATGCAGGAGATATTAGGTTCACAATCCGTTGGCTTAGTGGTGGTTGGTGATTGAAACACATAAGGGATGGTAATAATAATATTAATAAACAATAAAAAAGATGGGTTTAAGCCCTTTAATCCCACCAGCAACCCTGGGTTTTTTGTCTATGTAGCCAGGCTAATTACTTGCATACTTCAATTATTTCAATTTTATATCAAGTCAGGAGGCTTCATATTTTGCATTCTCTTTTCTTTACTAAATCACAGCAGCAAAGAGAGTTTTACATAGCAACAGTAAAAACCAATAAACAAATAGTATTCCAACAAGAGAGCAGTAAGCACCTCCCACGGCCTCTTTTCTTTGCTGCTGGCCTCCAGGTGAGTCGTTTTTAAAACAGCTCCCAGATGCCAGGATTTATTTAATTGTAAATTGTCCCTAGTAATCATTTATTGTCCTTTTAACATGTTTTGTATATGTTAACTGTTTCTTTTTTTGTTTTTTCCTCCCTGCTGCGTCGGCACTATCGCGCCTGCAGGTTTGCACTTGGCGTTTTTTTCTGTTAGTTTCCCGGCGGACCAAGAGGAAGCTCTGTCCTTTGGCCGCCGGGTGACTTGCGGCACCTGCCTATTTAATTTTTTACCGTCTAGGTTTATTTATTATTCGTCGCCTCGTTTGTGGCGCTCACCGTCTTCCCGCGTGTGCGCGGCTTCTCCCCTCTCTCCTCAGAGCAGCGTGGCTTTCATCCGCGCGTGCGTACTTGGCAGACATTTTAGTTTGAATTACTGAATGCTGCCATTACGAAATTGCGCTTGTGCCCCGATTCGCGATGGCAGGTGGAAGTTTCAGTTTTTACTGACCAACAAACCACCCGTTTTGACCCCTTACGACCTACAGTTTTTGCTGCAAGGACCCTGCACGCACTACAGATACCTCAGGTGAGCCCCGCAAGGTGTTTTATTCTGTTACCTCCGACGGGATTTTAAAAGCCTGTGTAAAGCAGTGGGTGAGCCCCACTAATTGACTTCTTTCACTCACAATAAATATATTTATATATATATATATATTCCCCAACGGGTGAGCCCCGTTCTTTATTTTATGGATCCTCCACAGCTTCCCTCTAACCAGGAGGAACTGAAGGCTTGGCTTCTGGCTGCAATATCTGAAACTTTGCCCATAGCGCTAGCGGCTCTTCCTCCGCCCCCCAGCAAGAACCCCCGGTTCTCTCGAGGGCCCAGTCACCGGCCCGTTCTGAAGGCTCACACTCGGATCAATCCGAGTCTGCCGAGCCATTAAGCAAAAGACCCTGGAAAGGCCAGTCAGAATCTGCTGGCAAGGGTAAGGGGCCTGCTAAGAAATCCTCCCGCGTTTCTGACCTCAAGGGTGAGGAAATTTATGACCTGGATGACTACCAGGCTGACCATCCTGAAGAGGTGGAAGTCGAGTCCAGGGGTGATCTGCCGGCTACTCCAAACTCAACGGGTGAGCCCCGTTCTGACGCCATGACGATTGTGCCCCTTTCTGCCACGCCAGCGCCGCCACTCTCCCTGGTGTCTGCGGATACCCCATTACAGATCCTTGACACTCGAGGTATGGTGCTTTACGAAACTCCTCAAACCGGTCATGGCCTTCATACGAGCCCAGGGCATCAGAACGATCATATATCTGGACGATATCCTGATACTGGCACAGGACCCCGTCCAATCCTCCCGTCACACGACCCTTGTGGTTACTCTCCTACAAGACCTTGGCTTCATCATCAACAGAGACAAATCAGCGCTGTGCCCTGCCCAAACCATCACCTTCCTAGGGTTCGACATAGATTCAACGTCTTGCCAGCTGCGTCTTCCCCGCAAAAGCTTTGAGCCATCAAGAAGACCCTACGAGGCGTCCTCGCTACGGACACCATCTGTCTCCGAGATCTAGCGAGAGTTGTAGACCTACTCTCTTCCTCCATTCAAGCCATTTTACCTGGTCCACTGCATTATCGGGCGATGCAACGTCTGAAGACCACATACCTCCGCCTCAATCCCTCCTATGACCAACTGGTTCCCATCACCCCGAAGGTTCGAGTGGAACTCCTATGATGGTTGCGCCATATGGAGGCCTGGAATGGACGTGCCATCTCCGGCTCTCTGCCGGAATTCGTACTGGAATCGGACGCCAGCCAATCGGGCTGGGGAGCAACATGCGGGGCCGCATCCACAGGCGGAGCATGGGCTCCCGAGGAACGGCAGCTTCACATCAACTGCTTAGAACTCATCGCCGACTCGTTCGCAGTTCGCAGCTTTACCCAGGATCTCAGGGACTGCTCTCTACTTCTCCGGATGGACAACATCTCCACAGTCCAATACGTGAACCGCCTGGGGGCTCCCGCTGCAAGCTCCTGTCGGACCTCACGCTCTCCCTCTTCAATTACTGCCTGAAACGGAACATCTCCCTCACGGCGGTATACCTGCCCTGTTCTTCCAACTATTTGGCGGATTGGTTTTCAAGATATTGGAGGGACTCCAGCGACTGGAAATTGGACGTGGCAACGTTCCAACACTTGTCGATTCTGAGGGGACCTTTTCATCTCGATCTGTTCGCTTCCCGCTTGAACCATCAGACGCAGGCCTACTTCAGCTGGCTTCCAGACCCACAGGCGACAGCGGCGGACGCTTTCCTCCAACCATGGCCACCGTCAGGAGCCTACGCTTTTCCGACGTTCCCGATGATCACGTGAACGATCCAGGAAGTCCGCAGACGGAGGATTCAGATTCTTCTGATCTCGCCCTGGGCACGCTCAGCCCTGGTTTCCACTGACGCTGGAACTCTCCTGCCTCCACCCGCTTCTGCTTCCGTCCTTTCAATCCATTCTGCTGGACCCTCAAGGCAGACCACACCCATTGGTTTTGGAGTACAACCTTCTCCTGGTGGCATGGACGATTTCCGGGGATCCTGCATGCTGCCAGGACTATCAGAGGCAGCTCGATCCTTATTATGGGAATCCTGGGCTCCTGGCATGCGAAAGAGCTACCGTTACGCTTGGAGATCTTGGTGTCGTTGGTGTGTGTAACAACAGGCTGATCCCGCTACAGCCCCTCTACGTTTTAATCCTCAATTTTTGGCGGACCTTTCCACGACTGGGAAATCATACCGTACAGTTAATCTGTTCTGCTCGGCCATTTCGGCAGCCCACTTTCCCCTGGGTGGCGTTCCTGTGGGTCGGGACCCTTCCGTGTGTCGTCTCCTCCGAGGCATTCAACTCGCTCGCCCGCGGCCCCTAAATATGTTCATTTCTGGGATGTCACAAAGTGTATATTCAGAATGATTCAGGTTGAAAGTAAGAAGTGATTTGGGGCTGGGACACTATGCAGGAGAAATTTGATTCACAATCCGTTGGTTCAGTGCTGGTGGGTGATTGAAACTCATAAGGAAATATATTCCCCTCCACCTTGAGTTCGGAAGCAGTTCCATAGGTGGAAGGTTTGTACATTTTGGTAAGGTAGCGACGTTTAGTGCTATAAGGATCCCCAGACGCGCCTGAGTGAAGGAGAGCAACATTTGCCATTTTGAACTGAGATAACGGCATGTGAGGCAAGTGGCAGTTGGAACAGATTTATTTTCAGGTGGTAAGGGGGAGCATAACTCCATAGCATCAGAGCGTGTTAATAACTGATGCTCTGATGGTCATTTCAAAAAATCCTTTGTTAGTGAACACCTAGAAGCCGAGAGGAACATACGTGCCGAATTTCAAGTTTGTAGGCTTTACGGTTCTGGAGATATTGTGATGTTGCACGTTTGGCATTTCGTTTTTATATATATATAGTGTGACGTTTGGGGGCCCACAGAGCACGTGCACAATGGCTTTCACAAACAAAACAGTTTTATTCACCCTTTCAGGGCAGTCAAAAAGGCAACATAATAAGTACACGCTTTGGTTCAGCGAAATTAAAGCAAAGTTCTGATCTTCGGCACAAATAAACAGAGAAATAATAGTGGCTCACCAACGCTTTAAACAGTCCCAAACCTAGGGAATCCTTTCCCCAGTATGTAGAAGACTCTCCAGCAAGGCACAGCACGTCTCCTGCTTTTGGAACACAAACACACAGCTTCCACTGATTACTTTTCTTTTCCTAAACTTCCACAATCCTATCTGGGAGTTGCTGGCTTTAAAACTCTTCCTGGACAGGAAGATTAACCCTGTGGTTGCACTTAAAGGGTCCACAACCCAAATAGGGGTGAAACATATTGTCCATCCAGGACCCAGCCCTGCCGACCTCTACATATCCCCCCCCCTCTGTCTCAACGCGGAGGTGTTTGAGGCAACAGTAGACAGCCCACAATGCATCCGGGACAGGGCATCAGCATTTTGGTGCTGTTTCCCAGGCCTGTGTTCCACCACAAAGTTAAACTCCTGGAGAGATAGGAACCACCTGGTAACCCTGGCATTAGCGTGGCGGTGCTGCCTCATCCAGGTCAATGGGGCATGGTCAGACACTAAACGGAACTTCCTGCCCAACAGGAAGTATCTCAAAGAATCCAAGGCCCACTTTATGGCCAAGCCCTCTCTTTCCACCACAGCATAGTTTTTCTCCGCTGCCGTCAGTTTCCTACTAAGAAAAACCATGGGGTGCTCTTCCCCATTGACTTCTTGGGATAGCACAGCCCCCAAACCCTCACTTGAGGCATCCGTCTGTACAATGAACTCCCTCATGAAATCAGGAACTACCAGCACTGGGTGCTGACACAACGCATTTTTTTTTTTTATAATTCTTTATTTTGAAAATGTTTTAAACACAAAAAACAGGTAAACAGCCACCTGTGACATCGCCTCGCAGGGCAGAGAGGGCAAGCCGAATAAAACATGGTCTGGCTCAACTCATAAAATCAAGGTGGAAACAAATAAGCATACTGGTTGAGTTCGGATGATATGTAGCAGATCAGCCCCTATGCCAAGCGCTTGGCATGCCACGTAGCCGACAGGACAGGACTAACATTAAGCCACGTACGACAGGAGAGAGAAAAGAAAAGGAAAGATAAGGACAGAGAAAAAAAGAAAGATAGAAAGAAAGAAAGGGGGAACCTTCCACATCTAGCTCCCTTTAGAATTAATCTGGCTTTAATTAGTTTCTTCCCAACGACTCCAGGTTTTAACGTAAAACGAGGGAAGAGATGTGGATCACCGCTGACAATTTATCCATATGATGCGCCTCGGCTATATAAGCCCGGGCCACCTCAACGGAAGGCACATCCCCAGCTCGCCAGTGTTTAGCGAGAGCTCTCCTAGCACCCAACACTATCCTGTGAAAGAGTTTGCAATCCGGCCCCTGAAGGGATGCCGGTGACCTATGGAGCAGGAAGGCCCAAGGATCAAGAGGGAAAGGTTGTTGAAATACCTCTTCTAATAAATCACCAATCCGGTCCCAGAAAGAGCGCACCTTCGGGCACAGCCACCACATGTGAAACAGGGTACCCCGAGCCCCACAGCCCTCCAACAAACATCAGGGGTACCCGGCTGCAGATGCGAGAGCAAGACCGGGGTGGCATACCATCGGTACAACGTTTTATATGCCTGTTCTTTCAGCGTAACACATATAGACACTTTTGCAATATTTTCCCACATATCTTGCCACTCCTCCCCCTCCAACTCCTCCCCGATATCCGCTTCCCAGCGGGCAATGAATCCAGGGGTCAGCCAGGAGACATCCTCGCATGAAAAATGATTATATAAGGTGGAAATCAGAGCTTTTGGAGCCCTTCCGGCTTCACACAGGGATTCGAAAAACGTCAATTTTTGACTAGCTGCTCGTGAAATGTTATGTTGAGATAAAAAGTCCCGTATCTGTAGAAATCTGAAGTGGTCGAAGGTCCGAAAGTCACCCTTCGATTGTAGTTCCGAGAAAGAGAACCAGTCACCTCCTGAAGATCTGAAATGCTTAATCCTCTGCAGGTCGATATTTTCGAAAGCTGTAAAGGCGGAGGGGGACAATCCCGGAATAAAAGCTCTGTTGCGTAAATATGGCATTAGAGGCGAATAACAAGAGCAGAGGTGAAATTTGTCTCGGACGGAGTCCCAAACCCTCAGTGAGGTTAGAGTCGCTGTGCAGGTGGACCGCAATAGCGGGCGGAACTCTTTGGGTAGCCAAAAATAAAATTGCGGGAGGTCTGGTGCAAATAGATCAGATTCCAAATCGGCCCAACGTTGGGAGTGTTGGGGCAGATGAAACATTACAAACTGAGCAACCTGAGCCGCTTGGAAATATTTATACAAGTGTGGAAGGCCCAGACCCCCTCGTTCTTTAGGACGGTATAAGACATATTTAGAAACCCTTCTCCTGCCCCCCGCCCACACAAAACCCTCAATTTGGGACTGCAGCTGTCGAAGAGATCGGGGGCACACCCAGATCGGCAGGGCTTGAAATAGATATAATAATCTCGGAAGCAGGTTCATTTTTATGCAATTAATCCTGCCGATCCAGGAGACCCCCTCCCTCCCCCACCTCTCCAGGTCCTCGCCCAGAAGCTTAAACATTGCCTCATAGTTTAGGGAGTGCAATCCATTCACATCAGGTGTAAGCCACACTCCCAGGTATTTCAAAGAGGAGCGAGTAAAACGGAAGCCCGAAGATCTCTCAATCTCCTGACAGATCGAGTCCGACAGGGAAAAGGGCATAGCAGCTGACTTTTCTAGGTTAACCTTATAACCCGAGACTGCTGAAAAGTCGCGCAGGAGGGAGAGCAGGTGAGGAATGGAGGCGGAGGGATGGCTAAGAGTGAGCAAGACATCATCGGCGTACGCCGATACCTTGTACTCCTCCCCTCCCACTGTTACTCCCGTAATATGGGGGGAGTGGTGGGATGGCCGATAGAGGGGTTCGAGAGATAGGGCAAAGAGGAGGGGGGACAAAGGGCATCCCTGTCGCGTCCCATTTCCTACAGAGAAACTCGTGGGAACAGTACCTGGTGTAATGACAGCTGAGGTAGGGGAATCATACAGAGATCGGAGGATCGAGATAAAGGACATCGGGAAGCCCCACGTGGTCAAAAGTCGAAATAAAAAGGGCCATTCCAGTCGATCGAATGCCTTCTCTGCATCTAAAGAGATGAGCAGAGAGGGCAGTTGGGTGTCAGTCATTCGCTCCATCAGCACCACAGCCCGTCTGGTATTAGCAAATGCATGCCTGCCCGGGATGAACCCCACCTGATCCGGATGAATGATAGAAGCTAAAAAGGAGTTCAGTCTGTTTGCCAGTATTTTTGTGAATATTTTATAATCAACATTCAAAAGGGAAATGGGCCTGTTATTTTGCGGATAAGACGGGTCCTTTCCTTCTTTGGAATTAAAATTATGTCTGAGCGGAGAAAATCTGCTGGGGCCGGGGCACCCTCCCACAGAGACAGATAGAATTTGTGTAAGTGTGGAGACAAAGTTTGTGCAAAGGTTTTATAGTAAAAGGCAGAGAACCCATCCGGGCCAGGAGCCTTGTGAGGTTTGAATGCCTTAATAACCTCAACTATCTCTTCCTCAGATGGGGGGTGTCTAAGCGCCTGTCTCTGTGCGGGGGATAGCCGGGGGAGAGGAGCACTCGACAGGAAACGGTCAATCGATTGGCCCAATGGGATAGAGTCGGAAACGTGGGTCGGGGAGTGGTTGTATAATGTCTGAAAGTATGAGGTAAACAATTTATTAACTGTAGCTGGGGATGTGTGCAGGACTCCCTCCCCATCTCTAGCTCCCGTTATATGTTTGGACCTAGTTTGGTTGCGAAGTTTAGACGCTAAAAGGGTGTGAGATTTGTTGGCAAATTCAAAATAGGTTCTCTTGGACCAAGCCAATGAGCGGGCCGCGTCCTCCCCGAGTAATTGACGTATGGCGGTCCTGATCGTTTTAATCTGGGCGGTCAAGACGTCTGAGGGTGAAAGTTTGTTCAGGGTTTCCCATTTAGACAGATCCTTGGTCAAAGAAACCAGGGAAGCTAGTTTTTGTTTTTTGAGTCTACTACCTAATTGTATGAGATGGCCCCGGATCACCGTTTTATGGGCCAGCCACAGGGTGGTGGGGGAAAGGGTAGGTGAGTCATTTTCCAGAAAGTAGTCTCTAAGTTGTTGTTGCAGTTCTAAGATGTGTTCGGGTTTATGTAGTAAAGAGAATTCAGACGCCACGACCACGCCGGTGTGTAAGACGGTATGGATAACGTCATGAAGATCGGAGCGTGGTCCGACCACGTAATGTCGCCTATGCTTGAGGTCGGAATTAGAGGCATCGTCGACAGGGACACCAGGAAAAGGTCTATGCGGGAGTAAGAGTGATGGGGGTTGGAAAAAAAGGTGAAGTCCCTATCACCCGGGTGATGGAGGCGCCATGCATCCACCAGGGAGTGGTCAAGCATAAAGGACTCCAGGGAAGCATCCTGGGGTATCCCGAAGGCGTCCCCGAGGAGTCCCCCGATGCCTTTCTGTCCAGAGATGGCTGAGGGACGGCATTAAAGTCCCCGCCAAAAATAACTCGACCGTCAGCTTTAGTTGTCAGTAAAGAAGATATTTCTGTCCAGAAGTCAGGGTCATAACCATTAGGAGCATAAATGTTAAATAAGGTTAGGGTGGTGGAGGCTATCTGTCCCACTAGCATCAAATAACGTCCAGCTGGGTCTGAAACTTGAAGGCGAATTTTAAAGGGACAGGAGGAGTGGATCAGGGTAGCCACTCCCTTTTTCTTTTGTGGGGATGATGCCATGTAGGCAACAGGGAAGGCTTTGTCTCTTAATGAAAATTGGCGGGATGAAGCAAAATGGGTCTCCTGAATCATTGCTATGTGGCACGCTGATCGTTTAAGCTCCCTTAACAACAGACGCCTCTTTTGGGGTGTGTTTAATCCCTTAACATTAAGGGACAAAATCTTTAAACCGTTATCCCCCATACAGAGTCAACAGGAGGGAGGTGAAAAGGGAGCAGGGCACCACAGATGTCTCCCCCATCGCTATCTGAGGGCAAGAGAGGGAAACTGGAATCAGGGGCAAGAGAGGAGGTAGAGAGAGAGAGATGAGGAAAGACAGAATAGAAAAGAGAAAAGCAAAGGAGCGGGTGGCACGCCCAAGAAACAAAGACCCACCATCAACGTAAGACAAAAACACAACATAACACAGAAAGCGCCTGGACTTATGGAGTGCCAGGCCGACCTTGGAGGGGAGGACACGGAGACCAAAAACTCCCCAAACCCCAAACCCCCACACCCCCACACCCAACCAAGGTTGAGATACACTAGCAATAACTATAACTAGAACTGGATATGGCATTATAACCGATAGGGGGAGAACCCCGAGGGAGGGTCCCCCAACCCGCCCTGGGTAGAACCGGCGGGGCGAACCCTCCCCCAGGGGGCCCCCGTCAGACAGTAGAAACTCAATTAGGCATACCAGAAGCTTTAAATCAAATAACAAGTGAACATCAGTGACATCAGTAAATGGCCCTGAGCCAAGGGCAGTTAAAACAAAAGAAAAAGAAAAAGCCGGAGAGCAACAGCACACAGACCTCCCGTGTGGATCATATGGTGACCCACCACCATCTGGACTCCTGAGCAACAACCCTCCAATGAGGGAGAAATTTGAAGGAGAAAAGAAGAAGAAGAAACGGGCCTCCAGGCCACAGAAGCATCCTCAGCCATCCCCGCTCGTGATACCAACTCGAGTCCAGCGCTGCTGTAGACGAGGGAAGGAAGAAGGCGGAAGCACTGGGGCGACAAAATCTTCCAGAGGTGGGCACTTCACTGCGGCCCAGAAGGCGGCAAGATCTGAGGAGGGGGTGAGGGCCACCTGCCGGCCCGCCGCCGACACTTGTAAGCGAAAGGGAAATCCCCACGTGTATGGGATGTCGTGAGCAGATAAGTGTTCTGTAATGGGGCGCCAAGCCCTGCGTCGTCGGAGGGTTGCGGGATCCAAATCCTGGAACAGCTGTAGGGGTTTATCCTCAAAATCTAGCTGGAAGGTGCGTGCGGCTTGAAGGATCTGATGTTTCGCCGTGAAGTAATGCATGCGGAATATCACGTCGCGTGGAATAAGAGACGAAAGATTCGGGGTCTTTGGGCTCTGTGAATCCGATCCATTAGCAGATGGGCTTCCGGTATGTCCGGTGCAAGGCGACGTAGTATACCCTGCACCGTCCCATTGAGATCCTTAGGTGACACAGTTTCGGGGAGACCTCTCAACCTTATATTATTTCTCCTGGAGCGATTAGACAGGTCCTCCATCTTGGACTCCAAAAATGAGACTCTTTTGGCTAGGTCCCCGGTGCCCTCCGCTAAGTCGTTATGGGCCTGTGTTATCTCTGCGGCCTGGTCCTCCAGTTCAGCCGTGCGTGCGCCCAGCGAATCAATCTCTCCCCGCAGTTCTGTCCCCAATTTCGCCACCTCACCCGCCAGAAAGGTCTGCATCTGGGACATTTTGGTAAAGAGGCGTTCCACGTCTCCCCTCGAGGCCGGAACCGCTAAGTCCGCTGAGGTGGGTAACTCGTCCTCCGGGTACAGCGTTTCACCGTGGCCGCCATCTTGGGAGGCTTCGGCCTGCTTTTTGGCTGGGACGAAATGCTGGGCTACGGATGGGTCCGGCGGCCGCGTTTTTTTTTAGCGGTTTGGAGGCAGGCATGCTGCTGGAGCTATAGGAGGCTTTTTGATAAAGAAAGATCGGCTCAGGGGTGCTCAAACCAAAGGTCTTGGTGCTAGGTGTGCGGGAGCCCCGGGATCACGCGGCCATCTTGGTTGGGCGCTAGCTCCGCCGACACAACGCATTTTTAAGCTTCTCGAAGGCATCTTCAGCATTGGCATTCCATTGAATCATCACTGACTTCCTACCTTTCGTCAGGTCAGTCAGTGGTGCAGCAATAGAGGCAAAATTGGGGACAAACCGCTGGTAATACCCCACTATACCCAGAAAAGCACGAACCTGCTTTTTCGTGAGGGGGCGTGGCCAGTTCTGGATAGCCTCTACTTTGTTAAATTGTGGCTTTACCAGACCCCTGCCTACGACATATCCCAGGTGCTTAGCTTCCTCCATCCCTACCGCACTTTTCTCAGGGTTAACAGTAAAGCCCGCTTTTCTCAAACCGTCCAAAACCGTCTGAACCCGGGGAAGATGGGACTCCCAATCTGGACTGAAGATGACAATGTCATCCAGGTAGACCGAGGTATATCTCAGGTAGGGGCAGAGCACCCTATCCATCACTCGTTGGAAGGTGGCCGGGGCTGAGTGTAACCAAAAAGGCATCCGCTTATAATGAAAATGACCCTCTGGAGTGGAAAAAGCAGTCTTTTCCCTGGCTTCCTTAGTCAGGGGTATCTGCCAGTATCCCTTAGTAAGGTCCAGGGTGGTGATATAACGGGCCGACCCAATTTCTCTATTAATTCATCCACCCTTGGCATGGGATACGCGTCAAATTTTGACACCTCGTTAAGTTTCCTGAAGTCATTGCAGAATCGCAGAGTGCCATTGGGCTTCAGTACCAACACGATGAGGCTCGACCATTCACTCTGTGATTCCTCAATGACATCAAGCTGAAGCATTTTTTTAACCTCTTCAGAAACAGCCTTTCTATGGGCTTCTGGGATGCGGTACGGCTTTACCAGAACCTTTACATGGGGTTCCGTCACAATATCGTGTTTAATCCCGGTCGCGTGTCCCGGTAGTCCTGAAAACATGCCTTTGTTTCTTTGCAGAAACTCCTTAACTTCTTGGGTTTGGGGTTTGGACAGGGTGGCAGCAATGTGTACTGCGTCAACACCATCAGACTCTATACCCACCCCAACCATGGCGGACACCTCTCGGTCTCTCCAGGGTTTTAACAAATTTATGTGGCAGATCTGGTATGGTTTTCTTTTCCCAGGCTGATGCACTCGGTAGTTTACTTCCCCTACTTTTTCAACCACCTCATATGGTCCCTGCCACTTGGCTAGGAACTGACTTTCCACCGTGGGTATAAGTACTGCTACCCAGTCCCCAACCTGAAATTGCCGCAGCTTGGCTGACCAGTTGTACACCCTTTTCTGGGCCTCCTGAGCCTTCTGCAAATGTTCCTGTACTAAAGGCATCACTTTAGAAATTCTCTCTCTCATCTGAGAGATATGTTCAATGAGCGATTTGTGTGGAGAGGACTCACTTTCCCATGTCTCCTTAACCAAATCTAGCAATCCCCGGGGTCTGCGGCCATACACCAACTCAAAAGGTGAGAACCCCGTGGAGGCCTAAGGAACCTCTCGAACAGCAAACAGCAGTGCGGGAAGCAAATGATCCCAGTCTCTTCCATCTCTCTGCACAACCCTTTTAAGCATCATTTTCAGAGTTGTTGAATCTTTCTACTAGACCATCTGTCTGAGGGTGATAAACAGATGTTCGGAACTGCTTGATTTGGAACAACTTGCACACATCTGCCATCACCCGGGACATAAATGGGGTCCCCTGGTCCGTCAAAATTTCTCTTGGCAGGCCAGTTCTCGAAAACATAAAAAACAACTCCCGCGCAATGGCCTTTGATGTAGGTGTGGCGGAATGGGGTGTTGTCCACCTGCGGGTGTGCTCCTATCTGCCCCCTTTGTGGCTCTCACTGCCCGAGCACTCGGTGTCTCGAGCGGTCTGAACTGACCCTGCGGGGTCTGGCAGGGTACAGGATGGGACCCCTGGGGAAGATCAGCCCGACTACCGAGTGGCACGGCACCCGACGTCTCGAGCGGCTGATCTACTGACCTGGGTGGAAGATGGGATTGCCCGCTGGTTTAATCGTTCGGACGGGAAACGTTTCGGATGGGCCACTTTTCGATGGGCCGATGCGCGCGGGAAGCGCCGCGCCGGGGCTTCGGATCGAGCTGCAGAGTCGAAGCAGGTACGATCGTTTGGGGGATAGATGCGCGGAAGAGGCGCCGCAATTCCGATTCGGAGATACGGAATTATCGTGGATGCGGCGGTTCACTGTTCCGATGTGCGGGACGTCGCCACAGCGGTCGAGGAGTCGTACCTCGTGGGTGATGCTCACAGAGACTGCGAGGAGCCTCGTGTGGCGAAGGATCAGAAAAGACACCAGGCGAAGCTGTATGTACAGGTTGAACTGAGCTTTTTACTGGCAGGCACATATATTTATCAACAATCGTACAGAGTCAAAACAATGGGATCCCTGCCCGCCCCCCATGATCTCATTGGCCCTTTCCCGAATTGGAGTGCCTTGGTCCCGATTCGTATTGGTCGTTCCCGAATCGGGGTGGTGCCGATTCGTAACCGGACGTTCCGAATCGGCCATCTTTCGATTCGGCCAATCCGACCGGACGTTCCGAATCGGCCATTTTACGATTCGGCCACTCTGACCGGATCCACGAGGCGATGGCAAATGGCGACGGGCAAAACATACAATGGGGTATCTTACATACTTTACACAGTTATACATACAGGGGACACTTTTATTACATCACACAATAACAACCACATCTAATAAAGAAAACAAGGTGTTCCTCCGGTGCAACGGCACTCAGGAGTCCATAGTAACACAACCGTCAATAAAACTGTCCCTGGCTGGGAGTCCTGGGCTTTGCGGCCAAGCCTCCTGGGTCATTCCGTGACACTCCTCCCCCCTCCCAAAGTCCGACGCACCCGGTTGGACCCCAACGGGTCATACCGGGGAAGTCGGTGCTCTCGGGTCCCCCGGTTCCCGGGCCGATTGCCGCGATAACCCATCAGCATTCTCATTCTGCGACCCGGGCCGGTATTGGATGGTGAAATTGAACGGTTGGAGAGCCAGACTCCACCGCAACAGGCAGCCGTTTTCCCCCGCCACCCGGTTGAGCCATACCAGCGGGTTATGATCGGTCATCACGGTGAAGGACCGTCCGTAAACATAGGGCTGGAACTTCCGTAGGGCCCAGACCAAGGCCAGGCACTCTTTTTCCACCGCAGCATACCCCACCTCCCGCGGTAAAAGCTTCCGGCTGATGAACGCCACCGGATGATCCCCCCCGTCGTCCCCCACTTGACTTAGCACGGCTCCCAGTCCGAACATCGAGGCGTCTGTATGGACGACAAAACGTTTATTATAGTTGGGAGCTGCCAGTAGGGGAGCTTGGGTCAGGACGGCCTTCAGTTGTTGGAAGGCCTGTTCACACTCCGGGGACCACAGGACTTGGCGGGGCAGGGATTTCTTTGTCAAGTCGGTCAGGGGCTTGGCCAGGTCACTGTAATGGGGCACAAACTTCCTATAGTACCCCACGGTGCCCAGGAAGGCGAGGACCTGGGTCTTGGTCACAGGGGTGGACCAGTCTAGGATGGCTGCTACCTTGGCAGGCTCCGGTCGTTGTATCCCACAACCCACCCGGTGGCCCAGGTACTGCACTTCGGCCATCCCCACCTTGCATTTATCTGGCTTAAGGGTCAGGTGGGCGTCCCTAATCCGGCTTAAGACTACCCCTACGTGGTGAAGGTGTTCCTCCCAGGTCTGGCTATAGATGGCTATGTCATCCAGGTATGCGCAAGCGAATCCCTGGAGGCCATCGAGGAGGCGATCGATTAACCGCTGAAAGGTAGCAGGGGCGTTCTTCATCCCGAACGGCATGACTCGAAATTGGTACAGACCGAACGGGGTGATGAAAGCCGACTTCGGGGCGCTCGGGCGGCTCCGCAAGAGGAATCTGCCAGTACCCCTTGCACAGATCGACCGTGGTCAGAAAATGACCCCAGGAGATCTGGTCTAGTAGCTCGTCGACTCGGGGCATGGGGTAAGCGTCTGTAATGGTACAGTCGTTCAACCGCCGATAGTCGACACAGAACCTGGTGGTACCGTCTTTCTTGGGGACCAAGACTACGGGCGACGCCCATGGACTGGCCGAAGGTTCGATGACCCCCAGCTCCAGCATCTCCCGGATCTCAGCCCGCATGGGTTCGCGGACAGCCTCCGGGAGTCGGTACGTGGGTTGCCGGAGGGGTCTCTGACCGGGGGTTTCTACTTGATGGATGGCCTGGCTGGTGTATCCGGGAAGGGCCGAGAAAATCTCCTGATGGTCGTGGAGTAACTGCCGCACCTGCGCCTGCTTATCGGGCCCCAACTCCTCCCCCAGCTGTACCTGATCTACCCCTGACGGTCGCTTGGCTATCCCGGGAAGGTCTATTAAGGGGAACGGTTCTGTCTCCTCGGTGGCTGGCGCGCAGATGGCGTCCACCGTCTCTGGGCGCTCATGGTAGGCCTTCAGCATGTTGACGTGGAACGTCCGCTGGATTCTGGTGTCTGCGCAGCTGACAACCACATAGGTGGTATCCCCCAGTTGGGTTACCACCCTGTAGGGGCCTTGCCAGGCCGCCTGGAGCTTGTTCTGCCGCTGTGGTTTCAACACCAGAACCTTCTGCCCCACTAGGAACGAGCGACTGCAAGCAGAGCGGTCGTACCACGTTTTCTGCTGAGCCTGGGCCGTTTCCATGTTCCATTGAACGAACCCCGCGAGTTCCGCCAAGCGCTCCCGGAGCTCCAAGACGTAACTCAGCACGGGGACCCCACCGTCCTCCGGTTCCCCCTCCCACTGAGCCCTAACCAAATCTAGGGGCCCCCTCACCTGGCACCCATACAATAATTCAAAGGAGGAATATCCGGTGGATTCCTGAGGAACCTCCCGATAGGCGAATAATAAGTGGGGCAAATATTTCTCCCAATCCTTTCCCTCGTGCGCGAAGGCTCGGATGAGCTGCTTCAGGGTCCCATTAAACCGCTCGCACAGCCCGTTCGTCTGGGGGTGATATGGGGCGCTATGAAGCACCTTGACACCACAGAGACGCCAGAGCTGCTGGGTTAGCTCAGCGGTGAACTGGGTACCCTGGTCGGACAGAATCTCCCGAGGGAACCCCACCCTCGTAAACACACGTAAGAGGGCGTCGGCTACGGTGTCTGCCCGGATGTTGGCCAAGGCCACAGCCTCGGGGTACCGGGTGGCATAGTCCACCACGGTGAGAATGTATTTCTTACCGGTGGCACTGGGGCGGGGCAAGGGGCCGATTATGTCGACCGCCACCCGGCTAAAGGGTTCCTGAATGATGGGCATGGGGTGTAGTGGAGCTTTTGGGTGATCTCCGGTCTTCCCTACCTTCTGGCAGACTGGACAGGTGCGACAGTACTCGCGGGTATCCTCACTGAGGCGGGGCCAAAAGAACGCGCGCGCCAACCGGTGTCGAGTCTTCTTCTGCCCCAGATGACCGGTGAGGGGGATGTCGTGTGCCAGTCTTAGAAGTGCCTGTCTAGGGCCCTGGGGTACTATCATCTGTTTGTGCGGGACCTGCTGCTTTTTGGTTCCCTCCCTCGCGGTGTACCTGTAGAGAAGCCCATCCTCCCACTCTATGCTGTCGGTCCTACCATCTCCCAGGCCCTGGCCGGCCCGGTCCCGGTAGCGCTCTAGTGTGGGATCGGTCTGGGTTTGGTGTCAGAGCGTCTCAGGGGAGCTCCACGGGAGGGGGGGGGTCCGGTTGGGAGAGTGGAGTCGGGATTCGTCGGGGTTTGGGGGGTCGGGGGGGTTTTGGTTGGGATCTCACCTGGGTCCCGATCGGAGTGCCGTGGCTGTGGCGATGACTCTGCTGCCGGGTGGTCACTGGAGCGGCTGCGTCTGTGGTGTATGCGGAGACCAACCGTCCCAGGTCGTTGCCGAGGAGAATTTCGGCCGGCAATTGGTCCAATAAACCCACCCGCACGACTCTCTCCCCGGAACCCCAGTCTAAGTGAACGCGTGCCGTCTCGAGTCGGAGTACCTTCCCCCCGGCCAACCGGACCGCGACGGTGTGATTCAACCGGTCGTTCCTCTGGATCAGATGGGGTCGTACTAGGGTGATGGTAGCCCCGGAGTCCCGGAGCCCCTCAGCGGCTCGCCCGTTGATCCACACGGCCTGACGGTGATGGTGGCGATTGTCGGCCGAGGCAGCTTGCACCGGGTCAGCCTCGTGTAAACGTTCCCATTCTTCCTGGGAATCCGGCCACGGAGCCTCGGCATCATAGCAATGTGCTGAGGGCAATGTTCTGGCGGGGGGTCGAGGCATGGCCGGTCGGTTGGGACAGTTCTGATGGTAGTGCCCCTCCTGGTTGCATCCGTAGCAGCGGACGTTGGCCAACGTATTGGGCCGGCTCGTTGGTCGTGCTGCAGCCCACCGGACTGCCGGCTCTGGAGGGGGAGGAGCGGGTAGAGCGGGTCGGGAGGGCAGAGATCGCTCACCCCTGGCGACCTTCCTGGTGTCGGTGTACTCATCCGCCCAGGCAGCTGCTTGCTGCACGGTCTGGGGTTTTTTGTCCCGCACCCACTCACGTACTGCCGGGGGGGTGTGCTCAAAGAACTGCTCGAGCAGCAGCAGCTGGGTGATGTCGTCCACCGTCTGCGCTTTACTGCCCAGGAACCATGTCCGCAGGTCCCGCTGCAGCCGGTGTGCCCACTCGACATGGGTAGCGCCATTGGGCGGCGAGAGTTCCTGAATTTCACCCGGCTGGCTTCTGGGGTCACAGCAAACCGGCTCAACAACGCTTGCTTGACATGGGCATAGTTGGTGGCCTCCTCGTCCGGTACAGTCCGATAGGCCTCCGCTGCTCGACCGGTCAGTTTGCAGGCCAGAATCCTGACCCAGTCAGCGCGATGTACCTCGTGGACCTGGCACAGGCGTTCGAAGTCCTGGAGAAAGCTTTCGATCTCATCCTCTGTCTCATTGAAGTTCTTGAACGCTTGCAAGGGCACTTTCCGGGCGGTTGATCGGTCCGGGTTGGGGCTGATGACTCGGTGGCTCTGCATCTCAGCCAGCCGTAATTCGTGTCCGCGCCCCTTGTCCTGCTCCTCTTCCTGTTGGATCTCCTGGATCGCATTGTGGATGGCAGCCTCCGATGGGGCAGCTCCGAAGAGGGCGACCCGCTGCCGTACCTTTCGGTCGAAGGCACTTTCAGCGACCGCTGCGAGGACAGGGACGGGGACGGGAACGGGGGGCGCCGCAGTCGACGCGCCCACCTGGTCTAGTATCTGCAGCTCCTCGATCAGAGTGTCCTTGCTTTTGGAGCCCGGGGTTCCTCCCCGACTCTCCAACATGACCCGCAGGGCGTCCCTTTTGTAGACACCGTACCCAGCCATGGTGAGGGTCTTCTTGGGGGGTGCAGAGAGCATATCCCACCGCTGCCACCAGTGTGGCGGAATGGGGTGTTGTCCGCCTGCAGGTGTGCTCCTATCTGCCCCCTTTGTTGCTCTCACTGCCCGACCCGACTACCGAGTGGCACGGCACTCGGCGTCTCGAGCGGTCTGAACTGACCCTGCGGGGTCTGGCAGGGTACAGGATGGGACCCCTGGGGAAGATCAGCCCGACTACCGAGTGGCACGGCACCCGACGTCTCGAGCGGCTGATCTACTGACCTGGGTGGAAGATGGGATCGTCCGCTGGTTTAATCGTTCGGACGGGAAACGTTTCGGATGGGCCACTTTTCGATGGGCCGATGCGCGCGGGAAGCGCCGCGCCGGGGCTTCGGATCGAGCTGCAGAGTCGAAGCAGGTACGATCGTTCGGGGGATAGATGCGCGGAAGAGGCGCCGCAATTCCGATTCGGAGATACGGAATTATCGTGGATGCGGCGGTTCACTGTTCCGATGTGCGGGACGTCGCCACAGCGGTCGAGGAGTCGTACCTCGTGGGTGATGCGCACAGAGACTGCGAGGAGCCTCGTGTGGCGAAGGATCAGAAAAGACACCAGGCGAAGCTGTATGTACAGGTTGAACTGAGCTTTTTACTGGCAGGCACATATATTTATCAACAATCGTACAGAGTCAAAACAATGGGATCCCTGCCCGCCCCCCATGATCTCATTGGCCCTTTCTCGAATTGGAGTGCCTTGGTCCCGATTCGTATTGGTCGTTCCCGAATCGGGGTGGTGCCGATTCGTAACCGGACGTTCCGAATCGGCCATCTTTCGATTTGGCCAATCCGACCGGACGTTCCGAATCGGCCATTTTACGATTCGGCCACTCCGACCGGATCCACGAGGCGATGGCAAATGGCGACGGGCAAAACATACAATGGGGTATCTTACATACTTTACACAGTTATACATACAGGGGACACTTTTATTACATCACACAATAACAACCACATCTAATAAAGAAAACAAGGTGTTCCTCCGGTGCAACGGCACTCAGGAGTCCATAGTAACACAACCGTCAATAAAACTGTCCCTGGCTGGGAGTCCTGGGCTTTGCGGGCATTCCGTGACAGTAGGGTTTCTTAAAGGAACCGCCTCTGGATACCTTGTGGCATAATCAAGAACCACCAGGATATATCGGTGTCCCCGAGCAGACTTCTCTAAGGGACCCACTATATCCATAGCGATGCGCTCAAAGGGCACCTCAATTATTGGCAGAGGCACCAAGGGGTTCCTATAATGGGGTGCTGGGGCAGTTAACTGGCAAACAGGGGGAGGAACAGTACCTCTTAACTGCGGCACCGATACCTGGCCAGTAAAACCGGTCCGTTATCCGGGCCTCGGTTTTCTCAGCTCCCAGGTGACCACCTAGAGCATCATTGTGAGCCAGATCCAGCACCATTCTCTGGTAGGGCTGGGGAACTAGTAATTGTTACACAATTTCTCCCCGAATTTCTGATACCCGGTAGAACAGATCATTATTGACCGCAAAGTGAGGAAATCTTTTCTCTGCTTCTGCTGCTTGAGGTACCCCACTGACAACAGTTACCTGTTCGCGAGCATTTATCAACATCGGGTCACCCATTTGAGCCCTGCCAAATGCACCTCTGGACACATCTAAATCAGGGTGTACTGGATAAGAAGAACCCTCCCCCTCATCCACCCCAAGTGTAATATCTACAGGGGATAATTCCTCTTCATCCTCTCCTACCATAACCGGCACGGGAGAGGATTCCCCCTCCTTGGGTGTCAACTCAGGTTGAGGAGCTAGGACACTCACATCAGTTACAACATTCTCATTTTGAACACATTTGAGCAACTCCTCATCAACAGTGTCCACAGTCATGTTTGGTGGGGGTGACCCTGAATTGTTCCCCAGTTCGATGGGCAGTTCAGTTTGTGACAAGCACCACAGTTCAGCAAACAAGGGGCAGTCCCGTCCCACAATCACATCATGTATCAGAGTACTCACCACCCCGACCTCTTGGGTGACCGAAGTATTCCTGGCGGAAATGGTGACAGGGATCAGCGGATACTCCCGAGTATCCCCATGGATACAGACAACCCGGAGGGTTCTTTGTACTGGACCGAGCCTTCCGACTACCCGGGCATGCACCAGGGTGACCATACTCCCAGAGTCCAGGAGAGCTTTGGCTGGGCGGTGATTCACCCACACAGTACATTCAAACTGACCCCGCTCTAGGTCAAGGTGGGTAGTGCACGTTGTGAGGGTGTAGAAAGACACTCTCTGAGCGGATTCACACTCCATGGGCTCCTCCTGTAGTGGACACTGCGCCCGGGTATGGCCCCAGGCGCGACACCTCCAACACTGTATATCGCCAGCAGTTCGGGTAGCGACAGGCCTCTGCAGAACCGAGGAAGATGATTTTGGGGTGCTGGTTCCCGGGTCCAGTGACGCTTCCCTCCTCCGAGGAACTGAAGCAGGCCTCACAGGCGGTGGCAAGACTGGTCCTCGACGACTGGTTGGTCTGAGCAGGTCCTCCACCACGGTGTATCTCTCCACCATCTCGACTACCAGTGCTGCAGTCTTGGGGTCTCCATGGCTGACCCAGCGCTGTAGATCCTTTGGTAGAGACCTCAGGTAGTGGTCCATCACAACCCTTTCAACCATTTGCTCTCTAGTCAGGGTCTCTGGCTGCAACCACTTTTTAACCAGCTGTCCTAAGTCATGCATCTGGGACCGGGGTGGCTGGTCAGGGCAGTACTTCCAGCAGTGAACACGTTGAGCCCAGACAGCAACAGTTACCCCAAGGCGGGCCAGAACCTCAGCTTTCAGCAGGTCATAATTCTTTGCATCTTCTAGGGGCAGGTCAAAATATGCCTTTTGAGGGTCTCCTGTCAGAAACGGGGCAATGAGACTGGCCCATTGGTCTTGGGGCCACCCCTCTCTCTCAGCAGTCCTTTCAAACGTGGTGAGAAATGCTTCCACATCATCACTGGCAGACAGCTTTTGGAGGAAATGACTGGCCCTTATGGAGACATGGTTACCAGTAGTGACCACTGCTTGATCACATCCAGGTGCAAGTTGCTGCATGGCCTCCTGCAGGGCATTGATCTGCCTCTGTGTGGCTACCTGCTGTGCTGCAAGTTGTGCAGCCAGCAAATGGGTGCTTTCTTGTTGGGCAGCAACAGCCTGTGCCAGGGCTTGTTGCTGCTGAGCCATCGCCTCTTCATGGCGAGTCTGGGCCTGCACATTGACAAAGACCATCTGCTTAACGAGCTCCTCCATAGCTGTGGACTTCAGTGCAGCCTTACCCCAGGACATGCAATCAGAACACTGTCCTTTTTAAAATGTCAGTTTCCCCCCCCCACAAAAATTCCTCTTGCTTGGCGTGTGAGGGATAGCAAATTGCCTGCATTCTCCACCAGTTGTGACGTTTGGGGGCCCACAGAGCACGTGCACAATGTCTTTCACAAACAAAACAGTTTTATTCACCCTTTCAGGGCAGTCAAAAAGGCAACATAATAAGTACACGCTTTGGTTCAGCGAAATTAAAGCAAAGTCCTGATCTTCGGCACAAATAAACAGAGAAATAATAGTGGCTCACCAACGCTTTAAACAGTCCCAAACCTAGGGAATCCTTTCCCCAGTATGTAGAAGACTCTCCAGCAAGGCACAGCACGTCTCCTGCTTTTGGAACACAAACACACAGCTTCCACTGATTACTTTTCTTTTCCTAAACTCCCACAATCCTATCTGGGAGTTGCTGGCTTTAAAACTCTTCCTGGACAGGAAGATTAACCCTGTGGTTGCACTTAAAGGGTCCACAACCCAAATAGGGGTGAAACATACTGAGCGCGTTGCGGGTTGTTACTGGACCAACCTGCCGGCCGTCGGGTCCAGATATGGTTGCACCAAAAAAGAGAAAGGGAGTGCAGATATACAATGGATGTTATGTTTATACAAATAGTAGAGATATCTGCTCACTATGTGCTTCTTAAGTGTGGGTGTTGATAGCCAGAATTTCAAAATCCTTTGGAAGAGGAACTCGTCGCTCCCTTATTTAATGAGAATGGAGAACATGGGACTCAATTAAAAGGGTTTTATTATATAAAAAGTGCATAAAAACAAAGACCGGGCCAAACGTGTTTCACGCCCTTAAGGCGCTTCCTCAGTGGCAGAATAAAAAATAAATAGTTGTCCCACAGGGATCTGAGGTTGTATACCGTTTCTAATTAGTCTAATTAGTTCATGAAATTCACTAGCTGCCACTCCCACAAATGGCTCAAAAGTGTTCCAGGAAGCCAATTCACCCAAATTCGTAGAAATTGTAAAGAGAATGAATTATTTGAAGAAAAAGCCAATAAGATCTAACAAGATTTCTTAGAGAAAAGATATTATGACACTTGCTGAGAAACTACAATCAAGAAAATTAAAAAACAAAATAGAACTCATGTGATTAAATACAAGACAAACGCATCAGACACAGAAAATTATTCACAGACTATACCCTTCATATATAATTTCAACAGCCAAACAAGATCTATCAATTACACCATCAAAAAATTCTGGCCCATATTACTTGGAGATCACATATTGAAAGATATCGTAGGAGAACAACTAAGGATTATCAATCGAGGAGCGAAAAACATCAAACAAAAAATTGTTAGGAGCTACATTAAAAATGAAAAGAAAATCTTAGACAATATTTTTCAAATTAAAGAGGGATTCCATGTATTTTCTGGCGTATAAGAATACTTTTTATACTTAAAAACATCCCCCAAAAACCGTGGGTCGTCTTATACGTGGTGTATACAATATGTCACCCAGGACATACTTGATAACGAGAGAAATCTCAATGTATCCTTCCTTGTAAAATCCTTTCTAAAAAAAAAAATAAAAAATAAGGGAGCGACTAGTTCCTCTTCCAAAGAATTTTGAAATACTGGCTATCAACACCCGCACTTAAGAACCACGTGGTTTTACTATTTGTATAAACATAACATCCATTGTATATTTGCACTCCCTTTCTCTTTTTTGGTAGAACCACATCTGGACCCAATGGCCGGCAGGTTGGCCCAGTAAGAACCCGCAACTCGCTCAATTGAGAGCTTGTAGCTCTACCAAAGTGTGAGTGAATACGACTTAATACTTTATATGCACACAAATATACAGTATTGTACTATGATATTGTGCTTTTGTTTTCTCTTTTGAGACCTTTATTGCACTTAAGATCCACTACAGAGAAGGGAATCTCTAACCTCTGTATGTTTTTTTGCATACTGCTATTATCATCGCTTTATATCACTCATAGGGAGAGCGTTGTCCTGCATGCCTTATATTTTCAAAAACTTTTAGGTGTTGGAGAGATCACCTATTTGGATTATTATAGCGATCCCCTATCCTTGAGTACCCGCCCGCTTTGCGAGCTCAACATTAAAAAATTTCGATTTCATAAAACCATATTTACATACTATTACAATGTATGATTAGTATTCTCCTCAGGGAAAACAAAGCTCTCAATGAAATGTGACTCCAATCACCCTGTATTACTGTAAAAGGTTACAAGGAGCAAAAACAAACAGATCAACAAACTTTGGTGCTGCATTACAGCAGCCAGGGAGAGGACAGAATAGAGGGAGAGCTCTGTAATCACTCACTACTGTACAGGGAGGTGATTCAAGAGGATATAAATGCTAAAAAAAATCCCTGTACAGAAGAGATACAAGGTATTGGCTGGGTGGAGTAGAGGTAACATCACTGCTCTGTGTGGAGAGAGCCTGTGAAGACATGAGTTTGATCCCGGCAAGAGCACCTCTCCAGTAAGTGTCCTTGGGCAAGACACCCAACGGTACATACTCGCCACCCAGGACATACTTGAAAACGAGAGAAATCCCAATGTATCCTTCCTGGTAAAATACTTTCTCAAAAAAAAATTGTAATTTCCATACACATGCATTATGCCACATAAAGATATTTTTATATTCTATTTTTTGGAACCTGCTTTGCTAATAATTTCATTATGATCAAATACCCATACTCAGGATATCTGCTTATCTGATATCTTATTATCTAGGCCATTTCTGTCTGTTTGCTAGTAACACAGTCCTCATTTTTAATTGTGCATTGTATGAACACCATTTAGCATTTAGAAACTTTCAACCCAGCAATATTTTTGTAAAAGATTGTAACAGATGTCCATAACCTGACTGGGTCACATTTCTTAATGCAAATCTCTTGCCGGAGCCCCTGTTCTCCCCCCCTCAGCAATCTTTTGTGCATTTCCCCAGCCCTTATCCGACTAAGAACGGGTACACTTAAAGCGCAGTGGTAGCATTCCCCAGAAATGAGGCAGCACGCAGATCTTCAAAAACAAGCAGCACAAAAATAAATAGAAAGTAGAAAACACGAGCACTATTGATACCAACAAAGGGGTGTTCCCCTCTCACCCCCAACACTCAAAACCAATCACAATACTGGTAAAACCGCCTCATGTCACTCATGCGTGATAGATATCAAATTACTTCAATTGCAACTCTGTCACAAATGTTTGTGTTCGGTTATTAACAGGTTAAACAAACTATTCATGAGTGTTTGCTTAATCTTTAAACTGCAACTGTCATACCCAATGGAAGTTGGCCTTACTTGACAATGAATCACTCCCTACATATGTATCAACATATTGTTGGTCACATATACAGTAAATAAGAAAATATAGAGTTATTCCCTTTCAAAGAAATTGCTGTCACTCCTGGTGGCATGCCTACACTCCGTGCACCTTGTTACAAGCTGGCACACTGACTGACAATTCAGCACTCCAACGTCACTGCTCAAGGCCAAATGTGCAAATCCGCCAGACAGGCCTAACTCAGTAAACTATGTCCATTTATAAGAAAAATTATAAATTTAAGAATCCCTGCACAAGTAAAATACACATAATAATAGTGTAGAATACCAAATAAATATATATATATATATATAAACACAAGGTCATAGTTTGAACTTACAAAAGAACAAACAAACAAACCAACCACATAGTAATGATTAACTTTATTGTAAGTAAAGCCAGATTGTCCTCATTCAACCTGAGCAATTTTGGCATAAACTTATCCAAGCCGGAGCAAATTCCTTATTTAATATCAATTGTAAACATTTAAACCGATTTTGTGTAGAAAGTTAGCTGGTCCATCAAATTCACAATGACAATGAGATCCACAAAGATGTTTTTTTTTGGGAAAGGATATTACCAGGAAGGATACATCGAGATTTCTCTCATTTTCAAGTATGTCCTGGGTGGCGAGTATGTACCATTAGGTGTCTTGCCCAAGGACACTTAGGCTGGGTTCACACCTAAGCGTTTTACAGCGCGCTCCTGCACGCTGTAAAACGCTCAAACAGTGACATCCCATGATTCCCTATGTGGGCATGTCACACCTGGCCGTTTCTCAGCGCGCATGAACGCGCTGATAAACGCCCTACGTCCAAAGAAGTGCGGGAGCTTCTTTGGGGCAGTTATCAGCGCGTTTGCGGCCATATCATAGCCGCGAACGCGCTGCAACGCACGTTCGCGTGTTTTTTTGTATGCGCGAACGCGCGTAAAAAAAACACGCACATTGCGCGATGCTGCACTACGCCGTGGTGTGAACCCAGCCTTGCTGGAGAGGTGCTCGTCGGGATCAAACCCAGGACTCCACAGGATCTCTCCACGCAGAGCAGTGATGTTACCTCTACTCCACCCTATTCCATCAGATGTTTTTTTCTTCCTGGTCAAGAATACAGCTCATAATGAACATTTACGTATATAACCCATATTTTTAGGGTATGCCCACATGTTACATTTATTACTAACAAATTGTAAATAATCTTAAATGATTTGTTTTCATGTTCTTGAATGTAAACCATATAATATAAACCTAAAGGGCCAAATTACATTCTTCACGCAAAAACGCACGCGCAACGCGTGAATTTGTGTGCCAAGCGTTAAACATTAACGCGTGGACATCAACGCTGGAATTACAATCCTTGCGCATTTTTTCATCCATTGAGCAATAACGCGCGTTAAACGGACGTGCACAAATGCGCGCGCAGTAACGTTGCGCACAGAAATCAGTGTGCGGACTGTTTTTTTCACGCGATTCAGCCAATCAGAATTAAGAACCTCAATTATCTCACGTTAAGTTTTTGCGCCTGTCAAAGTCAATCTGAGCATATATGCTGCAGCAATAATAAATGCACACGCAACTTCTCAAATTTATTGGTTTGGTACGAGTAGAATGTGTAACTATACTTTGCAGATTTATTTTTTTGGGCTGGTGTATTTGGCTTCAGACGGGTTGATAGAATTTGCCATTAACACCAGCTTTTAGGAGTTGCTAAAATTATGCGCGCAACGGCTATGCGTTAATTCCTGCACATAGATTGTAATACCATCCACGTACCAGCGCACATGCGCATTTGCGCTCACAATAGTAAGTATAGGACGCACGCTGTAAAGTACGTTCGCACAGGGTTCGCACATGTTCACCCGCGGTAGATGATTACGTGCGTTTGTTGCGCTGACAATGTAATACGACGTTCAGCGCAAAGGGTTTTGTCCCATGCGTTAATGCGTTTTTGCGCCGGCGCAAACGTTTGCATTAACAATGTAATTTGGCCCAAAATGTTTAGATGAAGAACTAGAAAGTAAAAAATATAAGTGATTCTCTGCACACACCTATGTCAATAGACTACTAGATATTCGTTAATCGTAGAGTAATTCAATAAAGCATATAAAAAATTCTAGCCATTTAAGAGGCTTAACTTTGGTCAGGGTCTACAGGCATTGGACATCATGTCCTTTTCGCCTACTTGATTTCATATTGATTGATTACACAATGTAAGATATTTTGACCTGCTGTGCTCAATGAAGGCTAATACTCTTATTGATTAAACCAAGGGAAGCATGAAGAATGTGCAATCCTGCTGTAAGTCACTGCAAGGGACCCATACCTGCTACGTGCCCCTGCCTTCCTATGCACTTTACAGCAATGTGAAGAGCCATTCAGTCTTTGGCTAATGCGATGTCTGGCATCCTGCCAGTTTGCAACAAAAATATACACTTGTATGTGTAGTTACTTAAATTATGTGGCTAAGCCAAAAACTATAAACCCCAACCAGTATTCTGAATCTCTGTATAGGATTATAACATTGCATTGATGCAAAGATTTCCTCCAGGGCATATTTCATATTTAATTACTTTATTCAGCAGCAGGGTTCCTGAGTAGTAAGTAGCTTTGTAACAATGTGGGTTCTGCTCTTCTGACTTGTGTCTTATTTGGAAAGACTACCAGCACACTCTTACTCTGCAGGAATGTGTGCATGATGGGTTCAACAAATATTTCCTTTTTAATACCAGAAAAAAAATCTAGCATCTTTTTTCCCACTCATCTGTGTTGTGGCAATTTTCCAAGAGTTCTGTGGTTTGGAAACTTGAGAGGCTCAGCATCATATTATCTCATGAAGGGAGCCAAAACATGATTTTATATCCTAAGGTGGATATTGCCCCACAGCTCACATAGATATAAATATTGCCCCAGCTCACATGGGTATATTTGCCCCAGCTCACATGGATATATATATTGCCCCAGCTCACATGGATATATTTGCCCCAGCTCACATTGATATATTTGCCCCAGCTCACATGGATATATTGCCCCAGCTCACATGGATATATATATATTGCCCCAGCTCACATGGGTATATTGCCCCTAGCTCACATGGGTATATTGCCCCCAGCTCACATGGGTATATTGCCCCCAGCTCACATGGGTATATTGCCCCTACCTCACATGGGTATATTGCCCCCAGCTCACATGGGTATATTTGCCCTCAGCTCACATGGGTATATTTGCCCCCAGCTCACATGGGTATATTTGCCCCAGCTCACATGGATATATTTGCCCCCAGCTCACATGGATATATTGCCCCAGGCCAGCTCACATGGATATATTGCACCAGCTCACATGGATATATTGCCCCCAACTCACATGGATATATTTGCCCCAGCTCACATGGATATATTTGCCCCTTGCTCACATGGGTATATTGCCCCCAGCCAGGGCCGGCCCAAGACATTGTGCTGCCTGGAGCGAAGGATGAAATGCTGCCCCCCAAAAAAAACACGCAGCGTGTATGAGCGTATCACAGTGCACCACAACAATAAAATTCAAACACTCATACACACCGTACATTAAAATTTTCTTGCTGTGGAACTCTGTGATACAGTAATGTTTGGTGTATATAATTGAGCCCAACGTCACATACCCATAGAGCCCAGCTTCACATACCCAGCAGTGCCCAGCGTCACATACCCAGCAGTGCCAAGCGTCACATACCCAGCAGTGCCCAGCGTCAAATACCCAGCAGTGCCCAGCTTCACATGCCCAGCAGTGCCCAGCGTCACATACCCAGCAGTGCCCAGCTTCACATACCCAGCAGTGCCAAGCGTCACATACCCAGCAGTGCCCAGCATCACATACCCAGCAGTGCCCACACATGGGTATATTGCCCCAGTGCACACACATTGATATATTTGCCCCCAGGCTCACTCATGGATATATTTGCCCCGGGCTCACTCATGGATATATTTGCCCCCAGGATCACACATGGATATATTTGCCCCCAGGCTCACACATGGATATATTTGCCCCCAGACTCACACATGGATAGATTGCCCCCAGACTCACACATTGATATATTTGCCCCCAGGCTCACTCATGGATATATTTGCCCCCAGGCTCACTCATGGATATATTTGTCCCCAGACTCACACATGGATAGATTGCCCCTAGACTCACACATTGATATATTTGCCCTCATCATGGATAGATTGCCCCCAGGCTCACCTCTGCCGGCCCAGGCTCCGACGGGCAGATCCTGTGGCCGCTGCGTTCCTTCCTTCAACAAGCGGCAGCCTCGTGAGTATCTGCCGCTCGCCTGGGATCCACCTTCCAGCCTGCCGCGATCTCGCAAGATCACGTGATCTCGATCGCGGCAGGCTGGCGGATGGATCTCAGGCGAGCGGCAGATAATCATGCGGTTGCCGCTCGTTGAAGGAACGAACGCAGCGGGTTCAGGGTCTGCCGCCGCCGCAAAAAAAAAATAGTGCAGAGCGCAGCAGTGGTGCCGGGGGCTGAAATTCACCGCCCCAGAATTTCTGCCGCCTGGTGCTGCTGCTCCACTCTGCACCATTGTTGTGCCGGCCCCCAGCTCACATGGGTATATTTGGCCCAGCTCACATGGGTATATTTGCCCCCAACTCACATGGATATACATTGCCCCAGTTCACATGGGTATATTTGCCCCCAGATCACATGGATATATTTGCCCCCAGCTCACATGGGTATATTTGCCCCCAGCTCACATGGATATATTTGCCCCAGCTCACATGGATATATTTGCCCCCAGCTCACATGGATATATTTAACCCCAGCTCACATGGATATATTTGCCCCCAGCTCACATGGGTATATTTTCCCCCAGCTCACATGGATATATTTGCCCCAGCTCTCACCTCCTCTGCTGGCCCCAGGCTCTGCCGGCGTTTTTCTCTTCTCCCCACGAGTTGGGCGGCCACTGGCATGATGCAGCTTGCCTGCTTGCCAGGAACCACCTGACCAGCCGCGCAGCCACATTCTCACGAGATCGCGCGCTGGTCAGGTGGTTCCCATCCCAGGTGAGTGGCCAAGCTGCATGCCAGCAGCCGCTCGCCTCGTGGGGAGAAGAGAAGAATGCCGGCAGTGGCGATTTTCTCGGGGGGGGGGGGTTGTACCGTTGCCCCCTCCTGGTTCCGGCCCTGGATAGTAATGCATTTAAGTGGTTTGTAGATGATTTATATGCCCTTCTTTATATCGGATTTAAGTACTAAAACCTTCCCCAGTAAATTGTGCTGTTTTACATAGTTCATGTCCCAGCCTATCTTGGATCTCTAGTTTCCTTCCCACACAACTATTCCACTTTCCACAGAGGGTGACTTGGGAGCTCAGTATACAGAAATTCTGCAATTAATCTCTCATTAGCCTGCCAAAAATATAAATCAGTCATGACAGAGCAAAACAAACCTTGAACTGCAGCCAAAAAATGCTTGCACAAGTTCATATCATGTTTTTTTTCCCCTTCTCGATCAAAACAATGAGATAAACTTGCATATTTCTAAATCCAAACAAATTATCTTGTTTTAGAAACGGCTAACTAAAAGAACACTCTACACAAAATGAGTGTTCACACTGCTTTGAGCACCCTCTCCGCCTCTGAGGGCGGGGGGGCTTGGAGGGCTAATTCAGCCATCCAAATGCATCAGCTTAGTGCTGCCAAGAAACTCAGCTCAGGGATCCTTCAGCGCAGGTTTCCTGGACTTGGAGTACTTCAGATACCAATCCCCTTCAATGGTATCAAAGCCTTTGTGCACAGAGAGCCACTGGATTGGCTGGAGCACTGCACCCCCCTCTGCCGTCACATGACATGCTCATCTGGAAGCATGTCATATCCTGCAGAGATCGGAGGGTGACCAGCGCTGGATTCAGGAGAGGTCTTAAAAGGAAACTAAAGGCTTTGAATAGGTACAGGAAAAGACAAATGGCTAAACAGATAGACAGATGGAAAGATAGATACATAGATGCAGGAAAAAAATTTAAGCAGACAGGTAGCTATAGACAGAAAGATAAATCGATGTATACAGGAAAGTATAGCTTGATTAATAGGGCACACAATCTAGTGTTTAGAACCTTTCCTCGCGTAAATATTTGTGTAAAGGATAAACACTTAAATGAAGAATTAAAATATGCAGATTTAAATTAGTTTCATCTTTTAACTAACTTAGAATAATGATCTTTAGGGATTTGATCTTTTACATTTAAGCGTTAATGATGCATTACTGTAGAACAGGGGTCAGCGAACTTGGCTCCCGGATGTTTTGGGAACTACATTCTCCATGTGGCTCAGTCAGCCTAATGGCTGACTGAGCATTGTGAGAGATGTAGTTCCCAAAACATCAGGGAGCCACGTTTGCTGATCCCTGCTGTAAGATGACAACAATCTGCTGAATACTGAATATCACTGAACAATGCAACATCAACCGCCATCCTCTGCAGCAAACAAGAAAGCTGTTAATGAGGGGGTAGGGATCAGTGGCGGAAGTAGCAGGGTCACACTTGCGACCCGGCACTGGCATTCCGCCATCAGTGCCGGAATCTGGGAGCAGCGCCGCCAGCATGCAGCTTGGCCAGAACCACCTGACCAGCGCACGCGATCGCAGAGTTCACGTGGCTGCGCTGGTCAGATGGTTCCCGGCGAAAGGCCAAGCTGCATGCCAGCGGCCGCTCGGGAGAAGAACGGCCGCAGACAGGAGGTGAGAGCTGGGGCAAATACATTCATGTGAGCTGGGGGCAAATACATTCATGTGAGCTGGGGGCAAATACATCCATGTGAGCAAGGGTGCAAATACATCCATGTGAGCTGGGGGCAAATACATCCATGTGAGTAGGGGGCAATATATCCATGTGAGCTGGGGGCAAATATATATATCCATGTGATGAGCTGGGGGCAATATATCCATGTGAGCTGGGGGCAATATATCCATGTGAGCTGGGGCAAATATATATATCCATGTGATGAGCTGGGGGCAATATATATTGTGCTTCAGCCAGTTCAGTGAAGCCGTTGCTTTGAAAATCCTGAAGGACATATTTTTAACCATACAGTTTTCAATCATCTCTTTTGTGCCTTAGGACTGAACCATGCCCAGTTTTTACTGTATCCGGTACCATTCTCTATTCAGGCCTGTGTCAGACAAACGCAGTTATCACGTGCGTGTTGCCGCACAGTTTAACGTCCGTCGTATACTAGAAGTTTCCACACACTATAACACTATCGTACACTATAAGTTTACAGGGTCATCCAGACGTGGACCCCTTGCTTGATATGCCTAGAGGGGTGTCAGCTATACCCTCCTGACGAGGCCTAACAAGGCCGAAACGATCGTCGGGGGTTGCTGCACCTCTCGTGCAGGGATGACGTCCTTGGCAGTCAGTACTGGCCACCCTTATTGGGTGAGAGCAGACTGAAATGCATATGGAGCATTCATCCCTGTAATGGCACAAGCAAGCTAAAAGCTTGTGAGACCTGAGTGGGCCCCACCGTAGAGCAGGCCATTAGTGCTGTTGCTCGTCCTCAGGACCCTCACAAACCCCCCTAACGTCCGTCGAAGCATAGAATTGTGATCAATAGAGACCCACACACGAAGTACGTGCGCAACGAACTGCGCATATACAACGCACGTGGCAAACGGACGCAAGTTAGGCAAGAACGTAAAATCGCTACCACGGACGCGCAGAGTGCGCCACGTCTGTGCAGCCTTCTGTGTGAGTGATGAGATTTCAGACGCAGCACATTTGCGACATCCAGCACCTTGACACACACAATGTCATTTCATATCCATTTTTAAATTTTTATAATTTTTCATAATTTTATTTCCCATAGTTCCCTTTTTGTTCTACATCCGTCAACAAAAACGGACCGGGTGGTCTCTACAGTATCTTCTGTCAGTACGTCTGTCCGTTATGCACGCACGCAGAGTGCGCTCAGACTGCGTTCGTCTGACTCTAGCCTAAGTGGCCTTCATCAGTGATACCTATAATACATGCAATGAAAAGGCTATTTTCTCACCTGCCTCAAAGAGCTTTTTTTTTTATTCCCGTACTGTAGTATTTTGTCTACTGCTGTTATCTCTTATCAGACCAAGCCCCATCTGCTCATGTTTTTCTGAGTCAGAAGGCTATACTAAACAGCCAGGGAAAAATACTCACACGTCTAACTCTTTTAGAACCAGAGTAGCAGCATTACATAGGAAGCCTGGGGTTAGTCTACAATCTTAATCAATGATCTTGTATGGTGGCAAGGTTTCTGTTCCTCTTACTATCTTTTTGCTAACCATTTCATTCAATAGAACCTACCATGACGTTATATAGAACAAAAGAGTAACAGTGTCTGATTAAGGGATTCATGGGACTGGAGGTAAAGGTTTGGAGGTATCTGACCCATCTATCTCACCCCATTATGCCTCTGCTCCATCCCTGTCACCACTTGTGCCGCTGCCCCATCCATGTTACTCACTGTGTCTTTGACCTATGCCCATAGTTCATTTTCCAATGGCCTTTTTGGAGCTTGGAACTGCAGCTCTATCAGTCCGTATATTAAGCTAGAAATATAACCACTATCATGCCCAAGGTTGGGGGAAATATCACACTGCAGTTTCAGGGTCCAGAAAAAGTCCTAACCCGCAATTAACTAGATAAAGTAAATACCACCAGCATCATAGCTACCAACTTCCAAACCTACTACAATAAAAAAAAGGCAATTTTTAATAGACTTACAATGGCATACACAAACGCAATATTTGATTATCCATTAAAAACAAACATACAAGCTGTAACGGGGGGAGTAGCGCCCACTAGATAGTCGCGGAGTTGAGATCCTTAAGGGCTGAGAAATCTTTTAGACGTTTAAACACCGATTGTCATTCACAGAATCAGACACTTGCGGCAACAAGGTTGAACAATAGACTGAGTCGCTACTAAGCACTAAAGGTTTCGAGACTGATAGACTACTTAGAGCACATACAGAGAAACACAGATAAATCAGACAGTTGGTGAATTGCGCAGACTGCAGGACAGTCAGGAAATAAGTTGCTTTAACATTTGCTGATAATCGGGAGCAGGTCAGCGGTACCCTCAGATGGTAAGAGACAACACATACACCTCAGGGTCTGTCGTACATACAGTAACGAGTATTGTTGCTGGTGAGCGCACACTGACCATGAGCATTAGATAAGCAGTACCTTGCGATCGCAGATTGAAACAATATATGTGGCTGGAAAACGTGAGCCCTCGGTTGGGTATAGGCACTTAGAGAGGCCACAGACAAGACCCACCAGTGAGAAGGGACACTTCCCCAGTAGCGTGTAAACACCCCAGTGGCAAGCATGGGGTTGAAACACCAAAGCACCACACAAGCGATCGTAATCAAGCAGCAAGAGAATAGTCAGAATCAAGACGGGTCAAATAACAGGAGCAGGGATCGTATCCAAAAAAACGGGTTGGCAACAGAGAGACAATAATAACGAATAGGTAGCGATGTGGAAATCACACTCCACGACAAGGCGAAGAGGCAACTCCTCGTGCCCCATTTTAAACACACCGGCTCCTCGTGACCATGCTAGGCCCCGCCCCCTCAGACGCCGCTCGGCCATTCCCCAGTGCTGGCAGCCGGCCAGCTCCTGGCACAGAATCTTGCCCAGACCCCCCCAGGCCATGCAGCAGGGGCTGAGGACCTGGCACAAGCAGTGTGAAAATATAGTAAACTTCGGTATCATGAGATTATTATAGTATTGTCCATGCACTAGTACAAATGCTGTTTCAGCAATGAATTAAGACACAACATTCACAGGGAGCCCCTATACATATACCCTTAAATCCCAAAAACTAGTTATCAATTGTGCATTGTAATGAATTGAAAAGCACTCATTAGCATATCATAAAAAAATTCACACCTTTTTAAAGTAGGATTAGTGTGTCCCCTGTGGAGAAAATAAATAATTAGTTTTATGGCTCTCCAAGCACCCTGTAGACCCATAAAACCCATCTGCTAACTGACTGCTAATTTTAGAGTGCCCTCCAAGAGGGCATATGTGCAAGATATTTGCCATAAAAGGTGTATGGGGGTCCGGGTAGTGCCCTGGGGGACAGGAAACAAGGACAAAAAATTTTAAAAAATAGTTTTTAAAAGGAACAGTGACTTTTCCATGAAATAAAGGTTAAGAATAAACAAGAAAAATTCCTTCAAATATCGTGCCTAGGAGGTCCCCATAACCTGCACGGGAAGTGGCGGATTTGTAGGATGTATAGAAACATTTAAAAACAAAAAAATGACATTTCAAATGACGGTAAATGGTTTTCCTTTAATCTATTCATAAACAACTGCTTGGGGCGACAGCCTGTATGAAAAGAGGAGACGTTTTAGGACACGCAGAACAAGCTTAGTGATTTTTTTTGGCTAAATTATGGTGAAATTTATGCAGGCTTTGGATGAAAGTAACGATAGGTGCTTTAAAATTGGGCCTTTAGTGTCGGCAACAGTGCCGTCACACCATAACCCCTCTGTGGTTTTGTGAAAGAGTGCAGGGTTGGACCCTGCGGTCAAATATTAACATGATATGAATCTAGTACAGGCGTCAGTGCACCCAAATATTGTGCCTTTGGTGGCAGCAAGTGCCTTCACACCGTAACCCCTCTCTGGTATTGTGGAAGAGTGCAGCGGTGGACCCTGCGGTCCAATATTAAAATTATATGAATCTGGTATAGGCGTCAGTGGCAGTGCACCCAAATGTTGTGCCTTTGGTGGCAGCAAGTGCCTTCACACCATAACCCCTCTGTGGTATTGTGGAAGAGTGCAGCGGTGGACCCTGCGGTCCAATATTAAAATTATAGGAATCTGGTATAGGCGTCAGTGGAAGTGCACCCAAATATTGTGCCTTTGGTGGCAGCAAGTATCTTCACACCGTAACCCCTCTCTGGTATTGTGGAAGAGTGCAGCGGTGGACCCTGAGGTCCAATATTAAAATGATATGAATCTGGTATAGGCATCAGTGGCAGTGCACCCAAATATTTTACCTTTGGTGGCAGCAAGTGCCTTCACACCGTAACCCCTTTGTGGTATTGTGGAAGAGTGCAGTGGTGGAGGTTTTGGGAATGCAGAAGACATCCCCGATCTATTCAGTTACGTCAGCATCAGGGGATTGATAGCTGCTGATCCAGGACTGATTCATTTTAATAAATGTCAGCCGGTCTACAAAGTCGGTGGACCGATGCACTCTTTTGTCTGTGACAAAACCTCCAGCGGCACTGAACGTCCTTTCAGAAAGCACGCTGGATGAAGGGCAATCTAGTAGCTGCATAGCATATTGGCTAAATTCTGGCCAGTGATCCAATCTCAACACCCAGTAAGCCAGTGGATCATCTGCTGTAAAGGTATCCAGGTCTGCCCTTGCCCCTAGGTAGTCCTGCACCATACGGTGAAGACGCTGGCAATGGGTGCCTACATTTGATGTCCCTGGGTGTCGTGGACTAAATAAATTTAAAAAGGCATCAGTCAAGCGGCCCCGGCCTTCACCGCTCTTCCTCTGATCATCCGCAGCCTCAAAAGCACCTGTGTCATCACTTGGTAACCTACCAGTGCCTGGAAAGGTGTTACACAAGTGTCGCTTTAGAGCGTCCTCAAGTTGTTTCATCCTGTGCTCCCTCTCTGCGGGCAGGATGAGCTCTGCAACTTTACCCTTGTATCGTGGATCAAGAAGGTTAGCCAACCAGTAATGATCCCTCTCCTTGATAGCACGAATCCTGGGGTCCTTTAGCAGGCTTTGCAGGATAAGGGAGCCGATGCAGCGTAGGATGGAGGTGGCATTAGCTTCCGAGTCTTCCTGGTCAATGAGGATGACCCCATCGTGCACTTCCTCCTCCCAGCCACGTATTAGTCCTTGGGTTTCTGGGCACACAAAACCCTCCCTTGAGGAATCCCCACCTTCAATGCCCCACTACTTAAATATTCCTCCTCCTCCCCATCCTCCTGTCTGATCTGAGGACCCGCAGGAATGCTGTCTGCGTAAAGACTGGGGCCTTGCTGCTCTGCCTCTAGTGCCACATTTATAATTCCCTGTAGAGCGTGCTCCAGCAGGGACACTAAAGGAATTGTGTCACTGATGCATGCACTGTCCCTGCTCACCATCCTCATTGCCTCCTCAAATGGTGACAGTACAGTGCATGCATCCTTGATCATCAGCCACTGTGGGGGGGGGGAAGAAAAACCAAGTTGACCTGAACCTGTCCTTGTGCCATACTCAAACAGGTACTCATTGATGGCCCTCTGCTGCTTGTGCAGACGCTGCAGCATTGCTAATGTCGAGTTTCACCTGGTGGGCATGTCACAGATCAGACGGTTTGTGGGAAAGTGGAATTCTCTTTGAATTTCTGCCAGGCGAACACTTGCTGGGAATGACCGTCTGAAGTGGCTGCAGACTTTTCTGGCCTGGCTGAGAAGCTCTGCCAGTCCTGGGTACCTGGTTAGGAAATGCGGTACCACCAGATTTAGGACGTGTGCTAGGCATGGTACATGCGTCATCTTACCCTGGCGTAGGGCGGAGAGAAGGTTGCTGCCATTATCACAGACGACCATTCCCAGCTGAAGCTGGCGTGGTGTTAACCATTTCTGCACCTGCCCCTGCAGAGCTGACAGAATTTCTGGCCCGGTGTGGCTCCTGTCCCCTAAACAAACCAGCTCAAGCACAGTATGGCATCTTTTTGCTTGAGCCATTGCGTAGCCCCTGTCAAGCGTCGGTTTAACTGCCACTTCGCCAGAGACGGAGGAGGAGGAGGAAGAGGTGGTGGAGCAGACAGACCTCATACAAGCAGCTTTCTGGAGGCGTGGTGGATGAACAAGCTCCAGCAAAGAGCCCCATCCTGGATCCCTCCCAGCTGCAAGCAGAGTTACCCAGTGTGCAGTGAAGGAAATGTAACGGCCCTCTCCATGCTTGCTGGACCACGTGTCTAAAGTCATGTGCACCTTGCTGCTGACTGCGTTTCCCAATGACGCCATAACATTGTCTTCCACGTGCTGGCATAGTGCTGGAATGGCCTTCCATGAAAAGAAATGGCTTTTTGGTCTTTCTGACATGATGAGTAATATATAGAGTAAATATATACAGAACTCTGATTCAACTCTGTTATAAAAATTGGAGAAATGCAGAACTCTGATTCAACTGTGTTATCTAGATTAAAGATTTCCAGAACTCTGGTATAACTCAGTGAGACACCCTGATAGCTGGCAGCCAGTGACAAGACACAGATTAAAATTTGCAGAAATCTGCTACAAGTCTGTGAGACCACCTGATAGGACCCCCTGGTAGCTGGCAACAGTGACAAGACACAGATTACAATTCCCAGTTATCTGCTACAAATCCGTGAGACCCCCTGATGGGTGGCAGTGACAAGACACAATTTACAATTCCCAGAAACATCCTATAAATCAGTGAGACCTCCTAATGGGTGGCAGTGACAAGACACAAATTATAATTCCCAGATATCTGCTTCAAATCTGTGAGACCCCCAATGGGTGGCAGTGACAAGACTGAGATTAAAATTCCCAGATATCTGCTACAAGTCTGTGAGACGCCCTGATGGGTGGCAGTGACAAGACACAAATTACAATTCCCAGAAACCACCTATAAATCAGTGAGTCCCCCTGATGGGTGGCAGTGACAAGACACAGATTAAAATTCCCAGAAACCACCTATAAATCAGTGAGTCCACCTGATGGGTGGCAGTGACAAGACACAGATTACAATTCCCAGATATCTGCTACAAGTCTGTGAGACCCCCTGATGGGTGGCCGTGACAAGGCACAGATTAAAATTCCCAGATATCTACTACAAGTCTGTGAGACCCCCTGATGAGTGGCAGTGACAAGACATAGATTAAAATTCCCAGATATCTGCTACAAGTCTGTGAGACACCCTGATGGGTGGCAGTGACAAAACACAGATTAAAATTCCCAGAAACCACCTATAAATCAGTGAGACCCCCATGATGGGTGTCAGTGACAAGACACAGATTATAATTCCCAGATATCTGCTACAAATCTGTGAGACCCCCTGATGGGTGGCAGTGACAAGACACAGACACAGATTAAAACATAGATTCCCAGATATCTGATAGAAGTGAGACCCCCCAATAGCTGCTGGCACTGAGAAGACACAGATTACAACAATTCCCAGATATCTGCTAGAAGTGAGACCCCCAATAGCTGCTGGCACTGACAAGTCACAGATTACAACAATTCCCATATATCTGCTAGAAGTGAGACCCCCCCAATAGCTGCTGGCACTGAGAAGACACACTAACAGAACAATCTCCCCTCAAAAAACACGTGCTGGGGCTGCGAGAGACGCCTTATATTGTGTGCTGCGGGACTTAGCTTTGTGAGCCCATGATTGGACAAAATTTGCCCAATCAGGACTCTGAGCCCTGATTGGCATAGTCTTGCACCTGACCTGTGGTCAGGTGCAAGGCTGTAGCCAATTACAAGCTTCAGGCCAGTGGAAAAGTGCATTGTGGTCCATTGTGGTGCATTGTGGGCGAACACGAACCCAACACGCGGAAATGTTCGATGTTCGCCGAACGGGCGCTGTTCGAATCGAACACCGAACAGATCGAACCGAACAGCTCATCCCTATGTAGAGTATCAAAAAATTGATAAAATGACCATTAGCCAACAAGCTGGGACGCGACCATTAGGATCCACGATAATAACAGCAGCATATAAGCAGCATGCAGGGAGCACAGTACCCAATATAACAAGCGTCACAAGCTATACCCTCATACAATGAAAGCGGGATAGGCAGGTTCCAAAGAAGGAAAATTATAGAGATACACAAAACTGTTAAAAAGACCCCATCTCGACGCGTTTCGCCGCTTAGAAGATGCGGCTTTATACCTCTCTTATACCCCCCTCCCTTCCAGGCGATCTCCCAGCATTGCAGGGGGGGTCATTGTATGACGCAGTACCCCATTCACTCTTTCCCTCCAAGTACCCCTCTGTCACTCTCTCCCTCCAAGTACACTCCAGTCACTCCCTCCAAGTACACTCCAGTCACTCGTCCAGGTACACTCCAGTCACTCTCTCCCTCCAAGTACACTCCAGTCACTCTCCCAGTACCCAAGTCGCTCTCTCTCCAAGTACCTCCAGTCACACTCCAAGTACCCCCAGTCACCCTCTCCCTATACCTGCAGTCTCTCGCTCCCTCCAGTTACCCCCAGTCACTCCAGTTACCCACAGTCACTCTCTCCCAGTACCCCCCAGACACACTCTCTCCCAGTACCCACACTTTCTCCAAGTACCCCCTGTCACTCTCTCCAAGTACCCCATCACTCTCACAGTACCCCCACTTTCTCCCAGTACCCTCCAGTCACTCTCTCCCTCCAAGTACCCTACAGTCACTCTCCCAGTACCTCCAGTCACTCTCTCCCTCCAAGTACCCCCAGGCACTCTCCCAGTACCCGCACTTTCTCCAAGTACAACCTGTCACTCTCTACTCTCCAAGTACCCCAGTCACTCTCTTCCAGTACGCCAGTCACTCTCTCAGTACCCCCACTTTATCCCAGTACCCCATTCACTCTCTCCCTCCAAGTACTCTCCAGTCACTCTCTCTCCCAGTACCTCCAGTCGTACTTAGGGATGGGCTGGCGGTTCGATGTGAACATGAGTTTGCATCGAACATTGGCCGTTTGACCATTCGTCAAACAGCGTGTTCTATTCGTGTTCGCTCACAATGCATCACAATGGATCACATTGCACTTTTCCACTGGCCTGAAGCTTGTAATTGGCTACAGCCTTGCACCTGACCACAGGTCAGGGGCAAGACAGGTGCAAGACTATGCCAATCAGGGGTCAGAGTCCTGATTGGGCAAATTTTGCCCAATCTTAGGCTCACAGAGCTAAGTCCCGCAGCACACTATATAAGGCTTCCCCGCAGCCCCAGCGTGTGTTTGTTGCAGGAGTGAATCAGAGAGGAGAGTAGATTGTTGCATATCAGGGTGTATCACTAAGTTATACCAGAGTTCTTGGAATTTGAATCTGTGTGTTGGCACTGCCTGCTATTATGGTGTATCACTGAGTTATACCAGAGTTCTGGGAATTTGAATCTGTGTGTTGGCACTGCCAGCTATTATGGTGTATCACTGAGTTATACCAGAGTTCTGGGAATTTGAATCTGTGTGTTGGCACTGCCAGCTATTATGGTGTACCACTGAGTTATACCAGAGTTCTGGGAATTTGAATCTGTGTGTTGGCACTGCCAGCTATTATGGTGTATCACTGAGTTATACCAGCGTTCTGGGAATTTGAATCTGTGTGGAAGAGCGGTGAAGGGGGCTGCTTGACTGATGCCTTTTGTAATTTCTTTAGTCCACGACGCCCAGGGACGTCAAATGTAGGCACCCATTGCCAGCGTCTTCACCGTATGGTGCAGGACTAGCTAGGGGCAAGGGCAGACCTGGATACCTTTACAGCAGATGATCCACTGGCTTACTGGGTGTTGAGATTGGATCACTGGCCAGAACGTAGCCAATATGCTATGCAGCTACTAGGTTGCCCTTCATCCAGCGTGCTTTCTGAAAGGACGTTCAGTGCCACTGGAGGTTTTGTCAAAGACAAAAGAGTGCGTCTGTCCACTGACTCTGTAGACCGGCAGACACTTATAAAAATGAATCAGTCCTGGATCAGCAGCTATCATCACTCCCCTGATGCTAATGTAACTGAATAGATCGGGGATCTCTTCTGCATTCCCAAAACCTCCACCACTGCACTCTTCCACAATACCTCAAAGGGGTTACGTTGTGAGGGCACTAGCTGGCACCAAAGGCCCAATATTTGGGTGCACTGCCACTGACGCGTGTAACAGATTCATATAATTTTAATATTTGACAGCAGGGTCTACCCCTGCACTCTTCCACAATACCTCAGAGGGGTTACGGTGTGAAGGCACTAGCTGGCACCAAAGGTCCATTTTTATGCACCTGTTGTTACTTTCATCCAAAGCCTGCATAAGCTTCACCATAATTTAGCCACAAAATCACTAAACTTGTTCTGCGTGTCCTAAAACGTCTCCTCTTTTCATACAGGCTGCCACCCCAAGTAGTTATTTATGAATAGATTAAAGGAAAACTATTTACCGTCATTGGAAATGTCATTTTTTCTTTTTAAATGTTTCTATACATCCTACAAATCCGCCACTTCACGGGCAGGTTATGGGGACCTCCTAGGCACGATATTTGAAGGAATATTTCATTTTTCTTCTTTTTTTTGGAAAATATCTGTTTATTGGATTTCAAAATAAACACAGAAATCAGTGAACTCGCAGGTTCTTGAAAATGGTAAACAAGTAGTTAGGGACGCGCAGGTCCCGAGTGAAGCATCAGTGCGAACATATTGCAATAAAGAGAAGGAAGGGGAAAGGGAAACAGAAAGAGGATAAGAGCATGCATCAAATTAGCATCATTCTATTCGTCTGGGTACAGAACCATCTGGGAACCCTTATTTATTCGGGAAGGATCAACAACGCTCGGAATGCGTTGGCCGAGGATCTGAGAACCCAATTTGACCAGATTGCGGAGTATAGGGGTAGTCGGTCAGAGGCCTTGTACATCAGTTGCTCTACGGAATGGAATTCTTCCATGCGGGTAAACCAGAGTGTGAGGGGTGGGAGGGGTGAGCTGTTTCCAGTACAGAGGTATTAAGACCTTAGCGGTGTTCAGGACCCGGATAGCCAGAGTGCGTTTGTAAGAAGCAATTGAATAATTATTATGATGTAAGAGCATTGCGGCCGGTGAGAACTCAGGTGGGGGATCTGTAAATTCTTTAAGTATGTTGTGTATTCTAGACCAGAAAGGTCGGAGTATTGGGCAGTCCCACCAGATGTGTAACATATCACCCAGCGCATCATTACATCGCCAGCAGAGCGCAGGAACCTGTGGGTCATAACGATTAATTATGTCCAGAGTCCGGTACCAGAAGCTGAGGACTTTATATGCCGTTTCCTGAGATTTGGAGTAGGTGGAGCAATGATGTGTTAATTCACATATCTTGGACCATTGGTCGTCCGAAAGTGTAGTGTTTAATATGGATTCCCATTTTCCCATGTATGGCGGTAGAGTGGCAGAGGCCGCGTCCCTGAGCAGTGAGTAAAGCAGTGCCAAACCATGTGAGAGAGGTCCCGTGTTGTAGCACAGTCTCTCAAATGTCCGTAGCGGGCGCCTTAGCTGATGTTTTTGGGGAATGCCATCAAGATAGTGTCGTATCTGAGCGTAATGAAAGGAGTGGAGGAATGAAACAGGTCTGTCTTGCATTAAGTCAGTCAATGGTCGGCGGACCGAGGCATTGAAAAAGTGCAGTATGCGTGGTGTGGGGACGTGGATCAGCCGTCTAACCGAGTGGGGATCTAGGACAGGGAGGTAATCTTCATTATGTATCACCGGAGTCATGGGAGAAGGAAAGGAAGTGAGGTTAGATTTAGTCGCTTTCCGGCGCCATATCCCATACGTCGCCCCCACGTACGGCGATGAACTGGCCAATCTCCTGCCTTCTTTTAATGTCAGCCACGGGAGAACCGTCATCGGTCTCCCAACAAGTTCCTGTTCCACTGCTCTCCACAGCTTAACCGATCCTTCTCTTGACCACTCAACCACCCGTTGCAAGTGACAGGCCTGGTGGTAAAGGCTAAAATTGTGTAGGGCCAAACCCCCTGCAGCTCTCGATCTAGTGAGTACCTGGTAACTCAACCTGGGGCGAGGGGGGAGACCATTGGGGCCGGGGCTTTTTCCGGTTTTAGAGGATTTAAGTGCCAAAGCCAGTTCTTCTGCCGTTAAGAATAATAAATCACACATAGGGTGATACCCCTAACAAAACAGCACAATACAGAATAAATTGGTGCAATGTATTCTTAGATATAACCACTCACAGGCTGCTGGTACTGGGAAGACACATAGCAGGTTCTTGAATGTCTCCAGGCCAAGATGATAGCCTTAAGGGAAGGATAATAACAATAGTGTAGATAGCCAAGCAACCATAAAAAACAACGTTCAATTATGAACTGATTAAAATAGTGATTGGTTATTCGCGCAAAAAGCACACTAAATCTATATCACAATTTAGCCCCTGTGGTTCCAATGTCTTGAGTCTATATATCCAATAGGTTTCTCGTCTGGACAGTCTATTGGCTCTATTGCCCCCTCTCCAATCCCCCTTCACCATTTCTATCCCAAAGCATAGCAATAATTCTTCTTTAACCCTTTCGCTGCTGAGGCTTTTCCTGCCCCTGTGCTGAGGTCATTTTTACCGGTTTTGCTCATCATGTTTAAACGTGTTTTGAAGGCTTATTTTAGTATATTACCCAGACATATTATATATCGTTCTTTCCGTCAGACTCGGTAGATTCATAATATGTCATTATTATATGTATACGTTATGTCATGTCTGTATATTATAACAAAAAATGCAATAAAATATAAATTTTCAATAATTTACAATGTGTAAAGTGTTTTTTTTCACATTTTAACATGCGAGCAATTGCGGTTATATTTTGTATGGGGTGCGCTTGTTAAAAAAATTAGAGATGGGGTCTCGTTACATTTTGTTTTGGGGAAAATTACACTATTTTTAACAAACGCACCGCATACAAAAATCGTTAGTGCAGCATCATTGTTCACATTATAATTGAAATGGGAACAATATTGCTGCATTAACAAACCAAGAAAAAGAAAAAATTTTTTTTTTTTTTTTTTATAATTTTTATTTTTAATTTTTTTTTATTTTTCATTTTTTTTTTGACAACATTTTACACAGTAGTGTTTGGTATCGTTGGAACGGCCATGCTCTGGCCGATCCAACCATACCAAACTTTAACCCCTAGCTGTCACGGATCGGGAGATAGGGAGTTCATTGGAACTCCCTATCTCCACCGTTGGTGGCAGTTAGGGGTTAAGTCCAGGACTGGCGTCAACGTGCTACGCACGATGACGCCAGTCCTCAGGGGGAGTTCCCGGAGGCTTGGCCGACATCCAAGATGTCGGCCAGCTCCGGGAAAGGATCGCGAACCGGCGCTTTTCAGCGCCGATTCGCGATCCAGCTCCCCAGGGGTTAATGCCAGGCACCATTTGGAAGGGCAGGCTGTGCCTTCCAAATGGTGCCTGGGTTAACCCCCGCAACGCCGCCGATCGGGAGGGAGAGAGGTCCGAAGAACCTCCCCCCCTCCCTTTCAGGCGCCTCCTCCGCACATGTGGGGGGGGGCGCCTGAATTAGGTGTCATCGCACTGCCGCGATGACACCTAATTCCAGCGGCTGCGGTTCCGGATGCACGGCTGACATCGAGGATGTCAGCCCGCACCGGAGGGGCCAGCGATCGGCCGGAACTCGGCCGAACGCTGACCCCAATGGGAGGACGCGCTCAGCGCGTCCTCCGCATACCAGCGGTAATGCGGAGGACGCGCTCAGCGCGTCCTCCGCATTGAAGTGGTTAAATCTGGGACAAGCATTACAATGCACTGGCAAGGGGTGGGTTCGCATATTTTTCCTGATGTTATTCTGATGTTCCAGTAATCTACATTTAAGCTTGCGTGTGGTACGACCCACATATTAGACACCACAGGGACATTGGATCAAATACACTACAAAAGTGGTGTTGCACGTGATTTCACTCTTAATTGAGAATGATTCTCCTGTAGAGTGACTTGAATAACCTTTAACTGTTGCTGGTAAAAATCGACATAGAAACATAGAAACATAGAAAAATGTCGGCAGATAAGAACCTTTCGGCGCATCTAGTCTGCCCAATTACATGGATACTTTACCTGGATTTATCTTTTGTTTAGGATAGCCTTATGCCTATCCCATGCTTGCTTAAATTCAATTACTGTTTTGGCCTCTACCACTTCAACTGGAAGACTGTTCCATGTATCCACCACCCTCTCAGTGAAATAATGCTTTCTGATGTTACTTTTAAACCTTTGCCCCCATGCTTTACATGTTCCACATCGTTTAAAACCGTTATGCCCCCCCAGAGATTTCTTATCTGGACCCTGAGGAATACTGGGTGCTAGCATGTTCTTAAAATTATTGGTTTTTCTGTAAATTATAGAGGGTTGTGATGGTATATCCTTCCCTAAAATGGGATCTTGTAACAGGAGAGGCCAATGTTTCTTAACGATCTTCTCCATCTGTCTGTATCCCGTATTAAAATTAGTCAAAAAGGCATATCTACTTATATTGGTATTTATTTTATTCCTAGTTTTGAAAAGATCTTTTCTGTGTATTTTCATCACTTCCTGCATTGTCTTATTAACTTCCCCTGGGTCATATTCCTTCTGTACTAGTTTATTTTCAATATACTTCGATTGATTTCGTTTTCGTTTCGTTTTCGATTCGTTTCGTATTGTGACTTCCGCTTTTTGTTTTTCCGTTTCCGTTTTTTCATCCGTTCGTATTTCCGTTTTTTCTGCTTTCTTTGATTGGTTAATTGATTTTCATTTGGGTATATTAGAGGGATATCAGATGGGACTCTTCACGCTCCTGATGAAGTCCACGTGACGAAACGCGTCGAGCAACACCTTCAGACACCTTCAGACGAATTGGGTCATGGGAGTTGGTGATGTTATGCTCCATTTGTTTTAAATTTTTGTAAGCGCATTAAAAATGTTGTTTTTTATGGTTGCTTGGCTATCTACACTATTGTTATTATCCTTCCCTTAAGGCTATCATCTTGGCCTGGAGACATTCAAGAACCTGCTATGTGTCTTCCCAGTACCAGCAGCCTGTGAGTGGTTATATCTAAGAATACATTGCACCAATTTATTCTGTATTGTGCTGTATTGTTAGGGGTATCACCCTATGTGTGATTTATTATTCAATTTGTTATTGTTGATACCGTATCTTGTCTTCTGCCGTTAAGGGCCAGTCTAAAAGTTCTGACGTTTGGCATGAAATTTGTTTAGGGGAGTATTTAGTCAGGTAGGCCAGAATGTCAGCGCGTTTGCGGGCTACGTCTTGAGGGCAGGTAGTGCCCTGCAGGTCATAGAGCGCAGCATAATAGTCTCATACGATTTGAAGCAGTTATGCTGGTAACCGTTGCGTCCTGCCCTGTGAGTCGCGCAATTTAGCTATATATGTAGCCTAACCTCCCACTTTTGTCCCCGTGTCGGTGGAAAAGGGCCTTAGAGCGTAAGTACGATCGGTGATAGGATATGTTCATGAGTGTATTTAAGGATCTGCGTAGCTCAGTCAGGTGTGCCATAGTTTCAGGGTTACCCTCCCGTTTGTGGTCGGAGGAAATCTGGGTTATCTGGTGCTGGAGGTCTCGCATAGCAGCTGATCGACGTTTAGCCTGCTCAGCGCCCTTTCTGATAAAGTAGCCTCTGATCACGCATTTATACGTCTCCCACACTATCGGTGAGGCCACTGTACCAGTGGCGTTCTCTTCAAAGAAATTTGTGAGTACCTGCCGTCCTTCCTCAGCCACAAGCGGGTCAGATAAGAGGGAGTCATTAAGGCGCCAGTTAGGGGCAGTCGGCCTGAACATGGGGGAGCGTAAAGTGATAGAGACCGGGATGTGGTCCGACCACGTGGCCGTACCAATAGCTGCGCTGCGCAGAGCTGAGAGGTGGTATTGTGGAATAAATAGGTAATCAATCCTGGAGTAGGATTGGGAGGGATGTGCATAGAATGAAAAGTCTTTGCCCATAGTGTGCAGTGTTCGCCAGCAATCTGCAAGTCTAGATGCGTGTAGGGAGCTACGGCATGAGCGCAGAATGTGCAACGGGATGGACGAGCTGCCCGCGGAGGTGTCCCAGGATGGTTCTAAGGGCACATTCAGGTCCCCTCCCAGCACGACCAGCCCCTCAGCAAAGTCCTGGAGGGTACTTGGAGGGAAAGAGTGAATGGGGTATTTGGGAGAGAGATTGACTGGAGGGTACTTGGAGGGAGAGTGACTGGAGGTACTGGGAGAGTAACTGGGGGTACTGGGAGGGAGTGACTGGAGGGTACTTGGAGGGAGAGAGAGTGACTGGAGGGTACTTGGAGGGAGAGAGAGTGACTGGAGGGCGAGAGTGACTGGAGGGTACTTGGAGGGAGAGAGTGACTGGGGGTACTGTGAGAGTGACTGGAGTGTACTTGGAGAGAGTGTGACCGGAGATACTTGGAGAGAGTGTAACTGGAGGTACTTGGAGAGAGTGTAGTGATGGGCCGAACACCCCTGTGTTCGGTTCGCATTCGAACACGAACATTTGAAAAAGTTCGGATTCGAACATGGGTCCTTGGATTTCTGTTACGTCTGTCCCCTAAAGATATTCTGTCTGGATTTCTCGTGTATGACCTGGCTTATGTTTTTGAACCACTCTCTTGTATGTGTTTAGTTTATGTGTATTTTCTCAGTAGATCTTTTGGTCACGAAATCAATAGCTACTGAGCAGTATCTAGTGTTCTCTTGTTGTTCTGATCTCCCTGGAGGGAGTGCCAGGATCAGTAGTTCTGTTCACAGTATTTTTCAGGTACCAACGAGTTCTGCCCTGCACTCCGTTGAATCCATTCAAACCTCAGTCTGTCCTGTTGAGAATCACTGTGTGTGTATATTACACTGTTTCTCTTGTTTTAGTGATTTAACCCCCTGCTGGTTGCTGGGTTGATCACTCGCTGTTTGGGTTCTGTCCCTTCACGTTTAGGGGTATTGTTTGTAACCCTCCAGGGTCCCTTTACCCAGGCTCGACTCATGTTTATGTTTTTGCAAAGACTGATAACAAACGATTGTTCATTTCTGTTTTATGTTATTTCTTATTGCATCTCTGACTGCCCTGCACCTTGAATACTTCACAGACTGTCATTCCATGTATGGTGTTTCTGATAGTGTCCTATGTAATCTGTTGGTCTCGAAACCTTCAGAGTTTAGAGACAATTCAGTTCGTCCTTGTATGTACCAAAACGATTGGTTTCTGCATTCTGTCTACCCTTGCCCTGAATCTGTATTTAGAGTGAAAAATTATACCCAGTGCAGGGCTTCCTCTTGTGCCCATCACCTGCACTGTTTCTGTTTATGTTAGTGTGTGCTGGATTAAACATTATGAAACAAACCACAAACCTGCCTCAAGGGCTCAAATATATGCGCAATGAAGGGCCTTCCATGGCATCTGCCCGGGACCCCCGTGACAGTACCCTCCAGTCACTCACACCCTCCAAGTACCCTCCAGTCACTAACTCCCTCCAAGTACCCTCCAGTCACTCTCTCCCAGTACCCCATTCACTCTCTCCCTCCAAGTACCCTCCAGTCACTCTCTCTCTCCAAGTACCCCCCAGTCACTCTCCCAGTACCCCACTCTCTCCCAGTACCCCCAGTCTCTCCAAGTACCCCCCAGTCACTCTCCCAGTACCCCCAGTCTCTCTCTCCCAGTACCCTCCAGTCACTCTCTCGCCAATTACCCCCACTTTCTCCCAGTACCCCCAGTCTCTCTAAGTACCCCCAGTCACTCTACTAATATCCCCAGTCAATCTACCAGTATCCCCAGTCATTCTCTCCCTGAACCTCAAGTCACCCTCTCTCCGTACCCCCAGTACCCACTCACTGTGTGTTGGTTACGCTGCTCTGTTGTCACACAGTGTCGCCTACCTGCGAGGAGTTGCTGGTGGCCCCCCGGGGGGGGGGAGCTGTCCAGGGGTCTTAGTGGAGACCGTATTTTAAATGTACTGCACGGCAGGTGCCTCCCTCCCTCCCTCCTTCCTGTTCAGCGGCTACAGGGCTGCCAGCAGCACAGGGCTGGCAGAGGGCTTCAAGCGGGCTGACAAACGTGGTACAGGGTGTTCCGTTGAGTAATGCTGCGCTGTTTCACGTGACTCATGTCAGCGTTAAGGAGGAGTCAGGACAGGACCAGAGTTTTCTGTCCTGGTCCTCCCTTCTGGACGCTGAGTGCAAATTCACCGCCGGCGCCACAAAACTGGCAACTGCCCGTGCAAAGGCCTCTCACGGACACCAGTTATTTTGAAATTTTGCGCTCCTGAGAAAATTGCGCCCGGGGCGACCGCCCCTGGAGGGCCCCCCCACTGGTGAGTATCTCCGCCGGGGCTCCAGCTTGCGGATGACGTGTGGGGAACGTCCTCCGCATATAGCGGGAGTCAATGAGGACGTTCCCCACACATCATCCGCAGCAAAGGCGTTAATGGCAAATTTGTCTAGAACCTTTCATTTACATGGCTGTTTTTCAGCCTTACTGGCTGGGATGAGCTTTATATGCAATTTATAGTTGATCATTCTGTGATCTTCTGATTTTTCGATCCATTGACATGCTTTAAATTTTTGGCTCTACATCAAACAGTCAACAATAGCTGAAGGCTGTCAAAGGATTGTCCTTTACACAGAAGTCAGAACCAGGGGGAAGAGAGACTGATAGATCACCCCACAGTAATTTAGGAGGGGCAACTAACCCCCCCCTCCCCCCCATTATACTCTCTAAAGTCTGTTGCAGCTCAGCTGTCAGGCCCGAGCCAGGACCTATTAGGTTTTTGTTTATTAATCCAAGCGCTGGGGTTGATCAAGCAAAGCCGACTCAGGAAGCTGTATAGGATAATAATGGTATTTATTTTTTTGAGAAAGGATTTCACCAGGAAGGATGCATTGAGATTTTTCTCGTTTTCAAGTATGTCCTGGGTGGCGAGTATGTACCGTTGGGTGTCTTGCCCAAGGACACTTACTGGAGAGGAGTCTCTTGCCAGGATCGAACCTGTGTCTCCACAGGCTCTCTCCACGCAGAGCAGTGATGTTACCTCTACCCCACCCAGCCGGTCATTCAAGGTATAGAACAGCAAGCACTGGTATAAAACAGAAAATGCCAAATTCTGGACAGCACAGGCAAAGTCTATTAGCAAAGAGGATTGTGGGCAATGTAGTCCCAGACTGCGCACAGGGTCCACCAAGTATGAATCAGGTCCACTGGCAATAGTACCTTGATTTAAGGTCAGGGAAGGTGGTGAAAGCTTTATAAGCCACAGGCTGGTATCCAGAGGATAGTGGGCTACGCAGTTGAGAACCCACTTGTGCAGCGACCAGGAAGTCTTGGCCAAGGAGCGTAGATACAGCGTAGGTGGAGATCGCTGGAAGTCTTAGGCAATGACTGGTATGAGGGTAGTCAAAACAGGAAGCCAGGTAAGAAGTAAAGAGCAAACAGAAAAATAATAAGACAAAAAACAGTATCAGACCGGACTAAGAAAATACAAGACAGATATAGGATCAGACTGGACTATAACAAGAGGGAGCTCACAGAACCTCAGCAGGTAAGGGAAGGAAACAAAACAGCGTGAAAGAAGGGGAGAGGCCACAATAAATGGCTGGTCATCCAGGTGAGAAAATCAGGCACAGCTAGGAAAGGGAAAAGCAGGGATGGCAGAAGCCAGGAGATGGAGTGGGAGAAGTCAGGAGATGGAGAATGAAAAAGGTGGAATGGAACAAATGGGAGACAGAACAAACAGGAGAATAGAGGAGGAAAGGGGTGTAGGTCTCACATCAGCACTGTGAGTGGATACTGAGCAGTGAGTACTTTGACTTAGCTTGATGTACCAGTTTTCTCCTCTCTGTGTGTTTCTGGGGCAGCATGCTTGTGGAGCGTGGTGAAAATTTTTTATTCTACCAGGCTGTGCCGTCCAGGCCCCACCATATGACACAGGCAGAGGGGAGAATGAGCAGACCTTTATTTAGACTGCACAAAGATTAGGTAGATAAAGTCATAGCCAAAATTGTTGGCACCCCAGACATTTTTCCAAAAAATCAAGTATTTCTCACAGAAAAGTATTGCAGTAACACATGTTTTGCTATACACATGTTTATTCCCTTTGTGTGTATTGGAACAAAACAAAAAAAGGGAGGAAAAAAGCAAATTGGACATAATGTCACCCAAAACTCCAAAAATGGGCTGGACAAAATTCTTGGCACCCTTAACTTAATATTTGGTTGCACACCCTTTGGAAAAAATAACAAATCAGTCGCTTCCTATAACCATCCATAAGCTTCTTACACCTCTCACCCGGAATTTTGCACCACTCTTCCTTTGAAAACTGCTCCAGGTCTCTCTTATTGGAAGGGCGCCTTTTCCCAACAGCAATTTTAAGATCTCTCCACAGGTGTTCAATGGGATTTAGATCTGGACTCATTGCTGGTCACTTCAGAACTCTCCAGCGCTTTGTTGCCATCCATTTCTGGGTGCTTTTTGATGTATGTTTGGGGTCATTGTCCTGCTGGAAGACCCAAGATCTCGGACGCAAACCCGGCTTTCTGACACTGGGCTCTACAGTGCGACCCAAAATCCTTAGGTAATCCTCAGATTTCATGATGCCTTGCACACATTCAAGGCACCCAGTGGCAGAGGCAGCAAAACAACCCAAAAAACATCATTGAACCTCCACCATATTTCACTGTAGGTACTGTGTTCTTTTCTTTGTAGGCCTCATTCCGTTTTCGGTAAACAGCAGAATGATGTGCTTTGCCAAAAAGCTCTATCTCGGTCTCTTCTGTCCACAAGACGTTTCCCAGAAGGATTTTGGCTTACTCAAGTACATTTTGGCAAACTGTAGTCTTGCTTTTTTATGTCTCTGTGTCAGCAGTGGGGTCCTCCTGGGTCTCCTGCCATAGCGTTTCATTTCATTTAAATGTCGACGGATAGTTCGCGTTGACACTGATGCTCCCTGAGCCTGCAGGACAGCTTGAATTTCTTTGGAACTTGTTTGGGGCTGTTTATCCAATATCCGGACTATCCTGCTTTGCAACCTTTCATCAATTTTTCTCTTCCGTCCACGCCCAGAGAGATTAGCTACAGTGCCATGGGTTGCAAACTTCTTGATAATGTTGCGCACTGTGAACAAAGGCAAATCTAGTAGACATGTGCATTCGTTTTAGTACTAACACAATTTAGTCCGAATTTTGGGATAATTTAGTTTTCGTATGACTCAAGAGATACGAAACTGCTCAGTACAAAAAACGAAAGAAACTAAAATAAAATGCACTACATTTTAGTTTCAGTCCTTTTTGTGATATTACATTGATGAGTGAAGGAGACCAGCAATGAAGAGCGCAACATCGCAAAGCTACAGAAAAGGTTTGTATGCGTAATCCTTCCCGACCCCTACCCGAAAATGCGACAGTGATAGAGCTCCAGAATATTCCCTCGCAGCGCAGACAGCCAGCACAGGAGAGGAAACCTTTACTAAACCCTTGCATGTCTATGAGGCAGCCAAGATGATAAAAGCAGCTGGAGAAGGAAAACATTCAAATAAATTACACTGAAAGCTAATGACAGAGGAGGGCTGGATAGTAAAAACCCCTTTATAACAAGCAGCGCTGGGAGAAAAGAGGGACTTTATAAAACGTGTGTTATCTCCCCTTCCGTTCTGCATAATAGGGGCTTAGGTCTGATACATTTTATATTATCCAGGAGCCCTATCCCCCTTTCCTCTTCTATAATACACGTTTTATATAAAGTACGTCTCCTTTCCCATTGCTGCTTGTTATAAAGTTTTTTTTACATCTGACACATTTAGTATCCAACTCTCACAGTTACTATGTCATCATGAGCCTTCAGTGTGATTTATTTTAATGTTTTCCCTGGATTTAAAGTGCTTTATGTTATTATAAAAATAAATTTGCACCAGTCATCTCTTCTCTGAGCTTTCAGACCGATTTACGTTAATATTTTCCCTCTCCCCTGCTTTTATATTCCTGTCTGTCTCCCCCACAGAGATACAAAGTTTAAGTAAAAGATCCCTCTCCTGTGCTGGATAAGCATTGCATTCCGAAGTTCTGCACCCTCCACATGCCAATTCAGTAGGATGTTCTATACAGAGAGGGGTATTAATTAATGCAGGAGGATGTTCTATACATTATACAGAGAGGGGTATTAATTAATGTAGGAGGATGCTATCTACATTATACAGAGAGGGGTATTAATTAATGCAGGAGGATGTTCTATACATTATACAGAGAGGAACTTTTTTTAGCACTTTAAATCCAGTGGCTGTGAGTGCTGAGATCGGCTGCTTGTTATATTATCTCTCAGTACAATGTATCAGGTTCAGCTGTTACAGTAACTGACTGCTGCTCATCACAGCGCAAAATAAGGAAATAATATTGTTCTAACCTCTTATATATAAAAATATTATTTACTAGTTTTACTGAAACTCTGAGCGCTGTGATGAGCAGCAGTCAGTTACTGTAACAGCTTTGCCTGACACAGTGTGCTGAGAGTGAGAGATACTGTAACAAGCAGGGATCTCAGCCCTCTGAGGAGCCACTACAATAGTAATTGTATCCACTGGTTTTCGGATGAATGAAATTAGTTTTCATACTAAAGAACTGAAAACGAATTTCTTTAGCAACTAAATAAATTGCATTTTAGGACTAATCCATTAGTTCAAAACGAAAATTTGTGCTGTGCACATGTCTAAAATCTAGATCTCTGGAGATGGACTTGTAACCTTGAGATTGTTGATATTTTTCCACAATTTTGATTCTCAAGTCCTCAGACTGTTCTCTTCTCTTTCTTTTGTCCATGCTTAGTGTGGCACACACAGACACACAATGCAAAGACTTACAGGGTTATTCAGAGAGCGGTGAAAAGCAGGAGAATGACTGGAGAATGGAAAATTCTAGGTCAAAATTCTCCTGCTTTTCACCGCTCTTTGAATCACCCTGTAAGTGAACTTCTCTCCTTTTTATCTGCTTTCAGGTGTGATTTTTATATTGCCCACACGTTACTTGCCCCAGGTGAGTTTACAGGAGCATCACATGCTTGAAACAATCTTATTTATCTACAATTTTGAAAGGGTGCCAAGAATTTTGGCCAGCCCCTTTTTGGAGTTTTGTGTGACATTATGTCCAATTTGCTTCCCCCCCCCTTTTTTTGTTTTGTTCCAATACACACAAAGGGAATAAACATGTGTATAGCAAAACATGTGTTACTGCAATACTTTTGTGTGAGAAATACTTGATTTTCTGTAAAAATGTCTGGGGTTCCAACAATTTCAGCCATGACTGTATTTCATAACATGGCAGACAGCATATGAGTGATCTGATGAAGGGAAGGATGGCATAGCCAGATATCTGCAAAAGCGCATACATATCAAAGGTCTGTAAGGACTGAAATATGGGTTTAAAAAAGATGTGAGAGCGATATGGAGACTGATGTGAGATCTAATGGATAAAAGGGGACTAGGATGGGGTCCGAAGAGTGTATGCTTACTGACATAATTTATAATCTTGAAAGTTAAGGTTACAAGCATTTATAAAGCACTAATAAGTTCCGTAGCGCTGTCTAAAAGAATAGTTCCCAGGCACTACAAAAAGGTTTGAAGGGGCTTTTTATTAAGAAAAAAAAAGCCTTGCAAAATTTCAGTCAGAAAAAAGACCTTTCTTAAGATAGGTCTTTTTTTGTGATTGAAACGTTGCGTGATCCCAAGAGTACTTTTTTTTTTCATTTAAGAATTCCTTGAGCTAGAGTGACATGAGTGCAATTCCTCTTTGTGTATGATTTATATTAACGTCTGGACAGCATTAAATGAGCCTGGTTATTTATGAATAAGACCAACAGGGCATTGCTGCTTCTGTTAATATTATCATCCTCATTTATAAAGCTCCAACAGTTTCCACAGTGCTTTAAAATCAACCTCTCCAGTAAGTGTCCTTGGGCAAGACACCTAATGGTACATACTCGCCACCCAGGACATACTTGAAAACGAGAGAAATCTCAATGTATCCTTCCTGGTAAAATCCTTTTTCAAAAAAACCAATGGGGACTGAGGCAGAATTGTGGACAAACTTAGGAACAGAAATACGAGGCGTAGAGGGCTGTCCACTGATGAGCTTACAGTCTAGAGGAGTTGTAGTAGAGGAAGACAAAAGGAGTTTTATAGGTTGTCTGAATCATTAGCACTAGTGTTAACCCCTTGAGGACCAATGATGTACATGGTACGTCATGGGAAAACAATCCTGTTAAGGACCAAGGATGTACCATATACATCATAGTCCTCTAACCCCCCTCCCTCCCTATACTCATCTCTCTGGCCGGGGTTTTAAGGACCCCGGCTATCGTCATTTAACTGCTGAGCACTCTGCTCCTGCTTTAACCCCTTCACTGCTGAGCCATTTCACGTCTTAAAAAAAACACTGTTTTCTTTTTTTTATTATTATTTTTATTAATTTTGTTCTTTACTTTAAACATGATCATGTTTGGTATCATTGGAAAGGCCATGCTCTGGCCTTTTCTAATGATACCGAACATGACCCTGCTAGCTGCCAACAGTCGGGAGATATTGGGGTTCAAATGAACCCCCCTATCTCCACCTCATCATTCCTTAGGAGTCAATGAAGACGTTCCCCACACGTCCTCAGCAGTGAAAAGGTTAAAACCAATCATCTGCACTGGTTCACTTATAGGTTGCTGCAAACTGCAATTTACCGCTGCTGCTGCACAGGGATGGACTGACAACTAATGGGGCCCCCGGGCAATAGGAGATCAAGGGGTCCCTTGTGCCACGCCCACAGTAGGTCACACTCTTCACAAAATTTTCAAAATAATAATTTTAATGAAAAAGGAAAATCCACTCGGGCCCATCAGCGAATTGGAGGAATCCATAGTACCCCCTCCAGACCTGCAGACTGCCACTGCTCTGCTAATAAAACTTACCTTCATACACATCGTACATTACTGTATCACAGAGATCCACAGCAATAAAACTCATAGTAATGTACGTTGTGTATGAGTGTATCACAGCTTCACAGCAATAAAACTCACAGTAATGTGCGCTGTGTATGAGTGTACCCTGCGTCAACTCGGCCTCAGTGACACAGCTCTCTCCTGGTTCCCCGATCTGTCTCCTCCTATCAGCTGTCTCCGACTGGATGACCTCCCGTTTCCTAAAGCTCAACCTCTCTAAAACTGAACTTCTAATCTTCCCTCCCTCCAAATCCTCTATTCCTGCCCCCATTTCTCTTCAGGTAAATGATGCAACCATTACTTCTACCTCTCAGGCTCGTTGCCTTGGAATCCTCTTGGACTCCGATGTATCCTTTACTCCTCACACATTCAGTCACTCACCAAATCTTGCTACTTCCACCTAAAAAACATTGCACGCATCCGTCCCTTTCTTAATCAGGACTCTATTAAAATCCTCATCCAAGCTTATTATCTCCCACTTTGACTACTGTAACCTCCTTCTCGCTGGCCTTAAAAAATCCCAGATTCTCCCTCTGCAGTCTGTTATGAACGCCTGTGCCAGACTCATACACCTCACATCCCGCACCTCTCCCCTTTGTCAATCTTTACACTAGCTCCCTGATTCCTTTAGAGTCCACTGTAAAATACTAGTCCTCTCGTACAAAGCTCTCCGCCCCTGACTACATTTCCTCTCTTATTAGCAAGTACATCCCGTCCCGACCACTTCACTCTGCCAATGCTGTTTGTAATGTGTATGCATATTTGTTATTCTGTCTCTCCCATTGTACAGTGCTACAGAACTTGTTGGCGCTTTATAAATGCTTGTAACTGTAACCACAGAGCTCAACAGCAATAAAACTCACAGTAATGTGCAGTGTGTATGAACATATCAGAGCTCCACAGCGGTAAAACACACAGAATTGTGCAATGTGTATGAGCGTATCACAGAGCTCCACAGCATTAAAACTCACAGTAATGTGCAGTGTCTATGAGCGTATCACAGAGCTCCACAGCAATAAAACTCTCATGGCAATAGGCAGTGCATGTGTATAAGCATACACAGAATCCACAGCAGTAAACTCTCACAGTAATAGACAGTGCATATGAGTATACACAGAATCTACAGCGAAAAAAGTCACACTAATGGCTGGAGTGTATGAGCAGACACAGAATCTAAAGCAATATAACGCACAGTAAGGGCTGGGGTGTATGAGCAGGCACAGAATCCAAAGCATTTTTATTTTTTTTAATATTTACCATCCTCTATGAAGATGTTTGGGGGGGTCCTGAACAGTTTATGTATCACCCTCCAGTCTCCGGCTGGTGGGCTGCAGGGGTGGGCTTTGGCTCATCCACACAGGCATGGCCTAAACTGAAACCCGCACAGGAGCGTAAATGTGATGTGTCTGGGAGCCGCGAGAAGCCATCTGGCAGTCAGTTGCAGCCCTGCAGCACTCAGCAGCGGTTCAGGAAGATCCGTCTCCAAGCCAAGGCCAGAGGGCGCATTTCACTGCTGCGGTCATCCTCTGGACCGGCCTGCAATCCGAATGGGATCAGATTTCAGCGCGAGATCCCAGCATGTCTACTGGAATTTGGGCTGCCCTTTACATGCAGTTCGTCCGAGTGCCCGATGGGTCAGTCCTACCCTGCTCCACCTCTGAACAGAAGCCAACGCTAATCTAGATCATTGAACAGTGAGTCGATAAAGCAGTAACTTCATACAGGAGTAATTCTTCTACATACATTTTTAATTATCTTTTTATTTCATTTTCAAAAGTGTTTTGTATATGTGTGAAAGGAGTTTTTTAAATGTGGAATTTCACTATTCTCTGCGTGTATGATGACAAGCGTTTGGATACTGATTCATTTACTATCTCGCTTTCAGTGAAATGGTTTAGCATTTGAACTTGTCAATCAAGAATGATAACGATCATAGTGATAGTTTTGGAACTTCACTGGTTTCAACAGTGTAATTGTGCTTTGGAGAAGTATCATAAAACCCTTGGAACACACCTCTCTATAGAGCCAATTAGATCATGATCCTCAAACATTATGCGATGATTTAAAATATTTTTCATGGGTTCAACACTAGGTCATAAAAAAAAGCTTTTACTGTGTCCAAATTTTGCAGTTTTACATATATTTCCAGACTCCAAAAGTTATATCAAATTTAAAAAGAGGGGAAAAAAAACATTTACTATAATAACCCCATCAAAAATAATTATACTAGAATAGACAAATACTAGATGTTAATGTTTTTTTTTGTTTTCCTCAGTCTACACTCAATGCCTAATAATGATGAAGCAGAAACTAGATTTTTGACAATATTGCATAATTAATAAAAAGAAAACAAAGAGGGTGCAAGGTCAGGTTGGGAAATTGCTGCTTGATAGCTTCACTCTGTGCCCCATATGCTCCATCACAGCAATTTTTCAGCCTCCATTGCCTGACATAATCCCTGCTGCTGGTCACTAGGGATCTCTGCCATGCCCAGGAATGTCAGGCCGTAATTCCTCCAAACCTGACATCGCTAGGTGTTTTCCCCAGCTCACCTCACCGCAGCCGTCACCTGACAAGATGGTGGAGGTGGCGCTGGAGCCTTGAGGAGAAAGGAGCCATGCACGGGCCGAGACATACAGAAGTGGCAGCAACTTTTAAGACAGTTAAAGATGGCTACAAGCAGATCTCCAGGCAGGCCTTGACATCGGAGTCCAGGGCACGAGAACGTCTACGGTGGAGCGTCACGCGGAGGAGGCTGAGGTGGATTGGATGGCAACCCAGGTGGAATTATTGGTCTTTCGCCTGATTCCCCCCCCCCCAACGGTGCCCTCATCTCCCTCTCCTGGCAACAGCCCACAGGTTTTGGCTGCTTTGGGGATCCCCGTGCCCCCTGATCTCTTTCGACCTCCTGATCCGCAGCACCAACCCAGTTGGGAATGGCTACCTGAGGTGAAGAGCTGAGTACCCTCACCGGGCCGCTTAATCCATTTCGTTCCTGTCATGAGGGTGCTTCAGTTCTGGTACCGGTAGGAATCTGGTACCAGAGTTACTCTTTTCCACCATTCATAAAATATCTTGGTCTGACCAGGCTATAGTTGAAACCTCAGTGAGAAGGGTTGGTTGTGGTGCTACTCAAACCTGGTATTTAATCAGTCGCTCCTTCTAGATAAGAAGTTCAAATCGAATTTATTGTCCAATTTAAAGAAATGTTTTCTTCACAACTTGTCTCCAGATGTGGACTTAGCTTTCATTAGAGGCCGAAACATTTGTTCGGCCTCCCACCAGAAATGTCTGAAGCAGAAGGAAATAGCAGAGCTGACAGAACGGGTTAAGGAGCTAGAACAAGCCCAGAGATCTAACAATCTGCTGGTCCTTCAGCAGGTGTTGTAAGAAAGGGCACAACTTAACCTGCCTGGCGGTATTCCTGAGTGTGACTCGGGGTTAAATTGCGCTACCGCGATCGGTAACCCGAAGCCTTCGCTCCCTCGTTGTCTCCGCAGTGTGATCGCGGCAGCCGGCGACTTTGCTTCCTGGTTCCGTTCCTTGCGAGTCACACGACAAGGGGGTGGGGGGGGCGGGACCAGGCAGCAAATTCAGAAATGAGAAAAAAAAAAATACAGTAAAAAATACTGTAGAATAAACTTTGTGCTGTGCAGTGGGTGGGGGTGATGCCTGTGCAGATGTACACTCCTTTGCCAATGTAATAGAGTAATTCTCAAAGCAGCTTTACAGAAATAAAAATCATTTCGAAAATGTAATAAGGCTTTGCAATACAAGTTTCGCTGGTGCTTGCCCAGATCCAACAGTTGGATCTGGGCAAGCACCAGCGAAACATGCATTGCAAAGCCTTATTACATTTTAGAAATGATTTTTGTCTTTTATTTCTGTAAAGCTGCTTTGAGAATAAATACTCTTTTTTGGTACCCCCGTGTCCTGTATTACATTGGTAAAGGAGTGTACATCTGGACAGGAATCCCAGCACATGTTTTTGGTTTGATTATATTACTGAATATAATTTATTTCCATTATTTTCGGAATAATAAAATTATTTCGGGTTTCAAACAGTCTCTGAGTGTGTTTACTAGACTCTTGCTTGGACAGATTTCATGGAGTTATTCCTACAGAATACAGGCTTACTATATAAAACAAACACATTTCCTTTCCAAAAGAAGTGAAACGCTTTTAGACACAAAATTTTGCAAAAATTAGACCGCCAGGGAGGTTAACCTTCTACATTTGCTGGACAGACCAAAAGTCTTTAGAGCGGAGCAATAGGACGGACTCTCAGCTTTTAAAACCGTAAACTAAGGAGCGGTTGATCTGGTTCCTGTGGGGGCAGCAACCTGTAACCCTGTAGATACTTGAGTCTTTTTGAGGAACAGTACTCAGAGCTCTATCGGGGGACCAAGGCAGGGTAGGACCAGCCTCATATTGATGGGATTCGAGCTTTGACGAGCTGTTTCTGCCCTTCATCCGGAGCAGACCTCTCGTCTGACAGCGGTCATTACGCCAGAGAAGGTTTAAATTACCCACAAGCACATATATACATCCAAATCCCTGGATCGTGATGGCTTTTCGGCATCCTTTTATAGGGCTGTAGGTGAGGGTCTCCTCCTGCATCTCCCTAACTTGTTCAATGCTTTCATGCAGGGGGTAGGTGAACCCTTCGGACCAAATGCTTGAAGCAAAGGATGGGATCTATCTTTTTTTTTTCCCCCTCCCCCTACTGGTGTATTCCCTTTCGGTCTGCTTAATGCTTCAGTACCATGCGCACTCCCTGATGGCCCACATTCAGCTGCTGCAATGTATTCTTCCAGGGGTAGAGAATACGGGAGTGAATGGGTACCTTTCTTTCAACCAGTGTTAATTTTGACAGCAAATTTAATTTTAGTCTTTTGACTAAAATACCACTTAATTCTGACAACTAAAATACAACATTATTAATTTTAGTCGACTAAAATCGAATGTGTTTAGTTGATGTGTAATTCATTATTTAAAGCATTTCTGCAGCATTTGCAAACTCATTTTATACTCCTGGGGCTGGATTACATGCCTGGAGTAAATGAAAAAAAAGGGATTAAGTGAACTTCTAACTCCATAGACTTTAATGGCTCTTGAAGTTCACTTGCCTTCCTTGTGGAACATAAAAAAAAAAAAAAAAATCACCAATTGCTATCAACTCCCCTCTCAGCATTGAAAGACAATAGAGGATATAGTGCCCCAGCTTACACGGATATTGCCCCCCAGACCAGCTCACATGTGGATATACTGCCCCCAGCTCAACTCCTGCCGCTGCTGTGTGTTCGACTCCCTCTGAGCGTCCGGCGGCATGGAGCTTGGGCGCTCACCTGGGGTAGCCACGTGACCAGCCACGATCTCAAGAGAACTCGAGCACTCGCCTGGGGGAACGTCACCAGCCAAGCTCCATGGCAGGGATGGGCAATTTGCATAGCCAAACACCCTGGACAAGAGGATTTCTAAGCCGGGCAACCAGTTGTCAGCAGGAGCTGTGCCAATCACAGGCATTTAAACAGACCTCGGATCTGTCTTGCACTGTGCTGGTGGGAGCTGCTAGTTCACACCCCCAGCCACTGAATGGTTATCAGCTGCTAGCTGGGAGCAGGAGCACACGCTGCTACTCAAGCGGGACTTTTAAAAGTTTTCCTGTTGCTGATGGTTATACAGCCCAGCGACAGTCTCCAGGTGAGCGGGCAGCTACATATTGGAGATAAATGAAATGGCTTATTGAAAAGCCAAAAGTTTCACCCTGGAGCTGATGGATCCATCTGCAGAAAGAACCCTGTGTTGTCCTTCAGCTGGTGAGATTTACAGCCCAGAAAGCAGATAACATCTCAACAGACAGATAAGGGGGCACTGAGCTTCTCTTTCCCCACTACAGCGGGCCTGGTCATTTGTGACATCACCCCCTCCCCCTGTTTTAGTGAAGCAAACATCATTCCCTAAAATCACTTTTTTTAAAAAAAAAAAAAAAAAACAAAGGCTTATGTTGTATGTAAGAGCACAGCATCTAAAGTTTGCTGTGTTCTCATACAGTATAACTATACTGTATTAATCTTAGCATTAATTTTACTGATACAGATTAAAAGTAAAGCCACAAGAGATTGTCACTTCTACATTAAAGTAATGGCAGAATTTCTAATTTACAGCGGTGATGGCTCTATGTCCTATTTTATGCGTGTACATTAATATTGTTTTTATTTTATTCAGCAGTTTATTCTTTTCATTCTCAGCAGACAGTCTTATTTCTGTTTTCGGAACGTTTTTGGCAAAATTTTTGATTCCCTAATTTTATTTATGTTCTGTAACAGGACCTTTTTTTTTTTAAACACATTTTAATTTGATTGTGTGGTGTTGTGTAGCTGTGTCTGTCCCTGACAGTGTCTTTAGCAGGTTATTCGTTTTTGTGAGGGAGATATTTAAATGCTATTTTATTGAAATTATTTTGCTCGTCCGGACAAGTAGATCGTCATTAGAGACAAGTAGATCGGGCTCCCAGTTTAGTCCATTGGACAAGTAGATTTTTATAAATTTCCACACCCCTGCATGGCTTCGGACACTTGCAGGGAGCCACACACGCGGCGTGGGATCCGAACACTGGACACATTTTCATTGTAAATCGTTTCATTGATGAAAATGGCAGAGTATTTTTGCCAGGCACACATCATTTTAGTCTCATTACAATTTCGTTTCTAGTAAGGAAAAAGGGTGCCCGACGAAAATATTTAGTTGACAAAATTAACACTGCTTTCAACAGGATACTGTTATTCTGCTGTACGTATTTCGGTTTCCGAGTATGAGGTGTCACTTAATGTCTGTACTAATTGGAGCTCTTGCTCTGTTTGTGAAACCGCCTTTGTCACACAAATTTAAAATGGTAATAAAGCTGGAAAAATAAATAAAAATAACATTGCAATACGTATTCAGTCCACAGCCAGATTAAGACAAACACCTAGCTCGGGGGGGGAGAGAGAGAAAGAGACAAGACTAGGATGTAACAAAATACACGCATACTTTTGGAGGGGTCCATGGACAAGTATGCACTTTTTTGTACCTCTCCCCCTTCCCACTATGTTTGTCCTTGTCCACCCTTTAACACAGTGTAAGTGGACAGACTGATGCATAGATACCCTCATTAACTTGACCCCCTACTTATGGGTCTTCCCTACACCAGATGTACACCCCTTCTATAATCACTATGGTCTGCAGGTGAACTCGGGCTGTCTTGTTTCTACCCACATGCCTCCAGAAAGTCTGAAGACCTAACTCACTAACAGATTCTTCAAAAATACTCAAAACCTATCATCACGTTCCTGACCGACTACCCTTCCCAGATTATAGTTTTCATAACTTGTCTCCCCACCATACCCGTCACCATTTCTGACAAATCTTTAACTCCTCTTGCATTTTGCCAACCCTACTGCTCTAGGCTGTAAACTCCCTGCGACCAGCACCCTCTGTACCCTTCATCTCTGGTTCCTAAATTTGCTTGTAAATTTTGTAGTTGATCCCGCAGTTAAAGTAGTATTATAACGTCAAGAGTTTCCACAGTAAATCAGGCTAAAATAGACAGTGCATGTACATACCGCTTCTGGTCACTTACCAGTGCAAAAGAAAAATCTCGGTACCGGTGCTTGATGTTATTGAGCAGTAGGCCACTAGGTTTCTCCAAGCTGTACTCTAGAGCAGGAAAGTCCTGATCTCGGAACCAAAGATTCCTTTCCTGCTCAACCCACTTCACTACCAAGCAATTTTTTTTTTTAATCCTAAAAAATCCAGGGTCTGGATCCAGTGGGGTTTTTGGAAAATATTATTTTTTTTTTTTAATTATACAGTAATAAATGTGTCAAGACCTCATACTTCCTGGTTCCCTCAAGAGAAGCGAACCAGGAAGCAAAAAAAAAAGGCACGATCGCCTGAGGAGACTGCGGGGAACAGCGAGGGAGCGTAGGGACAGAATGTATCTCTATCCAGCCCGAGTGTGGCTCGGGGTTACCGCTTTCAGCAGTGAAATTTAACCCAGAGCCACACTCAGATAAACCATTACTTCTCTATAGGACAAGATATGCAAAATACACCATATTGCACCATCGCTTCACCTGTATTTGGCGAATTGACCACTTAGTCAATAGATGAACTGCCCCATACTGTGAAATTCAACATCAGTGCAATTTGGTGGCAAGTTCGGAGGTTATTGAATAACCCTTATATTGACAGAGAAGGCAAAACCCTCAGAAAACAGACACTAAGCATAGCTAGATGTGATCTTTATTGAAATCGGATGTCTGTATTTTTCCCTGAACACAAAGGTTATAATTAAACAAAAGGCTGGATGCAATTCTAAATACCAGACAGACCCTGGTCATTAAAGTGTATGATGTGGTAAACAGATTGCTTGCTCGTGTTCCAATAACGATATGACACCACTCAAGGCAAAACAAGCAGCCCGACTTAGAAGACCACTAGTAGTCTAATACACTGGTCGCTTTGGCATTAAAAAGTAAACCAATTTAATATGGTCATGGTGACCCGAGAGCCATGAAACAAGCTTGACCAGTTAATTAAAAAAAAAACAGTGCAAATTAAGCTACATACAAGAGCTTACACTTCTACTCCATCTGTAGTAATTTTAAAGAGCCATGTTGTAGTTCAAAGTCGCCCAGGGGCTAATTAGAGAACCTATTTCTGGTCAGGATGGACTTTAGAAACTTTAATAAAGTACCCATGTTACTTTCTCCACCGTTTATTTTAGAATGGAACCTAAGCCACGCACAAGTATTTTTTGGGGATACTCACAGTTTATGCAGTCTGATGGCATAAAAGAGGAACATAAAGCCAAAGCCTTTAACCCCCATAAGTTTAAAGAGTGCACAAGCAAATATTTCCAGACAAATATGCAATTTGTTGGCTCTGCTGAAAATTAGCAATATGGTCATGGACTACGTCTAGGGTCATGGAAAGAATCCATTCCAGAAAAAGAAAAAAAATACTTTGTGCTTCAATATATATGTGACCAAGACTTGGTCCAATTAAAAATAAAAACACATTAGAAAGAAAGGAAAGGTTTATTCATAAGTCTTTTGGCAAAATTCAACAAAAATATAAAAGTCAGCAATTTATGCACTGCATACATTCATTAAACCTGCAAGTGCAAACAGCAGAAGGTAACACTTGGCACATCTTTGGCAGCTAACCAAATTCAGCCCCTATAGAATATATTGCAGGGTCTAAGCTCACAAACCTGCAGATAACCCTCAGAACTGGATCAGACATTTACCAAAAACATTCGAATAGGCAATATTTTGAATACTTTAAAAAAATTCACAATTTGCTTTTGTTAAAAAAAAAAAAAATATATGTCCAACAACCCTAGCCCAGCTACATTTGTTTTAAGAGAAGAAAAAAAAACACTAGAGACAAAAACCACCACAGCATCCATTTTGCAAATTCGATTGCTCAAACCATTTACGCCAAACTGACTGTACCAAATTTTAGACCCAATAGATTGATATCCAAATTTGAAGCAAAGATCCTAGAGAAGCCATACATACATGATCTATATTTATGCAATACACACATAGCAGCTTATACAGGTATTTACACTTCACAGTTATACAAATAGTCAGCTGTTCAGAATCCAATCCCCCATTTTCAGAATGTAGAACTTCAGATTTTAAAGCTCTAAATAATAAAAAAAAAATCTGTAATACAGCGTGTTTAAATACTGAACTTTAAATATTCAAATAAAAAACTTGTAACATTTAAAGCATAAAGCTTGTAATGCATTTAGGTGCATCATTTTTGTATGATGTAGGGCATAGAGGAAAGGAAAAAAAAAATCTCCCTACATAATTTGGTAAGAAAGAAATTCCATGACTTTTGGAGGGAGAGGCAGCTTCTTAACTTTATTTGTAGTCATCACTCTTCTTATTGCCATACGACTTAAGTGCTGAAGACTGGAAACATACTTTGGAGTTGCCCAAAAATACACATTTCCATCCTGAGTCCTGCAGATAAGAGAGGATTAATTATGCTATTAAAAGGTTAAATTTTATCTTTTGCGAGCAAGACATACGATAATTCCTAATGCATGAACGGACATGTTATCGGACACTAGTTAAGAAGTAGCCATAAACTGGAGAAATCGCTTACCCAGCAGCTAAAACACTGCCATCAGTAGAAAAGGCACAGCAAAGACCTTTATTTAGAGGTGCAACTTGAACAGGATGAGCGCTGTCAATTCGCCAGAATCTCACTAACCTATTAGAAAATGATGAGAGTGAGAATCTTAAAGAGCTCCAAGTGGGTGGCACAAGACAGAAATGGATTGAGAAATATTAAAACACAAATGGTAGCATAATTAAATCCAAAAAAGGCTTACTTGTCATCAGCAAGGCTAGCAATGTGTACTCCATCATGGCTGAAAGTAACAGATCTCACCCAGCGACCATTATCACCCCCTGCAAATATGGGTGAAGGTGGTGGGAATAAGTGCCTGCAAATAAACACACTAGATTAGAAATTTAATAAAAGCAAAAAGGTATCAGATCAAAACACTGATAATTTAACATAAGTATCACACACACGGGAATCCAGAAGAAAAAGTACCGTATTTAGAAAGTGAAAAAAAGGGATATGCTTTTAAACAACATCCACTGGTTTACCCTAGCTTTCCAGAATACATGAAACATTCAGGCACACATACAAGATAAAATGGAAAGAAAAAGGCACCCAAGTCAGTGCATGAGTTAATATCAGCCATTAGCAAGTTATTCGGTGCTTAGGAAAACTGATAATTGCATTAGGCTGCAAGAATAGAGTAAAGATTCTTCAGAGTGAAGAATCTTCGAAAAACCATAAATGGCTCCAGAATTCTACTCACCCAAATTCAAGAAGTATTGACCCAATATGGGGATCCCAGACATAGACTCTGGTATCATAGGAAGCCGTAGCTAGCAGTGCTCCATCAGGAGAAAACTCACAAGCTACAACATCATTATTGTGTCCTTCCAGCTTACGGATCATGGTATATTTATCCATATCCCACAAGAACACCTGCAGGTAAAAACAGATATGTTATAGTTTGGCCAATGCGCAACACTGACAGATATAGAAGATTGTGCGGTTATAGAATCAAAACTATAAAATTAACTTAAATGCTCAGTGTCGAACCCAGTAGAATTAATGTGATAGTAAAACATTACAAGACATGCAAAAACTAAAATGCATTTGTTAAAGATTATTGCTAAAGGCGAAGTCTATTAAATGCACAGTATAAATCAATATAAAAAGAACTATATGCATACATTTAATCTTTTTTAAAACTATAAAATCACAGAACAGAGGGGTCAGTGTTACAACCCATATTCTTGAAATTTCCAAAACATAATAATTATACGAACAGATAAAATAAATAGGTTAGGATATGGATACTCCAGTGTACTCCCTTTGAGAGAATAAGCTCAGTTGTATACAATAGGCTTCAATCATCAACGTGAACCCAGGAAGAAAGATACTGCAAGAAAAAAGAGAATTGACAGCCAAAAGAAATCTTTTGGCACACAAAGCAATCTAATATTTTACATGTGTTAGGTCTTAAATATTTTATTAAGATCACCACCTCACAAAGTATGGTTCAAGAGTCAAACTGCAGACTAGAGCAAGAACGGAAGGCCTTTTAATGTACAGTTGATTATGTAATATGAACGGGGTGATGGGCATAAGCATTGCCTAGCTGTGAAGTGATGTAATGTGCAAGTATCTGTAGTATAAAAAGACAGATAAACTTGCACATTTTAGCAAATGGCCAAGTAGACCTTTACTAGGTGATGCACATGTAACATTGTAAAACATCCATTTAACTGGAGTATAAAGATTTTAAGTTGGAAAAAAATAAAAAAACAAATACAATTAAAAGAAAAAGCAGAAAGTGGACATCAACCAGCACCTGCGTACGTACAGTACACCTTGCAGTCGCACGCAAGGTTACTTCGTCCTATGGCAATGGTCGCCCCCAGCCTGGTAGCCAGAGATGCCACTCTTTCTGCACAGCTAACACCACTGCGCTCCTTTGTGTGGTGCCAACTTAACCTCAATCACACCCATATTGCTGCCACCACCTGTGACAGGGAAAGCAAGAAGCTTATGGAAAACACACAGCCTACAGTAAGCACTAACAAAATTAAGTTAACAAAATGCCAACATCCTAATTAATTAAACTACATTTTTTAGACATGAACTGATCTAAGACTGCAATGCCAGTATTTACTTATAACTATGTATTATCAAAATTATGCCAGATGTCTCACATTCATCTTTAACAGCACTTTATAGATCAGGGTTTGCCAAATGCACGTCAAACATAAGGGCCAGTAAAGTCAAGAATCTGACAAGTTAGAAATTTTTCCAGAATAAAAGATTTAGGAGCCAGTGGCCACCAGGATCCTGGATTTGACAAGCCCTGCTATAGACGCGTATCTGATTTTCTATGCCATAGTGGCGCATTTAAAAAGCAGCACCTGCACCTCTTTCAAATAGATTAGTAGAAAGTTTTATTTAAATATACTTAAAACACCTAAAATGTTGTACAAAAATGTGTCAATGGTTGTAAGCTAGTCAAAAGGTGCAAATTTTAAATTATGTATAGCATACACATTGTGCAATGCATAATACTAGCAAGAAGTTTTTTTATATGAAGAGGAGTAAGCCTGCCAAAGCATTGCAAGTTATTAGAATTGCTTTAATTACATACTACCCTGCACATTCAGATTCTGACATGCATTCTTCCACTGTATAACATTGAAGACACTGAGCAAATGTTCATATGATTGCAAGGCTAATTTCAATGATTCACCACATTAAAAAATAAAAAAAAATAAGGAACTTGAAACCTACAGCTTTGCCAGCTCCAACAGAGCACAACATCGAGGAATCTGGCGAGAATGTGCAGCAATAAACCCAATTTGGGTGTCCTCTTAATACTTTCATCATGTTGCCTGTTGAGAGAAAATATACACATTAGATTTCTATGGACTGAAAGAGTCTCCAACACCAAGATCAACCAAAGCATGATGCGTACCATCCAGCGGTGTGGAACATTTGTATTATGCGGAAAAGCTATCTAGGCATCTTCTGCACCTCATAACAGTTTGTAAAGGTATATTCAAGTGTACCCATCATGCACAACACATATTGACCTCATTAAAAAAGGGATGCACTCCCTACACCAGTGAAAAAACTAACAGTAGGGAACGGTTATAGCTGACTATACTAAACCTGTGCTATCACTTTAACTAGTGGCTCCGCCCAGGATGACACAGGTCAGAGGGCACGGCAGCCATCTTCAGGGTCAGTTAGTGTGATGCAGTTATGAAGGCAGATGCATGATCCTGTGTTCCTGTAGTTATCCAAGCCTGTATATAACAGTAAGTGTCCTGCAATAAAGCAATGGTGAACCTGACAGCCCAGCCTCATATCTGAACAAGCAGAGAGCATAAAAGAGAGCATAACAGGAACTACTTGAACTTGTGAAAAACAATTGTCAAATCACTGATGGCACGTCATTAGTGAGTGGTAGTTGTGAAAAGAAGAGCTGCTCCAACAGGGAGCTATCTGGTGTCTGCAGTCATTTGGCTGCCTAACGTGAAAATGCACTAAAGCCTCATAATGCAGGACTAGGGCTGAAACAACTAATCAAGGATTAAAATAGTTGTCAACTATTTCCATAAATCGATTGATCGTCCTGTGTACAGCACACTTTTTATTGTCAGTCTGAGTTAAAACGTAAGTAACCTCAGCTTCGGAACTGATTGGAGAAGACGCACCGCTACTTTACTATGTAGGATTTAGTTCTAGGGTTATGTCAGACAGTTTGTTTTTATTCCGTTTACAACAGTAGAACTATAAACAAACAATAGGATACTGCCACTGGGTGAAGGAGCTATATGCCTGTGTTGTATCCTTACTTGAAGCTGGAGTCTTGTGCCACCACCCCACACTCACTTTGGTAAGGTCCCTTTCCACAAACTCACTCCCACACTCAGATCCGGTCTTCTGACCATACCCACTCCCTCTCACACTCCGGTCAAGTGAGCAAAGGCACTCCCTTTCTGCTCCAGTCTCTCCTCCCACTCAGTTTGTTCACGAAATTATTTAAAAAGGAACACTTATTAACCCCGATTTCATGCTGAAATAATCATCTATGACCAAGTGCTTGTAGCCGCGTTTGAGAAAGCAAACATGAGCTTATGCTGCGCATGCAGCATCAACCCATCCCTCTGATACGCAATTTGCGTATGTATGTATGAAAGTTACGTACACTACGCAAATTACGTCTGAAAAAAAAGGGGAGGGGTTGTGGTAATTTTTTTACATAAAATTCCTTACACTTTTTTTATCCAATGAATCGATTAAGCGAAGAAAAAAAAAAAAAACGACAAACTAATCGATTGAGAATAATAGTTAGTTGCAGCCCTATGCAGGACAATGGCCTTCACCATGAGCAGCTCACGGGAGTGCAAACATGGTGGCGACTGTCACTGGCATCAGGAGTTACATCTCAAACCCTGATGTCCCACTCCTCCCTCCTGCTTTAACGTCTTAGGCTAGGGTCAGACGAAAGCATTCTGTGCGGACTGTGTGTCCGTGCACAACAGACGTACTTTCTGACTGACAAGGTAGTGGCCACACGGTCAGTTTTTGTGACGGACATTTTTTTTTGACTGATCTAGATGGGAAATAAAATATGAAAAAACATTTTGTCCGTCAAAAATGCAGTCCATCTGACTACATTCCATGACTCACAAAGCTATGCAGACGTTGCGCACTCTGCGTGTCTGTTCTAGTGGTTTTACGTTCTTGCCTAACTTGCGTCCTTTGGCCGCATCCGTTGTGCGTCCGCACTTAGTGTGTGTCTCTATTGATCATAATTGTATGCTACCACGGACATTAAAAAATGTGCGGCATCACGGACGTGAACACTTCGCTCGTCTGACCCGAGCCTTCGAACCCCCAACTTTCCACTGTTGACATACTGCAGTATGTCAGGTGACCACGTGGTGGCATCCAATCCAGTGGCTCTCAATGCAACTGGATTTGACAGTCCTAGGAAGTCCAGATCCACAGGAACCTCAGCACTCTTGTTCTCAGCGGGAGCAAGTCTTTCCGGGCTTTATCAGCCGAACGCAACCTTCCAGCTTAGTGGTCATAGCAATTGCACTGGGGTCACATGAAAGTGAAAGGAACATCCGTGAGAACAGACGTTCTTTCAATTTGGATGCCCATGTGACCACCATTGCTGAGCAAGTTAGTGTGCTAAGCCCTACAAATGTGAGCCTCCTATGGAGGATCGTGCTATGTAGACCTGTCCAACGTAGCGTTTCGAAAGAGGATTTCAGCACGCCCGTTGCAACGTATGATACTATTACGCACATTACACGTATGTGGACCTCCCAATCGAGCCATCATAAATGCTGCGACGGATGCTGGGAGGAGGAGTCACTACGGACGCACTGTGCATTCGTGTGACTGAACTTAGAATGCCCCTTTAATATGATGATCCATGAGCAGAGGAACAATTTTAAGAAATATAGCCACAAACACAAAATATGCAAGATCTAACTTAATTTCAAGCTTAAGAAAACACATTCATGGCCACTCTAGGGCACAACGTGTACAAGCAGGGCTTCAAATAACAATTACGGTATAAACACAAAACAACCTGTCACCATTTTTTTTCAAAAGCAACTTTTGTATTGTACATAACATTCGTACATGCAAACTGCATACCTGTCGCACACAAGCACCTGGTCACAGTGATTGATATCACATAGGCAGCTTAAGCCCATGTCAGCTTTCACCCCAAACGAACGATTCTACAAGCACTCAGACATGTCAGCACGTAAGCAGGGTGAGAAGGGAGAAGGAGAACAGGCAGGTTGGCATGGGACTCCAGCTTCAAGTATTCATAAAAACACTAGTGTTACAGTGCCCACACCCAGTGGCAGTATCCCTGGATTTGTGCTACAGTGCTGCTACCGTTGTAAACTGAATAAGAACAAACTGGTCAGGGCCGTCTTTAACGAGGGGCAGCTGCCCCAGGCCCAGCCATTGTAGAGGGGCCCGTTTTGCAGCTCAGTTGTTCCACTCCCTTGAGCCTCAGAGCCTGGAGCTCGCAGGCTGCTTCCTCTCCATAGTGTCAGGTGACCACAGAGAGGATATGACATCATCCCAAGAGCAGGTGATCCAGCGGCATGCTGGTCTAGAGCTCTCCTTGAGGCCATGGGAGATGTAATTCGCTCCTCCTCACCATGCTGTGTCCACCCATCATGGAGAAGACAGACAGCAGACAGTGCTCTGCTTTGCCTGCCTGAAAAATACAGCATTATGCAGGTAAGAAGCAGGGCCCTAAACAAGTCAGTTTATAGGACCCCCCAGCTCCCACTTAGTTAACAAATAAAATTAAATTGTGACAAATTAAGTGTATTTATGCTGAATGTATAATGTGTATATGTTGCCTAAATATGTATATGATGTGGAAATATGATGTTTAAGTGTGTTGTGTGTGTGTGTGTGTGTGTGTGTGTGTGTGTGTGTGTGTGTTGTGTGTTGTGTGGTGTGTGTGTGTTGTGTGTGGTGTGTGTGTGTGTGTGTGTGTGTGTGTGTGTGTGTGTGTGTGTGTGTGTGTGTGTTAATAATATATATATATTGTGGAAGATATATATATTGTGGAAGTATATATATATATATGGTGTGGAAGTGTATATTGGTGTGGAAGTATTATTATATATGGTGGAAGTATGTGTGTGTAAAATATATATTGATGTGGAAGTGTATATATATGGTGTGGAAGTGTATATATATATGGTGTGGAAGTGTGTATGTATATATATATGGTGTGGAAGTGTGGAAGTATATATATATAGTGGAAGTATATATATATAGTGGAAGTATATATATATATATATATATATATATATAGTGGAAGTATATATATATATATATATATATATATATATATATATATATATATATTGTGGAAGTATATATATATATATATATATATATATTGTG